>OY856187.1:256504108-256620235 GCA_963693315.1 Diogma glabrata | reverse complement strand
TCATAATTAATTTTATTTGTCAAATGTTTCTAAAGATTGTTTCAAATGATTCTATGTTTGTCAAGAAAAATAAATGAAAACCAATCCATTGACACATTTTTAACGATATTTTTTGACACACCTATAACATAATAATTAAGCTCTTGATGCCGACTATCAATATTGCTCCACAATCAATGTTACTACTCATTATCGTCTAAAATGAATGTTTTTTATCAAAAAATATCAAAATCTTCTTTTGACACTGTTAATGATTTTTTCTACAGTTTTTGAAAACTTCCTCCTATCAGTTCTTACCAAGCTTGAGTAAACCTATTTTTAAAAACAAAATTTGTGAAATCCCTCCAGCGGTTTTCTAATTTTTGTAGGTCGTGACAGCAGACAGACAGACATTTGTTTGTTTTCTTAGAATCGTTATGATCCAAAACATCAAGAATTGCCAAAAAATTGGGGGCAAGAAATTCACATTTTGCTTGAGAATGTAATACCTAGGTCTTTCAAACCGAAATAATAAACCGAAATTTTAAAGTAAATTGTTATTGTTAATGTTTGTACAAAACCAAGGGTTTAAGGTTCAAACGTTTTAAGTAAATTTTTTAAAATACTTTAATCAAACGTAAATTTTTTAATAAATATTTTTTTCATAATGAGTCTAAATATTTAACCAATAAGTAAACCTATTCATATATTTTTAAAATTAACTTTCCTATCCTTAATTTTTTAATCCTTATACATACATCAAAATCGGAAAAAGCGGAAATTAATAAATATAAAATCTAAGAATTTTTTATTTATTTTCTTCAAGTATTCAGCAAAGTAATCCAAACTACTTTAAGTCATTTATATACGTAATTAATTGATTGCAAGTTTCTAAAAATATTTAAAATCGTTTATTAAGTTAAACTAAACTAAAACTACATTTATATTTTAACGTGGGATTAATATTAATTCTTTATTGCACAAGTTGAACAAAAGTTGTTTTTCTACATAAAACTAATTGAATAATAGAGATGAATAAGTTTGTTGAAAATGAAGAATCTGAGTCCTGGGATATTAGAAGTTTAACTGAGTTTACTGTGAGCGTTTGAAGACATAGCTGGAAACAGAATTATCACGGTTACTTAAGATTAAAAACGATAAAAAGGTGTTTTTATAACTGATACATAGCTTTACTCACCACATAGATTGGACAAGATAGATATAATAATATCTAGCTGGCAGATAGATATAATAATAGCCCATTGCTTTTGTACAGAAATACATTCAATAAAAATCTAGAATGAAAACATATTCAATAAAAATCTTTGATTCTAGAGATTTTAAATGATAGATTTCAACCTGGCAGGTTCAAGTAAGATCAAATATCGGTCAAGATAAAATGTTGTAGATATTTTTTAACACCGATAATGATAAAATAAAAATCAGATAAGGAAAAGATTAGTTAGTTGTAAATAACTCCCATGACACAATGAACTAAAAACAAGTATTCAAGACCGAATCACAAAATCGCGTTCAAAATTCCTACTTTTATACCAAGAAATGAAGTTTAAAATACATACAGTCCCACTAATTTCAATTAGTTTAGCATCTTAAAAAAAAACTCATTTTCGACATCAAATACACATACCATATTTATATATTCGACCACCCAATTATATTAACAAGTTTTAATCTGATCGTAATAATGCCGATATTTTATCTTTTCTGTTAATTTCAATATTCGTTATTAATTAATAATTTGTTTGTAGTTTGTTTTTAATATTTATTATTATAAAAGGAGATTTTAAACCAGAATTCACATGAAATTATATAAAATATATGTAAGTTGTCATCAATTAGATTTCTATGGCAATGGAGTATTAGATTGGAAAAGAGAATATGTATCTAGCAAACTGTGTTACGGGTAAAAAACTTCAGTTTTAAATAACAATCGTCAGACATTTCAGATACAGAAGAAGTCATCGGACTGTTGTTCTATTAATTAATACTAGGAGGGCCCGGCGTGCTTCGCTACGCTTATAAATTAAGTTTTTGCGTAGACATTTTGTTGACGTAGAAGCAATGATTTCAAAAAGTGGTAATGAGAAATGCTAGCATATAATTTTTAATTTTTCTTTTAAATATATGAATGAAAAATAATCAGAACTCTAGCTGACCAGTTCGGATATATGAAAAATTAGCGATAAAATAAGTTAGAGATCAAATAAGCTTACTTGAAAACTTATTTGATCGCTAATTTTTCATATATCCGAACTAATCAGCTAGAGTTCTGATTATTTTTCATTCATATATTTAAAAGAAAAATTATAAATTACGTGCTAGCATTTCTCATTACCACTTTTTAAAATCATTGCTTCTACGTCAACAAAATGTCTACGCAAAAACTTTATTTATAAGCGTAGCGAAGCACGCCGGGCCCTCCTAGTATTAAAAATTCTAACAATCAAATTTACGATCTCAAACTATCATAACAAACACACACATTTCAAAACTGTCGCTGAAAAAAAATTCAATAATCAATATTTTATTCTCTTTCATTCACAAACAATATATATTAAAAATTCTAACAATCAAATTTACGATCTCAAACTATCATACCAAACACACGCATTACAAAATTGTCACTATATATTAAATATTCTAACAATCAAATTCACGATCTCAAACTATCATACCAAACACACACATTACAAAATTGTCGCTGAAAAAAAATACCACAATCAATAATCAATTTTTTATCCTCTTTCATTCACAAACAAAATATAAATTAAAAATTCTAACAATAAAATTTACGATCTCAGACTATCATACCAAACACACACATTACAAAATTGTCGCTGAAAAAAAATTCAATAATTAATATTTTATTCTCTTTCTTTCACAAACATCACAAACTATCATACCAAACAAACACATTACAAAATTGTCGCTATATATTAAAAATTCTAACAATCAAATTTACGATCTCAAACTATCATACCAAACGCACACATTACAAAATTGTCGCTGAAAAAAAAATTCAATAATCAAAATTTTATTCTCTTTCATTCACAAACAATATATATTAAAAATTCTAACAATCAAATTTACGATCTCAAACTATCATACCAAACACACACATTACAAAATTGTCACTGAAAAAAAAAATTCAATAATCAATATTTTATTCTCTTTCATTCACAAACAATATATATTAAAAATTCTAACAATCAAATTTACGATCTCAAACTATCATACCAAACACACACATTACAAAATTGTCGCTATATATTAAAAATTCTAACAATCAAATTTACGATCTCAAACTATCATACCAAACAAACACATTACAAAATTGTCGCTGAAAAAAAAATATCACAATCAATAATCAATTTTTTATCCTCTTTCATTCACAAACAATATATATTAAAAATTCTAACAATCAAATTTACGATCTCAAACTATCATACCAAACACACACATTACAAAATTGTCGCTGAAAAAAAAACACAACAATTAATAATCAATTTTTATCCTCTTTCATTCACAAACAATATATATTAAAAATTCTAACAATCAAATTTACGATCTCAAACTATCATATCATACCAAACACACACATTACAAAATTGTCGCTGAAATAAAATTCAATAATCAATATTTTATTCTCTTTCATTCACAAACAATATATATTAAAAATTCTAACAATCAAATTTACGATCTCAAACTATCATACCAAACACACACATTACAAAATTGTTACCACAATCAATAATCAATTTTTTATCCTCTTTTATTCACAAACAATATATATCTAGCTAAATATTCAACGTATTAATATATAAAATAAAACAACAAAGAAAAATAACGTCCATACTCTCCTAGATCAATGCATAAACTGAAAAGAAAATATAAAATACTATAAACAAAGAAAAGATTTGGACGGTTCCATTTGATCCATTTGATTTGATTTGAGGGGAGGCACTTGAATTCAAAAATACATTATAATTCGTCTATAACTTTTTATTTATGATCCGAAAAATCCCAAAAAACTCTCAGATCTAGGTTACACTAACATCAGTTAGCAGTGAAAATTTGGAATCAGTGAAAATTCGAATAAAAAAGCCTTGGGCTGTACAAAGTACAAAGTTAGCGTATTGTGTATTGTTACGTTTTTCTTAACCTCCTTCGAATTGGCCTAACTCACAATTCGATAAACGCAATTCCCAATCTCTTCCGAGTTCGATCACTGATTAGTTAGCAAACACACCAGGTTTTATTAAATATTCAACAACTTAATTCTTTCACAACAACAGGAAAACAATACAGCAAACAATATTCTTGACTACAATATTCTTCCAACAGCTTCCGAAACTCCAACGGTTGATGGTAGAAATTTCCAGTAATAGAACGTTTAAAATAATACACAAAATATTTCTACTCAATAAAACTTAAAACTTTATTCACTAATTTAAAGATCACTTTTATAATTTTAACTTCACAATTGCAGGTTTAAAATAAAACTAATTTTACATTTAATTTCACTTTACTGTCGCAGGTCTAAAATAAAACTAATTAAAAACTACAAGAAGCAATTTCCTTATATACATTCTGCTTAATCTCTAGAAATTTCTAGGTCACTTTTTAGAAACCTTGAGAAAATATTAGAATATTCGATTATTTTACGTTACGTTGATTTGATTCATAAAATCATAAAACAAATAGACCTTAATTCTAAGAACATGTACAACAACAACAACACTATTCATTTCATTCACTTTCTGTTGTGTTTTGTTGATTTTATTTTCCTGGAAGTGACCGTAATCGTTTAGATCTTTCTGTAATCGTCTAGATTTTTCTGCAATCGTAACAATACCCTCCACTTAAGCCTGTTCGTCCCGAACAGGATCTAGCTCTCTCCTCCAATTGTTGAATCCAAACATTTTTTTTTTCTTTTTCTATTTCCCAGGTGGTTTAGAATTACCTCCGGTCCCTTTCTAAGTCCTTGGCCATTACTTTGTTCTACGTCAGCGCACCGTGATGAGTATGGATTCTCATTATCTCTTAAGTTCTCCTTGTCTCTTCCCTTTGAGTGTTTCACACTGCCGTGTCTCTGAACCATTCTCATTTTCAGCTGCGATTCGTTTCCATTTGAAGATATTTGAACCACTTCATTTACATTGCTCACTTCGTACTGGACCTGAACTTGTTTCGTTTTTAACTTTCGGCGTTTGTTCAAACGTCTGCGTCGGTTGACGTTTCTTTCCGTCATCTGTTTGGATGATGGTTCTGTATTTTCATCTGCACTGCATAGTTTCTCATCGCTGCCAATATCTGTTGACTCTGCCTTATTCACAAGTAGTGGCATCTGAACATTATTAACCTTTAGGATCCCACATCCAAAATCGAAGACTAATCCCTTCGCCTTCATGAAGTCCATCCCTAAAATGACTTCATCCGTAATGTCTGCCACTAGCACCTCTTGTTGATAGCAGTTATTTCCCAATTTTATTTCAGCGATTCTTTTACCTTCTGTTTCAGCGCATTCTCCAGTTACTGTTTGGAGTATCAATCCATCTGATGGTTCCAAAACACCGTCAATTAAACCTTTGCGAACGAATGTTCGAGCTGAACCTGTATCCAGTGTCATGAAGCAACCTTTACCTTCAAGTTGTCCGTTGATACCCAAGCTTTCACCATTTACCGCAATTCTTGAAATTGGAATGTAGGCTGCATTCTCCTCACTTTTTGGCTTTACAGTTGCACCTTCAACAGGCTTTCGTTGAATAGGAGACGAAGATCTATCACGCTTCCTGTTCCAGCAGTCCTGTGAGATATGGCCCGATTTCCTACATATCCAGCACAGGAGTTTTCTACTGCTGTTCCTGAACCCTACGTGCACCATTTCTTCGGCTCCTCTGTTCTTCACAGAAGACGACAATTTGTCTGCTTTTTCGTTTTTCTTGCACTCCCGTGCCATGTGACCCTCTTCATCACATACCCAGCATCTGATGTCGCTTCTATCTCTGTGTGCCAAAACTTCCCCTTTGATGTTCCCCTCTACATTCCTTTTTCTGCATCCTTTAGATGGTATACACATCCTCTGTACCATCTCATATTGCATTGCGTATGCGACAGTTTCATGGAAAGTCACCTTAGGTGTAGTCATTACTTTGATCCTGGTTTCTGGATCTCGGATACCATCTGTAAAAGCCTCGATCTTCATTTTCTCCATAAAATACGGTGGAGTATTCGAGTGTGCCAAATGTACAAGCCGTTCTACTGCCGAAGAATAGTCCTGAAGAAATTCACCATATCGTTGCAAGCGACCTTTTAGCTCAATCCGGTATAGCTCCTTTTTGTGGTCGCTGCCATATTTTCGTTCCAACGCATTCATCACTTCAGCATAACTTTTGCGATCGTTTTCTGGCACTGCCTGTAATGCTTCAGCTGCTTCCCCTTTAAGTGCAACTATCAATGCAGCAAGACGATTTTCGGCGTTCCAAACATTATGATCTGCTGCGGTCTCGAACTGGAATTTGAAGATGCCGAAAGATGTGGTACCGTCATACAATGGTGGTTTCAATTTAATATTTGCTATCTGTTGTACCACCTGTGAAGTAACTTTAGCTGTTTCAACATCCTGCAACCTCTTCTCAAAATCGTCAACTTTAGTTACAACTTGATTCAAGTCACGCTCAAATTCTTCAATTTCGCTTTGAATTTTCTCGACTTTTACATCAAATGCCGTTGACATTTGTAGAAGCTTCTCGTCTAGGTGTTGATTTATGCTAATGTGCAACTCATTTATTTGCTGGTTTATCTCATTTTTATTTTCAGCCAATGTTGTAGTTATTTCTTCTTTGGTAGCAGCCATTTGTTGATTGATGTTGCAGCTGATTTCTTCCTTAGTAGTAGCCATTTGTTGATTGATGTTGCAGCTTTGTTGATCAAATTTTTGATTCAGCTCGTCTTTATTGGCAACCATATTTGAGTTTACGACATCCAATTTCTGATTCATATTCAAATTCATCTGTTGCATCATAGCCATTAACTGCGTAAAATCACAATTTGCAGGTGGCAATGAGGTTGTTGTTTCCGCAACAGAACTTTTCTCTTCAGCAACTGCTACTGAATCAGCATTTGTACTAATCAATCCAAACTGGTAACTTTCCACAACTTGTAATCATTGGACCTTTGTTAACTAAAAATTTGTCACCAGCGAATCTTGGATTCGGAAATCTCTTATATGTTTCTTAATTTTATCTTGCCATTCTAATATTTAATGTTTAAATTAAAATTAACATACATATTAATAAAAAATACCTTAAGTTGTAACTGTTGATTGATGTCATCAATATTCTGTTGCTTTAGGTTATTTGTTTGATTTTCCAATATCCCTTGACTAGCGTTTGACCTTTTAACTTCCCATTTATATATCTGCCTTTGAATCCATACGGTTTTAACAACCGGAAAAACCATCAAACAAACGATTGTCTCTAACTGTGGTAATAGCTTCGATCACTGTTATCCTTGCTATTCATACTTTCGATAACATCAGTGGATACTTTATCTTCATGTACTGCCACAATTTATAAAGCAGATTTCAGGAATTCTTAATTTATTTTGATGATGTTGTAAGTAAACAATCATTAATAATTTATCACTTGTATTTAATAAATCAATAACTTTTTTTTTGCTTATTTATCAAACAAAATAGACATCCAAATCACACACTAATGAAAACAGTGTTAACTTTTTTTTGTATAAATTAAAGAAATTTCTTTTTAAAATCAAAATCAAATGTAATTATTATTTATTTTTGATAAGTTTTAGGTAATGTTTAATAACAAAACTGAATTGAAACTTTTCTTTTGAAAAGCCAAAAATGGAATGAATCTTTTTAAAATTGCAAAATGTGATTTTGCTTTTGACATCCCATGATGTCAAAACAAAATCGGGTAATACTTGAAATTCAGCAATGATTAACAACGACGTCTGTTCATTAGTATTGGAAATAAAAATTTAGTACGTTCGTTGGCCCTTTATAATATATTCAAAATCAATTAGCAGTTAAGTTGGGAAAATTTTAAAAGTACTATTAATGTAAAAATGAACGGAAACTAATGCAACACATTTCTATTGAATTGAAAACAAAGAGGAACTTGATTCCATCACTGTTTCGCGATTATTGCGATCGTTACAAACTTCTCCACTAGCTTCCATAGCTTCTCGAAGCCGTATCGTCAATTCAGTTTTGTTGCCGGTTGTTGCCAATCCACGTTGTTCTAGTTCTTTCTTTAACTCAAGAACCTTCAAATCACTTAATAAAACCATTATTAACAGCTAACTAATCCGCCGATGTCACCAATGTTACGTTTTTCCAGCCTTACTTCGAATTGGCCTAACTCACAATTCGATAAACGCAATTCCCAATCTCTTCCGAGTTCGATCACTGATTAGTTAGCAAACACACCAGGTTTTATTAAATATTCAACAACTTAATTCTTTCACAACAACAGGAAAACAATACAGCAAACAATATTCTTGACTACAATATTCTTCCAACAGCTTCCGAAACTCCAACGGTTGATGGTAGAAATTTCCAGTAATAGAACGTTTAAAATAATACACAAAATATTTCTACTCAATAAAACTTAAAACTTTATTCACTAATTTAAAGATCACTTTTATAATTTTAACTTCACAATTGCAGGTTTAAAATAAAACTAATTTTACATTTAATTTCACTTTACTGTCGCAGGTCTAAAATAAAACTAATTAAAAACTACAAGAAGCAATTTCCTTATATACATTCTGCTTAATCTCTAGAAATTTCTAGGTCACTTTTTAGAAACCTTGAGAAAATATTAGAATGTTCGATTATTTTACGTTACGTTGATTTGATTCATAAAATCATAAAACAAATAGACCTTAATTCTAAGAACATGTACAACAACAACAACACTATTCATTTCATTCACTTTCTGTTGTGTTTTGTTGATTTTATTTTCCTGGAAGTGACCGTAATCGTTTAGATCTTTCTGTAATCGTCTAGATTTTTCTGCAATCGTAACAGTATTATATATCTTATCTACAACTATTTGAATTAAAATTTAAAGTATTGCTTTGAAAATATTGCATTTTTTACCCCCCGATTTTAAGAAGGTTTTTGAGGTTATATCTTGAACTACTTAAATTCTAAAACATATGCTTTTTATCTACATCGCAATTAATTGAGTTGCTCTTCAGATAGTTAAGGAAATTATTGTTTATTAAATTGTTTATTTAGCAATATACTAATTTAGTCTGTACAAATAATGTTGTATCTGTGCTAAAATGTATCAAATAATATCAAAATATGTGTGTGTTGTTTATGATATAAATTTGTAAAATATGTACCATAAAACTGGTCTATAATGTATATATGTATACTGTCTTGTATTCTATTTCGTTCCTCTTATTTGTATTAGAAAAATAGAGATAAATGAAAACAAAGAAAATATCAAGCTTTAGACATATCAAAATATATTTATTGAAAGATGGACAATGGAAAATAAACACTAAATAAAGTTGTTTTCGTTTGTTTTGCTCGGCTACGCTGAGAGACTTTTGAGAAAACACGTTTTTTTATCGAGTCAAGTAGGGTATCATATAAAAGGTAGAGCCCTTTCAGTTCAGTTCATGTTCAGCATTCCTTAAAAAAGCATTTTGGAATATTATAATTTTTAGTACCTAATACGTTTTATGTATAATTTTGAATAACGAGTTTTCTTTATGCTTTCTTGCTTAGTTTAGCTCCGATCCTAGGTGATCGAAAATCTTAAAAAGTATTTGAATGATATAAACAAGTTTTTGGTTTATTTTATTTGATTTTAACCCTATGAAATCATCTTAAATGTAATGAAATCATTCAATTTCATAATATGGTGTCATTAAAAATTAGTTGCTCAAGTCAAACGCTGTTTGTCTTTGGACTTTACCGTTCACCTAATTCACCTGAGAACTCTAATTTATTTCATGACTTATCTGAGAAGATAGATAGGTTGGTTGAGTATCCTAATGTAAAGTTTATAGTTCTTGGAGATTTTAATGTCCACAATAAAGAATGGCTTACACACAGCTCTAAAACTGACGAGGTTGGTAGACAGGCTGAGTTGTTTGCTCTTTATCACAATTTTACTCAAATAATAGACCTGCCAACCAGAGTTCCTGACATTCCTGGTCAAAGTAGTAATTTACTTGATTTATTTTTGACAAACGATCCATATCTGGTTCAATTTAAAATATAAGAACCATTGGGTGGTTCAGATCATAATTTGATCTCCACACAACTAAATATACAAATTCCAAAACAATTTAAAGCGAATCCTCGCAATATTTGGGATTACAAAGCTGCGGATTGGCAAGGACTTAAAAGTTTTCTTAGATGTTTTCCTTGGAAACGCTATTGCCTTACCGGCCAAGACCCAGACATAGCTGCATCAAAATTTTCTGAAACTGTAATTGATGGTATGCACAGATTTATTCTAATAAATTTATCATTCCGAAAACTGATCTATGGTTTTCTAGTAAATGCAAAAAAGCTATAAAAGTTAAAAAAAAGGCTTTTCGAAAGTTCAATCAAAACAAAACCGATGAAAACCTTAGACAGTACCGTAAAGAGAGAAATTTATGTCGTAAGTTAATAGATGAAGAGAAACATCTATTTAATAGGAAAAAAGCATCTAAATTCGCAGAACATCCGACTGGTTCACGCAATTTCTATAAAGCCGCAAAGGTTGTCCAAAGCAACTTTTGTAAATCTTCCCTACCGCCTCTTGTTAATAGAGATGTCCCTATCATTGATCCAAAAGAGAAAGCTAATTTGCTTGGGCATTATTTCTCTTTAAATTCTACTCTAAAAGAACCTAATTTCCAACCTAAACCTATTTCTAAAGTTTCTTATAAAATGAGGCGGATAATTTTTCGGAAAAACATTGTTCGAAAAATGCTTTTAAAAATCAATACTAACAAGGCAACAGGTCCTGATTTTATTCCTCCGATTATACTTAAAATATTTGCTAGGGAGCTAGCACCAATCCTCACTAAAATCTTCTATTTGTCATATAAGAAAGGAATTTTTCCTGAAATTTGGAAAATGGCTAGTGTACAGCCAGTTTCAAAAAAGGGCAGTAAGACTGATCCTACGAATTACAGACCCATTTCAATTTTATCGGTAGTTACTAAAATTTTTGAGAAATATGTCAATTTTAATTTAATGAGCTTCTTAGAGTCTTCCAAATTAATTAATGAGAGACAATATGGATTTCGAAAAGGAAGAGTGACGGGAGATTTGCTGTCTTTTGTCACTCATATCTGGAACAAGTGGCTTGAGTGAGAACTTTGGAGAAACATTCGGTGTTGCTCTTGATATTTCCAAGGCATTTGACAACGTTTGGCATAACAACCTTATATGCAAATTGAGATCCTATGGTTTAGACGAGCAGCTTATATCTTGGACACAGAGCTTTATATCTGATCGAAAATTTCGGGTCAATGTTGACGGTGTATCATCGAATACTTTTTCAACTAATGCAGGAGTTCCTCAGGGTTCCGCTTTGTCACCAACTCTTTTTCTTATCTATATTAATGATCTGTTGGACTCAACGGTTCATCCTATACATAGTTTTGCTGATGATAGCACGCTTCATGCGTCTCATGAAGCACCTATATTATATACACCCTTAGCGCTTAGTGAGTGTAGGTCAAAATTGATAGATTCCCTTAACACTGATCTTAAAACAATTATGGATTGGGGTATTGCTAACAGTGTTGAATTCAATGCAAGCAAAACACAGGTTTGTCATTTTTCTAGGATAACGACACCCAATCATTTTCCATTAACGTTTGGCCCCAAAAATCTTTTAGAGAATGAGTCTGTCAGACTTCTTGGAGTTGAGATTGAAAATAATATGAAGTGGAATTCTCATATTTTTAATCTGGCTAAGAATGCTGTTCAAAAGTTAGGATTTTTGGGGCGATGTCGTAAGTCTTTCGATAGCGAACAACTTCTTTTAGTTTATAAATCTTTTATACGTCCCTGCATGGAATACTGTTCTCACATATGGGGTGGAGCTTACTTGAGTAGTCTCAACTGCCTTGATTCTGTACAGCGTAGAGCTATTAAACTTATTGGTAACCCAAGTCTTACTAACGGTCTTGATTCCTTGCAGCACAGAAGAAATGTTGCTGATTTGACTATATTTTATAAATATATAATGGATGTCGAGCTGCTGAAGAGATCAAATCGATTTTACCTATATCACCAAACCTTTCGCGTCACACTAGAGCAAACGTAGCAGCGCATCCCTTTACAGTTCAAATAATTAGGTGTAGAACTGTGGCCTTCCAGCGTGGCTTTTACAACAGAGTCTCTCATCTTTGGAATGCCTTACCTACCTGGGTTTTCCCTGATGAATTTAATCCTCAAGGCTTTAAAGTTAACGTTCATAAATTTCTCAGAGAATCTTAATTTGCATTCCATTCTTATCCCTAGTTGGCATGGTATCTTCGGATATTCAGAGACGTTAATTTATAATTTATTATAATTAACACTAAACATGCCTAACTTTGAATAAAAAAACAAAAATTCACATTTTAGTTATACTGTTACGTTTTTCCAAATTAACTTCAAATTGGCCTTACTCTCAATTCGATAAATGTAATTCCCAATCTCTTTCTGAGTTCGATCACTGATTAGTAAGTAAACACACCGAGTTTTACTAAGTATTCCACCCCTTTAATTGTTCCACAACAATAGGAAACAATACAGCAAACAATATTCCCAACTAGAATATTCCTTCAACAGCTTCAGAAACTCCAACGGTTTATTGTAGAAATTTCCAGTAACACAACGTTCAAAATAATACACAAAATATTTCTACTCAACAAAACTTAAAACTATATTTACAAAAGCTAATTTAAAGATCACTTTTCTAATTTTAACTTCACTATCGCAGGTTTAAAATAAAACTAATTCTAATCTACAACCGGCAATCGCTTATATACCATTCTGCTTAGTTCTTGATAATTCGAGGTCACTTTTTAGAACCATTGAGAAAATAGTAGAATATTCGATTACTTTACGTTATGCTGATTTAATTCATAAAATCATTCAATTTTATTTATTGTTGACCCAAATTCCACGAAGTACAACAACAACACTATTTATTTCATTAATTGGTTTTTGTGTTTTATTGTGATTTGATTTTTCTAGAAGTCACTGTAATCGTCTGGATTTTTCTGTAATCGTAACAATACCCTCCACTTAAGCCTGTTCGTCCCGAACAGGATCTAGATCTCTCCTCCAATTGTTGAATCTAATCTTTTTTTTTCTATTTCCAAGGCTGTTTAGAATTACTTCCGGTCCCTTTCTAAGTCCTTGGCCATTACTTTGTTCTATGGCAGCCCACCGTGATGAGGATGGATTCTCATTATCTCTAAAGTGCTCCTTATCTCTTCCCTTTGAGTGTTTCACACTGCCATGTCCCTGAACCATTTTCACCGAGCGATTCGTTCTCGTTTGAAGCTATTTGAACCACTTCATTTACGTTCCTCACTTCGTTATGGACCTGAACTTGTTTCCTTTTAAACTTTCGGCGTTTGTTTACAGGTCTGCGTTGGTTGACGTTTCTTTCCCTCATCTGTTTGGATGATGGTTCTGGATTTTCTCCTGCAGTTTTTCGTCACTGCCAATATCTGTAGATTCTGCTTCATTCACAAGTAGTGGCATCTCAACATTATTAACCTTTAGGATTCCACGTCCAAAATCGATGACGAATCCGTTCGCCTTCAAGAAGTCCATCCAGAAAACGATTTCATCTATAATGTTTGCCACTAGCACCTCTTGTTTATAGCAGTTGTTCCCTAATTTTATTTCACCGATCCTTTTCCCAGCTACATCAGCGCATTCTCCAGATTCTGTTCGAAGTTTCAACCCATCTGATGATTCCAAAACGCCGCCAGTCCAACCTTTGCGAACGAATGTTCGAGCTGAACCTGTATCCAGTATCATGAAGCAACTTTTATTTTCGATTTGTCCGTTGGAACCCAAATTTTCGCCATATACAGCAATTCTCGAAATTGGGATGTAGGTAACATTCTCCTCACTTCTTGCCTTCATAGTTCTATCTTCAACGGGATTCCGTTGGAGAGGAGACGAAGATCTTTCACGCTTCCTGTTCCAGCAGTCCTGTGAGATATGGCCCGATTTCCTACATATCCAGCACAGGGGTTTTCTATTGCTGTTCCTGAACCCTACGTGCTCCGTTTCTTCGGCTTCGCTGTTCTTCACATAAGACGCGAATATCTTTGCTTCCCCATTTTTCTTGCACTCACGTACGATGTGACCCACTACACCACATACCCAGCATTTGATTTCACTTCCACTTCTGTGTGCCAATACTTTTCCTTTGACATTCCCCTCTACATTCCTTTTTCTGCATCCACCAGATGGCATACACATCCTCTGTACCATCTCATATTGCATTGCGTATGCGACTGTTTCATGGATTTTTCTGGAAGTCACTGTAATCGTCTGGATTTTTCTGTAATCGTAACAATACTAAAAATAGTGAGATTAACAAATAATCAACCTATATCACAGTTGATTATCACGAATATTTTATTTTTTCTTATAGAAATATGAATTACATAATAGAATTTTAAATTAATAAAAGCCTTCAAATAATATTTCTAGACTAATCCAATTATTTTAATGCAAAATAATTTTCATTGTAAAGATATTGTATCTGCCATTTATAATATTTGTCTGATTGTTTATTTATTTTCAATTTTCGATAAAAATTAATTTTGTAGGTTATGTTATAGTATGGTTTTGTTTGTTATTTATAGCAGGCCAGAATAAATAAAAACAATTCACGTATCAAATTCTGTAAATCACAAACGGCGAAAATTCTTCTAAACAAATTTCACTCGACCTGTGATAAATTCGCATAATTTTTTGGAAAATTCCTAAATCAGTTTTTATTAATTTGTTAATTTTTTTCTATTTTTTGATCCACGGGTGTGACAACCCTGCGCACTCCAGTCCCTGTTATTGGCACATGAGTTAACGTGAGATATCACATACCACTGGCAATAGCAGTGAGATATCACTAGCCAAGGTGATATCTTAGGGGTGCTGGCGGATGAACTGTATTCAGTCAACGGTAGCACTCTCAATCTTAGCTAATGAATATTCCTTGATGCTGGAACGCTGTAGCTTGCTCGAAGAAACGAGCTTTCATATAACTATATATCTGAGCTTTGATCATTGAAAAATATACTGCGTCCCATAATCAAGGATTATGCCATTAGCTGGACTATTGGCAAACCAATTTTAGTTTTGTTCCTGCAAATTTTTAAAACAAATTTGCTTTTTATCTCTTATTTTATTATTATTTTCCCTATCCTATCACGAAATATTAGCCTATGTCATATTTTATTTGTGATAGGATTTATAGTTTAGTTGTCCATTATTTAACAAAAAATATTAAAAAAACAAAAAAAAACAAACTTGCGTCTATTAACATCCTTAGAACGCATGTTGTTGTGGGACCTTGGTCTTAAAAGGTTTTTATGTGTTGTTGTGCCTACTACACATCACATTTTATTAAAAAAAAAAAAAAACAAATTTTTAGAAGCTACGACACTATTCTTAGGGTAGCGAAAATCCGAAATTCTACGTCCACGCCGTGCTACCTGGGTAACGCTAACAGAATTAGGTTGGTGTAGTTGAGAGGGGCAGAGTAAATACTGCTTATACTCAATGATTCTGCACCATGGCGAGTCATTGGCGCCATAAAACCAGTGCAACTCAAGCGTCTGTTCTCCATGTTAGGGGCAGCTTGCAGCGGGCGTCTGTCTTGGATCAAGCGGCTCGCTATACAAACGTGTAAAAAGGTTGTTTCTGGTGACCTTAAGATGCAGAACGAGCCCATTCACGAAAATTTGGGTTGGGCGAAGGGCTAACACCCCATTTCCGTAAAAAAATTATTGTCATGAATTCTGTACACAGGCCTCGGAATATCTCGGATTCAATATTGGAACCTCGGAAACTGTACCCGGACTACGATTTAAAAATGGGAACCTGGAACGTGCTAAGCCTCAGAAGACCAGGAGATCTCCTAAAACTAACACAACAAGTCAAGAGCTACACACTAGATATAGTGGCATTACAAGAACTAAGATGGCCAGGTAGTGGAATCCATGAAACAGCGAAAGGATACACTCTTTATTATTGCGGTCATCAAAACGGAGGAGAATTTGGAGTTGGCTTTCTTATACACCGTCGCGTGAATCAGCATGTTATCGACTTCTGCCCAATTAATATGCGGTTATGCACACTGAGAATCCACACGCAAAAATTCAATGTAACGATCGTCAATGTTCATGCACCTACTAAGATAAAGCAGATGATATTAAAGACCTATTCTTCCTAGAACTCGAAGAAGTCATCAATAACATCCCGCGACACGATATAAAAATCGTGGTAGGTGACTTTTATGCTCAAATCGGTAGGATTGCAGAACTTAAAACACATATCGGCCCTAACAGCTTGCATCATACCAGCAACAATAACGGTTTTCGCGCAGCCGAGCTGGCTATGATGTATGATCTAGTAATTTCCAGCACTTTCTTCCCTCACAAGAGAATTCACAAAGCAACGTGGAAATCAAATGACGGAAGAACAGAAAATCAAATCGATCACGTCATGATCTCTAAGAGACACTCTACAAGTGTAACTGACGTTCGATCATACAGAGGTGCTGATATGGACACCGATCATATGCTTGTCATCTTTAAGTACAAGTGCAAATTATCATCTAAATTTAACAGACAAGCAAAAAAGACCGTGCGCTGGAATGTCGAAGCATTTATACATCTGGAAACGCTGAATAGATATCAGGAAATAATAACACAAAACATAGAAGAGCATGACATCTCTTCTGAGATGCCATTAAACATACAAGAAGAATGGCAAACGCTTCAATTAACCATTACAGCCGCAGCACAAACTACAATCGGAAAACGACCAGTAAAAAAATCAACTGACATCAATTTATTGTATTCAACCAACAATTTGTAGGACCAAAAGTAACAGAAATGTATGTTGATTAGAATGACATTTCTGTAAATTTTACAAATATTTTTTTTTATTGCAGTAACCACACATTCCATTTTACTCGCGAAATTAAGAAAATCCTTCTTGTTGATAGTTCGGAATAAAAAGTAAAAGTTTTTCTTCAACTTTATCGCCAACCACAAATTAAAAGGTTCTATTGAACGTAACTCGATACCGAATTGAATAAATAAATTATTTAATTAATTTTTCGTATGGTGCTTGAGCTTTTATCGATGTTCAGTTGGTTCGTGTCAGTGGTAAGTTAAATGATCGTTTATGTTTGTAGAGATTAATTATTAAGATTTAAATATATTTACCTCTCCAGTACCCCACTCGTAAATGAAAGCCAACGTTTAATGTGTCTGTTCTTTCGAAATGACCAGTTTTGTGACTTCAAGTAGCCCTCAGCTGAACACAAGATACCGAAACGAAAGATAACGAAAGATAACGAAATGTCTCCGTAAACGTCGGATGATTCTGTATGGACCTTTATATGGGGTTCCCGTCAGGATCACCAATGTTGTAGTTGTGGAAAATACAACTTATATAATTTACTTTACACGTTTATGAATGTTTTGATTTATACGTTTATCCACTTAATATATATAATATATTAACTCTTAACATAATTGTTATTTTTACGGTGCTCAAAATAAGCTCACTCAATATATTATTATATCACTTCGCAAAATTAAGAAAATTCTTCTTGTTCAAGGTTAGGAATAAAAAGTAAAAGTTTTTCTTCAACTTTATGGCCAACCACAAATATGATGCAAAAAGTTCCATTGAACGTAATTCGATTTTCGATATCGAATTGAATAAATAAATTGTTTAACTAATATTTCGTTTGGCGCTTGAGCATTTATCGATGTTCAGTTGGTTGGTGTCAGTAATAAGTTTATTGATCGTTTATGTTGGTAGAGATTAATTATTTTGATTTAAATATATTAACTTTGCATGTACTTTGCACAACGAGAATGCCTTCATTTTTCATTTGCAGACATACATAATTCCGATAGCTCAAGAAAAAAACAATCATACTTTGAATTTGGTCGTAAATTTGCTAATAGCCAAACAAACAAACTTAAAACTGCGATTTTTTTTTGGTGTTCCGTTGTGGTTTTAGGTCTTAGTAATTAACCGTATTTTTTAAAAACGAAGTCAGGATTAATTTTATTGCGATAAACGTAAACATTTTATACATACTGTTTTGTCAACATTTTTGATAGTCCATTCTTTGTCGCCCAACCCTAATGGAAAATGACAAACTTTTTTAAAACGGAAATTTTCTCATTAATTTGAAACGATCCATGGTATGAACTTAAATTTTTTTTTTCATAATTGTTAAATCTTGTTCGATTTGATTTATTTTTAATATTTTAATGGTAAACTGTTTTTATATCGGGGTGATCCTATGTCACAACCCCTAATTCTCTTTTGAAATAATTACGATTTAATTAGTAAAGAAATATACAATTTCATATTCTCTAACCGGCATATGCTTCATGAACTGCATGTTCTGGGGCCAAAATTCATCTAGATGGGACCGGGTGCTCGCAGAGCTACGTCAATGAGATGCGAAAATATACCCAATATCTACCAAAACGAAAGGCTTCCAGCAATAAATTTCAATTTTCGAGTGCTTTCATTTTACATATGTATCTAATTACTAATTAGCTTTAATCATCAAAGTTTTTGTTCTATAGGGGTTGAACTTCAACTTCATTTAATTAAAACATAAATCAACCGTTGAAGTATGTATAACAAGTAAGGTTTTACTGATTTTTTTATTAACTGTCGATTATACTCGTTGTTTGTTCACTTAAACGATTGCAGCCAGACACTGTTTATCTTTCAACCAATCAATATTCTGCACTTTAAATATCAGCCAAACTTGAAAAATAATGTTTTTGAATCTGTCAATTTTCTATGATCCATATAAAACTTAGTTCTTCTATAATCCGGTATCGAATAAACCAAACCAATTTAAAAATCATAATTTATATATTCAATCCATTTAGAATAACAAACATTTAATCTCACATGTAAAATCAATCTGAAGAAGAAACTTAACTTGCCTTTCTTGCATTTAAATAAAATATTTCCGTATTTATGAAAAACAAAGCCACAACTTCTTCTTCTTTATTATTCTTTTCTTTTGTTTTGATCAGAAACGGAAAGTTCTGTGCATCACACAGGTAAGTTTGGAAATAATAATAAAATTTTATTATATTAAAATAACATTTGTTTCAAAATAAATTTACTAGGTGGTCCCTTTGGAGCCAATTGGCAAGGAATCTAAATGACAATTTTATGTTTCGCTTGATTAATGATTATGTCTTCTGGATATATAAGATTGACACAAACATATTAAATTTAATTAAAACATAAATCATTTTGTTTTACACACAGTTGGGACTGCACTTTTCTTGATAAGTATCACTTTTGAAACAATTGCGAGTGTTGCGAAAAAACGTTACTTTTGATCTTGTAACACAGATAACTATCGTACTACAATCAGCGTCGTATTGGATGCATTTGGGTTTTGGGCGTGTAAAATGGTAAGCCCATTTCGGAATAAAATTAAAATCATTTTTGTTTAACTATACTAACCTTGGGGTTTGGGTGTTTTTTCTCAAATAACTAAACTCAGCTAATAAATAAACACTATATTAACATTATTTAATATTCCATATATAAATAATAATCGATTAAATTAAGTTTTTAAGTAAAAATCATACTTAATTTAAAATAATAATATATTAATACAGGTGTGGGACTGAGGAAAAATAAAGTATCTTACATGGAATTTGGCCAAAGTAGTTTTTAGAATATCCTGTGAAATTTTTACAGATCTTGTATTTTAACAAAACGATGTGGTTTAACTGCGATTACAAAATGGAATGTCGCAACTAGCAAAAACACTTAAATACCTGGAACCCATATAGGTTATCGAAATTTAGAACCGCTATATTTTCCAAAAAAAAAAAAAATTCCTCGAACAAGTGTATCTTTTTTTCCATATAAAACCCATACAAAAAATTTCAGCCAAATCAAAAATGTGTCAGTCAGATTTTGTCCAAATCTGTTCGATTTGTAAAAGAATTCCCCATATATGTGAACGATTTTTAAGCTGTTGCGGTTTGTGAATATATCCAGGACCATTTGATTTTAGACAAAAAGTCATTCTGTGTTTTCTCGGTGGCTATGTGGTTGTCACTTTTTGACGGAAAAGTAAATATATCTGAGAATTTGCTTTCGTCATTATGCTTACAATTTCATTTGAGCACTATCGATTTTCATACAAACACAGAGAGTGACGGTGGTGTAGTAAACCGAGTTTTGATGTCAAATGTCGATTACCTCCAACGTGTTTAGCATGCTTTTTAGCTAGGGATAAAATTTATACAAAACCAACGTCAACCAAAACCATTTTCATTATATAATTATTACGTGATAGAAAAACTCATCGTTTTTCCATTTACTATTTAGTTGTTTACATTTGTTTACTGGAATTTCTTTAGACTTTTAGAGGGTATACATAATTTATTAGGACATATACCATCGATGTGCTATGTGTTTGAATATTAGTCCCTTAAAGCAAGATCGAATATGTCTTGCGGATGTGTGATTCTCCCTTGATCAAGTTTTATGTAGTTGCGCCATGCAAGGTCAGAGCATTTGCAGATGATGTGTTCCATTGTTTATGTGTCCAAGCTCTAGAATTTGCATTTCTCAAAAGCAGGCCTGCTTTTTCCGATATTGTTCTGTCATCGAATCATTTGTTTTTTAGGTTTTTATGGAAAAGTAGGAACTAGGGGAAAATCGTCTCTTGCAAATATCATAAAAATAAATAATTCCGTCAATGTCATATAGTCATATACCAACCATTTTTGTTTGTGAACATGCAAGCAATAAATGTATTAATAAATGCGCTGCCCAACTAGCAAATTTACTTCTATACAAGTTTTAGCTTCAATAAAGCTTCTAAGTGGAAGATAGTTATGTTTTACTTCTATAAAGTGTCGATACAACTTCCACAGAGAAGTTCTCCCCACCACCGGAATGAAAGCTTCTAAAATACTTCTATATTTAATATTAGAAGCTTTACCGAAACTTATCTACAGATCACTAAATAAAGCTTCCGCAAAAAGGTTATAGAAGTTATAGCTGTCATTAGGGTTGTAGTTGTTTCGGTTGTAACTGTTTACAGATCTTATAGAAGCACAGCTGTCATAGTCTAAAAATTGTTTCAATATCTGAAACGAAATATGTCAAACTGACGGAAGCTATTGCTTCTATTATTTCAACTAAATGTAGATGCAGAAAATATAGTTTAATTCAGGGGCTTAATTTTTATGGAGAAAGATATGTGACATGTAATTTCAATGGGTTTATACGAAATCGAAGCTTATACGAAATTGAAATCGTTTCGTTTTTGTCAAAAAAGTATTGTGCATAAGGTGGTTTTTGTTTTTTAATCTATTATTTAGACTTATTTTGCACAATATAAAATATTCGTTATTTAGAGTCTTCAAATAGACAAAAAAATCAATTAACATCATAATCAACTAGACTAGAGAATCAGAATCAAAAATCTACTAGAGTGGAATAGAGAAAATTTTCATTTTTCATTTTCATTTTTCATGCATGTTGGGGTGCCCCCTATGCTCAAACTATGCACTTTAAAAAAGTTTTAAAATAAGTAGTATTTTTTATTTTGTCCATACTACTTATATGCCAAGTTTCAGGAAAATCAAAAATGGTCAAGTTGAAATTTCGACTTTTTCACCTGCGTAGATCACGTTTTTCATCTGCTTAGTTTTTGAGTTATTACCAAAAACGTAAGTTTGTTTTCATGTACCCCCCAAAATTATTTTTGACCTTCACGAGTAGAGTGGTATATGAAAGGTGAGTTTTCTGTACGGAGTCAAGGGGCAACTATGGAGAAAGTTGTTGTACATATAACCCAAAGTGTTCGAAGAGCAATGTTATATTGAGCGTGGTCAAGAGCAACGTCGAATTCTGGCCTGTTTCTTATAACTGAAAAGGCAAAGTTTAAACCTCCTTCACCTGCATTAATCATAATCCTGTTTCGCAAAAGATGAAAAGAGTAGATTTAACTTGTTCGTTGATTGCAAAATAAAAATTTTTAAAAGAAATTTCTGAAAACTCAATTCAAATA
The DNA here is from genome assembly GCA_963693315.1 of Diogma glabrata. Taxonomy (NCBI): domain Eukaryota; kingdom Metazoa; phylum Arthropoda; class Insecta; order Diptera; family Cylindrotomidae; genus Diogma; species Diogma glabrata. Next base: position 256,597,904 of record OY856187.1, on the reverse strand, counting down.
GTTCTGCTCTCATGTAGTAATTTTTATGGAGACATGGACATGTGTAAAAGACGATATGAGCCTGGCAGGATTTACAAATATTGAAAGAATAGATGGTCCATTACTCAAACAAGTAAATCGAGATTGGGGATCGGTTATTTTCGTTAGGTCTGATACAATACCACTATAGTGCAGAAAATATTAGCCACCATCATTTCGATTTTATTTTAGCTCTGCTGGCAGTCTTTGTGAATATTTAATTTTTCAACAAGCTGGAATTCAAATCCTTTCGGTGTTCTATCTAACTATTGTCATAGGTGACTTTAATGATGATTTCAATAAAAATCCTCAAAACTGGCTCTCAAACTATTTTATACAAAAAACCAACAAAGAAAAATTCATAAACCAACAACAGTTGAAGCTACAATAATTACACTCAATTCTGTTTTTGCACGAATTTATTATGCACGAATTTGAAATAACACGATTTGGAGAAAAAAAATAATTTTCTTTATGCACGAAAATTTTTGAAATAACACGAATCGACTAAACCTTTAAATTTAAATTTTTTCGCCCGTTTATCTAATTTTTCAAGAAAAGAAATTGCAAATGCATTGTAATTTGGCAAATGTATTGTAGTTTGAAGCGGCTTTTAAAAATATATAAGGTACTACATATATTTTTAAAAACCGCTTCAAATCACAATACATTTGTCAAAAATAATTAAATTAAAATATTTTAATTCAGAAGTTCTAAACTGTAACAATATATTTAAATAATAATAAAATAATAAACGCCTTATTCTTGTTAAATTGAGTTTTATTTCGAAAGCTATATGCTTTCATCGACAGTAGTATCTAAACGATTTTAGATACTACTGTCGATGAAACGATAGCTTTCGAAATACGTATTTAGTGAAATAAATTTCAATTTAAAAAGAATAAGGCGTGTATTATTTTATTATTATTTAAAATTAAAATGTAGAGTAGAAATACAGTAAGTATTTACATTTTTACTCTCTATTCATTATTGTACGATCCGTGATACAAGTCAGAATCAGAAAAAGGAGAATGTTTTATAAATTTTTATCTAAAAATAGCACGGTTTGCACTTATTATGTTTCTGTGTTTTGAGGGGATGGAAATGGGGAAGGATGAAAAAATTTTTTTTGACTTAAACTGGCTGTCATTTGAAAGAATTGCACTTGCTTTAAGAAACATAGCAATTTTTACATAATTGTGAAGTGCACAGTTTTTGAGTTATTGTCGATTATTATATTTGAGTTGATAATTTATAAATTATAATTTTATTTGATCAGTGCGTGTTTCAATATAGTGTGTATTTCAATATAAACCATTTACAGGCTGGTATAATTTAATATTTCTTGTTTAATTTTGTTTTCCAAATTTGATTTATTAGAAATTAATTTTGTTTTCCTACATGTTCCATGTAGGGGCGTTGCCAAGCTAATCACCACGGTCATTCGCCATAGCAACATAATTACCATGGCAGCCGATTTTTTTAAGGTCGTTTATTACATCCATCTACCATTGCAGTCGCGGTCTACCTCGCGGTTGCCCACTCCCTGTGGTACTAACGTACATTTTTTTAATCATTCCGGTCAGACTGTGGCCCGTTCCAATCAGACTGTGAATCGGCTCGTAAAACATGGCCAAACCAAGCAATCCTATTGGATCGGATACAACCTATTATCTCTAAGTTATATCGGATTCTGTACTCTCCATCGTCTGTCTTAAGTGAAGCAAAAATGTGGCGTACGATCTTACGCTCAAATACAGATAAATGTGATTTTTTTAAGGATTCAGTCTAATCAATGTCTTGTATAACTTGAGTTTGGTGTTAGTTGATACATACGGTGATCCAAGGAGAGGTTTAATTGAGAAGAAAGTTTGACTATCTGCAATGATTCGAGCTTTTATATCTGTAAGTATGCTGTTGTTTGAGTCAAGCATTGATCACTCATCCTTCCTTGAACCATTCATATATTTGGTTTTATCGTTAGTTATTTTTCAGATCAATTTTTCTAGCGCCATTCTTAAGTGACTTGAAAGTTTTAATCATAACATTTTCACTTTGGTCGAGTATGACATCAGTCATGTAATAAGCTTTGCTCGTCGCTCGACTTGTTCCTGGTCACTTAAGAAAATTCTCAAAATAATAAGCCCAAGTATCTAAAATTTTTTTAAGGTCTACTTTTAGCTTCCCATCTTCGTTTTGAATAGCAGTCGATCTAGTTTGAGGTCCCTTCTTTAAGGTTTTAACCTGTTGAAAGAAGTAACGTGTTTGATGTTCCTTATTAAAGCTTTCAATCTCCTCACACTTCTTTTTCCACCATTATCTCTACGTTCATCTACATCGCTTTGTAACGGCTTGTCTTGCCAGTTTATAGTTCTCCTTCGTGGATCTGATTCCTCCAATGTTTGGCAATATGGTTTTAATATCTCTCTTCTGTTTCAGCACTCTATAGTGATTGATGTTAAAACGATTCTGTTCTTTGAATTTTGGAATGCCTGGATTTGGAAAGTGGAACCTTATCTTAGCACATACAAGGAAGTGGATGGTCACTTCCAATGTTTGCAGCTCTAAATGATCGCGCAACCAGATCTCCCTAAAAGAAACGTGCTGTTACTAGCACGTGATCAATTTGATTTCGAGTTTTTCCAAGTCTGCTTATGAATCGATCGATGCGAAAAGAAAGCACTGGCAATTCTCAATTTATTTGATAATGCAAACTCAGTCATTATCTCACCGTTATCATTCGATTCAAATATCTCTTCCGACCTTTCCATTTAAGTCATCAAGAACCATAATGAAGTCGCGTGTTGGTGTTTGCTTCATAACCTCTTCCATTGGTATTTAGAAAGCATTCTCCTCGTCGACGGTCTAAACTGCAGTAGGTGCATGTACGGCAATAAGAGAAATATTGTTGTATGTACCGTGTACCCGTAGGTAGCAGATCCTCTCATTGACCAGAATGAATTTCATCACGGCTCTTTGTGTACGTGCACCAACAAGAAACCCAGTACCAAATTCTCTTCGAGAAGGATAACCACTACGGCATAAAGAGTGAATATCTAAATCTTGTTTTCCGATTATTGGCTGTCTAATTTCTTGCAGAGTAATAATATCCTTCCTATACTTCTTAGCCTCTGTTTCTAGACATTTTAGAGAGCATCAAGTGCGCTCAGGCTGCGCTCGGTAGTCTGTCCTTTTTCACGTCCATGTAACATTCTGTTTTTTGTCCGGGTTTGTTATTCTTTTTCTGGTTTCTAAATTTAACAAAACTTTTTTTCGGGGTTAGGGTGTTAACCTCAGACCCAACCCAAATTTTGTGAATGGGTCCGTTCTAATGTTAAGGTCAACAGAATAACCTTTTTACATGTTTATTTAGACGCCCACTTTTACAGACGCTCACTCCCAGCCGCCTCTAACATGAGAAAAAGACGATTGGGTCGCATGCGTTTTAAGGCGCTAATTTGCTGTGATGTAGGTCATTGACTAAGCAGTTTTTACTCTGCTTGTCTCCGATACACCAACCAAATGCTGTCAGCATTACGCAGGCAGCACAAAGACATCGGATTTTGCTACTCTTTATCTTTAGTTACCATAAACCGCTATGAATAAGATTTAATATGTAACATTTTTCAATGGATAATATGTTACATTTTTCGTATCTGATCGATCGATTTTCCATTGATATTGCTATTTGTTAGCGAAATTCTACGTCCATGCCGTGCTACTTGTGTAACGTTGACAGAATTAGGTTATTTTAGTTGAGAAGAGCAAAGTAAGAATGATTCTACGCCATGGCGAGTCATTGCCGCCATAAAACCAATGCAACTCAAGCGTCTGTTCTCACCAATTACAATCGGAAAACGACCACCAAAATCGCAACGAATGGTTTGACGACTATTGCCGTTAAAGGTTTAAATAGATGCGAGAAAAATGGTTAACAAGGAACACCCGAAGCTTCCAAGCTGATTATCTTCTGCGGAAAAGAAACGCGAACATATAAAGGTTGTATCGAAAACATCAACCAACATGCGGCTAATGGAAATTCGAAATAGTGTTTTGCCAAAGCGCGAAATCTGACAAAAAATTACCACACAAAATCCACAAACGTAAAAAATAAACTACGAGCTTACAACAAATGAACGTGATGTGCAGGCAGTATAGCGCTCCCACTTTCAAAGCCTACTGAATAGAAAGAATGAAATTGATCCTGTTCAAGCAATTGCGCCGTCAAGTTGTGGTTTTCATCCCAACCGTTCCAGCGCAGATCAATGTTTTGCTTTAAGGATGATTCTAGAAAAATTTTGGTAGTACAACATCAGCATCCACCGTTGATTTCAAGCAAGCATATGAGAGTATCATCCGCGACAACAATAGTTTCTGGTCGTTTCGATCTAACTTTCCATACGATTGAACAGGTTTGAACAGGTGTTCGACAACTTGCACCCGTACTATTTAATTTGCCGCTTGAGAACGCAATAAGAAAAAGCCGAATCGAAACACAAAACTGCATTTTTAACAATTCTAGTTAAATTCTTGGATACGCAGATGATATTGCGCGTCTCGGACGTAGAACAATTGATATTAAGAAAAGGCTCACAGCTCGAAATAAATGCTAAACGACTTAAATTATGCATCAACACCGGCAAAACTAAACTTCTAACAACATCTAGGAACATAACTCCCGAAAATCTGGATACTGGCGACTATAAACTGGAACGTGTTGAAAACTTCAAATACCTCGGTCTGCAAAAACAGCGTCAAATGACATGCAGGCATATATCAAAGCCCTTGTCACAGCCGCATACAGAGTTTTCTACGCATACTTAAAACTTCTGCGATCAAAAATTCTTTCGCGGTCGCACTTTACAAAGCATTAATTCGACCTGTGCCTCACTTGAAAAGTGAAAGCTGGACACTGAATCGCATCGACTGTAGAATTTTATCAACATTTAAGAGGAAGGTCATGCGAAGAATTTATGGTTCATGCAAAGTTGCTGAGAATCAGTAAAGAAACCGAATGGATCACGAAACCAGACAGCTCCTTGGCAGCTGCGATGTAATTGGATTCATTAAATCCAACCGGATTAGATGATTTGGTCTTGTGAAAAAAGCTCCACTAGATAGAATAATAAAAAAAGCATCTCAACAACAACCAGCTGGTGTTTGTTGAAGAGGAAGATCTAGACAACGTTGACGTGATGACATCATACAAAACCTTCTTGATACAGGATGTCCAAACTGGGGTCCACTAGTCATGGAACGAAATGAATGGAAGCTGATTGCACAGGGGGCAAAATCGTTTAACGTTTAAGAGGAAATATACATTTTGTATGTCCTTATGATTTGGCAATAGGAAGACTATATACATACAACAAAACTGTCAATTATTTTTGACGTTCACGGAATCCTCGGTGAGCGAATTTTATTCGCACTTGGCCAACTTTTTTGAATTTTGTTTACGTTTTGGGCCTGAATACTAAAATTGGATCAGCAGTCAAATTCTGTAATTGTGAAGCGGTGAAGTTTTAAGAACTCACAATAATTCTGCATAATATCCAAATTTTTGGTTTGCCACTTTCGATAAAATTATTGAATTTCTACTTTTATTTATAAAACTTTCTAAAGTTATAACTAATTTATGGCAACAGCTAGCCATCAATTGAATAATATATATAAGCGTACTATATTTTCAGATCTGATGGTGGTGTGAGTCAATGCAACAGCGTGTCCAATATTTTTTGTACTGATTTCTTGAGAGTGGAACTAATCCTCCATTTTTTCATATATACAATGTGTATTTTTACACGAATTTTTTTTACACGTCTTTCTCTGGAACCAATCTGTCGTGTAAAAACAGAATTAGGTGTAATATCTTTTCCAATATACATAATTTAGAAGCTGAAGCCTATAAGCTTTCTTTAGCCACTATAAACAGCTTTGGTTCAGATTTAACCCAACGTGAAACTATATTAAAAAAAACTGTTTTGTTCTCAAATATCATAAACACGGAACCCTCGGTGAGCGAGTTATATTCGCTCTTGCCTGACTTTTTGTTATAAAAAAGCTGCCGACGGATATTTTAGAAACTTAACTGTTCATTAAATGTGAAATTAAAAGTATACTATTATAAACCGTAGTGGTATATTTACGCTTATGGAAGTGAGTCCCGTGTCTAGAGCGACAATATTTTAGGGAAAATGAAGGGAGGGGAAGGGGTGAAATTTTAAAGGGTACATAATTTAACGAGCGATTAGAGTTTAATACAATTAAATTTAGTTTAGTTTTGTTATTAATTGTTATTAATTCATAAATAATTGTTAAATTATTAAACTCATAATAGTAGTTATTCAATTATTTAACATAATATTAGAAGAATAATTTTTGTTTATTCCTTTATGTATTATAAAGTATATTTTAGTATATTATAAAGTAGGCATATAAATATATGGTATATATTTATATGTCTATTTTACTATTTTAATAAATATTTTGAAAAAGTGATAGATTAAAACAATTAGCTGCAGATTCGAAAATGATGTGGAATTGTTGTCGCGGAATTAATTTTGTTATTCTACTTATTTTTACCAGTAACAACAAGTCTCGTTATAAAAAGTGACGATCATAAGTATAAGAGATACTATTACAGATTGTCTATTTAAAGACATTGGTATACACATTGTAGGTAAATTTTGAAGACAACTCAACAAGCAAACTTACTAGTAATTTTGGTGAATACAGCCTGTCAGAAGACTCTCTAAATGAAATATTTTCTGAAACATTAAATCATTAAAAAAGAGACACTATTTGCTTCAGCATTTAATTCTAGGTCTATTTCATGGTCTTCAATCCAATTTTAATAGCAATGAAAATGCTCAGTACTTTGTTCCTGTTTTTCGAAAATCGTTGACATGTTATCTCAATCATTGGTGCTTTATTTAGCTATAAATTTTTTCGTAAATTTTGCTATTTTGCTAATTTTTTAGCTATTTTCGTAAATTTTGTGCGTTTCAGATACAGACCTCTCATCACTTACAATATCTACATCATGCTCACACCGACGTCCATTCTTTCAACTGTCTCATCAGAGTTGCCTTTATTTTGCCTATCTTTCTGAAAAACTGTGCTGTGTTTTATGCTTAAATTTTTCCTTCAACCTATTTTCTCAATTTTGTTTATTATACCAATCAGGAAATTTCGTTTTCTATCTATGTGACTGAAAATAATTTTTAATACATCATTAATTTATGATTTTTTGCCTTTTATAAAATTCACTATAAATTTTTCTTACAATGTTTGAAAATGAAAATAAACTGCCAATACTTTTATGTGTTGTTGGGATGCATTCAACAAACCTAACTTTTATAAATTTAAAAATAAAAAAAGGAAAATTAAAGAAATTTCCAAAAATTTAAAATTAATTCAACTTTAAATTCAATTAACGTCACTTTGATGGATCACAAAAAATGTTTGTTTTAATTAAAAGTTTGTATAGAAATGTCATTCGATTCAACATACATTTCTGTTACTTTTGATCCTACAAATTGTTCGTTGGATACAATAAATTGATGTCAGTTGAATTCATTTTACCAACAATTTTTAACGAACAGTTTGTAAATTTTACAGACATGTTTGTTAATTATTACGAACAAAACCACAACTGTTAAAATCACGAACATGTTTGTTAACTTTTGGCATTTTATTATATTGATCTTGTCAAATATTTCCAAAACTATTAGTTTTTTGTAATTAGTTTACATTTTATTATAATACTATTAAATATACTTATATTTTTTCTATAATGATATGAATTAAAATTTACCGAAACAAAATTTACCTTTATTTACCCTTTAAAACAAAACTGTTGACTTTCCTTAAATTTTTTAGAACAGTCAAATAATTTAATTTCTCTAAAATTCACTAAATTTTCACTAATTTTTTTAGGTATTTTAATTGACACAATTCATTAGATAATTTCACACTTTTTCTTAAAACTATGCTTTTTATTTCACAAAATTTCACTTTATCTGTACTTCCACTAAGTTCACTATAAATTTCAAGCCCTTAATACCGTCGAAAACATGTGCACAACATTTTAGGTAGAAATTTCAAAAATTGACTGATTCACAGTCATTTTATTGAATGAGTCCGGTTTACCAATCTATTTCGCTGTTTCTATCGAAGCTGATAACTTTGATACTGTTTAATATTTTTTAATTAAAATTTATGAAAACGTTATTGAATAGCACAAAATAAAATAAATAAACGCGATCCACATATTCTTTAAATATTCCTGTCAAAAAAAATTGCTCAAAATCACTTAATTTTTTGGCCGCTACAGTGGCTATCTATAACCTTAACTTTCACTACTGCATTAAAAAATATAGAGTTCTATAAAATCAATTTAAATAAAAACATTTGCAAACATATACCTTATATCCCAAGCAGGGTTTGCTCGCACTAGGAATAAAACCATTCATCGGCGATCTCAGACTTACAATAAATGGCATGTCGGGCTTAAAATAAATTTGAAAAACATAATTACTAAAAAACGTAAAAGAAAATTATTTTTTAGGGAAAATTCTATGTTAAAATTTTATATATGAAATTCAAAATTTAGTACAAAAGTAAAGGAAAATGTGCAAAAATAAAGGAAAATAACACACATATAATATTAATTCTAACTTACGGATCTATTGATTGCTTGTTGAAAATCAACATTTTGTAGTCGATCAAGTTACCCGGGTAGTATATTGAGATAACCGGGTTACTCGATAATCGTCATTGGATAAAATTAAAATTAAAGTTAAAATTAAAATGCAATATTTAAAAATATACTTTTTGCTGTTTATTTTTAATTTTTTGTTTTATTAATAATAATATAATCTTCCTTATAGTAACAATTTGAATATTGTAATTTTACTAATTTGTAATAATAAATTTTCACTATTTCATTTGGTTTCAATATAATATGGAAAACCATAATAACACATATCGTCATTGGAGACCCTAGTTTTTTGATAAGTGAACTGAACTAAAACCAAAATGCTAAGAATGTCTAAGGGCGACAAGGTCCCTTTACAAAGTCATGCATGACAAAAGTATACTTAGTTTTGTGCCGTAAAGTTTCCACATTGCAATTTCGGGCAGTTTGATTGATTTGGGGTTCTGGGATTCCCAATCCTCGTAAATTAGATGTTTAATTGCAATAATAATTGTCATTCATTGCATAATTAAAATTAAGCTTTGTTGACGTTTTCTGAAAAAAGGGTTGTATGCGCATAGTCCTACAACTTGTAAAAATTGGTTCGCTAGTTTTTAACCAAGTTTAAAATAAATTTTTACTAAAAATATTACCAAGCTCATGTAAGGGTTCTATATCTCAGCTAAACTCATTAAAAATGACTTAAATAAACTATTTTTTGAAAATAACTAAGTTCAACAGATTACTCTAAAAGAGTATAAATTACTTCGGTCTGAAAGACCTAAGTATTACATTCATGAGCTCAAAGTGAAATTCTTACCCCCACTTTTTTTGGCATTTCTCGACGTTTTAGGACCTACTGATTCTAAAAAAGCAAAAAAAAAAAAATGTATGTCTGTCTGCCGGCCGTCCGGCCGTCTGGCCGGCCGTCCGGCCGGCCGTCATTACCTACGCTGCAGGGAAAACCACTGTAGGGATTTCAAAAATTTTTTTTCCTAAAAATAGGTGTACTCAAAAGACAGGTCCGAAAGGACGCTGTGTTCGATAACTGTACCGGAAGTGTGTCAAAAAAATCGTCAAGTGTGTCAAAACAAGGAAATTTGCATATTTTTTGCTTAAAAAGCGTTCATTTTAAGTGATTACGAGTAGGAACATTGAACTTCGAGAAATATTGATGGTCGGGATTGGTATGTGAGACCAAAATCTAGATTATTGCATTATAAGTTTGTCAAAAAAATGTTGTCAAGTGTGTCAAAAGAAAGATTTTTATTTATTTTTTTACCCAATTTTTCGGAAAAAAATAAAATAAATAATTTGTATGACGTGAAAATATATTATTATTATAGAGAATTATGGCATTATAAGTTTGTCAAAAAAATAATGTCAAGCGTGTCAAAAAATGATTTCATTGATTTTTTTAGCTAATTTTTTGGGAAAAAAATGTAGCTGTTTTTATGACGTAAACGTAATTGAAATTGAAATTGGACATGGAAATTTTTGAATTTGTTATATTTTTTGAAATATGTTTGGAATTTTGAAAGAAGTATGTATTTTTGATTTTGTAATAATTTATGCAATATTTTTAGAATTTTGGAAAAAGTTTTAATTTTTGATTTTGTAAGAATTTTTGGAATATTTTTGGAATTTTGAAAAATTTCAAATTTTTGTTTTTTTATAATTTTTGAAATTTTGAAAAAAGATTCCATTTTTGATTTTGTAATAATTTTTGGAATATTTTTAGAATGTTGAAAAAAGTTTGATTTTATTATAATTTTTACAATATTTTTGGAATTTTGAAAGAAATATGAATTTGTGATTTTGTAATATTTTCTCGAATCGCTAAATTGAAGGTTTTTGAATAGTTTGCTGAAAATGAAAATGAAATTGGACATGGACGTTTCTGAATTTGTTATAGTTTTTGAATATTTTTGGAATTTTGTAAATACCAACTTTTGGAATATTTTTTAAATTTTAAAACATTTTAAATTTTTGATTTTATTATAATTTTTGGAATTTTGGAAAAAGTTTCAATTTTTGATATTGTTATAATTTTTGCAATATTTTTAGTTTTGGAAAAAGTTTGAATTTTTGAATTTTTAAAAAATGTTGGAATATTATTAGAATTTAGAAAAAGTTTAAATATTTAATTTTATTCCAATTTTTGGAATGTTTTTAGAATTTAAAAAACAAAATTTTTAATTTTATATATATTTTTAAGAATTTTGAAAAAAGTTTCAATTTTTGAATTTTTAAGAATTTTTGGAATATTATTAGAATTTAGAAATAGATTAAATATTTGATTTTATTCTAATTTTTGGAATATTTGGAATTTTGAAAAAAGATTCAATTTTCGATTTTCTATAATTTTTGCAATATTTTCAGAATTTTTGAAAAAAGTTTAATACTAATATTTGATTTTGTAATAATTTTTGGAATATTTTTAGGATTTTGGAAAAAGTTTGATTTTATTTATTTTTTACAATATTTTTGGAATTTTGAAAGAAATATGAATTTGTGATATTGTAATATTTTCTCGAAACACTAAATGGAGAGGTTTTTGAGTAGTTTGCTGAGTGTAACTAAAAACCATGTCCGCATAAAAGTTTTTTGCCGAAAACTATATCAAAATCCTTAACCCAGACCGAAGTCTTGATATCTCAGAGCTGTGAGATTTCAGCCCCTCCATATTTTATTATTCGATCCGTGGGTGTTAAAATTAAATATAAACATAAACGCATAAACGAAATAGATTCGAATGACTACTTCAAGTTAAAATTTAGAAAACTTTTTGTATAGAGTTATCAGAATATCCTTCAAATAAAATAAATATAAACAATGAAATTTTTCGACTTTTATTAAAACAAAAAAAATAACAAAACAAATGAGAAAAAATTATTTAATATAATAAAATTTATGTATTTCCAAGTTCAAGATGGGCGGGACCCCCAAGATATGGCGCGCAATTATCTACGGGGGGTCTCTTGCAAATTATATATAAAAATTTTATACACAGAAATAGGTATTTTCTTTTTCGTTTTGTTTATTGTTCCATTTTTTAAAACAAACAATATGAAGCACACGAAAAATCATAGCGGCGATAGTATACTTCGTATGTGTACAATAATTTTGAATTCTTTTAATGTTTCTTCGTATTGTTCTTTTTATTACTTGTACTTTGGTATTTTATTCATTTACCTTTGGAAACTGATTCTATTGAATAAGGCGACAAGAACTTCGAATATATGTATTGAACACAATGAATCACAGTGGATACAATTATTTTATTCACGTTAAAATTAGATAAAAATCTGATTTGGGATTAAAAAACAAATGATTAAACTGATGTTTTAATGAAAACAAAAGAATGAAACGGAAAGAGTGATTCAAAAATAATTATAAAAATGTAATATAATTTTACAAGTGGGGTTCCGCAGTTTATGTAATTAACTTTTAAGTGACGACAAGCTTTTCGCCATTTCACAACTAAACAATTTAATAGCTTAGCTATAACAATTTAAGCTCACTTCAATATAAAGTCTTGGATATGCAATATAACGCCCGGTCAAAAGACGCTTAAAAAAATAAATAAAATTATTTGTACAGTCAACTCTTCTTTAACGCGGTAGTTATAAAACGCGATTTCCATTTAACGCGCAGTGAAAGTTGGAAACTGTTCTCCTATAACGCGACGGGATCTCTTTATAACGTATTTTAAAATAATGCATTCATGAATTAATCTCAACCTTATCATAAGAAAACCTAATAATATTTATATAAAATTTGTGTAGACGAAACAGACCCTCTAATTGATATAGTATCATAAATGAAATAAATAAAATCATGTAGTTATATCAATTAAAATAGATGTTCGCGATTTTTTTTATTGAATTTTATTATTTTATTATTGTTTATTTTATTATTTATATGTTATGAATGCCTAACGATTTCTGTAAAAATGACTATTTCAAATTTGAAAAAAAATTTGTAACGTGTTTGATTTGCTCTTATAATTTTTCAAAGAAATCAACAAAATTTAGAATAGTAACAAGGGCGTAAAGTAACAAATTGATAGATATTTGTATTATATTTGAGGTGTAAAAGTTGTTTGATGTTGTTTTGTTGTTGATTATAAATTATAGTATGGCAGTTGTGATGTAGTTAGAACGTTAATCCACCAAAGGATTTAATTTGTTATTAAGAAGTTTTAACCAAATTAAACAAAACTATTCGAAATTGCATTGAGTAGTTTCCGTTGGTGTATTTAGTCTGGTTGGTTTGATAAATTTTTTGGATTATTCTGTTTCTAGTTAAATTTTTTATTTAAACTAATCTGACATATCCAATTTTATTTGTACACAAAGCTGTCTGGTCCCGAAATCTACCTATTTCTAGCGGATATACGTGCCGCTTGGACTTTTTTACACTAGCAACATCGACAAAACTAGTATTGCGATTGTTAAAAAACGTTATTGGATGTCATCAGTTTTATAACACAACAAAAAGAAAATACTATAACTACTTTTTAAATTATGTTTTTGTTTCATGTATAGAAGTTATTAAAAAATTGCACCAAGGGCCTCATCAATAGGAATAATTTCAATTTCTTAAGATCAGTAAATGAAAGAAATTTCATCATTTTCGTCAGATTCTATTATTCTATTTATAATACAAATTTGAGAGCTACCGTTATCAGGTGTCTGGGAAGGAATAATTGTCATTAACGATAATTTCACATAGTTTTATCAATATCAAACACACAGGTACAAGATTTTGGTTAAAAAAAGAATAAAATTTAGCCAATTTCCCAAATACTGTTCACTCAAATGGTCTACTTGTTATTCCTACCAAACAGACTACTAGTATTTCTGAAATGGGCAGTTTACATATTATACTCTACGTCCGTGTTTTATGTTCATCACCTCAACTTGTTTTTTTTGATATGTTTTCCTTGTAGATTTTACCAATTAAATTTCGTTTTAGTATCAAACGTTGTTGAAAATCAATTTTATAAGATTGACGTGGTAAGGACATTGTCACTTTTATCTGTTTTGCTTATAACCTGGAAACTTCAAAGATTTTTGTAATTTTTACAATGAATTCTGGTAAAAATTTATTTACTGTAGTAATCAACCAATGAATTAAGTCTCAATTGTTAAAATTCACTTAGACACAATTCCATCAAAGAGTGGAGCTAAAATTATGTGTGTAGCAAGCAGAAGCCAGACAAAACATGAGGGCCATAAGAACCATCCAGTGATGAGCTAAAACATTTTTTGCGACCGCTGAATTTAGTTAATATATTTTGTACAGGTTAAATCTCAATAATTATTCTCTACAAACATAAACGATCAGCTTACTTACTTGTGACACCAACCGTCCAAACAATGATCAATAAAGTCACATTGCAGCGCCATACGATTATTTAATTAGATAAACGAACCAACAAAATAATTAACACTGTTTGCCGTTGGCACTTGGCGTAAGTTTTCAAATAACATAATGTCAACCTTTTGTTACTTTACGCAAATAACTTATTAAATAAGTTTAATAAATAATTAAAGAAAACAAAGTTTTTTATAATTTTACTGTTACTCTATATATATTTCAGCTTGTTAGGCCATCTTTTGGAGTAATCGTACTCCAGAAGATGGCCTAACAAGCTGAAATATATTTTTTTTTTTTTTTTTAATAAAATGTGTTGTGTAATAGGGTTTAGAATATGTGTCACAACAACACATAAATACCTTTTAAGACCTAGGTCTAGACCTGGGTCCCACAACAACTGGCATTCTAAGGTGTAGATTAACGCTTTTTTTAAACATCTGTGGGTTGAAGCCACCTGAGACTAAGTGTTCCGGCAAACTATTCCATTTGTACGCAGTTCGGACAAAGAAGTCTCTCTGCGATCTGCCAGTATGACAGCGCGGTATATTTACCGTTTCACTGGTTGCGGCAGCCGATTGCCGAGTGGAACGGGGATAAGAATAAGTTTGAGGCATGATGCCGCTGATCTCATCTGAGCACTGCTGATGACGATATTTGTAAAAAACAACGAGGTCAGCAACAGTGCGACGATGTTGTAGGGAATCAAGTTTTGATGTCAAAGTTCGATCACCTACAATTCGTATAGCTCGCTTTTGAACAGAGTCCAAGAGGGCCAAGATGGAAACAGAGGCAGCACCCCAAACTTGACAGCAGTACCCCATACAGGGACGAATATAGGACTTATAAACATGGAGCAATTGGTATGGAGTGAAAAATTTTTTGCATCTATTTAGGAGGCCGAGTTTTTTAGACGCGCTTTTTGCTATCGTTATTACATGATCGTTCCAGAGTAGGTCATTTGAAACTGTGACACCCAATAAACGAATGTTTTTACATTCACCTATTGGTTCATCACACATACTAAATAAAATATCTTTGGGGAACTCGGTCTTTAATCTGGAAACAATCAACAGCTGTGTTTTGGTGGAGTTGAAATTGATAAGGTTTTGGTCGCCCAGTCGGCGACTTTATTCAGGTCTTTGTTCACGTTTATGGCAGCGTCTCTCCGGGCAGGATTAATTCGTTCGTGCATTTTACCTTTTGAAGGAAGGGGCTCGAACGACTTGTGCAGAGTACTATCATCTTGAAAACTATTTATTGGGTTACTGGTGATTTTCAACAATTCGTTGATATAAATCAAAAATAGGGTTGGGGACAATACTGAGCCTTGGGGTACGCCAGCGTTAATTAGTTTAGACTCAGAAGAAAATCCGTCTAAGGTTACCGAAATGTATCGGTTGGATAGAAAATTTTGAATCAGCTTCACAACATTGGGATGAAAACCGTACGCAACGAGCTTGTTGATTAAGTTGGCATGCCAGACTCGATCGAATGCCTTGGAGATGTCTAAAGCGATATAACAGTAAAATTATAAAAAACTTTGTTTTCTTTAATTTTTTTTTAAAACTTATTAAATAAGTGATTTGCGTAAAGTAACAAGAGATTGACATTATGTTATTTGAAACAACAAAACCTCAAAAATCGATTTTGTTTCAAATGATATTTTTAGCCTTTTTGTTGGCGGCAAAACAAATTTTTTGTTAGAAAATTCACTTTTTCGCGTTTTAAAAAGCTACAAGCTAAAAGTACTATATTATTTAATTAGGAGCTAAAGTGCTACTTTTTGTGTTGAGTCCATAGTTTGGCAGCTAACCTTAAGGGGGCCGACAGTTATAAACGAAACACAAAAAGTCACTTTAGCTCCGAATTAAATACACAATTTTTACGGTAAACGTTTAATTTTTTTATAAATATGAAATTAATACATTTATTTTTTATAAATTTGATTTAAAAAGGTAAAAAGAGGTAATAAATTTTCTGAAATTAATTTTTATTGATACATTAAAATGAACTGAAATGAATGGTCTTTTGAACACACTCATAATCTCTTGTTATGTTACTTTACTGCTGCCGTAAAAATATGAAATTTACTTTACTGCCGCCGTAAAAATATGAAAATTACTTTACTGCTGCCGTAAAAATATGAAAGTTACTTCACTGCCTCCGTAAAATAAAAATAAAAATGGCGTTACTTTACAGCCGCTAGCGAATTTTTTGAATTTTTTGATTTGTAAGTTTAAGTTTATTTTAATCTGTTATTTTTTTTAATTTAAAATCTGTTGAAAAATTTTGGATGTTTTTTAACCGACTTCCAAAAAGAAGGAGGTTCTGTGTTTCACTGTAGGGTTTTTTTTTATGTATGTACACCGATTTCTTAAAAACACGTCGTTCGATTTGGATGATTTAAATTGTGTTCTATTTGGGTTTATTCACAGAGGGTCCCATAATTTTTTTTATGATGTGAAAAAACCATATTTTTTATGCATTTTCGTTGATTTCGTCAAAACATATTATTATGTTTGGGTGTTGTGGGCAGTATTATATTGCTATACTTGTCGAGGTTATCGTAAATAATTTTCTATGACGGGTAATGTGTATGCCGTTTGTGCAAAAAATCATAAAACCATAATTAATAGATTGTCACTGATGAAAGTTTTTCCGGTATTTGAAGTTATTACTTTTAAAACGCTTTCTAGCCGACATTTGCTTTATGACTTCACTAAAAATAAAAAAATTAAAAAACCGTTTTGAAAAGAAATAGAACCGACTTCAGAAAAAACAAAAGAGGCACAAACAAGTGAAAAATAACTCAATTATGGGTTTTATAGGCAAAAATACGTTACATTTTGATTAATTTAATTTAATTATGCTTTACTATTAACAAAAAAATTACGCTATTAAAAAAGTTACTATATTAAAATAGTTACTTTTTAACAGACTTCAAAAAAGCAGGAGGTTCTGTGTTTCACTGTAGGTTTTTTTATATGTAGTACACCGATTTCTCAAAAACGGCTCGTTCGATTTAGATGATTTAAATTTTGTTCTATTTGAGTTCATTCCCAGAGGCTCCCATAATTGTTTCTTTGATGTGAAAAATACCGTTATTCAGAAAATTAGAAAAAACCATATTTTTAATGCATTTTCGCTGATTTCGTCAAAACATATTAATCTGTTTGGATATTTTGGGCAGTATTATATTGCTATACTTCTCAAGGTTATCGTAAATAATTTTCTATCACGGGAAATATGTATGCCGTTTGTGCAAAAAATCGCAAAACCATAATTAATAGATTGTCACTGAAGAAAGTTTTTCCAGCATTTGAAGTTATTACTTTTAGAACGCTTTCTAGCCGACATTTGCTTTATGACTACACTAAAAATAAAAAAATAAAAAAACTTAAAAAAAAAAATAGAACCGACTTCAGAAAAAACAAAAGAGGCACAAAAAAGTGAAAAATAACTCAATTGTTGCTTTTAGAAACAAAAATACGTTACATTTTGATTAATTTAATTTAATTATACCATACTATAGACAAAAAAATTACGCTATTATACAAAGTTACTATATTAAAATAGTAACTTTTTATTATAATTATTATAGTTATTATAGTTGTTATAATAGTTATTATATTTTAAAAGTTATTTGTAGTACAAAACAGTTCGAAGTCGGTGCCACATTGACGAAAAACCGACTAATATGTCTCGGGCTTGGCACCGATTTCCAACAGTTTTGTACTACAAATAACTTTTAAAATATAATAACTATTATAACAACTATAATAACTATAATAATTATAATAAAAAGTAACTATTTTAATATAGTAACTTTGTATAATAGCGTAATTTTTTTGTCTATAGTAAGGTATAATTAAATTAAATTAATCAAAATGTAACGTATTTTTGTTTCTAAAAGCAACAATTGAGTTATTTTTCACTTTTTTGTGCCTCTTTTGTTATTTCTGAAGTCGGTTCTATTTTTTTTAGTAAATTTTGATTAACTTTCGTAGAAAATGTTTTTTTTAAATAATTTTGTATATTTTTTGAAACTGTTAAATTTATGGTAATTTTTAAGTTTTTTGGGGGAGTTTTAAAATTATTTGTTTGAATATTTATTTTTCAAATTATTATATTATTGTTTTTGAAAATTTTGAAATATCTTAATTTTCTTTTTAAATTTTGAACTTTTAAATATTGGAAGTACTTTTTTCATATCGAAACTTTTTTTAGTTTTAAACTTTAAATTTTGTTTTCTCCATATGTAATTTGATTAAAATTTTGAAACTTCAATTTTCTTTTTAATTTTGTTAGATTTTCTATTTTTGAATTTAAAAAGAAAATTGTTTTTAAATTCTGAAATTTTTTGTATTTATTAATTTTTGATTTCTTTTACTAACTCCAACTCCATCCATAGTTCTTATTCAAGTTCAAGGTTAGAGTAAGTGTATTTTAGTAAATTTTTTTCTAGAATCTCAGAATTTTATTCAGTTTTTGAATTGTTTTGAATTTTGTTCTGGATTTTTAATTTAATTTTAATTTTTTTTGGAATTTCCCAAGATTTTTGTAAACTTTTTAGTTTGAACTTTTTGAAATTTTTTTTTCTTTTTTTAGTTTTTTCTAAGTTTTAAAATGTTTGATAGAAAGTAACAGCCCAACCACTGCCAAACTCCAGCTACTGCGTCCAACTACCAGTGACCAATCTCCAACTCAAGTTTGTTTTATTTTTGTTTTGGTAATTTGTTTTCAAAAGTTATTTTTCTTCTTAGGTATTGTTTTTCTAAATTATTCAACAAATCGACTTAGTTTGATGTTTTAGTTTATAAATGTTTAAGTTTTTGTTTTTGTCTGCAGTTCATTCTAGTTTTGTTTCGTTTTGTTTCTCTCCTCCCCTCCCCAAATTGTTTTTTTTTGAATAATTCGTTGCGGTCGACAAATTCTCAGTCATTATTTTTTTTTTTTTTGAATAAAATGTGTTGTGCTATAGGGTTTACAATTAGTGTCACAACAACACATGAATACCTTTTAAGACCTAGGTCCCGCAACAACTGTCGTTCTAAGGTCATGATGAACGCCGTTTTTAAACCTCTGCGGGTTGAAGTCACCTGAGTCTGAGGATTCCGGCAAACTATTCCATTTGTATGCAGTTCGGAGAAAGAAGTCTTTCTGCGATCTGCCAGTATGACAGCGTGGGATCTCGACCGTTTGACTGGTTGCGGTAGCCGATTGTCGAGTGGAACGGGGGTAAGAATAAGTTTGGGGCATGATGCTGCTGATTTCATCGAAGCACTGTTGATGACGATATTTGTAAAAGACAACGAGGTCAGCAACAGTGCGACGATGTTGTAGGGAATCAAGTTTTGATGTCAAAGTGCGATCACCCACAATTCGTATAGCCCGCTTTTGAACAGAGTCCAAGAGGGCCAAGATGGAAACAGAGGCAGCACCCCAAACTTGACAACAGTACTCCATACAAGGACGCATATAGGACTTATAAACATGGAGCAATTGGTATGGAGTGAAAAATTTTTTGCATCTATTTAGGAGGCCGAGTTTTTTAGACGCGCTTTTTGCCATCGCCATTACATGATCGTTCCAGAGTAGGTCATTTGAAACTGTGACACCCAATAAACGAATGCCTTTACATTTACCTATTGGTTCATTACACATACTGAATAAAATATCTTTGGGGAACTCGGTCTTTAATCTGGAAACAATCAACAGCTGTGTTTTGGTAGAGTTGAAATAGACCAGGTTTTGGTCACCCCAATCGGCGACATTTTTTAGGTCTTTATTCACGTGGCTCTAACTATAGATAATTGATTATTCACTTCTCTGTTTTAATGCAAATTGCATATTTTGTTTTCTTTTATTATTTAATGCACATTAAAAACAAAGCAACCAAAAAGGATTAATTTCTATTTGTCATCAAGGTTATTATGTTTCACTGATTCAATACTGTTATCTCAGCTGTAATAAAATATACACAGCGTCAAAACTGACGACTTTCTGCACTGTTCAAATATCACCTTTTCTTTGCCCCCTGATAAGATAGAGTTAAATCACTTCAGGGAATATTTTATGTAAAACACAAGAAATCATTTCATAGTTAATATAGTTTCGTGGAACTAATTTATTTATACACATTCCCCCCAAAAATACATGAACTATTATCATTTTTTTTACATGATTTAACTAATTTTAATGTATACATTTTTTTACTAATTATATTTATATTTTTATGAAATATATTTTCAAAAGTCACTTTATGCTTATATTTTCAGAAAATAACCATCGCCATTTTATACAGTTTTAGTTTATGTTTTTTTATTAAAAAAATAAGTACACAGAGTGCGAACAACGGTATCAAATTCTAATTTTTTTTTCACAGAATTTGTTCTTTTAATTGAAAAGTTATCAGCACATGAAATTTAAGGCAAATTATTTATTCCTTTACTATCAATACTGTAAGTATAATTTTCAGCTTTATTATTTTGAAAAAATGTGAACGCGAACCGGATTTTCAAATATCGAATTTTTTTTGATTTAATTCCATTTATATCCAAAAACGGACTGAATTTTATTTAATTTGAACACGATCTGACTAAAATTGCGCAATGTGCTAGCATAAATAATATTTCATCCTTAGAAGTAAACGAAACAAAAAGTTGATTCATTGCAAGGCCGTCTCTTTCTTTCATCCTGTTAACCAAATGAAAAACTAGTTTCTGTTGAGGCTTTGAAGCATTTTTATAGAAAAACGATTGCAAGAGAAAAGATCTAATATTCCTGTTTCATTTTTTCTTATTTAAATATGTAACATTTAAAAAAATTACAAAGGAAAAGTCATGTGATATGATATTTTTCTATTGCAATGTGCGTCGTCGTTTCATTATTTCTCTATTTACGTTTGATAACAAATTTTTCTATTGCAGTATGCAACGCCTCATTTAAATTATGTACATTGTGATCTGTCAAATTGAAATTACGATAAGATACAACATATAGGTTGGTAGTTCAAGGATGGAATGTGCAGGATGAATTAACTAGGACCTAATCTTTGCTGATAATGCACCCGGTCTAGGTGTCACACAGAACCAAATTGCGAGCATAACAATTATTTATTTTTAATTAATCAGTTATTGGTTGGTAATTAAGTTGACCAGTAGTGAGTAAATTTTTAGATATGGAGTGAATCTTGGATATTGAGTTGAATTGGAGCTACGTTAAGTGCTAGTTTTAAACTAAACAAAAAAAACGCTTGTGTGCATTATAAAAATTGTTAAATGATAAATGCTCTTTTCGCCGTAATAAAAACATGACAGAATGTCAATTGTTGTATTATTAAATAACTCATATAAAAATACCAATTATCACTGAATCAGAGAAAAAGTTTTGGTAAAATTTACATTAAATTTAAACTATTAAAAATACAAATGAAAACAAAATTATTTTGTGAAATATTAAGTTGTTGTATTTATTGAGGCTATTGTTGGTGAAACAAAATAAAAGGGGTTGGGAAGTGAAATGTGAAGAACCATAACCATAAATGTTACTAGTTATGGTGAAATCAAGACATAGGGCGGGCACGAAGTGATTGTTACATTTTGTGAGAAACATTCAAGTTACCGGTAACATCAACGAGCTTAAGTATAAAAGACATAATAAGGAACTACGTCCCAAATCGAGTTCGCAATAGCAAGCCACTACTCTGCTGAAGAGGTCAAACTACCATGCAGCACCAGATTCATTCTAGCGCAGTTAGATCTGGTTGGTTGGCGAATTTTAAACAACTACATGAGTAGAATTGACCAGGAAATTGTTGACAAGTGTCCCGCATGTGGGGCATGCCACATGATACAAACCACCTATTTAATTGTTAAGAAAACCAAACCGACCTGACGAAGAAATATTTGTAGTACCACCCAAGGGCAGTAGCAGAGTTACTGAATCTAGACACAATAATTCTGAAGCAAAAAGAACCTGCCCTTGATTCTGGGTGCGATGCAAATGCGCATCATGGAATTTGGGCAGTTCTGATTACAGCAGACGAGGAACTGACCTAGTTGAGATTCTTCATGTTACAGACCTAGAAATTCTATATAAGGGGAATGCTCTCACTTTTTCAAATGCAGATAGATAGGAAGTAATTGACATCACCCTCATTAGCCTAGTTTTGACTAAAAGGGTTCGAAATTGGAGAGTATCGCAATATATTCTCACGTCAGACCACAATTGCATAAATTTTGACTTTATAGTCGATACGGTGTTGAACAGACAGTTTTAGAGATCCCAAATCATACTAATTGGGAAATGTCTAAACTACTTCTTACCCAAATGTTTCTTGACTTTGATCCGTCGTGATCAAGTGTACACAAGACAGTGAAAATGTTGCGAATTGGATTCAAGAGTGTATGGTCAAGGCTTTTGAAGAATCTTGTCCACTTAAAGTGTTCCATGATGAAGAAAATTCACCTTGGTGTGATAGAAAACTGAAAAGGCAGGATTCACAGTCAGGAAACTTTTAAAGAAAGCTAAGCAAACAAATAACACCGATGACTGGATCACTTATCGTGATAGTCGGAGGGAATATAAATACAGTATTCGGAGTGCTAGAGAAAGTGCCTGGAAGAAGTTTTGTGAATGAATTGAAAGTTATCCTGTGGCAGCTAGGCTTCACAAAGCACTCTCAAAAAACCCAAATACCAACCGGGCTCATTGCAGCTTATGCCAAATGGTAGGTATACGGAATCCGTGGAAGAAACAGCACCTCGTTTGCTTTGTACACATTTCCCAGCTAGCAGTTTCACTGCTGAGATGAAAGAACAACTAACTGCAACTCCAAATTAAGATGGTTGGCTCTTGGCTGAGAATGTGGTGAACAGTAGATCTCTGAGATGAGCCATTGATTCCTTTAACCCCTTTAAATCACCTGGTCCTGATGGAATTTATCCATGCATGCTACAGAGTATTGTGCACAGCGTCATTGAATCACTGTTGAATTTATATAAAGCATGTCTAGCATATGGCTATGTCACAGAATCGTGTCGAAAAGGTAAAACCAGCTCCAAACTCAGGTAAAACCAGCTACAGTGAAGCCATGTCATTTCAGCCAATAAATCTCAACAGTCTTGTCCTCTACACTCTGGAAAGACTTGTTGATATATAAGGGACACCGCCTTACTACAGTTTCCACTAAGTAGCACTGGATGGCAAAGAATTCGCTTTGGATGTTTTTTTTAGATAAAGAAGGTGCTTTTGATAATACTACCTTCACATAAATCAGGACTGCGGCATCGCTACATGGAATTAGGAGCACGATCTCAAATTGGATTGTGTCTGTTCAGCTGACGCATTGCCTTTGTTGAGATGGGTAATAATACTGTTTCAGTTCCAGTCAAACGAGGTTGTCCACAGGGTGGTGTTCTCTCACCTCTTCTGTAGACTGTGGTAATTGATATTCTTCTTAAGAGACTGAATCATGTGGAACCATATTCTCAGGGTTACGCTGATGAAATTGTCATACTGGCAATTGGGAAAGACCTTTCCACTCTGATGGATCTAATGCAAAATTCACTGTAGGTGATTGAAGAGTGATGTGGGGAGCAAGGACTTTTAGTCCATCCTTCCAAGTCACAGGTAGTCTTATTTACATATAAGAGAAAAGTGCCTGCAACACCAAGTCTGTATCTTTTCAGTATGCAGTTGAGCTACTCAGATGAGATTATGGTTCTAGGCATTATTATTTACAAAAGATTAAATTGGAATACACATTTAATAAAAAAAATTGATAAGGCTGTCATTTCTTTTTTGCAATGCCGTCGATCCTTCGGTCAGTATTAAGGTCTAAGTCCCAAAATTATATGTATACACTATTATGGATATACACAGCAATAATCAGACCAACACTAGTTTTTGCATGTGTTGTCTGGTGGTCAAAGACGGAGAAACAATACGCCCATGCTACGTTAAATAAAATACAGAGAATTGGAAGTGTAATTATCAGTAGCTCTATGCGCACCACACCAACACTGTCGTTGGAGGTCATGTTAGGTCTGGCTCCTTTACATCTACATGTAGAGTACATGGCTAAGGAAGAGGGAAAACATGCGGTCATTGTCACGTACTTGATAGACTACGGACAGATTGCCCGGAAATAGATATGCATACTGACGTCATGAACAAAGTATATATATTTGAGAAGCCCGCTCAACCGATCATTCCTTCTAGAGAGGAATTTGAGGGATCTTGGTCGGGATGGTCCTCCAACGAGACCTATGTGTTCTATACAGATGGCTCACTGTTGAATGGAAATGCGGGAGCTGGCGTGTACCTGGAAACAAATAATGTCATAAGTAGCAAGAAATTTACACTTGGACGATTTTGCACAGTTCTGCAAGCAGAGGTGTATCCTATTAATGAATGCACGCATGCAAAAACTCATCTGCATCTGCTAGGGAAACAAATATGCGTCTGTTTCTTGTAACGGGAAACATAAAAGAACTTGTAAGGGCGGGAGAGGGCTTGAAATTTTCAGGTCCCAAACCCGCCTAAGAGTTATCCAAAACGTTTGCTTTGTCACTATTAAAGGCCGATGTCGATCCCAAGGTGACGGCCTTGTGGAATGCGTCATCAACATGCAGGCAAAGTAAGATGTTTTTGAGCATTTCCGAAAAAAATTTTCAATTCAATTTTCAATTCAATTTTCAAAATTCAATTTTCTCTTAAGCATGAAAAAAGAAAACTCCCAGCACTGTGGTCGGTGTCCTTATAGGACACCTCTTTACCATGGGACTTAGTGAAAGTGCCGTGTGTGAATGTTGTCTTGAAGAGGAGGAGGACTCTGAGCACTTTTTGTGTGAATGCCCAGCCTTTTCTGATGTCAGAGCTAGGATTTTTGGCTTTGACACCATAGAGGCTGGCAGTTGGCATAGTTGTTATGAGACCAAACTCGGACACGGTGCTATGGACCGTAGAGTCTGCGTGCCAGGACAAGTTCTGTCTCGTACAACCGGTCCAACCCTTTCTAATCTAATCTAATCTAGGAATATTGTTTGCTGTATTGTTTTCCTGTTGTTGTTGAATTTTTAAAAAACAAAAATAATAAAAAAATTGCGTCAACACCATCAACACGTATATATGTGTTGTGACACATAGTGTAATTCCTTTTACAACACACATTTTAATTTAAGAAAATTATCTTTTTTCAAAACTAACTTGAACAAATTATAACTATATTCTAGTTATTTTTAAACTTTGGGCGTTCCATTGGTGATCTACTTATCATTTGGCGTGTGCCGCTAGTTTGTTCCAAAGAGGCGTATGTATTGTAAAAACGCTGCTGAATTAGATTTACGGTATTCAAAGATATTATAAAAGAAGCATTTTGTTGTAAATAACAGTTAAATTAAACAATTTAACAAAAAATATAAAAAAAGACCGATGATAATGATAGTTTTGCTAGTTAGGTCTAATCATAATATCTTTTTTTAACTACTAACTTGAGAAATCGTCATTATTTACTCGAATGCCCTAATGAGAAGTAATTTTTCTCAAGCTAGGTCAATAATAATAACAAACAATTACCTAGGTCAATAATGACAAATTTTCTTTTATTTTTGATTGAAATGAATAAAAAAACACAAATAAATAGTAATTGCATTGCTTTTTTCGTTTTATTTGTATGAAACTAAACTTCCAGGCTACTTGATATTTTAAGATATTTAAAAATGAAATGGAAAATGACTAATATAAATATCTAATGAAAGTAAATATGATAATTAGTGTTAGTAGTTAAAAAAATTCTATATATACCTCGGTTGAGAAGACTAATATTGACCTCGAACATTATGTCCCTCGGCGCTACGCGCCTCAGGATCTAAAAGTTCTCGGTCAACAATAGCCTACTTCTCAACCTTGTTATATAATGTACTATTAAAAACCGTTTGGCCAATTCTAACAGACTCAATATAACAAAATTTCCTAATTTTAAGGTATTCTGTGTCCAAAAATAGAAAGAGATGACTGACTAGAACGATAAATATTGGTTTCTTGTAACGTAGTTAAATAAAATAGGTAAACTGATTTGCGAACCCAGAAATCATAATCTGTATTAATGTTTAATGTATGAATTCATAATATAATTTTATTTTACATTGAAAATTAATATCATATTATCTCTAGAATTTTTAGAATTCTAGGGAAACAAATCTCTCTTCTTGAGAAAAAGAGAACGTCGAGAAAAGTGTATCGCTCACCCAAATCCATATAAGTTTATGATGTTGGTAGTCTTTTGGCAATTGTTTGAAAGCCTAAGGATTTTTCTGATTTAATTAATATTCAGAAATTTGTTTCGAATATACACAACTATTTCTTTAACTCTCCTTAAACTATAACCTAATATCATTAGATAACCCAGCGTTGAGAGCCAGTGTTCTTCAAGATCTTGGCAATTTCATATAACCAAACTTACTCTTGTTCAAAAAATTTGTTTCATAAAATAATTCCAAGCACAATTAACCAAAATTGTAGAATAATTTTATCTCACGTAGCATCAGTTTATACATTTTTTTTTGTGTTCTTAAATCAAACATTATTATTATCTCACTGCATTTAGACTTAGCTTATAATCCTAAGATTATTATAAAGATAACTAAATAAATCAATGTAATAAAACAAATAATATAATAACAAGAAAATAAAACTAATTTTGAACATTCGATTGTGATTATATCGCATCTTAGGTACATAAAGAACAAATCATTATAACCAGAACTAATAAAAAAAATGCTAAATGCAATAAAAAAATACATATTCAACAGGCAAAAACGCAGCGGGATATAACGCTATGATGGAATTGCGTGAATATATTTATTGATAATTGCCAGTTGGCTTAATAAAGATTATTAAATGAAATAAAATATGCGAGTGAAAAGAACGATAACAGTATTAGTTGTTTATATTTTGAGTTAATAATATTTAAAGACCTTGAAGATGTTAAAGTTGTTCTTAGGCGCTCTATCTCAATATTTTTTAACTTTTGGTTCGCTCCACAACGACAATCTCATCTCCTTACTACAAGAAACATAAAGACTACACTACAACTTATATAATTAAACTTAAGGATATAACATAAAATGATAATTCACTTTAACAATGGATAGCTCAATAAATCCGAAATGTTTTATTTCTGTTTACACGAAATAGTTAGATACTAGAGTTAATCACTAAAACGATATCAAATATCATTGTTGTGTAATAAATGTCACTTAACGCCACGTGATCACATTTCCTTCCTGAAAACTAAAAATTATAAAAGAAATTTTATTTTTTAAATTTGCGAAACATCAAAATGAAAAATCCTTTTATTGTTATTTCATCTCCGTTTCATATTTGTCGTGGACCTTGATTAATATTTTTGGTTATTTTACAGTAAAGGGCTGATAATATATCTAATTCATAATTTGGCTCCAAGATATGTCCGTTGCTATGCACAACCTGTTGAGTTTTAACCTCATGGAACATTTTTTGATATAGTTTGGCAATTAAACAATACTTGACATATCTTAGTTTTTTACCATGTGCTATAATAGTCACACTAAAATGAATAGTTATTTATAAAACTTGTTGCCAAAAATTACATTTACAAAACTAAAGCCAGATAATTGTAATTGCTGTTTAAAATCTTGCAAAAAATATTTAAGTTAATAGAAGACAACAATTCGTTTAACTGTATCTTTGAAAACTCATGCAATGTATTACTTCAACTAAAGACACGATCCATTCAATTATTGTGCCAATGTTTATGTTTACAATTCACCCTAAAAAATAATCAATGTGATGACTTTGTTTTGTATAAAAAATTATCCATAAATTCAAAATAAACAAAAATAAGATGTTACATAATAAAATCATTTTATATGATTTGAATCGTCACTGCTTTGTTTTCTTCCCGATCCCTCCTGTAAAAAACAATTTGTATAAGTTTTAAGTGATTATTAGGATTACAAATAACGTTAATATATTTAGTTTTAAAGCAAATTTGTTAAGAAATGTTGTCTTATTATTTTAAGATTTAATTTTAGTTTCTAATTTTAAATTTCACTTTGATTTTTTGACATTTGATAATTCCTAGTTTGCTGCATAGGATTTCTTTTCCACCACACCGTATTTTCGTTGGTTCATTTTCAAATGTTGCGTTTTGTTTTTCATTTTAATACTTACCTACCCGGCTCAGCTTTTTTCAGTTCACTCAGTTTGCTCTTTTACTCCACCATATAAATCTTTTTACAATAAATCAACAACGTGATTGCATCTCTTAATTTCTAAATTATAGAGAAAAAACCACCCACCATAAGTAATTATGTTTTCGATGAAGTAAGTGTTCACCCTAAAAATGTGTGGTTATTTATGTTTATTTCTATGTATGGATTAAATAAAAATAGTCACTCGTTTACGAACTAGTAAATTTTTGATTTCAATACAAAACAAAAAGAAAAATTATTCGTTTCCGTATCAAATCACTTTAACTTTAACCACCACGTGTCAAATCATAGGAGGAACCAATGATATTTCCGTTACGAACTTCCACCATAACCATACAAATATAAATTCTCTTAAAATCTTGATGACACCAGTTTTGTGTATAATAAAGGAATAAATTTCTTTTGATTTATGTCTTGATAGGCTGCAAAAATTTTGTCGATTAATATTGCTTTTAAGGAATTATTGACTTTTAGAGATAGATATTTTTGATTAAAAACACAACCTACCGAAATGGCATATAAATCATTTCGTTTGCCCTTTATGCAATATTGATATAGGAAGTGATAATTTCTTAAAATTTTAAACCTGAAGTTAACACAGGCCGGACAAATTTATCTATAACAACCCAAATCGAAATTTCCTACTCTCTAAAATCTACAGATTCTACTTTTTAGAATTTGGAGTATTTAAATATAACTTATTTTCAATACAAAAATAACTTCTACATCGGACCACTAATAGCGAGTTGCTGGAAAAAATCCCAATTGAGTTGTTAAATAGGTGCTACAAATTTAACATACTGTTACGATTGCAGAAAAATCTAGACGATTACAGAAAGATCTAAACGATTACGGTTACTTCCAGGAAAATAAAGTTCTGTTGCGGAAACAACAACCTCATTGCCACCTGCAAATTGTGATTTTACGCAGTTAATGGCTATGATGCAACAGATAAATTTGAACTTGAATGAAAAACTGGATGTTGTAAATGCTAATATGGATGCCGTAAATGCCAATACGAATCAAAGCTTGGCTGCTACTAAGGAAGAAATTAGCTGCAACATCAATCAACAATTGGCTGCAAATAAAGAAGAAATCAGTTTGAACGTCAAGCAAATAATGGACGAGAAACTTCTCGAAATATCTACTACGTTACGGGAGGAAGTAGGCAGAGTTCATCAAGAGGTGAAAGAGCTAGAGCAGAAAGTACTTGATGAAAACAAAAAGGTACTTGCAAAAGTAGATGATTTCGAGAAACGGTTGCAAGATGTTGAAACGAATAAAGTCACTTCACATGTGGTACAACAAATAGCAAATATTAAACTAAAGCCACCATCGTATGACGGTACCACATCTTTCGGCATCTTCAAGTTCCAGTTCGAGACCGCAGCTGATCAAAATGTTTGGAACGCTGAAAATCGTCTTGCTGCATTGATAGTTGCCCTTAAAGGGGAAGCAGCTGAAGCATTACAAGCAGTACCAGAAAACGATCGCAAAAGTTATGCTGAAGTGATGAATGCGTTGGAACGAAAATATGGCAGCGACCACAAAAAGGAGCTATACCGGATCGAGTTAAAGGGTCGCTTGCAACGGAATGGAGAAAGCATTCAGGACTATTCTTCGGCAGTAGGACGCCTTGTACATTTGGCACACTCGAATACTCCACCGAATTTTATGGAGAAAATGAAGATCGAGGCGTTTACTGATGGTATTCGTGATCCAGAAACACGAAAAGCAGTAATGTTGTCGCCAAAAGCAACATTCGCAGAAACTATTGCTTATGCCTTAACAAATGAAACTGCACAAGCAATTATTACACCATCAATTAAAATACGCCGGGTAGAGTTGGCTGATGATAACAATTACAAGCCCAGAGCACGAGAAAGTATTCGAAGTGACAGAATACGATGCTGGTTATGGGGCAAGTTGGGCCATATTTCGAGAGAATGTCGAGATGTTAGAAGGAAACGAGCAAGATCAGCATCGCCTATGCAGAGACGTCCAGCAGAAGAACGGGTGCAGCAAGCTAGAGAGGACGAAGGAGCAGCACCGAATCAGTTAAACTACAACGAGTCAGCCTAAAGGGGCGTAAGCTGGCTCACACAACTGATTGCCCCATAACCTTCATCCATGTTTCGAGATTGACAAGGGGAGGTGACAGCCTAACTGTTAGGGCTAATATTGATGGAAAAAGTTGTGTCATCACGTTAGATACGGGAGCAACAAATACAATTGTCCGCACTGATATTGTGAAAGGGAAACTAAAACCAGCAGGGAGATACCGGATGCAGACAGCTACTGGCGAAAGTGCAAGTATTAAAGGAAAGAAAGTGGTCAACTTTGAAATCGGGAATACTCACTTTCAACATGAAGTGGTTGTAGCTGACATTGTGGATGAAGTCATCCTGGGCATGGACTTCATGAGGCCAAATGGATTCGTTATTGATGCTGGCAAAGGAGTACTCACGTACGGAAATGTTGAGTTGCCACTCCAATTTAATGGTGAGGATTCAAATTGTGTCCGTCGAATAATATTGGATCACATAGAAAAGCTGCCACCCCAATCAGAAACAATCATTTGGGGAAAATTGGAAGGAGGTTCTGGGTCACCCAGGTTGTGGGTTGTGGAGGCCAACAAAGAAGAACATCAAAATTGTAAAGAAGTCGTTATAGGGAAAACCTTAGTTAGATCGGATGCTGATTACAAAATACCAGTAAGAGTTTTAAATCTGTCAGATACCCAGAAAACAATGAAGAAAGGATCAATCATAGGACAATGTGAAGAGGTAGCTAAAATAATAAAGTGCGAGCAGAAAAACTTCAATTGCTCGGTCAACACAAAACAACAAAAGGCAGAAATGGAACAACTTGTGCAGAAATGGACAGAAGGGCTTTCAGAAGAGCAGAAGAAAGCAGTACGTCAATTGTTGGAGCAACACAAGTCTGTAGTCTGCAGTTCACCTGAAGGAAATGGCAGAACCAATATGGTGAAACATCGTATTGATACCGGAGCAGAAAAGCCGATACGTCAAGCACCAAGGAGATTACCATTGGCTAAAAGAGAGGAAGCTGATAAAATGGTAAGAGATATGAAAGAAGCTGGTGTAATTGAGCCTTCAGACAGTCCCTGGAGCTCACCTGTGGCGTTAGTTGGCAAGAAAGATGGGAGCTTGAGATTTTGTGTTGACTACAGGAAACTAAACATAGTTACGAAGAAGGATAGCTACCCATTGCCTAGGATTGATGATACACTGGATACATTATCGGGTTCAAGATTGTTTTCAACACTGGATCTGCAGAGTGGTTACTGGCAGGTTGAAGTTGCGGATGAAGATCGGGAGAAAACAGCGTTCAGTGTAGGGAATGGACTATGGCAATTTAATGTCATGCCATTTGGGTTATGCAACGCTCCCGCAACTTTCGAAAGATTAATGGAACGGGTACTTAAAGGCTTGCACTGGAAAACATGCCTTGTATATTTGGATGACATCATCGTCATGGGCAAAGACTTTGATGATCACTTGAGGAGCTTGGCGGAGGTACTGGAAAGGTTGCAAGCAGCAGGTTTAAAGTTAAGTCCCAAAAAGTGCTCACTTTTCAAGGAAGAAGTAAAATATTTGGGACATAAGGTTACGGCAAAAGGAATTCATACCGATTCTGACAAGATTGCAACAGTTATGAACTGGCCAAGACCGAAAAACCTACATGAACTACGAAGCTTCCTTGGATTGTGCACATATTACAGACGGTTTGTGCCAGGATTCGCCAACGTTGCCAAAAGTCTGCATGAGTTAACCAGAAAAGATAAGGCATTTGAATGGAATGAACCTCAGGAACAAGCATTTGTGGAGCTCCGAAGGAGATTGTGTACGGCTCCAATTCTATCCTATCCTATACCAAATGTTCAGTTTATTTTGGATACTGATGCCAGTAATGAAGGTATAGGAGGAGTATTGTCGCAGAAAATAGATGGTCAGGAAAAGGTGATAGCTTATTTCTCCAAAATGTTATCCAAGCCGGAGCGGAATTATTGTGTAACTCGAAAGGAATTATTGGCTATTGTGGAATCCGTCAAACATTTCCATAAATACTTGTATGGTCAGAAATTTCATTTTAGAACTGACCATGGTGCGTTAAGGTGGTTACTCCAGTTCAAAAATCCAGAGGGACAAGTAGCACGTTGGATCGAACGGTTGCAGGCGTACGATTTGGACATTGAACATCGAAAGGGTACTGCACATGGGAACGCTGATGCATTATCGAGACGCCCCTGTCAAGTTGAATGCAAGCATTGCAGTCGTCAAGAAAATAAGGAGAACATCATCGATGTACGATTACTACAAGTGCTACCTGACGATGAATGGACTGCTGAAGCCATAAGAAAAGATCAATTAGAAGATCCGGATCTTGCACCCATCATCGAGTTCAAGGAAAAGGGCTGCAAACCAGTATGGGGAGAAATTTCTGATAAAACTCCAACTTTGAAGGCGTACTGGGCGCAATGGGACAGTCTCCAGTTAGAGAATGGATGTTTAAAGAGAGTATGGGAAAGCTCAGATGGCAAGATAAAGCAATCCCTTACAGTGGTACCAAAAGCGAAAATAGAAGCAGTACTTAAGGAGTATCACGAAGGAACGAGTGGAGGTCATCTTGGGATCAACAAAACTCTTGCAAAAATACGACAACGGTTTTACTGGTCGGGGACTCGGCAATCAATTGTGGAGTGGTGTCAAAAATGCGATAAATGTGCGGCGGTGAAAGGACCCGCACGAAGAAGTCATGGGAAAATGAAGCAATACAATGTAGGTGCTCCATTTGAAAGGATCGCAATGGATGTAGCGGGACCATTTCCAACAACTGATAATCAGAATAAATATGTGCTTGTGATCATGGACTACTTCAGTAAGTGGCCGGAAGTGTGTGCGATTCCCAACCAGGAAGCAACCACAATCGCTGAAGCTGTGATAAATAATTGGATCAGCCGCTATGGAGTTCCTATGGAGATCCACACCGATCAGGGACGGAACTTCGAGTCAGCTGTATTCCAGGAAATTTGTCAAATGCTGGGGATTAACAAAACCAGGACGACAGCTTCACATCCACAGTCAGATGGGATGGTTGAGAGATTCAATGCTACTTTGGAGGAATTTCTAGCAAAAGTGGTCAGTAAGAATCAACGTAACTGGGATCAACACATTCCTTTATTTTTGATGGCATACAGATCAGCAGCTCATGACACCACGACCATGACACCAGCTCAAACTATTTTTGGAAGTGATTTAAGACTTCCTGGTGACCTCAAATTTGGAGCGGTACCATCAACATCATTGTCTGCGCAAGAATACGCCAACCGAATCAGGAAGAACCTTGAGGATATTCACAATCTTGTTCGGCAGAAGATACAACTGACCAGTGATAAAATGAAAGCCCGATATGATATACGATCTAATAATAAAGGTTTCGAAGAAGGACAATTAGTATGGCTACACAACCCACAACGAAAACGAGGGTTATCACCAAAACTGCAAGCTGCATGGGAAGGACCTTACAACATTATAACGAAGTTGAATGACGTAGTTTATAGAATTAAGAAAGGCCATCGAGGCAAAGCGAAAGTAGTACATTTGGAAAGATTGGCCTTATACAAAGGAGAGCTAGATCCTGTTCGGGACGAACAGGCTTAAGTGGAGGGTATTGTTACGATTGCAGAAAAATCTAGACGATTACAGAAAGATCTAAACGATTACGGTTACTTCCAGGAAAATAAAATCAACAAAACACAACAGAAAGTGAATGAAATAGTGTTGTTGTTGTTGTACATGTTCTTAGAATTAAGGTCTATTTGTTTTATGATTTTATAAATCAAATCAACGTAACGTAAAATAATCGAATATTCTAATATTTTCTCAAGGTTTCTAAAAAGTTACCTAGAAATTTCTAGAGATTAAGCAGAAGGTATATAAGGAAATTGTTTCTTGTAGTTTTTAATTAGTTTTATTTAAAACGTAAAATTAGTCTTTGTGTAAAGTTATAAGTGTAATAAAGTTATAAGTTTTATTGAGTAGAAATATTTTGTGTATTATTTTCAACGTTGTGAACTGGAAATTTCTACAATCAACCGTTGGAGTTTCTGAAGCTGTTGAAAGAATATTCTAGCTAGGAATATTGTTTGCTGTATTGTTTTTCTATTGTTGTGGAACAATTAAGTTGTTGAATACTTAATAAAACCTGGTGTTTATACTTACTAATCAGTGATCGAACTCAGAAGAGATTGGGAATTGCGTTTATCGAATTGAGAGTAAGGCCAATTCGAAGGAAGTTCGGAAAAACGTAACAATACAAATCTTGTTTTAGTCCTAAAAAAACTAAAAAAAAAAAAAGGTCCTACTAATTCTACTTTATATATATATAGAATATTTAGGTTCTAGTATTTTGATACTAATTAGTCATAAAATGTTGTAATATTAGATAAGCAAAGGTAACGCAGCAATGACCGAGTACAAACAACCATGACTGGACCATTAACATAATTTGACTGGATAATAACTTCGTACAATAAACGGCTGCCATTCGTGGGTCAGAGAAAAATACCAGCAATGACCCATACAGGGTTGTACAGATTGCCCCAAAATGCACCAGAAATGATAACTAGTATTGCAGCAATGACCGGCAACCATGATTGGCAACAGTTCTGGCAACCATGACTGCGCCTTTAAAATAAATATAGTAAATATAGTATAATATTTTCAAATTTAAATAAATTAATTACAAAATAATTGAAATAAAATAAAGTCTAATAAAAAAAAAATTAAAACGTATATCATTATTATCATAGTCTTTCAGTCGAGAAGCGGTAACTAAACTAGGTGAAATTTTTCAAACTATCTAAAATGGATATAATTACTCTAATGAATTTTAATCGAATGACATGATGGGGGGGGGGGGGGGGGGGGGTTAACTTCAAATATGTACATTTTTAAGGAATACTGAAGCCCTAACATATGATATCGTACTTGATTCAATCAAAAAATGTATTTTCTCAAAGGCCTCATATCGTAGCACAGTAAAACAAGCAAAAACAGCTTTAATATTAATTGTTAAACCCGTCATATTGTGTGGATAGGATAGTTTTATACGCATTTATTTCAAATTTCAGGTCCATAAAATTTTCAGTTGACGATGTAATGGGACGCAACGGGAAAACGCGTTTTACTCTCACCAATATGGTTGGTTATAAAAACCGGAACCCTAGAAAAGTTGGTGAAGTTCGAATATAACTCGCTCACCGAAGGTTCATCGTATATAATATAAAAATGAAGATCGATAGATAGAAAGAAGTGGACAGGTTACACGAGGCGGAACTTGTCACGTAGACTCTTCGGTCCATAGCGCCGTGTCCAAGTTTGGTCTCATAACAACTATTCCACAAACCTTTCTGTCTGGTAAACGAAATCCAAGACCGACTGTATTGGCGACAGTTTTATGGTGCTGGCCTTTACAGTATCAGAACCAAAAATCCTAGCTCTGACATTAGAGAAAGCCGGGCGGGCATACACACAGAAAGTGCTCAGAGTCCTCCTCCTCTTCAAGATAATATCCACAGAGAGGACAATCTATAAGTCCCATCTAAAAAGATGTTTATTTAGATGTCCATGTCCTATTAGGACTGTTAGAACACCGATCACAGAGCTGAGAGTTTTCCTCTTCAAGTTTAAAAGAAAATTAACATTTTTATCTGAAATGTTAGAAATAATCTTACTTTGTCTGGCTGTTGATGCCGTATTCCACAGAGCATTGATCTTATAAGGTCCGCATCATCCTTTAATAATGACAAGGCAAACTTTTTGGATAACCCTAAGGCGGGTTCTGGCCTAGAAAATTTCTTGGCCACTCCCGCCCTTGCAAGTTCATCAGCTTTTACGTTACCCGGAATGCCACTATGACCTGGAACCCAACGCAGCGTGATGTTGTTGAGTTGCGCTATCCTACAGAGGTTTTCCTACACTCATTGAAGAGTTTAGAAGTAGTCTCCGGACTTACAAGTACTTTAATAGCTGTTTGCCTATCCGAACAAATGCAAATTTGTTTACCCTGCAGACGCAAACGTATTGTTACGTGTGTGCGTTCATTGAAAGCATACACCTCCGCTTGGAGGACTGTATAAAAACGTCCAAGCGAGAATTTATTGCTACATCATTTAATTCCAAGTATAACCTAGCTCCTGCATTCAACAGTGAGCCATCCGTATAAAAGACGAAGATCTCGCCGGAGGACCAGTCGAACCAAGATTCCTCACATTTCTCTCTAGAAGAGATGATCAGATCAGCGGGTTTCTCGTAGTTATAAACTTTGGTCATGACGCCACTCTGCATATCTATTTCAGGACAAGCTATCCGTAATCTGTCAAGAATGTGACCATTACCGCATGCTTTCCCTCTGTTTACCCACGTTCCTGCCACATGTAGTCTGAAGACAGACTTTTTAGCCATGCATTTCACATGTAGATGTAAAGGAGCCAGACCCAACATTGCATCCAACGACAGTGCTGGTGTGGTGCGCATTGAGCCACTGATACCTACGCATGCCATTCTCTGGATTTTATTTAACTTAGCACGGATGTATTGTTTATCCGTATTTGGCCATCTTCAGACAACACTTGCAAAAGTAAATTTTGGTCTGATTATAGCTGTGAAGATCCATAAGATGATTTTTTGACTAAGACCCCAATTACTTCCAAAGGATCGGCGGCATTGCCAAAAGTCAATGACATCCTTATCAATTTTTGTTGTTAAATGACTATTCCAATTCAACCTATTGTCGAGAATAATGCCTAAAAACTTAACCTCATCTGAGAAGCTTAATATAGTAGCTGCATACTGAAAACCCGACAAACATTTTTGGTTTTTTGACCCGAAAAATTACTTAGGAAATACCAATGACCGTGTCGGGCAATTACCGACATAATCCCTATAAAAGAACGTAATTTGAGGCTCTTTGGGCAGGCCGATTTTACCGATTCGGTAATTTTTGGGTCCCAATTTACTGTAACATATTCGTGTTTGTTACTGAAGGTTTACATGTCAATTTTAGATAACCGGATCG
Source organism: Diogma glabrata (assembly GCA_963693315.1). NCBI lineage: Eukaryota > Metazoa > Arthropoda > Insecta > Diptera > Cylindrotomidae > Diogma > Diogma glabrata. The sequence continues at coordinate 256,560,443 of OY856187.1, read as the reverse complement.
GTATTTTTGCGGTTTTAGTTACCGTAATATATCAGCATTTATTGTGAAACTCGTACGTTAACATTCTTAGCATTTTTACTGGAATATTTTACTTTACCTATTCGGTAATTTGAGGTACGAGGATTCTGTAAAATGTGAGTATTTGATACTTAAGGTTGCCGTATCATTTTTGCATTAACGGATCGGTATTTTTACGGTTTTATTTACTGTAATATGTCAGTGTTTATTGTGGAATTCATACGTTAACATTTTTAGTATTTTTACAGGAATATTTTACTTTACTGAATCAGTAATTTTGTCGTACGAGGTTACTGTAAAATGTGAGTGTTTATTACTGAAGGTTTACCTGTCAATTTTGTATTAACGGATTGGTATTTTTACTATCTTATTTACTGTAATATGTTAGCCTTTATTGTGGAATTAATACGTTAACATTTCTAGCATTTTTACAGGAATATTTTACTTCACCGAATTTTGTGGTACTAGGTCACTTTAAAATATGAGTATTTTCTACTGAAATGTTTACATGTTCGTCTTATATTACGGTGATCGGAATTTTTCGGTTTTAATTACAGTAATATGTCAGCCTTTATTGTGAAATTTTTAATTATGTTAACTTTTTTTGGATTTTTACTTTATTGGTTTATTTTACTGAATTGTTAATTTTGCGGTTCGAGATTACTACAAATGTGTGTTTATTTCATCAATGACTTAGTAGATTGTGGAATGAAAAACATTAATACAATTTACTTCAAGTTTAGTCTATATGAATACGTATCCGCTGGAGATTCTATTTCATTATTACAATTATGAGGATAATAATAAAAACCCAATTTTTTTTTAAATAAAATAATAAACTCATTATTTATTTTTTTAATTTTATTTCTAAAAATAAAAACATTTAATTAATTATTATTAGATTAACTATTATTATTTTTTTTTTCGATAGATTTTATTTTTATTGAAGAACGTTTTAAAAATGTCTTTATAGCGTTTTTTATCAACGCGTCGTTGACAATGTCCTCCTTCCCGTAATTTATAGTATTTGTTACTAAGGCGACGATGCCTAAGTTGTCGCTAAAGACAAGCTTTTGAATGGCTGGTAATATACAAAAATATATATATACATAAATAAATATTTATATATGTATATGTATATGTGTGTATATATATATATATATATATATATATATATATATATATATATATATATACATATATATATATATATATATATATATATATATGTGGTAAAAACTCGTGAAATCCACAAATTCTTGGAAGTGTCGTTTTAATTTTATGAGTTCGCGTTTTATAAATGCGTAGTAATGGGTAAAAAAATTGTCTTAAGCGGATTTTCCAAGAAAAAAAATAACAAGGGAAATTTATTTTTTTAATTTTGTATAAAATTCAATTCAACAAGATGAAAAAATTAAACAATGCAAGAAAATCATTTTTTAAATAATTTCGAAAACGTATACTTTGGCGGCCACTTCTAAAATGAAAAACTTGAAGATGGTACAAGCCTTACTTAATCCTTATTCTATTACCTTTGTAAAGAGGGTATTATATATTTTACTATTTTATATTTTTCGGATAACAAGTTTTTGATTAACTTGCATGAATGCACCACCATATTCATCAAATTTCCCAAATTTTCACTGACTCTATCACTTGCAACAACAAAAACAACAAAAATTCTCGATAAATTTTTTTTTTAACCATTAGCATTCAAAACATAAAAATCGTAAGATTAAAACAGGTCTTCCAAAAGTTTGTGATTTCATAAATTTTTCACCATACATATAATACAAAATATATTTACTTTTTTGTAGGCCAGCTTGCCCCGTCCATGAGTACTGGCATACAACTTTATAATCCATTAAGTATTCCATAATTAGTTTGACCGATGTATTTAGTTTATCTGTAACATGCATCAACAATCTTAAAACCTGAAAAATTTTATATTAGTTACAAAGTGGAAATATTTATCATCGAGTTAGTTATTACCATTTGGTCCATATAATTTTGATTGATTAGTTTAGAGTTAAATTGAACCACCGATCCTACATCCGTCATTGGCAGTTCCGGCAGAATAAAACTGGGGTCCTTCTCGATTTTTAATGCCTTTTTGTCTAATGTTTTTTTTACCAACGCGGTCAATGATTGCAGCATCTCAAATATGGTATCCGTTTTTTGGTCCAACTTCATTTGCATATCTTCAATATTTTTCAACTGTTTTTTAGTTTTTTTTTTAAACTTTTCGAATTCTTCTGAATTAATAACTTCATTTCTGTTCTCAGCTATATTATATTATAAAAATAAGTATATTGTATTATAAACATAACTAAAACAGGTAGTACTATTGAATTCCTTTATTAAAACGAAATTTAGTTTAGTTCTACCACTTTGCATTAAAAGACAACCCAAACTATGGGCCTTGGAATTTATAAAAACTTATTGAAAATGAAACGAATCGGAACCGAACGAAACCAATGTGCTCTGATAGCTTCATACGCCTTTTATTTGACCTAATTATGCAATGTAGTAGAACGATTTTAATTAAGGGATTGATACTTTACCGAGAATGAGATATAATCACGTCGATTATAGAACCCGAATGGTTCTATAATAGACGTGAATAAATTTTTTGTGTAAAATAAAGTTAATTTAGCTGAATAAAAATTTAGTTACTTTCATTTGGATGTAATTCGGCATTACATCGATAAACTGGTGTTCCTTCTTCAAATGTCGTCAAATTTCCTAAAAACACAGACTAATGTTATAAATTTTTACATATAATACACTATATTTTATTGTTAATTTACCTGTTAAAATACTAATTTCGCTCAACGGCTCAAATTGTTGATCCTCTATTATTATTTTTTTGGTAAGGGTGGTTGCGTTGTTGGGAGGAGCCACGTTCTCTTGGTCATTCGCCATTAACTTATTAAAATCGAAATTATTAGGTTTAGTTTTATTTACTGCAGTTTTCTCCGATTCGGAATTCGTATACTGCATGTATACTTCTTCAGCCTTAATTGCTTCATGTGTAGTTTCTGAATTATAATTATACAAAATAAGGATATGATATATATCTGTACTAGACACAACACTTACGAATGTTATTTTTTAGCATTTTATAGCTATATGCTGCCCAATCCGGAGCAACTTCGTCGTTGTTTTTAAATGATTTAGTATAATTTTTTGGCCACATTAAATAATTATTTACTAGCCATTTTGTGCACACTGCAACACATTCTGATATACCGTTAGGCTTTGTTGTTTCCACAATGCAGTACATTATTCTACCTAAATAAAAAAGAGATTATATAAAACTGGAAAAATAGATTAATATAAAATAAGTAGTATTTCATTTGATAAGGAATTGGCAAATGAAATGCAAATTTGGCAAATGAAATACTACAGTATAGGTTAATTTAAAATTGGAAAAATATCCTAAGTAATGATTAGTAAAAAATTAAGTAAGCAAATAATAGACAAAGAGAAGAAGAGATAGTTCTAACTAATTGGTACTGCATACAATTAAATAGGAAAAAATACTAAGAAATAAATGGCTTACATGTCTTTGCTATGTAGTAACGGAAAAAAAACTCTATATCCGTTATCTTCATAGCACTCCATACAAAATACTTTTTGTGTGATATCACTAAGTTTCCAATAAGTCGGTCTATTTTCAGTCATGCTGGTTTTGAAAATTTTGAAATTGCTTGATGCTACTGGTATGTCATAAAAGTTTTCCTTTCCTATTGTTTCCGAACCATACACGTAGAATTCATTGTCAATTTTTTCTAAATATTGAAACGCAATAATATTTTCGTTGTTGGTCACGAGCCATTTATTTTTTTTATCATCTTTGATTTTGAAGTTTTCCATAATGACCGTTGAGTAGACTGTTTTTTTCTCTTCCTGTTCACCTATTAGTTTTTGTTTCATTAATATTGGAAAGGAAACAACATCTTCTTTTAATTTTAGACAATTTATATTGTTGATTTCAGAAATTCGGTTGGTTAACTGAGCGAGTGGTTGGTTGTGTTTCCGCAGAACTCGCTTTATAACTGTCATATAACTTTCGAATGGAAATGCACTGTAGTTGTCTAAAGTTCCATATATTTTTACATCATCTGGTAAATGTATCAATGAATGTACATTATATACAATATGATCGTTTCCATAAATCATACCAAACCCATCTACAAATGCTTTTAGCATTGATTTAGCCACATCATTTTTTGTTTTAGAAAGAGTCTTATCACATAGTATTAATATAGACGTATGCAATAGGAGAAAGTTTGAATATTTCTCAGGTGACAAAATATTTTTCAATACAAACGGTCCTGAATATAATAAAAATGTTCTAAATTCAGTCCCCTTATAAAAATGCAAGTCAGAAAGATCTCTTATTTTCCTTTGAAATTCACACGGTTGGAATGATGAAATTTGAAGAAGCTTTGTGGAAATCTGCTTTATGTCTCGGTTGGGTAAAACATTTGGAGGCCTACCACTAACCCACATTTTTAATAATTTTTTCATGACACCGAGACAAACCACATGAAGGTAATCAAGGGGAAACTGTTTAACCATGTCTATATCCAGCTCCTCTAAAATTGATGTTGTGATGTGATGATCCTCATCGATTTTATTCCGGAATGACTCATTTGTGCGCAATAGTGCATTATTTTCTGGAAAAGTCATTCTGTAGTTTAAATGATCTCCCTCTTGCGAACATTTTCCGCATCCAAAGTAACCGCAATGTGATTTTATGCCCAATACACTGGATTTTGCAGGAGCATCGCATATAAATGAAATTATTTTAATGGGAGTATCATAAATATTTGTTGAACGTTTAATATCCTCTACAAGAGGGCGCATAAAATCATTAAAATTAGATGGTTTGCTGTTTCCATAATAGATACCAACAACAAAAACACTGCTACGTGGAATATTATTTATTTTCCCTAAAATCATCCAAAAACTGCTTCGCTACTTTTCGATATTGGTACACCATCTATATTGAAACTAACTTCAATCACATCTGGTATATGTTGAATGGTATTTAATATGACTTCAATGTTGCTTTTTAAGCCAATGTGAGTGTATCTCCCTGGTGGTATGTCTAGAACTTCTCTTGATTTTGGGGTTCGGAGAAGAGTTCGGCTATCTTTCGGAATGCCGGGATAAGCGGTTTTCTTTAAATATGCTAGAAGCTCGTTCAATGCATTCATTTTAATATTGAACTTAATGGCCCACTTAATAATGAAATCCGTAAAAGTTTCATTTATACTTAACTCATCTTCTTCATCATACTTATCGCCATCATCCATTCTTTCTTCTTCTATTACACCTGCAGTACTCGGAGCTGGGTCTTCTTCTGCTTCTACTCGGTTCACATTTTGAAGGTCTTTTGCGGTAGCTGCTGACACTCTAACACTTGTATTTGCCTTATATCGCCGCTTTAAAGCTTGTTTTGACAAGTTCCAAATATTCTTATACTTTGGCATTTTCTTGAATGTACCCGTATATTGCGTAGTAATAAAATAAAAATTAAATAAAACCTTTAATTGAAATACGAAAGATAAAATATTCTTTACCAAACATAATCCAAGCTATTATCGAACAATTATGACAAAAACACATAAAATTACAACTAAAAAAAGTCCATAAAATTATCGCGAAACCGCAAAAAAAATTGTAATAATTTCCAATTGAAATACAAACGAAAAACTATTCTTTACCGAGCATGATTCAAAATATTATCGAACAATTATTGTTACAAAAACACTTCGCTCAATTTTAAAATAACCAATAGGAAAAACTACGAATTACCGAACAAAGCCCATAAAATTACCGCGAAATCGTAAAAAAAATTGTAATAATTTTCAATTGAAATACAAACGAAAAACTATTCTCTACCGAGCATGATTCAAAATATTATCGAACAATTATTGTAACAAAAACACTTCGCTCAATTTTAAAATAACCAATAGGAAAATCTACGAATTACCGAACAAAGCCCATAAAATTACCACGAAATCGTAAAAAAAATTGTAATAATTTTCAATTGAGATACAAACGAAAAACTATTCTTTACCGAGCATGATTCAAAATATTATCGAACAATTATTGTTACAAAAACACTTCGCTCAATTTTAAAATAACCAATAGGAAAAACTACGAATTACCGAACAAAGCCCATAAAATTACCGCGAAATCGTAAAAAAATTTTTAATAATTTTTAATTGAAATACAAACGAAAAACTATTCTTTACCGAGCATGATTCAAAATATTATCGAACAATTATTGTTACAAAAACACTTCGCTCAATTTTAAAATAACCAATAGGAAAAACTACGAATTACCGAACAAAGCCCATAAAATTACCGCGAAATCGTAAAAAAAATTGTAATAATTTTCAATTGAAATACAAACGAAAAACTATTCTCTACCGAGCATGATCCAACTTTAATCTAACAATAATTGTTACAAAAACACTTCGCTCAATTTTAAAATTACCAATAGGAAAAAATACGAATCAAAACAAGTCCATAAAATTATTGCCAAATTGTAAAAAAAAATTGTAATAATTTATAATTGAAATAAAAAAAATTGTAATAATTTATAAACGAAATAAAAAATAAATCAAAATTAATAAAATTCACTTACCCTTTTCTATATACCGTAATACAAATTTTACTCTGTTAATTTTTTAAAAAATGTGGTAATTTAATTTTTTTTCTATTATCATTATTAACTGTCGTCTTCACTTAACACTTATAACTCTCTACTGACGTATATAAAACAATAAAAAGGGAATATGTATCCCCACTCCCAACTATTTTACTATTAGGTCAGTGAGACAAAAAAATGGAATGTGAGAGCTTGTTGTTTCTCTTTCGATAAATATAAAACAAAAAATTTAAACTGTAAATTTTTTGAGAATTATTAAAAAAATGTATGACGATTTCGCGGTAATTTTATGGACTTTGTTCGGTAATTCGTAGTTTTTCCTACTTTTATTTTCAAAATTATTTCAAAGGTTTTTGTAACAATTACTCGGTAATATTTTGGATCATTCTCGGCAAAGAATATTTGGTTTTTTTAATTATAATTTCGTATTTCCTTTAGTGGCTGTAAATATTTGTAAATAATAATAATATTTAATTTCAATTTCTCGGTAAATTGGTGGGACTGGTTCGGTAATTTAGTAGTCGTAGTTTTTTATCAGCGATTTATATTTGTGCTAATCAATATATAAGACGTTTATGCCATAAATATAATTAAATTTTGAAGATTTGGTTAATAATTTAAAATATTTTGTTCAGATTTTTCACTTTGGTCATTGATAATGTGAAATTTCAATTTCTTGGTAAATTGGTGGGACTGGTTCGGTAATTTCGTAGTCGTTATTTTTTATCAGCGATTTATGATTGTGCCAATCAATACATATTTAATATACATGTTTGTTATTCTTTGTAATTTTAGAGTATTTTGTCAGAAATTCTTAACTTTTTATTTTAATTTATTATAATTTCAACTTATGTATAGTTCTCTTTCTTTACTGTACTTTTACCGTCCTTGTTCAGTAATTCAGTATTCGTTCTTTAATCCATATTTTTGATTAAGTGCAAACGAAATAAAATAAATAAAATATTCCGAATTTTAAATGAATGTATATAAATTACAACAAGAAAAATAATAAATAATCATTATTTGTCTCTTTCACTCTAATATTTCAGTAGTTTATTTATTTTTGTTATTCTCTTTTGGTAATACGTTTTGAGTTGTTGTTTTTGTAATTGTTACCGACACACGGTATTTTTGAGCCCGCTATGTAGCTCTCGGTATTAAAATGTTTGTCGGGAAAGATACAGACTTGGTGTCGCAGGCACTTTTTTCTTTATGGTAAATAAGACTACCTGTGATTTGGAAAGATGGACTGAAAGTGCTTGCTCCTCACACCACTCTTCAACCAACTTCAGTGAATTTTGCATCAGATCACCAGATGCACCAGAGTGCAAAGGTCTTTCCCTATGGCCAGTATGGCAATATCGTCAGCGTAACCCATGAGAACAGGGTCTCGATTGATTCAGTCTATTAAGAAGACTATCAACTACCAAGCTTTACAGAGAACACCACCCTGTGGACAACCTCGTTTGACAGAAACTGAAACATTTGCATTACCTATTTCCACAAAGGCAATGTGCAACTCAACATAGGCACAATCCAGTTAGAGATCGTGTGATTGATGCCATGTTGTGATGCTATATAAATAGTTTTTATTAATTGTTTTTCAAGTTGGGTTGAATTTTTCTTATAGCTGTTTATGGTAGTTAAAAGAGATTCTTAATAACAATAATTCAACTTCTAAATCATGTATTTTTTTTTATTAAAGGTTTTGTGTAGTAGGAATAACAACCCGAGCAGAAATTAGTTAGGGAAAACCTGAATACAGTCAGGGCGTGATCAGGGCCTGGTCAGTCCTACAAGGGCAATCCCTATTAGGGCAATCTGATGTGGGCCTGTTCCGGGCCTGATTTAGAATACCCTTTTAGGATTAACCTTATTTGAATATATCCGGCCCTGAACAGGTTTTTCGTATTTGACCCCTAGCTGAAATTTAAATGGGTTAAAATTCACTAGAGTATTATCCATTTTAGAAATATATAGCTAAAATCGTTTCATGTATATTTTAGTTGTAGCTTCTCAGCTGAACGACTATAATAATAGTCATTAAGGTGGTATGTATGTTTTAATTTTTTCCATTGTAATGTTTTTATTTTAATTTAATTAATTTATGTATATAATATATAAATATATATCAGGGTCTGGTCAGGATATCTCAATCTGGGCCTGATCCGATTATCCCAATCAGGGTCTGATCCGGTAATCCCAATCAGGACCTGATAGGGCAAAAGCGTTACACTCATGATCAGGGCCCAATCAGGCAGCCCTACCAATGCCTGATCCGGGTTAGGGCAAACCTGATCAGGGTCTTACTTGAGTCCTAACAAATTTCTGCTCGGGAATATGTGTCACAACAATACATAGAAATCTTTTAACACCAAGGTCCCACAACAACATACGTTCTAAGGTGTTGATGGACGCAAATTTGTTTTTTTTATAGTTTTTTTTATAGAAGGAATAACTAAACAATACATACTATGACATATAAAATATGACAAAGGCCAATAGAAAAATAGGGTAGAAAAAATAAAAATAAAGTAAAAGGTAAACAGCAAATTTGCATCAACAATTTTCAGCAACAAAACTAAAATGTGGTTTCCAAAAATCCAGCTAGAGGCGTAGGCCTGGACCATGCGACGCACTTCTTCCCCAATGATTAAAGCCTACACATAGAGTTATATGAAGGTTTGATTCTTTGAGTAAGCAATAACCTGGCATCATCAAAAAATACTCTATAGCTAAGATTGAGGGTGCTACCGTTGACTGAATAGAGTTCATCCGCCAGCACCCCTAAGATATCACCTTGGCTAGTGAAATCTCACCACTATTGTCAGTAGTATGTGATATCTCACGTTAGCTCGTTTGTCAATAGCAGGGACTGGAGTACGCGGGGTTGTCACACCCGTAGATCAAAAATAAAAAAATTTATAAATAAACAATGCGGGTTGGAAAAGATATAATCAATTGTTATAGCTTCAACTGTTGTTGGTTAATGAATTTTTGAAGGTAAACGTGTTTATAGAAAGCATTTGGATAACAATATGTGTATTGAGGATATTTGTTGAAATAAACATTAAACTCACATATCACAATTGTTGGAGCAAAAGTATCGTCAAATTGTTGTCAACTAGGGCATGGTTAAGCAAATCAATTGATGTTTCTACTGAACATTTGGGACACAGTTTTTGAACTCTATGTTTTTATTAATTTTTCGTTAAATTTACTTAAAAAATATAAAATATACAATTGCTGCAAAAGTAGCTGAATTTACCTCTTTTGAGATTATTATGGATGAAAATTTTTCACATTTTTGAAAATAGGTCGTAATACGAAAACTGTGCAGTGGAAAAATACAAAAAATATTTTGTGTTGGTCTAGGAAAAAATCGCCACTCGTCAAAGTCAAAAATACTTTTTTTTCAAAATATCTACTTTCAAACGTAACATTTAAAATAACATTTGGAGCCGACTATGGCTCATCATCTGCTATGATTTTCATTTACATTTACGTTTTTGAAAATAAGTCGAAATCTGTGCATAGTCGAAAAATACAAAAAATATTAGTTAGGACTAGAAAAAAAATCACCTTTGGGGTCGAAGTTGTCAAAGTCAAAAATCATTTTTTTTTTAATATCTACTCTTAACCCTCTCCAAATAACAGTTCGTGCCGACCGATTTAAAGTCATCATTTTCAATTTTTACAATATTTCCTATAATCTTGAAGTCTTTAAAATTTTTTCTTTTGTAATGTTCGAAGCTATGGGGAGGTGGTCTCGAAAAAAATAACAAACGTTCTTGGTGATGACTCAAAAACTAAGCAGTCGATAATGCATTGTAATTTTTTTCAAATATTTCCATAATTTTTTCTAAATCAAACTCAATTCCTTTAATTTTTTTTACTATCTCCTTATCTGGTACTATCTCCTTATCCTACATGCAAATTTGCCGAAAATTTTATTTACCGGTAAACGGCAAAAAAATCATAATAAACCGGTTAATAGGCAAAAATCGGTAAACAAATAATTTGTTTTAAATTTATTTTATCATCTTCCGCGTTATGCAAATTTTTCTATTGAAAACGATCATTATTTGATAGGTTATGATTGTTTTAATCAAATTGTTTTGATTATATATTTCTATTATATATTATTTTTCAAATTTTAATCACAATTGCTTTTGTACTTCTCTCAAAAATCAAATCAAATTTTATTTTCTTATTTTTCAAGTTGAATTTAGTTGATTGGACTCGGAGGATTCTATTTGAAAACAAACAAAATAAATAAAATTATTTCTAAAATTTTTTGCTTTATTTTTATTTTAATTTAACCCAATGAAATTCTCTAAATTGTAATGACATCATTCAATTTGACCAATCACTTATCGATATGATAGCGATATCAGTTAATTATCGAATAATTATGAAATATTTAACTGATATCGCAGTAGGCCAGACGTATAATTCATAAAAAATATATAAAGAAATGAAAAACGGCAAAAAAATTTCTAAACAAATTCTCCTCGTTCGGTGATAACTTCTCATAATTTTTTGGAAAATTCTTCAAGCAAGTGGTATTGATAATATACTTGCTTTCAAAATTGTTTCGAATTATCACCGCCCTTGGGAAATTACTACTGATAAATTTCTTTTCGTTATTTTTTATGTCAGTGTATGTGTAATACAACACAAATAAATTGAACAAAGAAAACTTCATTATTTTTTTATGTTTTTTTATCAAAATATATATATAAAATAGAAATTTTTTCTTCTCAATTAAAACAATAAATATTTATTGTTTTAACTTAGAGGAAAAAAAAACATTAAACACTAATGGTTTAAACTACAAATATTTATTTAAAAAAAAAATAAAATTATCTGCAACAAATGGCATTTATAATAAAAATATTGGCGACGCTGATGGAGGAGGATTTCATGTTATCTATCTATCTATCTATCTATCTATTTTTATAAATAAAAATGTAAATGTTCGTTTGTTCAAAATAGGTAATCTCCGAAAGTACTTGATCGAATCTTTTGAAATTTGGACACAACGTTGCATTCAAATACAGGAAGGTTTATACATAGTTACCTTATTCCTGCTTTATTCTCAAATCACTCAACTTTATGGTCGATTCTAACTTCATGCTCAATTTAATCGATTAGTTTCGTATAGTAATAGGCCCAAAGATTATTTTATCTAATTTGTAAACTAATAAGGTTGCAACGTGTTCTCCTTTCGGTAGGACTGTCCTTGGTAGGAGCAAAAATGTCCCCAGTTCTCATTTACTATAAAAACATTCTCCTTGAAGCAATCTGTAATACAATATTTTACACTGAACAAAATAGATCTTTTTGCTACATATATCTCCCAATAAACGGACCAGGAAAATAAAAAATCGTGATTTCGCACGTGAATCGCACCTTTACTTATATCAAAGTAACTGATTATTAAAATTTGTGTCGCAAGGTTGGTAACAATATCAATTAATTTACATTGCTCTATAATATATGTGAATATCTTTACTTTTACTATATCGCACGATCAGGTGGTGAACCATTGTTTAAGCAATTTTGGATTCAATCCACCGTCAAACATCTGTTTTTTTTTAAATAACTTTGTTACTAATTATCTGTTCTTAGTATTATAAATTAAATAGCTGATCTGCATATTATTTGTGATTGTTATAAATTAAAGCATTTGGCACAGAAAACTTACCATTTTGAAGGAAATTTAAATATATAAAACAGTACTATGCATGAATAACTAACTAACAACTTGCGCTTATTGATTTTTATGAAAGTGCCAATGAATTAGATGGTAAGTTTAGCTGTATTTTTGAGTACTTAAAAACATTAAATTTAAGTGATTCGAGTGTAGCAGTACCATTGAATGCTGATAACATCAATACAAATTTGCATGCTATCATCCATCATAAATAAATAAAAGGATTACAGAAGTAATTGTCGTATGTGCAATCAAATATTCCGAAGCTAACGTTTGAACAAAAAACAATTTACGATCAACTAATGCAAAATGTTGATAACGGGGTTGGAGGAATCTTTTTCTTGGATGCGCCAGGAGGAACTGGCAAAACGTTTCTAAAACGATTCTTAAACGATTCTAGCAGTAATTCGATCGTAAAATAGCATAGCTTTAGCACTTGCGTCGTCCGGCATAGCTGCGACATTGCTACCAGATGGAAGAACTGCTCCGCTTCCGCTTTGAAATCGCCATTAAACATGCAATTCATTGAAACGCCCACATGCAACATTTCCAAAGGATCGGGAATGGGAAAATTATTGCAAAAATGTAAACTAATCATTTGGGATGCATGCACAATGGCGCACAAAAAATCACTTGAAGCGCCTGATCGATCATTGCAAGATTTGCGTGGAAATACCAGATCATTTGGGAATGCATTAATATTGCTTGCAGGAGATTTCAGACAAACATTAGCTGTAGTTCTCCGATCAACACCAGCGGATGAAATAAATGCTTGCTTGAAATATTCTACTTTGTGGCGATACGTGAAAAGGTTAAAATTATCTACAAACATGCATGTTCTCCTCCAAAAAGATAAATCAGCTGAGATATTCTCATATTAATTGCTGAGAATTGGTGATGGAAAGGTGCCGGTTTATTTAACAACAGGACGAATTTTGCTGCCTCATAACTTCTGCAATTTAGTGTCGTCAAAAGAGGAATTAATTGAAAAAGTATTTCCTGATATTCAAATTAATCATAACCCGAGTCGAAATTTAACTACTCTTTAAAACCTACAAATTCTACTATTTAGAATTTAGAGTATTTAAGTATCGCTTATTTTCAATACAAAAATAACATCTACATAGCTCCTACAAGGGCTACTTACCGGAAAAAATCCCATTTAAGGTGTTAAATAGACGTTAAAAAAATTTCTTTCGGTCTTTTCCGTAATACTAAAAAACAAAAAGAAAAAAAAATCGTTTGATGCGATAATAAAAATAAACAAAAGAAAAGAAAGAACAAGAAAGAACAAGAAATATAAGAATATAGAAAAATAAAATGTATTTTTATATATTTTAACATGGTTGGTTTTATTTAACATTTTAGGAAATAATTTATATGTATTTAATTGAATTTAATATTTTAATGTTATATAAAATTATGTGCGAAAGAAATTTTTCAGTTAATCTAATATAAATAATCTCGCTAAACAATTAGGCCCTCTTAATAATTAATTTTAGTGATTTAAAAAAAATATAATATTATTTTAATATTTTTTATTTGTCTTGTTTCATATCGATTTATCGATATTTTGATTTAATTTTTCATAATACTGAGAAATTTATGGAAAATTAGTATTATTTTCTACACATAATTCAAATATTTAAATTTTTTGATTTCTGAATTTTGGTCTTTTAAATTGTATCATTAAAAAAATGGCGAAAAAATGGACACATCCTTTACAAACAAAATCACACTCATACATTTCCAATTTAGAACTTAAATATACGAGCGCTATCTCCATGTATAAAAATGTTTGTCGGGTTTGATGTGAAATAAGATCGGAATCGTAAATAGTTTTTGAAGATTCAAATAAGATGTAATTTTGTACATTGATAGAATTGATAGGACTTTTTAAGTTCTTAGGATATGATAAGTACTTAGTAAGGTGCTGAAAAACAGGCTTATTTAGGTGTAAAGTAGTATTTTAATGTCGCGTTCTTTGGCTTGATGGAAAAAAGATTGATTTATTTACCTGCCAACGAACAGCATAAAATAAATCAATCTACTTTTGTAAATGTAGTAGTAAATTGTTTTGCCTTTTTGTTCTGTCACTTGATATTTTTGATTATGTTTACATTTGAAAATGATAGATTTTACGTTTTTTCATTTTATTTGTAATAACTTTATTATTAGTTAGAAATTTAAATAATAATAAGTTATTTTTGAACAAAATAATAATAATAAATAAAACGGCGGTTTTTTTTTACATAAATTTGACAATTAAAAATAATATTTCAATGTATTTGTAAAATCTACCAAAAAATCTAGATTTTTAAAACTTGATCTAGATCATAATAAAAATCAATCTTTTTTTGCCAAAGAACACAAACTGACAGCTAATTTTTTTGATCTCAGATCAATTTTTTTTTTTCAAAATACCATAAGAATAAGTGACTGTAAATAGTTTTTTGAGATTCTAATTAGATGTTAAATAGTATGTTTTTAGAATTTGTAGGAGTTAATAAGTTTATCGAGAATAAAAAGCTCTTATTTACAGGCAATAAAGGACGAAAAGGACTAAAATAGGTTCATTTGAGAATGTCGACTACTTAAATCGTAGTTAAAGTTCGACTCGGGAAGAATCACGATTGGCTGAGTGAAGAAATCATTCTTGCGGCCAAAAACAAAGACGTCAATGAACTTAACAATTTAATTCTGTCTAATATTCAAAGCGAGGAAGTCACATACAAGTCCGTAGACACTGTCATGGAAGCAGATGAAGCAGTTACCTATCCAACAGAATTTTTGAATTCACTTGATCTACCAGGGATGCCACCACATGTACTACAATTAAAAATAGGCGTGCCAATCATCATGTTGCGTAATATCAATCAGCAAAAACTTTGCAATGGCACGCGACTCACAGTAAAAAAATTATTGAGCAACGTAGTAGAAGCAACAATCTTGAATGGACCTTTCAAAAGCGAAGATGTCCTCATTCCTCGCATACCCATGATACAAACGGATATGCCATTTCAATTTAAAAGATTACAATTCCCAATTCGATTGGCATTTGCAATCACCATCAACAAAGCTCAGGGCCATACATTGGAAGAATCTGGTTTAGCTCTAGATAACGATTGTTTCTCACATGGACAATTATATGTTGCGTGTTCTAGAGTTGACAAACCAGGCAATCTCTATATCCACACAGTCAATGGATCAACAAAAAACATTGTATACCCTCAAGTATTATGAAATAAAACATATTAGAAAGGTGAGTGTTTTGTTTTCTTTATTTCTTATATTCAACCAAACTAAGCCACTGCAACGCGTGGCCGGGTCCAGCTAGTTCGGCATATAAATATTTTATTAGGATTCTAGTCAAAATATTTTCAAATAAAATACTAGAAACTTATTTTTGTATGTGTATTTCAAGTTGTGCAAATAATAATTTATACAAATACAAAAATAAGTAAATAAAAAGAATATTTTTAAATTTTTCTTGTGGAAGAGCAAAAAATTCAAAAATTTTAAAGTCCGGTTAACTGAATATTCGGTTAATTATATGTCGGATAATCGGGCTTTTACTATATATAATAAGCTTATAGAGATCAAATGCTTCAATTGATTGCTAACTATTGTTATAGATTTGTTATAAATTCCACCATAGTACTTGTCGATAATCTTTAGAACATTGAAACCTGTAGTATTCAATTGAAAATATTAATAAAATTTATAACGTTTTAACTAAATTTATGGGATTTTATTAAAGTGAGGAATTTTTGGTTATTGGGCAAACAATTAAACAATTATTATATATAATTGTTATAGAGTTCGCGTAGTTCTAATTATAAAAATTAAGTGCTCTGAAGACGCCCTTCACTTTGCCTATTGTCGCTCAAAAACTTTTCAGTTCATTACCTATAAATCTACATCTTTTGCTAAAACTTTCTCAAAATCAGTTCATTAAAGAAAACTGTAGTATCCCAATAGACAAAAATTCTATTGTACGAAGAGAAAAAGGAAAAAAAAATTAAATCCTGAAGTGACAAACCAAAAAATGGAATGCAAAACTGTTACAAATCATACTTTTGGTATATTTACCAAGTTTAATAAAAATTGATTATCAGGAACTGTTGTTATTGAATTTTTAAATAAACAAGAGCAATTGGGAACCCCCTCAACACTTCCTAATAACGTTCAAAAACTAATCAAATCTATGTCATTCGAATCTCCATTTTTTGTCGAAGTGTCAACAAAATTCTTTTTATATTACTGCATTTAATACAATACCGACAATATGACAATTATAAACTGAGAAAACCCGCTTTGTTTCCGTATAAATACCTTTGATAGCTATTTTCGTAATAACTCACCATTAATAAGAATGCAATGCAACCATAATTCGAAATTCAACAACATCGTTTTCGCTTACTCTCACACAACTTAAACCAGAACTCAAAATTATACTTTAAATATAACTATCTATATATTAAGCTTTAATTTTAGGTAGATTTCATAGAAAAGTCTACCTATTGCAATGTCCGTCATCTTGGGATTTCGAAAAAAGTTCGGTGCAAACGACTATATGTATATGATAAGCGGAGACGGAAAAACAAAAACAAATTATATATACACAATATACATATATATATAACGGTATGAGGTACAACGGAATTTAGCGGCACCCTCACGGTCGCATTTTTCGACCTAGACCAAAAATATTTGTAGAACGTGTTGCAGCAAACAATCTCTTGGATAAGTTCGATAACTGGCCATATCCGGGAACAGGTTAAGAGGCTAGAGCCTTAAAACTGTCAATAAAGCGTTATAACGGCCGTTTGGGGCAAAATATGTAAACAAAATATACAAATATTAATTATTTAAACATATTTCTATCATTTTTTGAAAAGCCTGACATCTGCAATAAAAGGTTCTTTAGCTATCTGCAATAAACTGTGTGACGTACAACGGCATAACGGAATTTATCAGCACTCTCACGGTAGCCATTTTTTCCCTACACCAAAATATTCTCTTGGACAAGTTCGCGTACTGGCCATATAGGGGTACAATTTAAGCGGCTAGTGCCTAAAAAGTCGAATAATCTAGGGCGCTATAACTTCCGTTTGTATCATGATTTTTTAATAAAATTTATAAATATTGAATATTTGAACATATTTTTCCAAATGACAACCTTGGCGTTCCACTTTCTTGAAAAATCAGCTGTTTTAAAAATTTCCTAAACTTTGTTGTCCTAAATCTAGATGAAAATGACCAAGCTCAAAAATGAAAACTTTTGCACACGCTGCTACCAACATTAATCTATCCAAAACTTAAAAAACAAATTGTTTAAGTTCAGAGGTTGAGACCCTGGGGCTTTTGAAATGAAAACAAACGAATAAAAGGCAATGCTTTAATCATTTTTGAGTTTATGTTATTTAAATTTATCTTAACTTTTAAGCAAATTTTTAAACTACAGCCTCAACAAATTTCAGCTTTCTAATACAAGCGGTTCCAGTTTTATAAGCAGTATAATGCACATACTGCAAGACAAATCTCAAGCCATTTAATGACATAGAAAAATTATCAAATTATCTTTTGTTTGTATTTTTTTCACTAAGTAAACCGTTTGAAAAAAGATTAAATAAGAACAAAAAATACAACAACAAAGATGATTTTAAATTAAAATTGTTTGATAATGTTTGATTATAAATTATGTGTGATGGTATAATTGTAGTTGTGTAGTTGTTCATCTGATCTTTGGTGGACGTTTATTTGATCTCTGATGGATTTAATATGTTATTAAATATAGTTTTAACCAAATTAAATAAAACTGTTCCGAAATTGCATTGATAAAGTTGTTTCGGATAATGTATTTAATTTGGTTTCATAATTTTTTGGAATTATTCTGTTTCTACTTAAATTTTTTATTTGAACTATTCCGTTACATCTAATTTTATTTGTACACAAAACTATCTGACCGAAAATAAGGCCTTACCTATAGTCCATTTCAAAACAAATATTAATAAGATCAGGTAACCCGTTTGAGAGCAATTCAACTTTAAACTTTGCGTGCCTCCTAGCTTTTGCCACCTTGTCTCAAAACTAGAGAAAAAATAACCAACATAAAAAACTAGCATTAATTTTGTTTATTATACAATCGATTACCAAAGTTTCAAGAAAATCGAAAAAAATCAGGCTCAAATTTTTTATTTTACTGTCGTCTCTATCCGATTTGCCATCTCTATTCGATTTGCCATCTAATATAATATCAAAACTAACATAAAATGTATATGCTAGGGTATAAAGAATATATAATATATTACAACATAACAATAAAATTTTTTGGCATGTTGTGATATTTAGTATTTATTGTAATAATATAAAACCATAACCGTGGCCTCAACTGCATTCAGACTAGTGCTGTTTTTGCTGCTTCTACCATCCAATGATCTGATTCGTAGTAAATGCATGCATAGCTTCGACCATAGATCTGAACCAAAATGCATAAACATAGCAAAATATTTAGTTCGTAATGACACCAAATTTGTTAAACACAGAGTAGAAATATGGAGGGGCTGAAATCTCAAGCTCTGAGATATCAAGACTTCGGTCTGGGTTAAGGATCTTGATATAATTTTCGGCAAAAAACTTTTATGAGGACTTGTTTTGGGCAGCAATGTTGATATACATAGCTTTTTGTTAAAGTACATGTTTTTTATCTCTGTTTAGATATGTATTACAAAACTAACACGAAACATCAATACGTTGTTGAAAAATTATAACAGATCATATATTAACATAATTTAGTGAAAAGATTATACAATCAGCAAACTACTCAAAAACCTATCCATTTAGCGTTTCGAGAAAATATTTCAAAATCACAAATTCATATTTCTTTCAAAATTCCAAAAATATTGTAAAACAAAAAATTCAAACTTTTTTCAAACAAAATTCTAAAAATATTTCAAAAATTATTACAAAATCACAACTAAAACTTTTTTCAAAAATTCAAAATATATTGCAAAAATTATAACAAAATCAAAAATTGTATTTTTTTCCAAAATTATAAAAATTTTAATAAAATCAAAAATTTAAAATGTTTCAAAATTCTAAAAATATTCCAAAAATTCTTACAAAATCAAAAATTGAAGCTTTTTCAAAATTCCAAAATTATTTCAAAAGCTATAACAAATTCAAAAATTTCCATGTCCAATTTCATTTTCAATTAAATTTTCTGCAAACTATTCAAAAACCTTCCATTTAGCGATTCGAGAAAATATCACAAAATCACAAATTCATATTTCTTTCAAAATTCTAAAAATATTGTAAAAATTATAGTAAAATCAAACTTATTTCAAAATTCTAAAAATATTCCAAAAATTATAACAAAATCAAAAAATGAAACTTTTTTCAAAATTCCAAAAATTATAATAAAATCAAAAATTTAAAATTTTTCAAAATTCCAAAAATATTCCAAAAATTTTTACAAAATCAAAAATTAAAACTTTTTCGAAAATTATTGCAAAAATTATTACAAAATCAAAAATACAAAAATTTTTCAAAATTCCAAAAATATTTCAAAAACTATAACAAATTCAAAAATTTCCATGTCCCAATTTCATTTTCAATTAAATTTACGTCATAAAAACAGCTACATTTTTTTTCTAAAAAATTGGCTAAAAAAATAAATGAAATCATTTTTTGACACACTTGACATTATTTTTTTGACAAACTTATAATGCCATAATTCTCTATAATAATAATAAATTTTCATGTCATTTTAATTTTTACATGACAACCTTTTTTTGACAAACTTATAAGGCAATAATCTAGATTTTGGTCTCACATACCAATCCCGACCATCAAGATTTCACCAAATTGAATGTTCTTACTCGTAATCACTTAAAATGAAAGTTTTTTAAGCAAAAAATATGCAAATCTCCTTGTTTTGACACACTTCCGGTACAGCTATCGAACACATCGTCCTTTCGGTTCTTTCCATTGAGTAAACCTATTTTAAGAAAAAAAAATTCTTCAAATCCGTCCAGCGGTTTTCTAGATTTCATAGGTTGTGACGGCCGGACGGCCGGCCGACAGACAGACATACATTTTTTTTTTGTTTTTTTAGAATAAGAAGGTCCTAAAACGTCGAGAAATGCCAAAAAAGTGGGGGTAAGAATTTCACTTTGAGCTCATGAATATAATACTTAGGTCTTTCAGACCGAAGTAGTATAATAATGCCATTTACTTAACGTTAAAGTTTGAGTTTAATGTTTTATGTTCATTGATAAATTATTAAATTTAATAATTTAAAAAAAAATATTTTTTTTTCAAACAACTTTTATTTAAAATACAAATATCAGAAATAAAAAAAATTAGATTTTATGTTCAAATATTTTATGTTCAACTCATTGTTTCTTAACTAAACCATTTATAAGCAGATATGTCTATAAGTGATACTGTTGATACTATCAGCGCACTATCCAAACATCCAACCACCCAGATACACATATTATTTATGCTTATTTAAAAAGCATGGTAAGTTTATGAGTTTATTGAATAAAACTACCATTTATGTGTTTTCAGAATGACAAAATAAATAATATAAACGTAGTTAAGTGTTATAAAAAATAAAGCATTTGTTTTAAAAAGAAAATTCTTCTCTGTCCAACTCTTTAAAATACAAAATAGGTATTTCTTTAAATATCACGGAATTAGGGACGCACTAACACGGAATTAGTTACATCATCAACTTTTTAGCACGGAATTAGAGACAATGCAGAGGTCATTTGAAGTATTAATAAATGCCATTAAACCAATTTTTAAAACTTTTTGATGCACAAAATCGTAAGCAAAACAGCTATATAATTATAAGAAATCACTTTATATGTTATTTCTGTTGCCTCGAAAATTTTACATTCATCCTAAAATGAGACAAACCTCAACAACACGTAATATGGTACACTTACCTTATAACAAAATTTTGATAATTAAAAACAATTATAATAAAAATAACGACGCCTATGTAAACAAATATCACAACAAACAAATAGTACGAACTAGAAAGTAGTAACTATATAATGTAATTGTTTTCAAAACAAATATATATCTCTAAATAAATAATGCATCTCTGTTTTACTTCTTGTCTCATCCATTGAATAAATATCTAAGGAAGAGTAACTAGACATTTTGAGTAAAGCATCTAATTTTTAGTATTGGTGAAGTTTGATAGTGTTTGCATTCTAGCTGGGTGGACCTATTTAAAATTTGCATATTTATATTTTCAAAACAAATAAAAGAAATAATAAATGTAACATATAAATTTAAAAGCCTAATATGTTTGAATAAAATATTTCCTTATAGGCTTTTCCAGGTTAAATTAAACCTTTTCCAAGTTTTGTTCAACACACAATTCCTATCAGCTGGATTCAACCGTTATATGCATTTGATCGATTTGTCTAACCTACCATCATACGTGCTGGAATCAACAATCGTGTATTTTATCGTGTAATTGGGCAGAGAAAGAGATGACTGGCTAATCCGACAGGGAAGAAGGAACGGGATCTACTACTAGCATGCGGTGAGTTCACATTTACTTATCTCTACTTATATGTTTTGTTCTGATTTTGAATGAATTATTTGAACGATATGAGTCTGCATGAAGTAAATGCTTTTTTTATATACTTTCTGTATTAAATAAATAAATTATGGGGTTCGTGACGGTCGTGGCTTCTTCGACCTGTAGGGCCGCCAGAGTCTCCTTTTTCACTTTCCTTTTGATTTCCGATCTGTTTGATAAACGATACACGCGTACAATCCAGGTAATTTGTACTGGACGACAGGTATAATCCCTCGTTCCCCCAAACTGAAGCAAGCTCCGGGTTTATAATCTCACTAGGTGCGCGGCCTGCCATTACGATTCCATTGTTTACCAATGGACCCAGTTCTCCTTTTTCCTCATCTCCTTCCTTTATAGTTGACATGGTATCTTCGGATATTCAAAGAGTCTGAATAATGAATATTTCATATTTAGTGTGCTAAACATATCTAACCAATTAATTAAAAAAAAATGATAAGCACAATACCAAAACCGAAGTTGCATATCAACCGAATAAAAAACGAATGAAAAATATCCCAAATCCAGTTTGCATAAGATCGGTAGTTAAGAGTAATAGAAAATCTTAGATGTATACTGATTAAAAGGTATATAAGGTAAGCATGAGTCTCGTTTGAAAAGTAGTTTAAAACGTACTTGTTGAAAACATAATTTCCATAGACATCATTATATAAAATTGCATTTGAAATACTTCAATTCATTTCTTTAGCTAAACAAATACATTCGGCTTCCTTTTTCCCAAAACTTAAATGTTTAAACGTTTAAGATATACATTCGTTAATAGGATGTCAAATTATTTTGTTCCTAACTTAAATTTCTGTTCTTTTTTATGTTCTTGTTTATCGTGTCGTGTTCTCCGTTTGTCAAAAAAAAACAAATAAATATAAACGAAAACTATAATTAAAGTTTTGTTTTTTTCATTTCATCCTGTTTGTTGATAATTAAATGATTTTCTCATTTCTTTTTCTTTAAGCGACAAGAAACAAAATGAAAACAAAATCTTAATCTTAAGTTTAGATAAAAAATTCAAATATACATAAAAACGAATTTCATTGTTTTGATTTTTGTTTTATTTTTGCTTAAATCTTATGATTTTGGTATTTGTTTTGACGATCTTGTTCTGAAAAGAAAAGCAAGGAAAAAAAATTTTAAAAGAAAAAGTCAAATGATAGGCGCCAGCAAGATGATATGATTTAAAGTGAAGAAAAATTGTGATGAATTTACTGGTGAATTAATCACATGTTTCTATTTTATTTTATTTTTTGCTGTTGATCATTTCCTTTTTCCAAGAAAAGTGTGACTTATTTAATAATAAATGAAAAATAAAATTAAAATCTAACATAACAAAAAATATTATAAAAAACAAGATCACATCATTTGACGGTTTTGATAGAAGTTTTTAGTCTTGTTTTGATTTTTTACAATCAAAGGCAGCACCGTCCAATTCATTTTTCTCAATATACTTTATGTTTTAAGTAATTAATGTTTTTGATTTAAATTTAAATATTGTTTTTAGTTAGCGGAACGATCCTCTAACAGAGCAAGGACATACTTTGAACGTAATAAGAAGTAAAGTTACAACTATAATCATAAAGCATCACTTAATAGTAGCTGATTGATTCCTATTTAGACGCATGTACAATTCACAAAACCTAAAAGATTTAGAAAAACTGTTAATAATATGAGTCTTTTTTATTCCTTTTTAATTACCAATCAGCTTTAATAATTTACCGTCAGTTAACTAAAGATGAAAACACTGCTTTCTCGTGAGTGAGCATTTGTTACGAAACACGTTAGCGTTCAGTGAGATTTTCACGAACGCAAAATGTTTTCATCTCGCGTAAGAAATGCAATTTTGTCTACGATATTAAATATATAACCTATATTTATTATAAATTATTAATTTAGAAATCGACAATATAACAAACAACGTATTCAAAATTCATATTTTATTTTTTCTTGGTTCCTTTCTCTTAAAATCGTAAAGTAAAAATTACATGAAAATACCATAGCAATAACAATTTGTTATTTAGCGAAAATGATTTTACACTACTGGAAAAAATTCATTTTCACAGGGGACAATCGGGGGGGCTATCGTAGAAAAATATTATTTTTCTATAATAGTAAATGTAAACGATATTATGTAATTATAAAGCATACAATTGGAAAACGCAAACATAACATTCAAAGTCAGTGGCGTAGCTAGGGGGGGGCTTAGGGGGGGCGGTCCGCCCCGGGTGTCACCCGATTTGGGGTGACACCCGTCCGTAAAAAACTTAAACAAACCATCCCAATGTTTTCAACGATAAATCACTTAGAAACCATTTTAACCAGGTTATCCATATAATTTTAATTTATAAATTGTGATAACTTATAAATGTGTCCTATAAAGGTGTTATTGGTTCAAAAAGAATCTTTTCTACTTTTTAAAACTTATGAGTTATTATGTGAAATAAAATTTTAACAATATTAATCGAATCAACATGATCAGCATTGAATACCATCTCCACAATTACTCAATAGCTTTGAATATTCCTATAGATACCGTATTGACATTTTTTTTACGGTATATTATTTAGTATGCAAGAATGATTCTTTAATGACCAGGTCCGAAAACACATATGCTGAGTAATGTATAGGAAAAGTAGTTTACGTCAATAATGTGGCACCTTTTGTCGATAATTTGGCATCCTTTGTCGATAGGGTGACACCCTTGAGTTACAATGTCTCTATTCCAAAATTATTTCTAAAATATTAGCTTAACTTTACTACATAATATGTTTTACATTTGAAACAAATTAATTGCAAACACCTAAGGAAACTAATAAACAATCAAATCACCGTGTTTGTAAATGATCTCAAAATAATTTTTTTTCCTTTATCTTGAAACTCAAGGAATAAATTGGAATAGATCGTTTTTCAATGGACACAAAAATAATTACTGTGGAATAAAATGGCGGTTATGCAATTACTGCAGTTTGGCAAATTTTTATAGGTAGATACACACTCATACTGTTTGTTTTCAGTTTTATATATTTCTATATTTGAATTAAATGAAAGTTTATCATTTAAATTACATTTTGTTGGGTTTTAAATCCCTTGTAAATTTCAAACTCATCAAATGATTCTTTTAGAGATCCTTGGCTACATAAATGTAAAGCCTTCAAAATTTTTTTAAAAGTGGTGTAGCTATTGTTATTAACTATGTAAATGGTTTGCAAAAATAAACTTTAAATTTTGTTTATTTTTCTTGTTAGGAAGGTATTCCTTAAAACATATTCGGGTTTTCCCGATGTAAAATTTTTCACAAAACTCACATTTAATTTTGTAAATTATTGAGCATGATTCTAATTGGATATTTAATTTTGGTTTCAATTCTTTATATAAAATATCTTATAGGATTTTAAACTTATATTTTTTTAAATAGTTCCTTATAATATTAGGCATATGATTTGTATATTCCATTTTATCAAATATTATTTAATATAAGTTGTTACAAGGAAATTTAAATAAATTAATTTTCTTGGCGGTGTATTTAGTCGTTAACATAGTGTACTTATTATGAACTAGACATATATGTATCCTACAAATATATTTAGAATTAATGCTTTGCTGATACCTATACTATAACTAAAAATGTTTTTTTAGATTTCGTTTAGCAAATATCGCAAAAAAGAAATATGCCACGAGAAGTTCATACTTCTTAAA
This sequence comes from Diogma glabrata, assembly GCA_963693315.1. NCBI lineage: Eukaryota > Metazoa > Arthropoda > Insecta > Diptera > Cylindrotomidae > Diogma > Diogma glabrata. Next base: position 256,534,700 of record OY856187.1, on the reverse strand, counting down.
GAAAAAGTGGGTTCCATCAGAGAAAGACCAAACAGGTTAAAATTGATGCAGTTCAGAGCATATCTGGATCCATCTATAAATATGTTACAAAACCCGATGATATCCAAGGTTCATTAAAAGAAACTGATTCTCACGTTGATGCAACATATGTTTCAGAGAATATTGGCTCATCTTCGGAAAGCAACAGCGACAATACAGAATTAATAATGATAACCTATGATGAAGACGAATCAGAAAGAAATACTGAAAATGACAGTGATAATGCTGCTAATGCTTCTACTATCGAAGACAGTATTTGCATGGGTGAATCACTTCAGGACTTAAGAGATGTATCACATATTGGAATATACTCGTCTCTGATAATGTTCGCATTGAAATCATAAAAAAAGGAAGTGAACATTTTCAAAATAGAGAAGGATCGTTTGCTACTGTATCTTGACACGGGTTGGTCATAAAAGGTGATGTTCGCCGTCTTTCTAAAGAATGGTATTATAAAGTGATGCCATATGGTGAAAAATTCTGCGCTCATGGATGGTTTTTTCTCCTTTAAATAATAACCTGTACTGCTTCTGCTGTCGTATATTAGCTGTCACCAATAGTAATAATACAAAATCTACGACTGAATTTCATAAGCGGTGGAAACTAAACCGCAAAGTAACCGATCATGAAACTTTAAATGAACATCTGGAGAACTTTTAAAATTGGCAAACTTTGGAAATGAGGTTAAAATTTCATAAAACGATAGGAGACGCAGCCTTGCAATTAATATATAATGAAAAACAGAAGTGGAAACATCTTTTATCCAGATTATTGGATATATCTTTGTTTTTATCTATACAAAACCTAGCATTTCGTTGAAATGATGAAGGATAAAGTTCTTCAAATAAAGGCAATTTTTTAGAACTAGTCAATCTATTGTCAAAGTATGCTGTAGTGTTAAAAAAACACATTTTGAATTTGGAGCATGGTAAATCATCAAAAGTATCATATTTGTCACCAGATATACAAAATGAGTTCATAAATGTTTTAGCGAACCACGTAAAGTTTCAACTTGTCAACGAAATTAAATTGGGTAAATATTTTGGAATTATGTTTGATAGCACAACTGACATTTCACATATTGATCAAATGTCAGAAGCGATTCGTTATGTGAAAATTGATGGTAGAAAAGTGGAAATTAAGGAAGTATTCCTTGGATTTTTTCCTTTACATGGAAAAAAGCCGCTGATATAAGCGATGAAATTATTACACTGAAAAAAAATGAAGTAATGACAACCTCATCTCGAAGTTGGCAGTTTATTATTCATCAAAGAAAAGATATTTACAAACAATTTCGCCGTGATTGGGACAACTACTTAGTACTCAGTAACATTGTCCTGACAACAGAATGAGGTTTATTTAAAGTATAAAGTGTTATATCCAATATAACAGACAACAGTAGTTGAATAAAGTTATTAACTATTTCCCTTATATCATGAATTTATCATTTTAAAATTTAATTATTTGAGATTAATTGAACTATATTTTATTTTCACATAAATATTTCATGTGATTGTCGGCTTAGAATTGCACAATTGTTGAATCAATCTCGTAGTTCGATTCGCCATATCTACCCTCACGGTGAGGTTGAGACAACTGCATTTCGATTGGAAATAGGACATGTTTTTTCAGTGTAAAATTCTTGAAAATGATGGTATAGATGTTATGAATTGTCGTTCCTAAGGTTATGATAATACAGCTGTTATGAGTAGTATACATGGAGGAGTGCAAGCTATTATTAAAGTTAAAAATAACAAAGCAATTTTTGTGGGCTGCATAGATCATTCAATTAATTTATGTGACAACACTCATTTGCACAAAATGTAGCTTGTGTAACATTTTTCGGAACAGTGGAAGCCATTTTTATATGTTTTTCTACTTCGACTAGCCACTGGGAAGTACTTGTTAAACACAACAAAGCAACTGTTAAAATACTCTTAACAGCGCATTGGAGTGCTCATTATGCTGCAGTAAAAGTATTGACCGAAAATGTTGATGGGATTGTGACTGCAATTGAGAAGTTAAGTGATCAACAAGAAAATGTAGACACTAGAGGCGCTGCACAGAGCCTTATCCATGCAGCACGTGATTTGACCTTTCGTTGCTTTCTTTTGTTTTGGAATGATATTCTAAGAGAAATAAGATCTGTGCTCAGATTGGATTGCAAAGCATGGGCTTGAATATTGATCAATTCGTAACAAAAATAGAGTCAATTCATAACGAAGTCACATTGTAGAAGAGGCAATAGATCTTGCTGCGAAAAAATCGGAGGACTATGAAATTCCAATGAAAAGCCGAATTCGTCGTAAAAACGTAAAAAACGAATGGCTGGTGAGTTGGCCCCTGATGTTGGATTGACACTGAGAGCTCAACTTAAAAAGGACATGTTGGAATGTCTTGACCAATTCAGTGTTGAACTCCGAACTAGACTGAAGTCAGTTCAAGATTTAGCTTCATTGTTCGAGGTTGTGCAGACAAACACTTAGCTTTTGGCGAACAGTGAAGAGTTGAATTATCTTTATCAAAATTTACCGGTTTTTATGATGAGCTATCGGCAACAGAGCTCCTCATAGAGATACAAAGGTTGAGGAGGCATTTAAAAGCGGCCAATGTTACAGTTTATAGCTGGGTGTACATAGACTTTTTGAAATTCATCGTAGAATGGGATTTATCAGAATTTCATACGAATCTTACGGTCGCACTAAAGTTATTTATGACTATTTGCGTATTAGTGGCTTCGTGTGAGAAGAGTTTCAGCAAATTAAAATTAATTAAAAATTACTTGCGGGCAACAATGAGACAATGTAGCTTAATAATAATAATGCTCATTTGTATTAATTAAAAAAAATTATAAATTACGTTCATCGGCTTTTTATTAATATTGACAATTTTTATTTTTGGGGTGACACCACAATATCCGCCCCGGGTGTCACCCATGCTAGCTACGCCACTGTTCAAAGTTGCTTTGATTTAAAAACATTTAATTTTCCTACTCCCGATAGTGAAAGTATAGGCTTTTCAAGCTGTCAGTTGATGGTTGAAAGTTTGTTTTTGCCGCTTGGCGAGTGGCAATGTTTTATTGCCGCTCGCCGAGCTGAAAGTAAATTTATAGATACAGTTAAAAAATTATTTATTGATTTCTTGGTCTTGACAATTTCGGATATAAAAGCAAGCATGACATTTTCTGAATAAAATGATCCAACTTTATTTATTTTGCACCATTTAACGAACAAGCCATCTACTAATAAATTTAAAATTACACTCTCCGCGGCCTCTACGAAGTGTGGCGGAGTGAAATCTATTTCATTTTCATAACTGATATCTATGGTGTTTATAAATTTTATTATATTGCAAATTTACGTGTTTACTCTTTATACCATATTTATTGATAAAACAAAATGGAACGCAAAATTTCCTTTGAAACGATGTAGCAAGGTTAATATGATAGAAATAAAAATAATTATTTACAGAGACTGAATGTAAATCTTTATCTAGGTTTTGATCAATTTGAAGCAAGTGGAGGAAAAATAGTATGCATGCCTCAAGCGTAAAGTGCCATTTGTGCTCGGAGGCGATTACATCGCTCGCCTACGGCTCGCGCTGTAAATTTCTCCTCCGAGCACAAAAGATTCACTTTCCACTTTATATATGCAATATACTATAGTACAAGTACATGAAAACATCACTGCATAACTACAATTTTTTATTAAGTAAAAACATTTTATCTCTTTGGAGAAATGGCCACTTTTGGGGTTTTAAACATGCATGAAAATGTAACTTTCATATGGAAGAGTAGAATTATTTTAAAGTTGTTTATTTAGCTAGTCTTAACGATATAAAGTATAAACTATCTAAAAATATTCTATCTAGTTGAGAATAGAATTGTAGGCCCATAGAATAACGAAAATAGAAATGGCTTACGTGTTGTTGTCGGTTACGGGTCGGATTTTTTTTTAATCTATGGGGGGAGGATACTCACATTATGGCCCTGCCGAGCCCACTCGCTTGGAACCTGGGGACTGGAGTTATTCAACAAATTCGGTTGGAATTGTTTTTTTGCTTCCTTTTAAGCGATACAACTCGTAAATGGTGCACTTTAGGCTACTGGTACCATGGCACGTTCTTGTTCCTTAAATGTTTTTCTATAAATAAAAACTAAAAAAAAAAAAGAAAAATTTTTTGTTGCAAATTTTTGCAGAAAACTGCGAAAAAATGTCTAAAAAACGATATTTTTCAATTGAATTTATTTATTTGCAAATAATGAAACCTCAGTGGTTAAAAAACTGAAGATTTAAAAAAATAGACCTCTCTAACATGATTTGGGACCGAGTCATGAGCTGTTCGATAAAATATATTCAATTCACAATCTTGTAATACGTAACCAGCGAACTAAATAATGATTTCCTAATAGTTTTATATTCATATTATTTACTCGAAGAAGATTTTTCTATTTTATAACAGTTTGATTTCATCTTTTTAATTTTAAATAAACACATTTATTATTATAAAAGCATTTAATTTCTTAATGTATAAAAGTATATTTTAATCAAACAAGCATAAGATGAATCAATGCAGATGATCACTTAAATTTAAGTTATATCAGAACAAGTCACAGGAGTGAGTAATTGAAGTTTCTTAACAAAAACTTTGGTTTCATATTTTTTAAATCTTAACAACATTTATCGAACATTTATAATCTTTACTTATCAATTGTATTTATATTTAAAAGTCAAAATATAATAAAGAAACTTTAGCAATTAAGAACATAAAAGTAAAAGCCTTTTTCATAAAACGAAAAATTAGAACTTCTGAAAAAACTATTTTGTTTTTCGTTAATTTTAATCAAAAAAACATCGCATGCTAAATTTGAATTTTAAAACTTTTAATTTAGATGTTCGTCACAACACAATATCTGTAGAAGACGAAGTTTCGTCTGCGCGACTAAGATTAGTACTCGAAGTAGGTGAGTTTTGAGTTGAGTCATCTTCAGATTGTTCCCTAAAGCAAGGTTTTAATCTGTCGATTGAAACTCGAATGTGTTGACCTTTACGGTCAATAACGAAATTTTTATCATCGCGACTGATTACTTGGAAAGGACCTTCGTACGGCGGTTGTAATGCTTTACCTACTAAGTCCGTACGTAAGAAAACATGCGAACAAGACTCAAGGCTTTTGGAGGCGAAAACATTAGGAGAAGTGTGTCTTGACGCAAAAGACGGACGAAGGTGAGTAAAATGTTGCTTCAATTGTGAAACGAAATCAGATTGTGGAGTGGAATTAGAATTTTGGCTGAAGAATTCTCCTCAAAGAAGTATGTTAGTACCGTAGACGAGCTCAGCCGATGAAGATTGGAAATCTTTACAGAAAGTGGTTCGTAAACCAAGGAGTTTGACGGTTATGTCGTAGGCCATTATCGCGAAGAGTTCGATACTAACGTTCGTTACATTTAGTCCGTTACATTTTGGATTGTAACTTGTTGTACGTTTACGTTCGAATCCGATAAGTTTTGACAATTCGTTAAAGAGATTGGATTCGAATTGAGCCTAGCCCTGAACAGTGACGATTGCTGAAGATACTCCGAAGCGAGCGATCCAATTGGAGTAGAGACAACACAAAAAACGTTTGTCCTCAGAGGTAGGAATTGGACCAATAATGTCCATATGAATCTCGGAAAATCGTTGAGAAGTTTGAGGATAATTACCTAAAGGAGATTGAGTATGACGAGAAACTTTTGCCTTTTGACAAGCCAGGCAGTTCTGTGCCATTTGTCGTACATCCTTCAACCTCAGCGGTCACTGGTCTGATTAGACCGTGATACGGGACCTGGCGAACCCGAGGTACCTGAGCTATAGTAGGCTCTGGCGTGCTATTGCAAACCGTAAACTTGTTGTCATGTCTAGCGGGAACGGGGACCTTGGCTTAGCCGCCCGGGTTGTGGGAAGGTGCTCTCTTATTAGAACCCCTAGTGGGTACATACTAGAGAGGACTCATGTGGGGTCAAACCATGAAAAGGACCAACCTCTGGGCACCTGTCGCCCCCAGTTGTATAAAGACTTCTAACAGGTATAGACGAAGGCCTGTTGGTGACCTTTATTGCGTCTAAACTCGTGAGAACAAGATGAATAAATATTTTAGTAACATTTCAAATTTTTTAAAAATTTTGTTTTCACATTATTATTTCCTATCATGAAATATTGGCCTATGTCATATTTTGTTATATGATAGGATTTATTGTTTAGTTACCCATTTATAAAATTATATTTTGATCAAATGATTACATTTAACAAACAATTCAAAATACACATCCAAAATATTTGTGGATTGAATGCCAACCAAGACGCCGTGCCACATCATCTTTAGCCCGACAAGCCACATATTCTTTTTCTTACAGAAACACCAGTTTCTGAATACTATCCTTATGACGAAACACTAAATCCCAAATATAGGCTTGAATCAGCTTTTAAACTTCATTAAGGTGTATGGGCGTACATTCATGAGAGTGTTGCGTATAAACGCTTTCCAAATTTTGAACTATACGTGGTGATGGCTACAGTACAGTAGTATTAAAGGTTTGTCTACCTGAAATTACTTTTTTCACAATAGCTCTATACCGGTCCCCAAACAAACATAGTCCCAATTTTTTAATGACTTGACTAATGTTGTGGACGAAATTAGAGCACAATTTTAAAATTGTGAGGTTATCGTTACCGGTGACTTCAACGTCCACAACAAATCGTGGTTAGAATTCTCCAAAACGACCAACGATGACAACAATGGAAGGCAGGCAGAAATATTTGCCGCATCGCACGACCTGACGCAGATTGTAAAAAACCCAACTTTTACTCCTCGTAATGGCGGTGACAATAGTTTGCTCCTAGACCTCTATCTCACATCTATGCCAGATATTACGAGTGTCGATGTCGATAAGGGTAGTATTGGAAATTCTGACCATTATCTAATCACATCAGTTATCAAAACTGATTTGCTACAAACTAGAGTTCCCAAATCCCGTAAAATATTTCACTTTTCAAAAATAAACACCAATGGTTTCCGAAGTTTTTTTCAAGGTTTCCCTTTTGATCGTCATTGTTTTTATACTGACGATGTAAATGTTTCTGCTCAAAACTTTACTGAAACCATTCAATTCGGTATTAACAAATTCGTTCCCTTTTCAATAATGAAACCCCAACAAAAATATTTGTTTTCGAAGGCAGCCAAATTGGCTCTTAGAAACAAACGTAGACTATTTAATATTTAGATTCATAAAAAGAATTCTGTTAATCGATCCCAATATTTAAAGGCCAACAAAATATCAAACCAGATAATTGAAAACGAAAAGGCAGAGATTGACAGAGCAAAAGCGGCAAAACTTTCGAGTATGTCAATTTCTGACAGAAGTATTTACAGCGCCATTAATTCTTTAAATTCTGGTACTAAATCTTTTATCCTCCCTATCATCGAAGGTAACTCAATCGTTACTGACCCTTCAAGGAAAGCTACATTGTTCGCGGAACGCTTTGCTTCAAATTCGACAGTTTTAGAAACTCCTAAAGAAATTCCCCAAATCCAGTCTTCAGGAGTCAATATGAAACAATTACATTTCAAACCCAAAATTGTCGAAAAACTTTTAAGGGGATTAAACAATAACAAAGCCTCCAGTCTGGACAACATTCCTCCTGTTATTCTAAAAACATTTTCAAAAGAAATGGCACCAACTCTCACCAAAATATTTTATAAATCCTATAAATCTGGTATTTTTCCATCGTGCTGGAAGTTGGCCAATGTTCAGCCTGTCGCAAAAAAGGAACGAAATGTGATATTTCAAATTATAGACCAATAGCCTTACTCCCAGTCCTGTCTAAAATATACGAGCAATATATTAATTCACACATATCCAAATTTTTGGAGGTCAACCATTTGATATCTGACAGCCAATACGGTTTTAGAAACAAGAGAACAACAACCGATCTATTGAACTATGTAGCACATCTTTGGAATAGCATACTTGATAAAGGTGGTGAAACGTACGTAATCGCATTAGACATCTCAAAAGCATTTGATCGAATCTGGCATGCCAACTTGATCAACAAGCTCGTTGCGTACGGTTTTCATCCCGCAGTCGTGAAATTGATCCAAAATTTTCTGTCTAACCGATACATCTCGGTATCTATAGATGGCTTCTCTTCTGAGTCCAAATTAATTAACGCTGGTGGACCCCAAGGTTCAGTTTTATCTCCCACTTTATTCCTAATTTATATCAGCGAACTGTTGAAAATCACCAGTAACCCAATAAATAGTTTTGCAGATGATAGTACACTTCACAAGTCATTCGTCCCCCTATCTTCAAAGGGGAAAATGCATGAACGAATAAATCCTGCCCGGAGAGACGCTACCATAAATGTAAACGAGGATCTAAAAAAAGTCGCCGATTGGGGTGACAAAAATTTGGTCAATTTTAATTCCGCCAAAACACAGCTATTGATTGTTTCCAGATCAAAGACCGAGTTTCCCAACGATATTTCAATTAATATGTGTGACGACCAAATAGATGAATGTGAAAGCATTCGTTTATTGGGAGTCGCTTTAACATTAGATCTTGATTCCCTACAGCATCGTCGCACTGTTGCTGATCTCGTTGTTTTTTATAAATATCGTCACCAGCAGTGCTCGGATGAAATCAGGTCCATAATGCCTCAGACGTATGTTTTTCCCTGTTTGACTCGTCAATCGGTTTGTGCAGGTGGTCGGACTGTCGCGATTACTCACTGTCATAGTAATAGAATGCAAAGGGATTTCTTTGTACGTACATCGTACAAATGGAATGCTTTGCCCGAATCAATAGTCTCGAGTGCCCTTAATCCACAAAGATTTAAAAAAAAGCGTCCACCTATACCTCAAGACGCATGTTGTTGTGGGACCTGAGTCTTAAAAGGTATCTATGTGTTGTTGTGACACGTATTTTGTAATTCCTACTACACAACACTTTTTATTAAAAAAAAAAAATTACTTTTCAGTAAGCAGTTTGATAGAACTGTGGACTCCGGGGTGAGATAAATTGATTGACGCAATTGCTTTGGAATAAATGGTCGTGGATTACCAGAAGAGGTATCACATAAAAAGGCATTAGAATTGCCAAACGATACTGGAAAGGATCGGAACTGAAGTGTGGGACTAGCGTCCACTAATTCCTTTAGTTCGTTATCGTTGAACGAGCGTTAGCAATTTCGTTGTAGCTAGTATTTTCTGGAATTGATATTTGCTCGACATGAGAAAGTGTATCGGCAACTACATTATCAATTCCAGAAATGTGGCAAATATCAGTCGTGAGTTGACTGATAAAATCTAGATGACGGAATTGGCGAGGACTTGCTTTGGCAGGGTTCTGCGACTTATGATCGGTGAAAATAGTGAAGATTCTACCTTCAAGGAGATACCGGAAATGTTTAATTGCAGAATAAGCTGCAAGGAGTTCGCGATCATAAGCGCTGTATTTCTGTTGCATTTCATTAAGTCGCACAGAGAAGAAACTAAGTGGTGTTCCACAATCGTTAATTTTTTGTTGGACAACGACAAGTTAAGGAGAGTGTGAGGGATGAGAAAGAGTTGTGGCCTCACCGAGTTTCCGCTTGCAAAGATGGCCGCTTGCAAAGGTCATTTATGTAGATGAAACAGAAATTTAGGTCTCGGAGAAGGGAATGCATAAACCGTTGAAAGGATTTCTTTTTTTTTTAAATAAAAAGTATTGTTATAAGGTGTAGAATATGTATCACAACAAAAATAAATACCTTTTAAGACCTAGGTCCAGACCTAGGTCCCACAATAACTTGCGCTTCAAGGTATTGATTAACGCTTTTTTTAAACCTCTGTGGATTGAAGCCACCTGAGACTAAGGATTCCGGCAAACTATTCCATTTGTATGCAGTTCGGACTACGAAGTCCCTCTGCGATCTGCCAGTATGACAGCGCGGGATCTCGACCGTTTAACTGGTTGCGTTAGCCGAGTGCTGAGTGGAACGGGGGTAAGAATAAGTTTGAGGCATGATGCTGCTGATCTCATCTGAGCACTGTTGATGACGATATTTGTAAAAAACAACGAGGTCAGCAACAGTGCGACGATATTGTAGGGAATCAAGTTTTGATGTCAAAGCTCGATTGCCCACAATTCGTAAAGCTCGCTTTTGAACAGAGTCCAAGAGAGCTAAGTAAGATGGAAACAGAAGCAGCACCCCTAACTTGACAACAGTACTCCATACAGGAACGAATATAGGACTTATAAACATGGAGCAATTGGTATGGAGTGAAGCAATTTTGCATCTATTTAGGAGGCCGCGCTTTTTGCCATCGCCATTACATGATCGTTCCAGAGTAGGTCATTTGAAACTGTGACACCCAATAAACGAATGTTTTTACATTCACCAATTGGTTTATCAGACATACTGAATAAAATATCTTTGGGGAACTCGGTCTTTGATCTGGAAACAATCAACAGCTGTGTTTTGGTAGAGTTGAAATTGACTAGGTTTTGCTCACCCCAATCGGCGACTTTTTTTAGGTCTTTATTCACGTTTATGGCAGCGTCTCTCCGGGCAGAATTATTTCGTTTGTGTATTTTACCTTTTGAAGGAAGGGGTTCGAACGACTTGTGCAGAGTACTATCATCTGCAAAACTATTTATCGGGTTGCTGGTGATTTTCAACAATTCGTTGATACAAATCAAAAATAGGGTTCGGAACAATACTGAGCCTTGAGGTACACCAGCATTAATTAGTTTGGACTCAGAAGAAAATCCGTCTAAGAAGACCGAAATGTATGGGTTGGATAGAAAATTTTGAATCAGCTTCACAACATTGAAATGAAAACCATACGCAACGAGCTTGTTGATTAAGTTGGCATGCCAGACTCGATCGAATACCTTGGAGATGTCTAAAGCGATAACGTATGTTTCACCACCTTTATCAAGTATGCTGTTCCAACAATGTGCTACATAGTAATATTAATAATACGTAATATTACGTAATATAGTACGTAATATTAATAATCAGTAATTATTAACCTATTTTTATTATATAAATCAAGTTTTTATTGTATTTACTACCTAAATTATTAATTTCAATAATGTGTTTATAATGGGATTATTGATAATACAAACCACCGTTTATTATAAAAAATTTATTGTGTTAATAAATTTATTTATTCAAATAATGAAAACACATAATCTCAAATTTTTAATAATAATTTTCATTAATTCATCAACCAATTATTGACAAAAAATTAGAGGAAAGGTCAAAAAGGGAAACAATTGATCGAAAAGGTTATCATCGTTCTTATTAATATAACAATCAGAGTATTTTATCTTTTATTTTGTAATTACTTCGGTCTGAAAGACCTAAGTATTACATTCATGAGCTCAAAGTGAAATTCTTACCCCCACTTTTTTTGGCATTTAACGACGTTTTAGGACCTACTGATTCTAAAAAAACCAAAACAAAAAATGTATGTCTGTCTGTCGGCCGGCCAACCGTCACAACCGATGAAATCTAGAAAACCGCTGGTCGGATTTGAAAATTTTTTTTTTCTAAAAATAGATTTACTCAATGAAAAGAGCCGAAAGGACGATGTTTCGATAACTGTACCGGAAGTGTGTCGAAAAAATCGTCAAGTGTGTCAAAACAAGGAAATTTGCATATTTTTTGCTTAAAAACTTTCATTTTAAGTGATTACGAGAAGGAACATGAAATTTGGAGAAGTCTTGATGGTCGGAATTGGTATGTGAGACCAATATCTAGATTATTGTATTATAAGTTTGTCAAAAAAATGTTGTCAAGTGTGTCAAAAGAAAGATTTTTATTTACTTTTTACCCAATTTTTTGGAAAAAAATAAAATTAATAGTTTGTATGATATGAAATTTTATTATTATTATAGAGAATTATGGCATTATAAGTTTGTCAAAAAAATGTTGTCAAGTGTGTCAAAAAATGATTTCATTGATTTTCTAGCCAAGTTTTTGGGAAAAAATGTAGCTGTTTTTATGACGTAAATGTAATTGAAAATGAAATTGGACATGGAAATTTTTGAATTTTTTATAGTTTTTGAAATATTTTTGGAATTTTAAAAGAAGTTTGTATTTTTGATTTTGTAATAATTTTTGCAATATTTTTAGAATTATGGAAAAAGTTTTAATTTTTGATTTTGTAAGAGTTTTTGGAATATTTTTGGAATTTTGAAAAATTTTAAATTTTTGATTTTATTATATGTTTTGGGATTTTGAAAAAAGTTTCTATTTTTGATTTTGTAAAAATTTTTAGAATATTTTTAGAATTTTGAAAAAAGTTTGATTTTACTATAATTTTTACAATATTTTTGGAATTTTGAAAGAAATATGAATTTGTGATGTTGTATTATTTTCTCGAATCGCTAAATTGAAGGTTTTTGAATAGTTTGCTGAAAATGAAAATGCAAATGAAATAGGAAATTCTTAAAAATTTTAAAAATTGAACCTCTATTTAAAATTCTAAATATATTCCAAAAATTGGAATAAAATCAAATATTTAAACATTTTTCTAAATTCTAATAATATTCCAAAAATTCTTAAAAATTCAAAAATTCAAACTTTTTCCAAAACTCTAAAAATATTGCAAAAATTATAACAATATCAAAAATTGAAACTTTTTCCAAAATCATAAAAATTATAATAAAATCAAAAATTAAAAATTTTTCAAAATTATAAAAATATTCCGAAAATTCTTACAAAATCAAAAATTGAAACTTTTTCAAAATTCCAAAAATATTTCAAAAACTATAACAAATTCGAAAATGTCCAATAAACATTTTTTTTTTGTTTTTCCGTCTCCGCTTATCATTCATACTCGTTTGGCACCAAAATTTTTCCGAAATTCCGAGATGAAGTTCATTGCAATAGGTAGATTTTTATATGAAATCTACCTAAAATTAAAGAATTATATTATTCCATTGTTTAATTTATGTTGTATTTGAAATTATTTTTAAACTATGTTTAATTTTTACTAGCATTAGTGCTAGAAATAACATATTTACAATACAAAGAACTAAATAAAATATTGTAAATTAAATAATATTAATTAATTTTTGTTTATTTTAAATCTTTTTTATGTATACCTTTTTAGGGTTCCGTTTTTTATACGGAACACTATTGGTGAGAGTAAAACGAGTTTTTCACATTATATCGATTATCTCGTAAACTATAAATCATTATATCGATTATCTCGTAAACTATAAATGCTATGGACCTGAAATTTTAGGTGCGTATAAAACTAATCTGTTAACATGATATGACGGATACAAATAAAACTAAAGTGGTTTTCGTATGGTTTACAGGGGTACGATGTGGGACCTTTGAGAAAATATATTTTTTATAGATTCAAGTAGGGTATCATATGTAAGGACTTCATTTCAGTATTCCTTAAACATTTATTTTGGAATTTTACACCTCACCATTTTTTGTATAATTTTGAATAATGACGTTTTTTTCGAGTTTTCTTACCTCGATTAGCTCCGAACCTAACTAATCGTATATTTTCAAATGTATTTGGAATGATAGAAAAATTAGTACGTTTTTAATAAAAAATATATAAAAGTGTCATATTCTCATAATTAGATTTATTAAAGGGGTGGAAATGAGGAGGGGTAAAATCACTATTTAAAATGGGGTCAAGTGGTGTCATTTGAAAGAGCACTTTATTTAGAAAACATAGCAATTGTTTTTAGAATTTTGCGTTGCACAGTTTTTGAGTTATTTTCAAAAAAGTGCAACTTTCAGACCGTCCCTACCTACGTTGCGACACTGATTGACAGAAAAATTTATAAAAATTCACAGAGTTAGGAAATTGGGTAAATTTTGTATGAAAGTTATTGCGAGGTCTCAAGTAATTATATTTCTGTGTAAATGTATACCGGTGTAAAGAGGGTAAAAAAAAAACTTTTTTGACCCGAGCGAGTCATTTGAAACAGCACTTAATTTAAAATTTGTTGCAATTTTTTTTAGAATTTTGAGGTGCAGAGTTTTTGAGTTATGGACAAAAAAGTGCCGAATTCAGACTGTCCCCTCCCCCCCTTCGATTCGACACTGATTGACAGGAAAATTTGAAAAAATTTAGGGTTAGGAAATTTGCTAAATTTTGTATGAAAATTATAGAGAGGTCTCAAATAATTATATTTCTGTGTGTTTAGGGGACCGGGGTAAAGAGGGTAAAAAAAAATCTTTTTTGACCCAAGCGAGTAGGATGTCATTTGAAAGAGCAGCTAATTTAGAATTCGTTGCAATTATTTTTAGAATTTTGCGGTGCATAATTTTTGAGTTATGGACAAAAAAGTGCAAAATCCAGACCGTTCCTCCCCTACGTTTCGACACAGATTGACAGAAAAATTTGCAAAAATTCACAGAGCTAGGAAATTTAGTAAATCTTGTATGAAAACTATAGCCAAGTCTCAAATAATTATATTTCTGTGTGTTTAGGGGACCGGGGTAGAGTGGGTAAAAAAAACCTTTTTTGACCCAAGCGATTGAGGTGTCATTTAAAAAACACCTAATTTATAAATCATTGCAATTTTTTTTTAGAATTTTGTGATGTAAAGTTTTTGAGTTATTATCAAAAAAGTGCAAAATTCAGATCGTTTCGCTCCCTACGTTTCGACGATGATTTGACAGAAAAATTTGAAAAAATTCGCAGAGACAGAAAAATTTGTAAATTTTGAATGAAAATCATAGCAGAGTCTCAAATAACTATATTTCTGTGTGTTTAGTGGATGGGTGTGTGGAGAGTAAAAACCATTTTTGACCCAAGCGAATGGGGTGTATTATGAAGGAGCACTTAATTTAAGAAACATTACAATTTTTTCGGTGCACAGTTTTTGTGTTATTGAAAAAAATATTTTTAGTATGTAGCCTCTCCACCCCCCCTAAATTTCAACATGTGATTGACTGAAAAAATAATCAAATTTAAACCATTTACAAGCTGGTAAATCTTTCTTGAGTTACCATAAACATCTATGGATGAGATTTAACGTAATGTAACATTTTTTGAGTTATTTTTGATCAATGTAGATTCGATTGTAATATACTATTGATATTTACGATTAAACATTGATTATTTTGTTATGCGTCTATGGTCTGAAAATATAAGGACATTACAACACAACTTTTTGTCAATAGTTTTTGATATTGTGTTCTTTTACATTGAAACGAAACCCTTGACGAGCAAATTTTATTCGCACTTGTCTGACTTTTTTTATTATATTTTAATAAAAAATCGCTTTTAATTCGCTCTTCGAAATAATTCACCTACCATGAACGGATCCCAAAACGCGATAGTAAAATTGGGAGTAAATGTTGTAGAAGCAGAGGACAAAACATTGCATCAAACCACAGATGATGATATTGGTTTGAATGAAAGCT
This sequence comes from Diogma glabrata, assembly GCA_963693315.1. Taxonomy (NCBI): domain Eukaryota; kingdom Metazoa; phylum Arthropoda; class Insecta; order Diptera; family Cylindrotomidae; genus Diogma; species Diogma glabrata. The sequence goes on along the minus strand of OY856187.1, from coordinate 256,519,230 downwards.
GTTTCTACTACTACAATAACAAGGACTGCCGAAGGTTAGGAGAACTGGAAAGGTTATTAGACAGTTGGAACCCAAGCCACTTGGCTATAGATTTATTTAGTAAGTATTGTATTTGAAATAAAATTAAAAAAGTTTAAAATTTTTTAAAAATTTCTATGTAGGTACTCTTTTGTTTTAAAGGTCAGCAAGAAGATGATGAAATATTAAAAATAATAAAAATTCATCACATTGAAAAATGTTGAAATATTATGAGATACGTGTTCACATTCAATTTGAACACGAATTGGAAAATTGGCGGAAAGAACTTGGTATTGCGATTCAAATGCCCTACCAGCCCTATTTTTCAATTAATGACCCTGACAAAAGACCATTGTCACCAAAAACATTACGATCTCCATCATATTCAACTTCCGTGTGTAAATCAATTACTAGTACTCAAGAAAGTTTTGATGTCACCCATATTTATTTAGACGACATTTTAGAGGGAAACTCAAAAGGTAAAATTCTAATGGCGTATCACAAAATAAATAGTTTGATGAACAGCAGCGTTCTGTATTGATGACAACTATCGCTCAGTAGTTTGAAAATAATAACCTGCAAATGGCACTATCGTTATCACACAGATTAGAGAATGAAATTATAGCCAGATTTCCTTCCGAGAGAATGGATTTTTACCGCTTAGGTAAACGTGGTAGAATTTATAATAAATTTTTCAACATGAACACCAGTACGCGAAGTATGGCTAAAGTCTTAAAAGACAAAGAAAGCAGGTCGAAAATATGGTCGCTAAAGAAATTGATATTTGGTAAGTAAAAATAAGTAACAAACAACAATAAATTAACAACAAATTTTTATGGTAGAACCAGAAACAAAATGCTGACTTGATATTCACCCCGATTACTGAAGTCGTGTCACATTAGGTGATATGACTATATAGTCATGTCATGTCGCTTAAAAATTGGTACTATTGAAGTCGAAAAAATGGTCACGACTAAAACTAAAAATTCTGACACAAAAAATCTCCAAAACTAAAAATAACTTACATTTTACGTTCTTCAATTTCACAAAAACAATTAACGACGTTTGAAACAATTATTGTTACATGAAAAATTGAGGCGACTAAGATGTCATTTAAAGTATCATCTGTCGTATAAAATGACTTGAGGCATAAAAAACGACTTCAACAATACGAAAATTGATGCGATGTGAGTTTAGTCATTTAAAGTGACATGACTTGCCTTCGGTAATCGGCGTGTATAAAATCACTTAAGTATGATAATTTGTCGTGTGCTGAGTTCGATAGTTGTTAGCAAGCATGCACCAAATACAAACTGAACTATGTATCACACGCGTCTTCTTTACACGAGGTTCTCGAAAAATGCCAAATGGCCTTTTTATAAGCATGCCGCACGGTTTCGCTTGGTAATGATTAAATGCAAAATTTTCTATTGATTTATTTATTTAAATTAAATTTATTTTATAGATCGACCGAAGATTTCCACAGCTTGTTTGCATCTAGTTCATCAACTCTAGATAAACAGGAAACTGTTTACACTATCCTTTTAAATTTTTCTAGTTCGAAATTTAATATTAAAGAAAAACATATTAAAATGGCGCTTCAAAAACTAAAACTATCAAATATTTCTAACGGTAGACATATCTTTTATACACACAACTTGTTGCTTCAATATTCTCAAATTAAAGAGTAACTTCATTTACTTACCTCCTTTTTATTTTCAGAAGCATCATCATTGGCCTTACTATGGTGTCTTTAAGGGCACCTTACTCCAACCCAGAAATCTATTCGTAAGAATAATGGTGTAAAATAAGATACGATAAAGTATACAATTAAGGACATCGCAAGAATTATTTTTATTTATCTGCAAATCAGTTTAGGAGATAGAATCTCATCTTGACTATATTAAAGAAAGGATGGAAATAATTCATTTATTTATTTTAGCGACTGGAAATGATATTCATAGCATTGAAAAATATTTTGTTTATTTTGATGGTGTAAAATTTATAATTTCGAATTTTTGGCGTGCGGTTGATATTTGTTTTAAGCTATTTCACCTTTTTAATATCAAATATCCCTTAGCATCCACAAATTTTTGGACTTTTATTGAAATTTTTTTACGGCTTTAATAGTAGGCCATATACTTCTTTAAAGATGGCTGTTTTGCTGGCTACACTGGAAAGTGGAATGCAATTAAAATGAAGGGGCTGAAATCTCACAGCTCTGAGATATCAAGACTTCGGTTTGGGTTAAGGATTTGCATATAGTTTTCGGCAAAAAACTTTTATGAGGACATCCCAACTAGCCAAATATGTACATTTGTACACAGAAATTAGAGAATATAGTGACATTTTATATTCATTAAATAAACAAGGTATGTTAATGATAACGAAAGGGTTACTTATTAAATCATATATGTACAAATGGTCGCAAGATGGTTGCAATTTGTTTCATGTTATTTGTTAAAAAAAATTCGTTGGTATGGTTACATTGCAACCGTAACGTATGGTTACGCAATTTCCAATAATTGGGCTTCTGCAAAATTACAAAGAAAAGTTTACTAAAATGTATACTTATGGTTTCATAATGGTTGTAACATCACAGAAAATTAATGTGTATCGGAGATTAGATGTTAAATAATTATTTATGTGTAAATTTTAGGTATTTGGTTACCAGAATGTTTGCAAATTGTCATTTTTATATAAAATGTATATTTTTGGTCACATAGGTAACCAAAAAGTATCATTCTGTCAAAAATGATTAAATTTGGTTTGTGATAACTTTTTTTAAAGTGATTATAATTAATTTTTAAAACAGAAATGTCGGGGCCAGAAAAAACTTTTGAAAACAGCAGTACTTATTATAGGAAAGTGAAACAACATCTAAAAATTCAGAAAAAAGAATATTTAAAACGAATGAAGCAGCTTCGTCATCGTGTAATTTCAAGAAAAGAAGAAGTAGAAAGTAAAATAATAACTTGCTCTTCGCCGTTTGTCATTGTTGATACAAATTTGTCAGAACCGACGAAAGAAAACATGGATTGTTTTGCAACATTACACGATTGTTCTGCAGAAAATGTTACCGATGATTTTAATGATTCATATCAGTGCGATTTAGATGATGGAGTAACGAACGATGCAAATTATGATTGCAATGTTGATTATGAAGAATTTTTCTTTGAGGAAGAAAAAAGTTTCTCCATTGCTGAAAGATTAAGAAAATGGGCGCTCACTTATCACATAACACACAGGGCATTAAGTGATTTATTGAAAATTTTAATAATGTTTGGGTTTTCATGGTTACCTCGAGATAGCCGCAGTTTGTTGAAAACACCCCGATGTAATCAAGTCAAATCAATGGGCCACGGCAAATTTTGGTACAACGGATTAGAAAATTGCCTGCAAAATGTATTTTCCAACATTCAAAAGTCAATAAAAATTTCATTAACATTTAACATAGATGGATTACCGATTTATAATAGTTCAAGGCACCAATTTTGGCCAATTTTAGCCATAATAGATGGAATTAAGAAGATGCGCCCATTGGTAGTTGCTGTTTACTGTGGGGAAGAGAAACCCCCATTGCAAATGTATTTAAAAGAATTTGTGGATGAAATGAAACACGTTCTAGTTAATGGAATTTATGTTAATGATTTTAAAATTGACGTCAGCATTAGATGCTTTATCTGTGATTCTCCAGCGCGATCATTTATGAAAGGTGAACAAATAATTTCTAATTCAATACGATAATTATTAAATTATAAAAAATATGTACTAAAAAAATTTAAACTAATAGGAACTGTGAATTTCAACAGTGCTCATGGATGTCAAAAATGCGAGGTCATTGGTGAATACGATTATTACAGAGGACGACATATGAGTTTTCCAAGAATAAATTGCACTTTAAGAACAGATGAAAAGTTTCGCAACCAATCAGATGAAGACCATCACAAAGAGACGACACCTTTAGTTGATCTTCCAATTAATCTAGTTGAAGATTTTGTAATAGCCGATTCTTTACATTTATTGGAACTTGGACTCATGAAAAGATGTCTTCTTGGTTGGGTACATGGTGACTTCAATTTCAAAGCTAAATTTTCAGCAAATGATATCATTGCATTATCAAAGACATTGGAAGACTGTAATAAAAGAATGCCGATAGAATTACACCGAGCTGTAAGAACATTAAATTGTTTAAAATATTGGAAAGGAGTTGAATTCAGAACGTTTTTATTGTATCTTGGAATGATTGTCTTAAAAGACCACTTATCCGTTGAGGTTTATCAGCATTTCCTTAAATTGTGTTGTGCAGTTTTATTATGTTCAACGAAAGAATACTCACAATATCTTGACCTAGCTGATATCCTGTTTAGGGAGTATATAGAAGGATTTATCGATTTATATGGAATCGATGCAATTCAGAGTAATGTGCATAATTTGTGTCATGTGGTTCCGGATGTTAAAAAATTTGGAGACTTAACTACTTTAAGTGCTTATCCTTTTGAAAACTTCTTGGGCGTTATGAAACATCTATTACGCCAAGGAAAGTTACCACTAGAACAGCTTTCAAAACGAATTAGCGAGCTAGAGAAACTTAGTGCTACTATGGAAATAGATGAAACTAAATTACCGTATATTCAACATCGATACAAGAATAAAATAAAATTTACTTATTTGTATATCAAAACTGGAATGATTTTATCTAATGAAAACGAAAGGGATAAATGGTTTTTGTCACGTGAAAATGAAATTGTTGAAATGATTAATGCATCTAAAACTGCAAATTCTATTTCTGTGTTAGGAACAAGCCTCAAAAGAAAATATAATTTCTTTACGACGCCATTTTCATCATCAAACATCAACATTTATTCAAGTTTTGGTGAACAAAATAACGCAGAACTATACAATTTAAGTGCAATAAAATGTAAGCTGATATCACTAAAATATCAAAATGAGCTGGTTTTTATGCCATTACTTCATACTTTAGATCTAATGAATTTTGGATAAAAAAAAAACAGAAATATATATTTAAGTGGTTTTTATTACATATTTTCTAAATTCATTTGGTTACTAAAATTTTTAGTAATAAATAATAATCACATTGGTTTATACTTTATATACATATTTCATATATGAATAGTTTAATAATAAAAATATAAATAAAAATAAAAATAAAAAAAATTTCATTTGTTTCAATCTATTCGTTCTATACATTTAATTGCAAACCCTCCTAAATTTGATGCTTGATACCATCTTCTCCACCATCGTCATAGGTGGTTGCATTACAACGATAGACTGAGACAGCAAAACTGCTATTTTCCCCCACATTCAACTCCAAGCTTTCATCTATCTTGCATTCAATTCTATTTCCTCCAACATCGTCACTTGTACTAGTCTTAGCTGTTCCCAATTCATCAATAACTCCACAATTGCCTAAAATGTTTTCAATTAATGCTGCATTTCTTGATTTTTGGTTTTCTGTTTTTTGTTTTTGACGGCAAGCTCGAATGGTGCTATATTTTAACATAGTATAAATAAAAAAGTTTCTATTCTCTAAGTGTGTGTAATTATTATTAGCTAATCGTACAACGTCAAAGAATAGTTGAATAATTCCTGAATATTGCAAAAATGCCACTTTGAAAGCTCCTTTGCTAGCTTTACCAGTCCACGAAAATTGTTTTAATAAGTCAGGTGAAAAAAGACTTTCTGAAATTTTGTTAGCAACTTTCACACTGTTACAATCGCCACTTCTTCCACCAATTGCCGATAAACTTTTCATCTGAAAGAAATTATTTATGATAAATGAATATGTAAGTTGATCGCAGAAAATAATAGGAATAATAGGACATACTATTTTTGATCTAAACTCTGTGGTGCGTAAATTGTTTTCAAATTGATTTACAGTGGTGAATGGGCAATTTATGCTTTCAAGATCAAACAAAGCATCTAATGAGGCCGTTTCCAGAAATCCAGAGTTTTTTTGTGCCATATCAAAGATTTCCTTAATCATAACCTGCATTTTGGCGATTTGCACTCCTTGAACATCCATTTTTATGTTAAGCGAATCAATTTTCGCATTTAATATTTGATATTCCACTGAAACTATAGAAACAAAAAATATGTATAATTGCATTTTATAAAAAGTATAACAATAATACCGTCTGAATTAATATTTTCCACTTGCAGAACTTGAACCTTATTACTGCCGTTATTTTCATATGAATAGCGATGATTTGCTTTTGATGATGTTACTATTTGTTCCTCTGTAGTTAGAGAATTATTTTCGTATATGTTAGCCTCGTGTATTTGTTGAATTTCAGTCATTAGTATGTCATTATTATCATAATCCACACTATATTCGTTTTCTTCAGAGCTATTTATTTGAATTGTAGTTTCCGATATTTCCTTCAGCGCTTTCGGTAAAACTTCAACTATATCAGCGTTCGAATTCTTAAAAAAAATATCATGTGTATCATGGAGTTTCTTTTTTGATGGCTGGGATTTATTAACGCATCTGCGCTTACGTTTATCTGCTTCGTTATATCTGATATATGACGAAATGAAATGTTTAGTTATTAGTTTTTTATTAAAATTGTTTATAGAGATATTTAAACATTCAAACAAGTTTTAACATACCTTTCTTCTGCTTCAGTATCCGTCAGACGATCAACGTAAAGTTTTTCTAGATCCATTGCTTCTCGATAATTTGAGATATTATTTGCTTTTACGGTGCACATATATCTCTCCCAGGTCACTTCTGGATGTGAATGTTCATTTTGTTTATATTTTATTACTTTTTTATCATTTTTTGGGGGATATAATAGAATGTTTTTGTTTTCCCATTTGCTTGGAACAGCCACAAAACATTTTTCACCATTTTCAATCGTTTCACATAACGTGTAAGGCATTTTTTTAGTTTAATCAAAATTGCTTGTAAATTAAAATTTTAAAGTTATTTTTTAATTATTATTTTATTGATTTATTTTTGTTTTTTATTACATAAATGATTATTTTCTAATTTGCCACTTATTATATGTAAAACACATCCAGTAAGAACAAAATCCACCGTTACAATATTTAGAATTAGAGTTGCAATATATAACATTAAACAATGTTGTCATTGTATTTGTAACCCTGCGAACATATTTAAGTAATATTTTGACTTTTTGTCCCTAAAATGTATGCATAAAGTTGCAATATTGGTTGTCGTTACCTTTTGCACTATTTTCGATAATATTTTGTCTTTTTTGACAGAACAAGCACTTAAATGTATGCAAAAATCGAAATTCCTTTCGATATTGCTAATTTAACATTATACGCACATTATGGTATCATTTTCCATTCAACGAAAGATTAATCACTGAAATGTACACATAAAATAACCAAATGTCAAAATCATCTCAACATTGGTAATTGTAACCTTACGCAAACATTTTGGGATGATTTTGTCATATTTTAAAAAAAATGTTACTCAAATCTCCGCATAAAGTCGCGATTATAACATTAGAGTTTTTTTTAACTTCAAGCGCACATTTTCCATATTATTCACATTTATTTATTTTTATATTATATCGGCCATTTTAATTTGTTGTTGCTTTCAATATGGACTTTTGTCTGTAGAAGCGACTATATAAAATGAATATTTTATTTTTAAATAATAATAATTATTTTTTAAATATCGTATAAATTTGAAGCCCTTTATTTTTAGAGAAGTAGAATATTAACTATTACTATAAATACGCGACTGCATGTATTTTTTGTGAATACATATTTTTGACTTTCTAATAAATATAAATAAATAATATAATAACGAAATAATAAATTTAAAATATGGACATTACAATAAATTATTTAAGTCATTATTTTTATTGATGCAATATGAAAATATATTATTATGCGCATCATTTTACGAGAATATTTTTTATTTTTATTTGTATTTTGGTCGAAATATTAAATATGTGTAGGCAAGTAGTGCACGCGCATCATCTATAAAAATAGGCATACAAAAGCTGAAATGATTGGTTACAGTTACTGTCGCAATTAAGTGACAGAAAATAATATAAGGTTACAAAGCATGCATGTAGTGTGCCTTCAATTTGGCACACAAAAATCACCAAGTACGCGTACATCGCGGGTTTTTACACTGAAATGTGTAAACGAAGTGTGTTCTTAAAGTACCAATATGTGCGCTAATAATGCATACGTTTTTCATTTCTGGCTCGTTGGGATGGTTTTTAGTTTTGGGCAGTGATGTATATCAAACATAACTCTTTGTTAAAGTACAAGTATTTTTTATCTCTGTTTAAAAATTTATTACAAAACTAACACGAAATATCAATACGTTGCCGGAAAATTATAATCAAAATTCCAAAAATATTGTTAAATTAAATAAAATCCAACTTTTTCAAAATTCCAAAAATATTCCAAAAATTAGAATAAAATCAAATATTTAAACTTTTTCTAAATTCCAATAATATTCCAAAAATTCTTAAAAATTCAAACCTTTTCCAAAATTCTAAAAAAATTCCAAAAATTATTACAAAATCAGAAATTGAATTTTTTTTCAAAATTCCAAAAATTATAATAAAATTAAAAATTAAAAATTTCTCAAAATTCTAAAAATATTCCAAAAATTCTTACAAAATCAAAAATTAAAACTTTTGCCGAAATTCTAAAAATATTGCAAGAATTATTGCAAAATCAAAAATACAAACTTTTTCAAAATTCCAAAATTATTTCAAAAAATATAACAAATTCAAAAATTTCCATGTCCAATTTCATTTTCAATTACATTTACGTCATAAAAACAGCTACATTTCTTTTCCAAAAAATTGGCTAAAAAATAAATTAAATCATTTTTTGAAACACTTGACATTATTTTTTGACAAACTTATAATGTCATAATTCTCTATAATAATAATAAAATATCATGTCATACAAACTATTAATTTTATTTTTTCTAAAAAAATTGGGTAAAAAATACATAAAAACCTTTCTTTTGACACACTTGACAACATTTTTTGACAAACTTATAATGCCATAATTCTCAATAATAATAATAAAATTTCATTTCAAACAAACAATTTTATTTTTTTCCAAAAAATTGGGTAAAACAATAAATAAAAATCTTTTGAAACACTTGACAACATTTTTTTGACAAACTTATAATGCCATAATTTTCAATAATAATAATAAAATTTCATATCAAACAAACAATTAATTTTATTTTTTTCCGAAAAATTGGGTAAAAAAATAAATAAAAATCTTTCTTTTGACACACTTGACAACATTTTTTGACAAACTTATAGTGCCATACAATAATAATATATAAATTTGATTTCAAACAAAATTTTAATTTAATTTTTTTTCCAAAAAATTGGGTAAAAAAAATAAATAAAAATCTTTCTTTTAACACACTTGAAAACATTTTTTTGACAAACTTATAATGCAACAATCTAGAAATTGGTCTCACATACCAATCCCGACATCACGATTTCTCCAAATTCAATGTTCCTACTCGCAATCACTTAAAATGAACGTTTTTTAAGCAAAAATATGCAAATTTCTTTGTTTTGACAAACTTGACGATTCTTTGACACACTTCCGGATACAGTTATCGAACACATCGTCATTTCGGCGCTTTTCATTGGGTAAACCTATTTTTAGAAAAAATTTTTTTTCAAATCTGTCTAGCCGTTTTCTAGATTTCGTCGGTTGTGACGGCCGGCCGGACGGCCGGACGGACGGCCTACAGACAGGCATACATTTTTTTTTGGTTTTTTAGAATCAGTAGGTCCTAAAACGTCGAGAAATGCCAAAAAAAGTGGGGGTAAGAATTTCACTTTGAGCTCATGAATGTAATACTTAGGTCTTTCAGACGAAGAAATTATCTGCAAGTATGTAAACAATTATGTGTTTTTGCAAAGCGTTCAGCGAACAGCTTTTCTTGCGGGATCATTGTCGAATAATCACCATCAATAATAGGGGGAATAAAGAGTTTGTATCAGAATTTAAAGAATTAATGACACAGTAGAACTCTTGTCAGAAATAGACATTGACGTAAGTTTTGTTGCTTTCGCTCTGTCAATTTCAGACTTTTTGTTATAGCTAATCTGGTTAGATATTTTGTTGGCCTATAGATATTGGGATCGATTAGCGGGAGTTTTGTTATGAATTCATATATTAAATGATCTACGTTTGTTTCTAAGTGCCGCTTTGGCAGCCTTTGGATACAAGTATTTTTGCTTGGGTTTTACAGTGGAAAAAGGACGAATTTATTGATAGCAAATTATATGGTTTCTGTAAAGGTTTGAGCAGAAACATTTACATTGTCAGTGTAAAAACAATGACGGTCGAAAGGGAAACATGGAAAAAATTTTGAAGACCACTCTTATCCATTTTTGAGTAGTGAAATATTTTACGAGGGTTTGGGAGCTGTAGTTTTAAGTAAATCAGTTTTGATAACTGATGAAATTAAATAATGATCAGAATTTACAATACTACCTTTCGCGACTTTCGCTATCTGTCATGTGGTAAGATAGAGATCTAAAAGAAAATTATTATCACCGCCATTACGGGGAGTGGAAGTTGGGTTTTAATAATTTGGAATAGGCAATGAGATCCGGCAAAAATGTCTGCCAGTTTTCCACTATTGTCAACATCGTCGGTCGATTTGGAGAATTCCAACCATGATTTGTTGTGGACGTTGAAGTCACCGGTAACGATAACTTCACAATTAGGGGACTTTGCGCTAGTCTCGTCCACAATTTTTGTCAGTAAATTAAAAAAGTTGGGTTACGTTTGTTGGGAGACCGGGTATAAAGCTATTGTAAAAAAGTAATTTCTGGAAAACAAATCTTTAAAACCATTGTATTGACGCCATCACCGTGTAGCTCAAAATTAGGAAAGCGTGTACACGCAACACTCTCATGAATAAATGCGCAAACGCCCTGAATCCTGATGGAGTTTGAAAGCTAATCCAAGCCTATATTTGGAATTAAGCGATTCTATAAAGAGAAAATTTTCAGAAACTTGTGTTTCTGTAAAGAATAGAATGTTCGGTTTGTCGTGCTCTACATGATGTTGCACGTGGTCATAGTTAGCGTTCAATCCGCAGATGTTTTGGGTGTTATATGTAATCAACTTCATTATATAAAATGTATACACTTAACAGTGTATAAATGTCAATGACAGATAGATGAATAAATCTTAGACACTTCTTTCCCATACGTGTCTTTCAATACAAAATGGTGTCAGGTGTTCTCAAAACAAAATCGAAAAAAAATCAATAAATCACCAATAAAAATAAAAGAATTAATAATTGAATTGATAATAAACAAATATAGCTACATAAAACAAATAGTTGATAATAATCAAAAATAACAATATAAATCAACGAAATTTTGCTAACCTATAATACACGTGCAAGATACAAATCAAAATGGAAGAAAATGTCGAAAAATTGAAAAAGAAAATAAAGGCAGTACAACAATCCAATTTAGTGATGATGCAACTAAAACAACAATTGGATCAAATAAAACAAGACGAAAACAGAAATAACTATAGACCATCAATACATATTCCACTTCCAAAACCAATTGATTTAAAATCAGGTGATGTAAAACAAAATATGAAATTCTTTAAAGATCAATGGTCAAATTATCTAATTGCCAGTTCCATCAAATACGCTACAGAAGAAGAAAAAATTAGTATTCTACTTTCAGCAATAGGAAAAGAATGTTTGAAAGTGTACCTTAATCTAAATATATCTTTTGAAGAAAAGAAAAATGCAGATACAGATAGTTTTAAAGAAAATTGAGGAAAACCTAATTCCAAAAATAAACAAAAGATATAAACGAGCCATTTTTAATTCAACATTCCCGCTTGAGAATGAAACAATAGATACATAAATAGATGGCGCGAAAGAGTTAAAAATTGTCAATACAAGGAAATGGAAGATGAATTTTTATTAGACAGAATAGTAGTATCTATCAAAAATATAAAATTAAGACAACGGTTATGGGAAGATGAAAAAATAACATTGCAAGAAGCCATTAATATTTACAAGGTGAGCGAACAAACTGAAATACAAATTAAAAAATTAGAAAATTCTGAAGAAATTAATAAAATAAAAACATTTAACAATAACCATAACAAATTAAGGGGAAATAATGTAAATCGAAATAGCGTATCGTTTCGAAATAATAGATCAATTAATCATAATAATAACAAAGTTAATGAAAAGAAAACAATTGAAAACTGCTATAGATGTGGCAACACTCACAAAATTAAAAATTGCCCAGCTTGGAAACACATTTGTAAGAAATGTGACATTCACAATCATTTTTATTTATTTATTTATATTTTACAGAAATCGATTTCGTTATTTACATTTATGAATTCAGTATAGTTTAGTTTTAAAAATAGACATTTTAGAAGTTATAACAACAATAAACCAACATGATCTAAACAAATATTTGTAAACATTTGAGTACAATAAAGCAAAGAGAAACAAAAATAAAAAACAAAAAAAAAAATACATGTAATTTATTAGCAAATTAAATCAATTGACTTTAAAAATTAATATTGTAATAATAATAATTAATAAAAGAAATTCTTGAGATTGTTCTTCAGCTGAGCATTTTGAATACAAATGCAGGAAAACAAACAAATCGATAGATGTCATCACTACCGAAAATGAAGAAAATATTCTATGACTAGATGGTAATGAAGAAATTAAAATAGAATTACTATTATCACCACCCGATACACTCAAATCAACAAAGTTATTATGTCAAATTGATACTGGAGCATCGTGTAATGTAATGAATATCAACGAATACAAAAACATAAGTGGTCATACGAACGACATCAAAAAAATCTCAAATTATTTTAAAATCATTCGGCAATTACAGAATAATTCCAATGGGGGAAGCCAAATTAAGTTGTAATTACAAAAACTCAAGCTGTATAATTAAAATAATACTGGTAGACATTAGTACTATGCCAATAATATCAGCCAAAACTAGCATAGACTTAAACCTAATAAAAATGTGCAAGAAAATATCTACGGAACCATCAATGCAAATAATAAATAAATATAAAAATATATTTGAAGGTATTGGAAAAACAGAAGGCACAGTCAATCTAGAAGTCAATTTGGAACATCATCCAATAATACAACAGCCGAGAAGAATACCTATAAAACTGAGACAACCACTTCTGGAAAAAATTAAATAACTAGAAGAGCAAGAAATAATTGTCAAAGTAGATGAGCACATAAACTGGGTAAGCAATATTTTAATAGTTAATCGCAATAACAAAATAAGAATATGTTTAGATCCGTCAGATCTAAACAAAGCAATCAAGAGCGTAGACTACCACATTCCAAAAATAGAAGAAATATTGCCAGAATTGCACCAAGCAAAAATATTTACAACCCTTGATGCTAAGAATGGTTTTTGGCAACTAGTCTTGAATGAGAACAGTAGCAAAATGACAACATTCTGGACTCCATACGGAAGATACCGATGGCTTAGATTAGCATTTGGTATAGGTCCGGCCATGGAAATATACCAAAAAAGGCAACACGAAATCTTACATGGACTTCATGGTGTAGAGGTTATGGCGGATGAAATATTGGTATATGAAAAAGGAGAATCGATGGAAATTGCAAAAGCAGACCACGATAAAAATCTAGAAATGCTATTAATACGTCTACAAGAAAGAAATTTTAAATTAAACCTAGCAAAAATGAAACTAGCTCAAACAGAAGTAAAATATTATGGACACATAATATCAAATGAAGGCTTAAAACCGTATCCAACAAAAATAGAATGTATATCCAACATGGCATCACCACAGAACAAACAGGAATTATTAAGAATAATAGGTATGTTATATATCCAAATTTATAAATAACTTCTCAGAAAAAATGATCAATATGAGAAAATTAGTTAAAGATGATACAATATTCGAATGGAGTGACATATGTGAAGAAGAATTTAACAATCTAAAATCAATAATGACAAGTATACCTGTTTTAAAATTTTATGATCCAATGCAACCAATAATTATCCAAACAGACGCTTCTTCGTTTGCGTTAGGTTGTACAATAATGCAAAATTATCATCCAATAGCATACGCATCAAGAGTTCTAAGAGGATCAGAATTAAATTATGCTCCAATAAAAAAAGAGACTCTCGCAGTGTTATTATTACTACGTAGATTCGACCAATATGTATGCGGTAACCATAATGTTACAGTCGAAACGGATCACAAGCCGTTAATCTCAATATTCAAAAGATCAATATTAAAAGCACCAAAAAGAATTCAAAAAATGATGTTGTACTTACAGCGATACAACTTTTCATTGAAGTACAAAAAAGTTAAAGACATGGTAATTGCGGATTGTATATCGCGAGCGCCATATACCGAAAATGAAATACTAAAAATTTACGACATTTATCAAATAAATGAAGAAAACATCTTCAACGAAATCGAGCAAACAGATGCTACAGACGAATTGCGAATCTGCAATACCACGATAGAAAATTTAAAAATCGAGACTACAAAGGAGAGTGAAATACAAAATGTCATGGAATTAGTGAGAAATGGTTGGCACAATAAGGTAAAAAAAACTGAATCAATTTACCAATATTACAGCTTTAAAGACGAAATCACAATAAATCAAGGATTGCTATTGTTGTTCCAAAAAATATGAGAGAAGGAATTCTTTCAAAACTACATATTAGTCATGAAGGTATAGACTACACAATCAACCTAGCTAAAGAAGTAGTATTTTGGCCAAAGATAAATAAAGACATCACTAACATGATAAAAAACTGTTCCACATGTATAAAATACGCAGCGAAACAACAACACGAACCAATGATTACTCATAAAATTCCAGAATATCCATTTCAGCGCATAAACATAGATATTATGGTAATAATTGTTAATGGCAAATTACGAAAACTCTTGATCACAGTAGATCAATTTTCAGTTTTTTTCGAAATCGATGAAATTCGAAACATGAAAGCTAAACCAATAATAGATATATGCAGAAAAAATTTCAGCAGATATGGAACACCGGAAGTGTGTATAAG
>OY856187.1:256324108-256499108 GCA_963693315.1 Diogma glabrata | reverse complement strand
TATTTATTATTTTTTCCAAATTATTGTGTGGCTATGACAACAAATGATAATAACTATTTTAATTGGATAATGAAATTTTGAATTTGAGGGTTGCTTTGATAAAAAATTTTATTTTTCATAGCATTTAAACAAATACAAATGCTTTTTACTTTTTTGGACGTAGCTATGACAACAAAATAAATAGTTGAAAAGTGATACTTTAAAGCCGCAAATCACAGTAATAAAGTTACACATTAATATGTAGGCGAATAAAAAAGTATTTTACGTATGATTTTAATGGCGTTTTAAGTTATTTTTATAGTAAAAGTGTTTAATATGGACTGTAATAAAAGGATTCTACAAAATATAGAAAGAAATGTCTACGACAAAATATTTCAGAAGAAAAAATGTCGTGATGATTACAAAGAGTTATTGGAGCTCACATTTGTCTTTCTTGGAGGAATTCCCCCCCGTGGAATCAAATTTTACAAACCCGGAGCTATTAGCGAAGCTCGTTTCATGTCACGAGCCATCTACAGTCTGAAGATACTCATGTTTAGAAATCAAGTGGCATTATCAAAAAGAGAGGAAGCTGGTATGAAATTTTTGTGTCTTCGTTGTTTTTTATATGTAAAGTATTGGTTTAATTCAACCAATGCAATCAAAGTTCCTAAGAACGATTTTCAACTTATGAATGATTTAATCTTATACAAAAATATCAATAAAATAATTTCCGATGTGGCAATTAAAAAATTTAAAGGTCATCTATGGTATTTAACAGAAGAACTGGCTGGTTTGGCAATTTTAGATAATGATGTGACAACTTCAGAAAAGAAAAAAAATTGGTTGAAAAAATTATTTCAAAAGAAAAATCAAGCAACTCAGTTTTTTTGTTTAAAGGTCGCCAAGGTTCTGGTCTTCAACGAAATGATATCAATAATTGGCTTCAACAAACATTAGGTAGCTTTGTATCACCTAATACAATTAAACTTTTCCATAGGTTCGGACTGAAACATAATTTTCTAAATGTTGATCCGACACTTTGGAATGAACAGGAAAACTATCAAAAAGCACAACAATTATTTTCTTGATTATAAGTTTTAAAATGATTTTGCTGAGAGAGGTGTGGCTTTAACATAAGAGAACTTAGGAAGAGTAAAATCAGATAAAAACTTACAAAACTTGTTACTTGTAGCACAAAGCACACGCAAACAGTATGGAAAATGAACTAAAGAGAGCTTAACCGAGTAGTTTTGTAAAAATTCGATTTTCACTTTTAATTAACAAACAAATATGATTAACAAGTTTAGTAAAAACCATTTCTTTGAAACAGAAACGTTTTTGAAATATTTATATTTTCCTTTGTATTTTAAATTTACTTATTAAACTGTTTTATTAAGATTAAATTTTTTTTTAAAGATAAATAGTTATCAAAAAAGTGTTTACAATTTTTTTATTTAATTTTTGCAAGTCTTGTGGCACAGTGAAATATTGTCCGATTGAGCTCAAATTTTACATAATAACTTATTTTTATTAATAGCACCAATTAAAATAACGGCCCGAAAGATCAAACAAAAATTTGAAATTACTCAAATATAAGGGACACCCTAATATATATATATATATATATATATATATATATATATATATATATATATATATATATATATATATATATATATATATATATATATATATATATATATATATATATATATATATATATATATAGATATATATATATATATATATATATATATATATATATATATATATCTTATATATATAAAAATCACGTGTTTATCGCGGACAAACATCGTGTTGTCCGCGATAAACTCCGCAACAACGTAACCAATCTTAATAAAATTGTGTTCAGTGTGTGTATAATGGTCCAACTTGAGAGATAGGATAGTTTTTATTTTGATTAAACGCCTAAATATTTTTTAATTACGAATTAAATGTTAAATATGGATAGTTCATAAGCAAACTTTCAGATGGCGGCGTAAATTAATTAATTTACTGTCAAACCTGCTTTATCGACTTTTTAATCATCCATGTAGGGCCCATATAGACTATCAAATATGTTATTGAACGATTATTTTGTTCCGGTGTTTGCTGTAATGGCACTGCAAAAGGGGGAAAAGAAACGAAATTCAATAAAATTTATATGGGATTTCATACAAAACACAACTTGAATAATTTTAAAAATTATCTATGAAATTTCTCATTTTGCTACAATTAAATAATTTAAATTTCTTTTGGCGCTGCAAAAGGGTGAAAAGAGAATAAATTCAATAAAATTTATATGGGATTTTATTCAAAACACAACTTGAATAATTTTAAAAATTATCTATGAAATTTCACATTTTACTACAATTAAATAATTTAAGTTTCTTTATGAACTATTACTGACAATTACTGACAATATTGAGCATAATATACAAAATATTTTATTTTCTTCTGTCCGTAAAAGAAATACGAAAATAGATTAAATTTTTCATACAAGTTTGTATGAAAAATTTTGGCAATTTTCATGTTTGAGTGACTTAAGAATAATATTTTATATATTACGCTTAATATATACTCGATAGGATAGTTTTTATCTCAATTAAAAGTTTTAATATATTTTAATTGCGAATTGAATGTTAATGTATTTCGTAAACACATTTAACGTAAGTGACACAACTTCATCATGGACTTTTTAAATCATCAGCGTAGGCCCCAAAAAAACTGTTGGTTTCACCTTTTTTTTTATAATGATACAGTTTTGAAGTTTGACGCATAGCTCTTTCTATTTTGTGAATTATTTTTTTTTGGAATTGTGTTGTGTATCATTTAATTATTATTATTTTTAACTACAAAATAATAAGTTTCTTACAAGAATAAATTAAAATTGTGTAAGTACTAATAAATTTGTTTAAAAATAATAATTTTATTTAAAATAATAATTGCCGTGGCCCATTATCGATGAAATTGAAATTGAATCTGCAAATTGACTCAAAAATTTCAATTTACTCTGCTATCGCATTTGAATAAATTTTGCCAGATTGTGGTGTTGAAATTCATGTAATATTTGTTTTTCAATATTTGTTTTTTCGTAATTTAATTTTTTTAGAAGAAGATAAAGCAAAACAAAAATTATATTTCTGCGAAAAACTACTAAATTTCAATTTCATCGGCATTTTTGAGAAATGAGTCACGGCAAATAATACAGAAAAAATCTACTTTACCGAACGTCTTAAAAACATTAAAATTCATTAGAAATCATTAGAATTTTGACAACACGACTTTAAAGTTTATTAATTTTAATGATTTCTTTATAAATACCCAAAATTACGGTTAGTAGTAAATACGTCTAGATAACGTAATGGCCAATAACATGAGCTATCAACCAAAAAGTTTCGAGTACGAATCAAGTCACGTCGTTCCGTTTTTTTTTTTTGCTTTTTTGGTTTTTATTTATATTTTAAATTCAAAATCACGGAGGTGGAAAATTTCAAATTTGGTTTGACAAAAAACAGTAAATGCTATAATGATGATAACTAATTTGTATTGTCACTAAATCTGTATTAAAACAATAGTTTGTTAGGGTATTGCACATAATTTATTACTTCTTTTCTAATATTACTTTTAAACGCCGCTTAAAATCATTATTTCATGGACGTTTTTGAAAGGTTAATAAATTGTCCAAAAAGGCATAAAAACGATTTAGCTATTTTAAATTACAAATTTTTACTAGAAGACCCACTCGGTGAACTTCGTACCACCTACAATATATTTGTAGATAACATTTGTCAGCGATTATCAATTCTGATCGACATTCTACCTTCAATTCATTAAGATCAATAATAGTGGCTGTATTGTATAACTTGAATTTTTTGGCTATTAAACGAAACTATTCGGGAATACAATTTTTTTCAATTACTTCCGTCTGAAAGACATAAGTATTACATTCTCGAGCCAAAAGTGAAATTCCTACCCTTTTAGGGCATTTCTCAACGTTTCAGGTCATAACAATTTTAAAACAGCAAAAAAAATGTATATCTGTCTGCCGGTCGGTCGTCCGTCACCACCTACGAAATCTAGAAAACCGCTGAAAGGATTTCAAAAATTTTTATTTCTAAAAACAGGTACACTCAATTAAAATAGCCGTCAGGACGATATGTTCGATAACTGTACCAAAAGTGTGTCAAAAAAATCGTCAAGAGTGTCAAAACAAGGAAATATTCATATTTTTTGCTTAAAAACGGTAGTTTTAGGTGATAATGAGTAGTAACCTTGAGTTTAAAGAAATCTTGATAGTCGGGATTCGTATGTGAGATCAAAAAGTAGATTATTTCATTATAAGTTTGTCAAAAAAATATTGTCAGTGTGCAAAAGAATGTTTCATTTAATTTTTACCCAATTTTTTGGAAAAAAATAAAATTAATTATTTGTATGTCATGAAATGTGATTGAACATGCAATTTAAATTTGTGAATTTTAAATTTTTCAATATTTTTGGAATTTAGAAAAAAGTTTCAATTTTTGATTTTGTAAGAATTTCCGGAATGTTTTTAGAATTTTGAAAAAGTTTAAATTTTTGTTTTTATTATAATTTTTGAAATTTTGAAAAAAGTTTGTATTTTTAATTTTGTTAATATTTTTATAATTTTGAAAACAAATTGAATTTTTGAATTGATGAATTTTGAATTTTATAAATATATTTAGAATTTTGAAAAAAGCTTCAATTTTTGATTTTGTAAAAATTTTTGGAATATATTTAGAATTCGAAGAAGTTTGAATTTTTCATTTCTTTATAATTTTTGAAATTTTGTAAAAAGTTTCAAATTTTGATATTGTTATAATTTTGCAATATTTTCAGGGGCATATACGATAAAACTTGAAGGTTTTCCAACTCTCGAACACGCAACATATAATTGACCATGCGAAAAGCACGAGGTTTCTAGGTCCAGCCCACAAATTGACATTGTTTGGCCTTGTGACTTATTAATAGTGCGAATGCTAATCGAATTGGAAATTCGACAACAAGCTTAAAAATTTTTCTCCAAAACTCTTTACCAATCACTTTCAAATTTTGACATGCCGTTCGATTCTCAATCCATCTAGATTGATCAGCTAGAATACTAATGCTCTCTGTTATACATATTTCCCAAACGGAAAAATTAAAAAATACGCTTTCTATTCTTATTCCGACTCTTTGAAATTATTTTTGCTAATTCAACAAAATGTACACGCACAAACTTTTGTATAGGCGTAGCAAAGCACGCCGGGTCCCGCTAGTATATATATATATCAAAGAGTTTATTTTATTTTTTTATGTTTTATTAAAGAATGGATAACTAAGCAAAAAAATCTTATCATACAATAAAGTATGACATTTTCCAATATTTAATGATAAGATGAAGAAATAATAACAAAATAATAAGTGAAAAACAAATTGTGAGAAATTTGAAGAAAACAAAACAAAACTAATTGCCAATAATCCAGCTGATGTAGCGCACCCCAGACACACCGCCCACCACCTCAATCGAGGCACAATGTCTACAGATAATTATATGTTGGTCTGATTCCCCGGAAGAGTTAACAAACGGTACTACTACGGAACGCTGCCCAGCTAAGACTGAAAGTGCTGCCGTTGACTAATTAAAGTTCATCCGCCAGCACCCTAAGATATCATCTTGGCTAATGATATCTCCTGCCATTGCCATTGGTATGTGATATCTCACGCTAACTCATATGTCCATGGCTGGGACTGGAGTACTGGAGGGTAGTCAGACCCGTAGACCAACATTGATCATAATCGATCAAAATCGACCCCTCCTGCGGCCTGTTACTCTATTTATATTTTCCTTGTTAGGCCATCTTCTGGATTCTCACCTAGGCCATCTTCTAGAGTGCTAGAACGAAGGTGGAAGCAAAGTTGAGAATGTTTTGGGTCCTATTGGAAGACATCATAGTGGCAATAAAAGATCAAAATTTGTTGTTTTCACTAATGTAATGATTGATTCGTCAAGCAAAAGAATCCAAACTTGTTTTATTACAATACAGTACTTTTTGTGAGTAACTGGCTTACAACATAAGTTTATTGACTTTTACAAAAGTGCCAATGCATCAGCAGATAGTATATTTAGCTATATTTCTGAGTCCTTAAAAACTTTAAATTTAAAATTGTCTAGTGTTACTCCATTGGGGACTGATAAAATGGCATTATCCATTATACTTGAGCTTTGAAAGTGCTAACCAAACAAATTAGAATAAAATACTGAAAGCCCATGTGATATTAATTGTTAAAATATGTAGCTAGATTGTTAATCTCAAAACTGAAAATACTGAAAATACGCAGACCTAGTTAACGAAACAGAAACATAATTTTTAGGGTTCCGTACTTTGAAAAAGTAAAAACGGTACCCTATTGGTGAGACTTCGGTGTCCGTCCGAATTTCTACATATTCACTTTACTCACAAACTATAAGTGCTTTCAACTTGAATTTTTCTATAGTTATTAAATGTGTTGTCCCACACCTGATGAAAACAAAAAATTGAAATATTTGTTTCTATCTATATTTTATGGACATAGATAAGGAGATAGTAAAACAAAAGTTTTTTTTAAGGAATCGAGTTTAGTCTATAAAAAACGAAAAAAATTAAAATGTATTTCAAAAAAAATGTTCATTGAATTTTCGACTGCTTAGTTTTTGAGTTATTACCAAAAACGAGTGGTTTTTTTTGTCCCCTTCCCTTAACTTCAAACGTTACAAAAGAATTTTGCTAAATCGACACTAAAACTTTTTTTTGTTAGAATTTCAAATGTTCATTAGAGGGGGTTTAAAGTAGAAATTTTGAAAAAAAATTATTTTTGATCATGGCATGTGGGGTGTCATATGAAAGGTGATTTTTTTTGTACTGCAAAAGAGTTTTTTTGTAATTTTTGAAAGCGTTTTATTTTCAAAAATGTAAAATTTTATTTTGTCCCGCCCCTTATCTACGAACATTACAAAAGAAAAAATTTTAAAAATTCATTGGTGTAGGGATTTTGCTAAATCGATTCTAAAATTTTTTTTACTAGTTATAATTTCAAATAAATGTGAAACTTTACTAACAAAAACTGTGTTTTTCTCAAATATTATATACACAAAACCCTCAGAGAGCGAATTATATTCGCACTTGCCTGACTTTTTTTATTATTAATTTTTTTTTTTTAAGCTGAAAAATAAAGTGGCCGAAATCCAACGAGTTTTTTAGTTTTGTGACCCTAGGGGTGATGTGTCCTACTTTGTTGACGAAAAAAAAACACTTCGAATAATTGTTCGAACAATTGTTACAACATGTCGACTACTATATTTATTCGATTGTTGAAATCATTCGCTTGTTCCCATCACTAATTTTAACACTTGAAATTTCATGACAACGTTATTTAAACGCTTTAGCGGTTAAAAAAAGGAAATTGAATTCAATAGGCTTCAGGAAATTAAAAAAATTCACAAGCATTGTTTGTTCAAAATTTAGGCAGGTGAATGTGAAAAACTTTTCCTTTTATTTAAATCTTTTTTCGAGTGTAGCTTCCAGAATCCTTGATGGATTTTTACAAAAATAGCTCAAAATGTTTGTTAGCATATTTAATTTGCACTTGTTTCATTGATATATTGGTATTGTTGATTTTGTAAAATATGAGATAAAAAACCGGAATGACATTTTTTTCACAGAAGAAATAGGTTTTTCGTGAATATCTCGAAAACAAGAGCTAACCAAAAAAATGAATATGATATTCGTGTTCAGAAGGTCAAAATCCGTAAGAAAAGGTTTTATTCAGGGAGACAATAAAAGTTCAATATTTGTAAACTAGTGTAATTGCAAATTTAACCGATGATTTTTGGAAAATCAGAACCGGTCATAAATAAAAATAAGAGAATAAAAATTGGTGTTTGTAATTAACAAACAAATTTATACATGTAAAAACATTACAATAAGGTTATTATGTATACATACATTTAGCAGTTGGATTGATCACAACAAAATTCAAATCAAATGCTATACGACCAATATGCATGTAAAAACATTGAAAATGTAAATGTATTATTCCATAAATATACTATAAGTATAATTAACGTTACATCCCCTAGCGTAACGAAAATTTTAAAGACATACGTCGCTAAAGAAGCTTCACTTTAAATATAAAATATTATCATAAATGAATTTAAATAAATTCAATAGAAAATAATTGATATAAAATAAAAATAAAACAAAAGAAAAATAAAACAAAAGAGTCCGGCAAACCAAGCTTGGGGACCAAAATCCGAACTTAAAAGTTGAATATAACGATCGTCATTGTTCTTGTATTTTCTGATAACAGTCCATTCAAGATCATAGAACTTAAAAAATGTATCAACAGTAGCCCGTTGCACGATATAAAAATCGCGGTAGGTAACTACAATGAAATGTGTAACAAAATACATATATCGCCCCAAACAGCTTGCACAGTGCTGATAACAATAAAGCTTTTTCCAATTTAAATAGCTTTCACCAAAGCAACGTGGCATCGCAAAAATATATATCACGTTATGATGTCCATGACTTACTTGCGAACATTTACTTTCCGATCTATTGTTTGATAAAATTATGCATTTGTGCTCGTTTTATTTCATTTAGCATTTAAGGAAGCGGTAGGAAAATTAAATTGAGACAGAAAACTGCATCTTAAACGAATCTACTTATATACTTGACTATATCGCGCTTCTCGGATGTAAACCAAGCAATATCAAACAAAGCGTTGCTCAACGATTTTTTTTTAAACCTCAAACTTCAGATATGTTCTAAGTCGTTTAAAATTTTGTAATGTGACATCCTCTAATGGTCTACAATGGTCTACGTAGCTCGTAACGGCAGCGTCTGTGAAGTAGTTTAGTTACAAATATATTTTAATACACTTAGCATAAACACACAACAGCACACAGTTAGGTATGTTAACTTTATTAGAACAAATTCTAACAAATCTAACAAATTAAAATAATATGACTATACCGAAAAAAAATGATTTAAAGTATTTTATATCGATATCTCCATCAAAGCACACAAATTTAACTGTTACAATATTCGGCTACAAACATTTAAAAAAATGCTTGTCTTCAAATATGTCGCGACAGATTTTTTCGTTGTTCCAGTCGTGTTTCATTTTTAAGTAATTTATTTTTCTTTTCATATTCTTCATTTATTTTCTTTGAATATTTGAAATTGAAAACATAAAAAGAAAACACGAAACCGCTTTGATATAAATGAATACTGAAAACAAGTTAGACATTTAAAAGAATGGAATAAAGGTTTTTTTGTAGAATTGGTCAAACTATTTCAATGTGTTTCTAATAATGAGTTTTTTTCCTGGATTGATTCTGTGTCTATTTTAATGTTGATATTTTGTGTAAAAACAATAAAAATAATTGCTTAAAATAGGTTGTAATGATTGTCCAAAAAAGTGGTGAGCGGTGTCTTCTTAAAACCGTATTGTCGGTCTGTCGTTTCAACTTTGCTTATTCTTAAAATTAAATATCTTTGAATATATCATTTACATAAATCATTAAATAATTAATTAGTTATATTTTTACATTAAAAAAACGGTAAACGGGTGAGTTTTTTGTGAATGATTAAGCTCGAGTAACGGTCATGTGCATTTTCGCAATTTGACATCTTCTTCATTCTCTCTTAAGAAACCTTCGTGTTAAAACTTTTTGATGTTTTTCGTGATTAATTCGAACTGACACTTACCAGCAACACCACTAATGCTAGAATCCTGGTGCAATGCATATTTGTTACTTAAGCCACAATTAGACTTTTGCAGAACTCTGCAATATTTCTGCAATAGTCGTGCAATGGTAGTGTGTAAAATATTCATTGCAAAAAAGTTTGGTAATGAACTCATTGCAAAACATTGTAATGAGTCATTGCAATGTTTTGCAATGAGTTCATTGCCAAACTTTTCTGCAGTAAATATTTTACACACTACCATTGCACGACTATTGCAGAAATATTGCAGAGTTCTGCAATAGTCTAATTGCGGCTTTAGGATGGTGGCTAAATAGAATTATTCCTATCCTATGAATTCACAGTGTAATGTCAAGAAATTTACTAACTTCAAAAAAGTTTTCAGAAGTAGCTTTTCAGTATTCTAACTTTAACTTATTTGAATTGTTGTGGTAATCGATGGAATATTACATACAAGGTTGTACAACTGGTCCAGTAATGGTTGATTACTAACAATGGCAGAGTACCGGTAACCATGACTGGGCTATTGACATAATTTTACTGGATGAGAACTTCGAAAAATAAATGGCTGCCATTCTCCATTGGCTAAAGCAAAAACCAGCAATGACCCATACAAGACTGTATATCTGGCCGAGTAAAGGACCAATAATGATGACCAGTATTGAAACAGTACAAATCATCAAATGCAAATTCGAATAAATTAAATACAAAATAAAATAAAAATTTCTATTGAAAAAAAAATTAAAACTTATGCTTTATCAAGATTATCATAGTTTTTTCAGCCGAGTACTTAAATTATAAAAATATGGAGGGGCTGAAATCTCACAGCTCTGAGATATCAAGACCTCGGTCTGGGTAAAGGATTTTGATATAGTTTTCGGCAAAAAACTTTTACGAGGACATGGTTTTTAGTTTTGGGCAGCGATGTATATCAAACATAACTCTTTGTTAAAGTACAAGTATGTTTTTATCTCTGTTTAGAAATTTATTACAAAACTAACACGAAACATCAATACGTTGCCGGAAAATTATAACAGATCATATATTAACATCATTTAGTGAAAAGATGATACACTCAGCAAACTGCTCAAAAACCTCTCCATTTAGCGTTTCGAGAAAATTTTACAAAATCACAAATTCATATTTCTTTCAAAATTCCAAAAATATTGTAAAAATTAAATAAAATTAAACTTTTTTCAAAATTCCAAAAATATTCCAAAAATTAGAATAAAATCAAATATTTAAACTTTTTCTAAATTCCAAAAATTCTTAAAAATTCAAACTTTTCCAAAATTCTAAAAATATTGCAAAAATTATTACAAAATCAAAAATTCAAACTTTTTTCAAAATTCCAAAAATTATAATAAAATCAAAAATTTTAAATTTTTCAAAATTCTAAAAATATTCCAAAAATTCTTACAAAATCGAAAATTGATCAAAAATTCTTAAAAATTCAAACTTTTTCCAAAATTCTAAAAATATTGCAAAAATTATTACAAAATCAAAAATTGAAATTTTTTTCAAAATTCCAAAAATTATAAAAAAATCAAAAATTAAAAATTTTTCAAAATTCTAAAAATATTCCAAAAATTCTTACAAAATCAAAACTTAAAACTATTTCCGAAATTCTAAAAATATTGCAAAAATTATTACAAAATCAAAAATACAAACTTTTTTCAAAATTCCAAAAATATTTCAAAAACTATAACAAATTCAAAAATGTCCATGTCCACTTTCATTTTCAATTAGATATACGTCATTAAAACAGCTACATTTTTTGAAAAAAAATTGTCTAAAAAATAAATGAAATCATTTTTTGACACACTTGACATTATTTGTTTGACAAACTTATAATGCCATAATTCTCTATAATAATAATAAAATAAAATTTCATTTCAAACATATAATTAATTTTATTTTTTTCCAAAAAATTGGGCAAAAAAATAAATAAAAATCTTTCTTTTGACACACTTGACAACATTTTTTTGACAAACTTATATTGCCATAATTCTCAATAATAATAATAAATTTTTTTCAAAGAAATAATTAATTTTATTTTTTTTTTCAAAGAATTGGGTCTAAAATAAATAAAAATCTTTCTTTTGACACACTTGACAACATTTTTTTGACAAACTTATAATGCAATAATCTAGATTTTGGTCTCGCATATCAATTCCGACCATCAAGATTTCTCCAAATTCAATGTTTCTACTCGTAATCACTTAAAATGAACGTTATTTAACCAAAAAATATGCAAATTTCCTTGTTGTGACACACTTGACGATTTTTTTGACACACTTCCGGTACAATTATCAAACACATCGTCCTTTCGGCTCTTCGCATTGAGTAAACCTATTTTTAGAAAAAAAAATTTTGAAATCCGTCCAGCGGTTTTCTAGATTTCGTCGGTTGTGACGGCCGGACGGCCGACAGACAGACACACATTTTTTTTTTGCTTTTTTAGAATCAGTAGGTCCTAAAACGTCGAGAAATGCCAAAAAAAGTGGAGGTAGGAATTTCACTTTGAGCTCATGAATGTAATACTTAGGTCTTTCAGACCGAAGTAATATACAGGATAAGCAATATTTTATATATTTTGTCAATTTTATTATAGTTTTATAGTGTACATACTATAAAAAAATTGAAGCTATCTTTTAAATTCAAATTTTAGTTTGAAAATAATTTTCACAAAAGAAAAGGCTCCTGTAAAAATAAACACGGGTCCCATGCAGCATTTTTATTTATTTATTTATAGAAAAAAATATATTATTATTCTTCTATTGCCAGAAAGAAGTAACTTCATTCATCGACCAAAATCAGACGAATAAGGTTGTATCCTAAATTTTATAGAAAAATATACAAAAAAAATAATAGTTGAAAATAGAAAAAAAAGTGTATGTGTTAGTGTCAAAATCAGACGAATAAGGTTGTATCCTAAATTTTATAGAAAAATATACAAAAAAAAAAAAATAGTGTTTGAAAATAGAAAAAAAAAAAGTGTATGTGTTAGTGTTTATTTAAAGGAAAAAAAAATAAATAATCGAAAATAGAAAAATAAGTGTACGGTATAGTGTTTGTGTTTGTATTAGTGTTTATGAAAATAAAATTGTTGAAGAACGGAGGCGTACAATTATATAATTGGTGAGATTGTTCCTTTTTTTTTAGATAATTATTTGGTATTTTATATTTGCCGTTACCAGATAGGCAGGTAAAATTTTACCTTTTATTGCTTTGATGTAATAAATTTATTTATTATTTTAAAGCATAAATTTGTTTAATATTGCTTGGTAACAGGGAAATTTCAAATTTAACCCTTTATTTGTACTCTTCAATTTTGTTAGTGTCTTTTGTGTACCCATTTTTTTTTGCTTTTCTCTTATCGACCTACTGTTACATGAAACCTGCTATCGTGTTTTTGTGACAGAGATACCCAGTTTCTTTTGTACTGTGTAGTGTTGAAATTTAGGCCTGGCCGAATTTCAGTATCTATACCTGCAATGTCAAAGGGTAAGTCTTTGTCTCAACAAAAAGGTAGCAGAGTAAATCAACAACTTAGCATTGACTTCACCAACATAAGAGGTCTCAATTCGAATCTAAACGAGGTTCATCACTACATCGAAGAAAATAAACCTGACATATTGTTTCTTACCGAAACAATTGTTAGTGGCAAAGCATCGAAATTGGATCTCGATGAATTCCGGATACCTAGTTACGAATTGGAACATTCCGTTTATAACAAGCATGGTGTCTGTGTATTTGTTCGAGATTCACTTTCATGTATGAGAATTAAGGCTTACGAGTTGAACTCTAAGCACCATAATTCTATAGCACTGAAGATCTCAGGTGTTGATGAAGCTATGTTTATAATAGGATTATACAGATCCCCAAATTCTCCCGCAGGATGTCCCTTTTTCGATAAAGTATCGGCTAATCTAGACAGGATTACCACGGACTACCCCAAAGCAAGACTGGTCATTCTTGGAGACTTTAATATTCATAATAAAGAATGGCTTAAGTATTCATCGCGCACTGACGACGTAGGAAGGCAAGCCTAACTGATACTTGCAGATTATCACGGTTTGACGCAAATGATAGAATGTCCCACTAGAATCGCAGACAACTTACATCATAACAATAATTTGCTGGATCTGTTTTTGACAAACGAACCAGATACTACGAAGATAAAAGTTGAACAACCCCTCGGAACATCGGACCATTTACTAATATCAGCAATAGTGCAATTTACATCACCGACACAAATTAAAGCAAATCCTCGTCGGGTTTGGAACTATAAACGCGCTGACTGGGAGGGACTGAGAAACTTTTATGATGAAACACCTTGGAAAACTATTTGTTGTGTTGAGCAAGATCCTAGCACATCGGCAATAAGAATGTCTGAAATCATAAAAGAAGGAATGCGGCGGTTTATTCCAAATCGATTAATCACTCCTAAGACTGAGCCTTGGTTCACACGGGATGTTGATGAGGCAGTGAGGAATAAACGCAAAGCATTCAAGACATATAACGCTAATAAAACACCTGAAACCCATAGCGCCTATAAGAAAGCCAGAAATATTAGTAAATTCAAAATAGACTTGGACAAAGACGCGTTTATCCAGAAGAAAGCAAAGATATTCGCCGAGCACCCATCTGGCTCACGTAGTTTCTTTCAGGCTGTTAAATCAGTCCAGAGCAATTTTACTCGATCCTCTATTCCAACCTTAGTTCTGAATGACATTCCCGTGAGCGACTCGAAAGAAAAGGCGGATCTTTTGGGTCGTATTTTCGCAGAAAACTCAAACATAGTTGAACCCCCCCATTCTCCTACACTCATTCCCCCAGTTGTAACGAAAATGAAACCAATTATTTTTCGTTGCAATATTGTACGGAGAATGCTTCTTTCTATCAATATTAACAAATCTGCTGGCCCCGACGGTATTCCACCTCTCATTCTTAAAAACTTTGCTAGACAACTAGCTCCAATTTTAACAAAAATTTTCTATTTATCTTATAAAACCGGAATATTTCCCGACTCTTGGAAGCTGGCCAGCGTTCAACCCATACCAAAGAAAGGCAGGAAGATAGATCCTAACAATTATAGACCAATTGCAATTCTGTCGGTTTTAGCTAAAATATTTGAAAAATATGTTAACTACAATTTGATAGATTATTTGGAAATGTCGCGAATTATTGATGATAAGCAGTATGGTTTTCGTAGAAGTCATGCAACAGGTGATCTGTTAGCCTACGTATCCCATCTCTGGAACAAATCGCTGGAAAACCACGGTGAAACATTCAGTATTTCACTTGAAATTTATAAAGCATTTGATAAAGTGTGGCATAAAAATCTTATAGCTAAATTAAAATCTTATGGCATAGACCATCTTACTGTCTCATGGATTCATAGTTTTCTTACAGGTCGCCAATTTCATGTTAATTTAGATGGTATCACATCCAATATTTTCACAACCAATGCTGGGGTTCCCCAAGGTTCTGCACTCTCACCAACCTTGTTTCTTCTATACATTAATGACTTACTTATTTTCACAGTGCACCCAATCCATAGTTTTGCTGATGACAGCACATTACATGCATCACATGCATCTCCTAAATTTCGATCTCATACTGCAGTTACCACTGATAGAGAGCTGCTAATTGATTCCATCAACAAAGATCTGGAGCGTATAATGGAATGGGGTGATCGTAATCTTGTTTCATTTAATCCAACCAAAACCAAATTATGCCGCCTTTCACGAATAGAACGACATAAAAATTTTCCTATTAAAATAAACCATGAGGAATTGCGTGAGGTTGAATCAGTTAGACTTCTTGGAGTGGATATTCAAAATAACCTGAAATGGAATAAACATGTGTTCAACCTCGCTAAATCTGCAATGCAAAAATTAGGATTCTTAAGTCGATGTAAAAAGTATTTCAATCCCGAGCAAATTTTGCTAATCTTCAAGTCCTTTATTCGTCCATGTATGGAGTACTGCTGTCATGTTTGGGGAGGTGCTTGTCAGTCAACAATAAAATGTCTAGACTCTGTACAGAAAAAAGCAATACGGTTGATTGGTAATACCAAACTAACGGACCAGCTTGATCCACTCCAGCACAGAAGAAATGAGGCTGAATTGTCAATCTATTATAAATATAACTTTAGCGAATTCTCCTCTAAGGAAATTCAAAATATCCTTCCATCGTGTGCGCAGTATAATCGACAAACAAGAGCTGCCGAGTTATCCCATCCATTTGTTGTACAAATACCTCGTTGTAGAACTGTGTCCTTTCAGAACAACTATTTTAATAGAGTGGCCAAATTATGGAACTCAATGCCCTCCTCTGTATTTCCCGATGAATTTTCCCCTCAGGCATTTAAAGAAAATGTCCATCATCATTTAAAAAAATTAGTATAAATATCCCTATATCCCCATTCCTTCCATTTTCCTCATCTCCTTCCTTTATAGTTGACATGGTATCTTCGGATATTCAAAGAGTCTAAATAATGAATATTTCATATTTGGTGTGCTAAACATGTCTAACTAATTAATAAAAAAAAAAAAAAAAACTGCCAAACAATATATATTTTATTTTAATTTCATTCTAAATTAAAACAAAACCAGAAACAGTAAACCATCAAAAATATCCATTTCACTCTAAATTTAGTTTAAATGAAAACAAAACCAAACCGTACATGATAAAATTTTAGTTAGGATCAAATTTTCAGTTGTAATATTATGAGTTTTATTTAAATCGAAATACTTTTGAGAAAAATATAATAAAAGTATAGTACATTATGGTACATTATTAGCAAGGACGCAAACTAAAGATTTTGGACGTCTGTGGAGTTTGCAAATCGAGGCGCTAGCCGATTCAAAATATGATTTTCGGGGAGTAGAAGACAGTACTTTTTCTTCTACCTTCCTGAAATATTTTATTAGTTATTAAACATTTTTATTTTTCATTTATAATAATTACAAGCATACATTACATTAATTACAAACATCATTTATTACAATTACAAACAATTCACATTTTAAAACATACACTCCTACAAATTCAAATGTTTAAATGTTTATTTATAGTTCTGCTATTAAAAAATAAATGAATTAATATGAATAAATTATCCAATTTCTATTTCATAAACAAAACCGTCTTTAGTTAAAAGCCTGATTGTTTTTTTTTCGTACAAAAAAATCGTGAACTTTATTCCTTTATTATACATATACATAAAGTTATTTTCATGTTGTTATATTTTTATTCTATTTACACTACAAAATTTGATATTTTTATTCTATGTACTCTGTAAAGTCCTTAAAATCATTGAAAACCACATCTTTGAAAATGCCAGAGATTGATTAGATAAATAAATTATCTGAGTATTTTACATATACATATAATTTGCATTTATTTATCTAAACTAATTAATTTATTTAGGAGCACTTGTGGCACGATAACACTATCCTGTTGTTTTTTATTTTAAATTTACATAATAATCTGATCACAGAACTTGATCAAATATATAGCTAGATTATCTATCTTTTGTTTCTTTTTAATTTTTTTTTTTTCATCACAAACAGATGATTTAATTTATTATTTACCCATATCATCTCAAAAAACAATTCTAGTCAAACAAGAAAATATTCCTGCAACTGCAGAACGCCATTCTACGTTTTTTAAATTTGAGCAACCGTATAATATAATATTAGACCTATGCTTTACATAACCAAATTTTTCTTATTTCTGTGAATAGAAACATGTATTACTGCTTGTATGACGCAACAACGCAATTAACTGAGAGAATGTTAAAAATTGGTTGATTGACCTGACGTAGCACCTATAAATGTTTTTATGTTTGTTGACTATAATCCATGTCAACAAACATAAAAATATTTATGGGATATTGAATTATTTTTATGTTGTTGTTTTATAGACAGTTTTGATTCTTATTTAATGGCAAGAATCGAATCAGGCCATCGTTACAATCCATTCGAACACAAAACTTTAAACCTTCCCCATAAAAGTTTCTACAACTGGTCGGTCCAGTAACGGTCAATTACTGGCGACCAGTAATACAACAACGGCCGACTACTGGCAACCATGGCTGGGCTATAACCATAATTTTACTGGATGATAACTTCAATGTAAAGTTTACTAGCTATTTTCAATATACTGTAGATTGGCCGATTCATGGTTCCAGAAATTGCCCAATAACAATAGTCAAGTACTGTTTACCATTCATGAGTCAATGTTTGAAGAGATTCAAAGGTATAACTATATACCGGCTCCATTCTGTAATCCTTAGATCGTCCGGTGAATGGTTCCAATATACTTGCACAATTACAATAGCCAAGATATTGATAACCATCAATGGTTCAGTGCTTGGCCGTATTTCAGAGTCTCCGCTCGTGTCCTTGCCTTTAAATGATTTATTTATTATACTAACGAGTTTAATACATTTCTAGCCGCCAAATATTACCCTAATCCAACCGCTTATCATACCACAATTATACGGTCAATTTTCGAAATCCCAGTTACTTGAAAACTCGTAACCAACAGTTTTACTGTAATTTACTAAACCTTACCACCCAATTCACTACCATTGATACTTTCGTGAACAGTTTTCCTAAAAGAAAGCACAATGTTTGTTCTTCATTTCTGAGCCAACACGAAAAAGTGCAATTCAACCCTGGATTCAACCCTGTTCGTACGATGTTTTTAAAAACACGTATTAAATATTTATTTTCTAAGCGGTATAGTCTTTCAATAAAAGGTAAATGCAGCTCCAACAGTATTTTTCGTCATCTAGTATTTGCTCAATACTGAAATTTATTAGAAAACATAACTTTATGCAGTTTTTGTATAAAATTGGCATAGGAAACATTGCATCAACCTCAGACAGCTTTTTGATTGAAACAATTTTTATGTTTTCTTTGTTTTATCATCGATCAATAGACAGACGAAATAATTCGAATAAAAGATAGACATAGACATTCCACTAAATGATTTTGATCTTGTAAATATTTAATTAGGAGAGAATAAAATTGATGTTTTTGTCTTGAGAAAGTTTTCTTATATATTTGATTCTGTGTAAATTGTTGTCTTTTTTTATGAATTTAGGAAATGATTGATTATTTTAAACTCTTTTAATGATTTTATATATTTTTTATTATAACAAAATATGTATGTTTGACTCTCGTCACTGTTGGGTGTATTTCAATAAAAGTGTTCCTTATATAGAACTACATGATATATTCGTTCTAGTTATTTGCATAGGTACACATAATATGTTTGTTGTTATTGTTTATTTGACTGCTAATCCAACAAAATTGGAACCAACAATGGAATTAACTTAAATTGTATTTTTAAGTAAGTCTACTAAATTAATGGTATGACTAAAATTTACAAGTTTGTGAGGCAGGATGTAAAATATGTTTGCAGTCATCTTTGGAAAGTGTTGCAGAGTGTTGCGGTTGATTATAAACATATATGTGGCGAACATCAAAATTAAAAAGTTTTAAAATTCAAATTTAGCATGCGATGTTTTGTTGATTGAAATTTACAAAAAAACAAAACAGTTTTTTTTAGATCTTGTAAAATAATACACATGTTTTTTTAAATTCAATTTTAATTAAAAATTAACTTTTTATTCATTTCTTCTGGTAAAACAAAAAGTTCCCTAAATGTGTTTTATGTCTATTTCAATTTATTTAAAAAGTTATCATATTGGTACTGAAATACAACTGTGTAAATGATATTATTGTTACAAAGAAATGAGAAATATTGTTGAATTGTTTGTGTATTAATAAAATTGATCATTACTAATATTTAATCACATTAGCTACAAACTGGGGCCCTATTCCCGAACACATAAATGTCATCGCAATATTGTAAATTCACACAATATTGTGAATTTCGTATTATGTAACACCAATTTGGTGAAAATTCAACACAATATTGTGAATCTGACAAGAACAATAAATATAGTTACTGTCAAAATCACAATTTTGTTTTATGTTTTGTGTGTTGACTTTTTTATACAAATTTCATCGATTGGCATAAAAATTAATTTATAACGCAAAATTAAGTCTTTAATAATATTAAATAATCATATTTATATAAATATCATTAAAATATATTTATTTATTAGATATATTTTTATTTTATTTTGCATCTTTTAAGATTAAAAAAGTTAGTTGTCAAAAGTACGAATCTAGTACCAAAAATCTGTTATAATTTTGTAAAAATTTGTTTGACACAAATATGAGTTACAGAATACCATTTTTAAACAAAGTTGTTAATCATTTTGGTGAAATTGACAATATTGTCGGTTGACAAATATGTGTTCGGGAATAGGGCCCCTGGTATTTTCATTGATACAGTATTATCTATCAAGATGTTTAAAATAACTTTAACCGGTGAAATTTAATAAGAATGCAAATAAAGAAGCTAAAATTATTACTTTACATATGAGCAATTTCACGAAGATTCAACATCGTTTTGACTTGACCCCTTTTAATTTTGATTATTTTTTGTTTATAGATAGTCTTTGATAAATAAAAAATACAAGTTCTCTTAGAATTTTTTTTTTCGACCACGGGTCTTCACAGGGTGCCCCTCAATTTTTGTTATTTTGTGATGTGAGTGCATTTTGACGAGCGATTGTAGAAAAACTACTCAATCGATTTTCATAAATGATATGTCGTTGAATAGGTATTAGAACAAAGTTTTTAAAAATGTACACTGTTAATTTTTTGAAATAATTTTTAACGGTGTAACATAAGAAAAAAATGGTGTAATTGAAAAAAAGATGGCATTAACTTTTTTTTTTTTTTTTTTTAAACTAAATTGAAGCTTATTTTATATCTAACAACTTGTGAAAGTTTAGAACTAGCTTTATTTTTTGTTTTAGAGATAAAATTCGTTGTGCATATGACTGTCGGGAATCAGTTTTTTTTGTTCTGAAGAAAAATTATAAAAATGGCGATTTTTAGATTCAGATTTTTTTTTAATGTTAAATATCAAATATTTTATTATTAAATGAACTTTTTTAAAAGCAATTTCAGTCAAGTTCAGCAAAATTTTGCGACATTTTGACTCGACCCTTTTTGATTTGGTCTATTTTGGTCTATATTTAAAAAAATTCTACTTGAAGCCGTATTTTTCATTTATCAAAGGCTATCTATAAACTGAATATAGACCAAAATAGACCAAATAGTCAAAATGTCGCAAAATTTTGCTGAACTTGACTGAAATTGCTTTTTAAAAAGTTCATTTAATAATAAAATATTTGATATTTAACATAAAAAAAAAATCTGAATCTAAAATTCGCCATTTTTATATTTTTTCTTCAGAACAAAAAAAACTGATTCCCGACAGTCATATGCACAACGAATTTTATCTCTAAAACAAAAAATGATGCTAGTCCTAAACTTTCACAACTTGTTAGATATAAAATAAGCTTCAATTTAGTTTAAAAAAAAAAAAAAATTAATGC
This sequence comes from Diogma glabrata, assembly GCA_963693315.1. Classification (NCBI taxonomy): domain Eukaryota; kingdom Metazoa; phylum Arthropoda; class Insecta; order Diptera; family Cylindrotomidae; genus Diogma; species Diogma glabrata. Next base: position 256,477,877 of record OY856187.1, on the reverse strand, counting down.
CATCTTTTTTTCATTTACACCATTTTTTTCTTATGTTACACCGTTAAAAATTATTTCAAAAAATTAACAGTGTACATTTTTAAAAACTTTGTTCTAATACCTATTCAACGACAAATCATTTATGAAAATCGATTGAGTAGTTTTTCTACAATCGCTCGTCAAAATGCACTCACATCACAAAATAACAAAAATTGAGGGGCACCCTGTGAAGACCCCTGGTCCAAAAAAAAAATTCTAAGAGAACTTGTATTTTTTATTTATCAAAGACTATCTATAAACAAAAAATAATCAAAATTAAAAGGGGTCAAGTCAAAACGATGTTGAATCTTCGTGAAATTGCTCATATATTAATATGTATAAAATATATTTTAGATTTTTGAGATCAATTAAACTCAAGTAAGTAAAGAAGTAATTGGAATTTTTTCAATTCAAAGGTATGGTTTGAAGTTTTTCAGAAAAAAACTCCAATTCAGATTTTTGGTGTTTCGGATCGGATTCGAACCTACCCTCGTTAGTGTCCGGCTCGAATCCTTGGGCAGACACGCTATCGATTACGCTGTTGAGGCGATAACAATTTCAAAGTTGAAACTTCTTCATCACTTATTTATTTTACTTAAGTTGAATTTTTTCACTGTCATTAGACTCCATATTATGGAAATGATTTACATTATATGGGATTTTTGCATTAAATTTCTAGACAATACTTTGTGTGAATTCATAGAATGGGGAACATTTCTATTCTAATTAACATCCTAAGTCACATTTGTATAGTCATTATTGATTGTTTCCAATCAATGTGAAATCAATGGCTGCCACTTGGTCAATTTGTAGTTCTATGTGTATTAACATTAGACTACATTAAGGGAATTTAAATTTATTTTAGATTTTTGAGATCAATTACACTCAAGTAAGTAAAGAAGTAATTGGAATTTTTTCAATTCAAAGGTATGGTATGAAGTTTTTCAGAAAAAAACTCCAATTAAGATTTTTCGTGTTTCGGATCGGATTCGAACCTACCCTCGTCAGTGCCCGGCTCGAATCCTTGGGCGTATTAAATATGTTACGTTGTTTGAAGTGAACATACTTAACTTTTATTAAATATCTTATGTTGTTTGAAATTAAACATAAGTGGAGATTAATTTAAACAAAATTATCTGATTTAAAGCACTGTTTTTTTATGAAGTTAATTAAAATGAAAATTTAAGAAAATATTTTAAAATCCATTTGGAGGGTCTCTATTAACAGGATAATACTATAGCGCGAACTACTATCTATGTATTTTACTAGCTATACAATGCAGCTATATATACATCAAGATGTTCTTGTTTAAAATGGGGATGGGGTGAGTGACCACTCATGTTTCGGAAAATTCATGACACTTGTGAACGGCTACAAACAAACATAGCATAATACAGTTTAGACGACAAAAACTGTTGATACTATTACGATCCAAAAACCCCATAGCCGTTGCAATTGTTCATCTAATAAAAGGATTCAAAATTGTGATTAAACGTATAGTTATATTAACAAAAATTCTTAGATTGAGTTGCAAGTGTTTATAATTTTTATACAGGGTTTCTTAATTTTGAAGCATATGCAAAAGTCAATACTTGTTAAAAGTTAAAACAATGTTAGCATTATTTTGCTTTAGATAATTTTAGAAGGCGATTTCTTTTTGACGTTGAAATTTTCATTTTAAATTACTTAAATTTATTTAAAATTTAAGATAAACCAACCCAAAAATGATTAGAAGAAAGCCAGCTTCCTCTGAGTCAAACGATGAGATTGTTCCGCTTATGGTAAATCCACGGCAGTATCATCTGAAAACCGTTCTATCGGTTTTTTAGTTCACTGTAATCGCCCATCTCCCTACAAGTGTATCAGTATAGATAGAAAAAATATTTTAATAAAATGTTATGAAGATGGAAAATCAATGAGTGAAGCGGCTGAAATTACTGGAATAAAAAAAAACACTGCTAAATCTATTATAAAACTATACCACAATTATGGTGGTGTGATTTCAAAAAAAGAACGTGGTGGCAGGAGAAATTTTAAATTAACTGCTAATATATTAATAAAAATTGAACAATTAATTAATTGAAGACAATCGATGTAATACTCTAAAGAAAATTCGTCAGAAGATTTTTGAAACTAAACATGTTGAATTAAGCATAAGCACTATTAAGAATGGATTGAAGCGATTGCGCATCCCATTAGAATGTGCTTCAAAACAAGTTGATCGCCGGAATTCATAAAGAGTAATTGAGGAGCGAAAGATTTATGAGTTAAACTTTTCTCGAAATGCCCCTCAAGATAGGGAAAGAATAATATTCATTGATGAATCTGGGTTTAATAACCACCTTCGGCGAACAAAGGCTCGTTCAAAAATCAATACATCGGCTAACGTAACTGTCCCAACGCTTAGAGGACGCAACGTTTTTAATTGATCGCTGCCATTAACATTCAGGGAGTTGTATTTAAAGAAATAGTTTCGCACTGCAATGTAGATTCAAACATTTTCTGTGAATTTTTACAAAAATTATTGGAAAAATTGATAGAAGCGTGGTTAATTTTAGATAACGTAAGCCTCCACGAGACGCAGCAGGCGCGTGATCTAGTTGGCCAGATGAGGCATACGTTACTTTTTCTTCTACCCTACTCTCCCCAATGATGAATCCTATACAAGAAGTTTTATCAAAAATAAAATGTTTCGCATGAAATATTTAAGCTGATCATCATAATAGTGTTCAATTGAGAGATGTAATTGTAACAATCAGTGTCAACTGTTACCCCGACAGGTTGTAACAGTTACTGCTTCCTACATATTGGCATGCAATTGCTAACAGCTACTGCCGGAGAACCATTAGAACTAAATATGCAATTTAATATTACCAAATATTTACTTCATACTTTTAAACCGAACAAAAATTCTATAGAATTGTTAATTTAGAATTTGAGTTTTTTAAATTTGTTAAATTAAATGTGGATTTTGTTGTTAGATACATTATTTTGTTCATTTTAAATTCGCAAACAATAAAATTGTATTTCTTTATAATTCTAATATTTACATTTATTAAAAAAAATATTTAAATCATTTTTTTAATACTGGTCGAATTTGATTTGCAAAAGGTTGAATTTGAAGTGCAAACCCTATATACAATTTTGGATGTTGCGATCAAAACAAAATTCTCGATTGAAAAATCGAAAAGCGACTTTAACGGAATTGCGTTTATGAATTATTTATTTATTTATCGTTTAGACATGTTTATAGTAAGCAAAATATGAAGTTAATACAATTTAGAATCTTTGAACATCTAAATATCCCAAAAGGTGGATTAAAAAAGGTAGACATTTGAAAATATTATTGTGTAATTAGTTTAGAAAGCGATTACGTTTTATTTTAATGTCTGTTTTGAATACATAAGTCCTTCGCGAAACACGGAGGGACCATTAATTTCCACATTAACGTTGTGCAAGTATTGAAGACATTTGTTTGTTAACTTGTAGTTATCGCTTATCAGCTGAAAGACTATAATAATATTGATGAGGTTGGTATACGTTTTAAATTATTTTCAATTAGACAATTTTATTTTATTTTAATTATTTTGAATTCAATTTATTTATATTTACATATGATAATATTTTATATTTTAATGGCCCAGCCAGTACTCGGTCAATACTGGCTATCATTATTAAAAACCATTATTACAACCTTATATAGGCCATTGCTGATTTTTTGTCTCCGGTCCATGAATGACAGCCATTTATTGTCTGAAGTTATCATCCAGTAAAATTATGTTTATGACCCTGCAAGTACTCGGCTATTGTTGCCTTACTGTTCGCCAGTAATGAACCATTACTGGACCAGTTGTACATTCTTGTATGGGATTAGATGTAATGATTTTGGATAGAATTTCGTCTGAATTAGCTAATGACCGTTTTCAAGCTATGGATATAAGTTATTTTAAGATAATAAAATGATAATCTTATTATCTAAGTAACCCTTTATCAAACGAATTGGGATTGTCAAGAAAAATATTTAACGTCTCAACTTTATTCTTGTACGTAGACTTTTTATCAAATGTTTTATACGTTGGTCATCTGCTGCATAACCTCTCCAAAACCACACTATTTACTATTGATAATTCGTGAAAGTTCCAAATATTCAAATAGTTAATTGTTTATATATTTTTCATTTATTTAAGCTATAATGTAAATGAATGGCTCGGTTCAGCCCGCACATGGGGATCAGTTTTTAGGGTTCCGTTTTTTATATGGAACTATTGGTGAGACTACGATGTGTTTTTGTATTAAAATCGATTATCTCATAAACTATAAATCCTATGGACCTGAAATTTAAGATGCGTATAAAACTTACCTGTTCCTCAAAGATGACGGAAATAAAACAAAGTAGTTACCTTTTGTTTTATGGGGCTGCAATGTAAGGCCTTTAAAAAAATACTTTTTTTAACCAAGTCACCAAGTCAAAACTCTACTTCACATTTTTCGTGTTTCGGATGAATTCGAACCTTCCTCGTCAGTGCCCGGCGGGATTCATAGAATGGTGAACACTTCTATTCTAATTGATTTTACATTGATTGGAAACAATCAATAATGACTATACAATCGTGACTTAGGATGTTAATTAGAATAGAAATGTTCCCCATTCTATGAATTCACACAAAGTATTGTCTAGAAATTTAATGCCAAAAAATCCCATATAATGTAAAAACATTTCCATAATATGGAGTCTAATGACAGTGGAAAAATTCAACTTAAGTAAAAATAAATAAGTGATGAAGAAGTTTCAACTTTGAAATTGTCATCGCCACAACAGCGTAATCGGTAGCGTGTCTGCCCAAGAATTCGAGCCGGGCACTGACGAGGAAGGTTCGAATTCATCCGAAACACGAAAAATGTGAAGTTAAATTTTTTTCTGAGAAACTTCACACCATACCTTTGATTTGAAAAAAATCCAATTACTTCTTTACTTACTTGAGTTTAATTGATCTCAAAAATCCCAAATAAATTTAAATTCCCTTAATGTAGTCTAATGTTAATACACATAGGACTACAAATTGACCAAGTATCAGCCATTGATTTCACATTGATTGGAAACAATCAATAATGACTATACAATCGTGCCTTAGAATGTTATCCATATTAGAAACATATATCTTTCAAAAATGTTCACCTATAGTTTAGTTATTGCTTCTCAGCTGTAAGACTATGATAGTATTTATAAGGTTGGTTTTAAGTTTAAAAAATTTTTTCATTAGACATTTTTATTTTATTTTAAATTATTTTGTATTTATTCAAATTTATTCAAATTTGCCTATGATAATATTTTATATTTTTTTAATGGCTCAGTCATGGCGGCCAGTACCCAGCCATTGCTGCAGAACTGGTCATCATCCTTATTGTACAACGTTGGTCATTGCTGTTTATTTTTCTCTGACCCAAAAAAGGCAGTCATTTATTGTCCGAAGTTATCATACAGTAGAATTAAGTTAATTAAGTCATAATTGCTAGTATTTGACCATTGCTGCGTTACTGGTCACCAGCAATGGACCATTACTGGACCAGCTGTACAACCTTGTTTGGGAAGCCTTCTAGCAAAATTTTTAAGAGCAATCTGTAAAAAAATTCAATTGTGTCGACTGTCGGCACTTGGCAAAACATTTTAATATAAATTAAAAATTGACAACACTTGTTTTATTTGCGAAATGATAACAAGTGTTGTCAATGTTTAATTTTTAATCTGCAAAAGACCAACGGATTCAATATTTTTTCATTTTGAATATATATATATATATATATATATATATATATATATATATATATATATATATATATATATATATATATATATATATATATATATATATATATATATATATATATATATATATATTTATATATATGTATATATATATATATATATATATATATATATATATATATATATATATATGTATATATATATATATATATATATATATATATATATATATATATATATATATATATATATATATATATATATATATATATATATATATATATATATATATATATATATATATATATATATATATATATATATATATATATATATATATATATATATATATATATATATATATATATATATATATATATATATATATATATATATATATATATATATATATATATATATATATATATATATATGAGCCTTTTTGCCTTTGTAGTATTTTATTATGTGAAATATTGTATTACTTCGATAAAATATTGTATTATTATTGTATTACGATGTGTTTGATAACTGTACCGGAAGTGTGTCGAAAAATCGTCAAGTGTGTCAAAACAAGGAAATTTGCATATTTTTTGGTTAAAAACGTTCATTTTAAGTGATTACGAGTAGAAACATTGAATTTGGAGAAATCTTGATGGTCGGGATTGGTGTGTGAGACCAAAATCTAGATTATTGCATTATAAGTTTGTCAAAAAAATGTTGTCAAGTGTGTCAAAAGAAAGATTTTTTTGATTTTTTTACCCAATTTTCTGGGAAAAAATTAAATTAAAATTTTGTTTGAAATGAAATTCTTTTTTATTATTATAGAGAATTATGGCATTATAAGTTTGTCAAAAAATGTTGTCAAGTGTGTCAAAAGAAAGATTTTTATTTACTTTTTTACCCAATTTTTTGGAAAAAAAATAAAATTAATTGTTTGTTTGAAATGAAGTTTTATTATTATTATTGAGAATTATGGCATTATAAGTTTGTCAAAAAAATGTTGTCAAGTGTGTCAAAAGAAAGGTTTTTATTTATTTTTTACCCTATTTTCTTAGAAAAAAATAAAATTAATAGTTCGTATGACATGATATTTTATTATTATTATAGAGAATTATGGCATTATAAGTTTGTCAAAAAATAATGTCAAGTGTGTCAAAAAATGATTTCATTTAATTTTTTAGCCAATTTTTTGGAAAAAAATATGTAGCTGTTTTTATGACGTAAATGTAATTTAGCATGAAATTGGACATGGAAATTTTTGAATTTGTTATAGTTTTTGAAATATTTTTGGAATTTTGAAAAAGTTTGTATTTTTGATTTTGTAATAATTTTTGCAATATTTTTAGAATTTTTGAAAAAAATTGAATTTTTAAGAATTTTTGAAATATTATTCGAATTTAGAAAATATTTAAATATTTGATTTTATTCTAATTTTTGGAATATTTTTGGAATTTTGAAAAAGTTTATTTTATTTAATTTAACAATATTTTTGGAATTTTGATTATAATTTTCCGGCAACGTATTGATGTTTCGTGTTAGTTTTGTAATAAATTTTTAAACAGAGATAAAAACTTGTACTTCAACAAAGAGGTTTGTTTGATGTACATCGCTGCCCAAAACTAAAAACTATGTCCTCATAAAAGTTTTTTGCCGAAAACTATATCAAAATCCTTAACCCAGACCGAAGTCTTGATATCTCAGAGCTGTGAGATTTCAGCCCCTCCATATTTTATTATTTAGTTATCAATTCTATAAAAAAAGAACGCATGTTAAGACTTAAGGGACTTAGACCTTAAAGGGTTTTTCTGTGTTGTTGTAGAACTTATTGTAACTCCTACTACACAACACGTTTTTAAACCACGAGTTTATTAAAAGTCGATTTTTTCCACTTAAGTTATCTTTGTCCTTATGCTGTCAAATAATCTTATACTTTCAATTCATGTTGATTTTCAGAAATAAAATATCAATTAATTTGTTTACAAGACGAAATAAAAAAATTTATTTAGGATTGAATCACAATAACAACATTCATATATAAATTTAAAATCTACCTATATCTTATGGCTAGCAAGCGCGGTGTTACAGATTACTAATGCATTTCTGCTTGAATATTATTGCGCATATAAAATGTTTAATCCCAACAATTAACATAAATTAAATGTTAAAATAAATTAAAAATCAATTAATTATATTGCAAAACAGCAATCAAATGAGGACCCAACGCCAAAATGAGTCAAAATTTTGTTTGCTTTGTGAGAAAAATTTTAAACAACCAACCCAGAATTTTACAAAAAAATGTAAAACAACAAAAACAACTATGGCTGAAAAAAATATTTAGGATTCCATTTAAACAAACAAAAAATTAAGTAAATTAACAGAACATTAAAAATTTAGCCATTGATCATTGATGATGATCTTAAATATGATCTTGATCATGTTTTTTCTTAATCTTAATCGTAAGAAAACATCAATTTTACATGACAACTTGTTATGTGATACATAATAATATCTCTCAACTGATTTTTTTTGGGATTTCGATGGTTGATTCCGTTTATTATTAAATTAGTTTGCTTCAAAAAAATCGTGACAGATTTTATTTTTATTTTTGGTTGATTTTTATACATAGTCGTATATATTTACCTGTTGGTTAACCTGTCATTATTTTTATTCCCATTTTATCTTTTTTTATTAGTAGAGTACATATTTGATTTGAAGGGACAGATTGAGAATGATTCGTAGATTGGTTGTTGATAGTGAAATGTAAGATAGTTTGTAGCGATAAGTGATAAATTTACAGTATGTATGAATTTAACATTTTCTGTGGAGTCGTTACTCGGCGGAATTGATATCATTTCAATTAATCATCGCTTATGAGAAATGCTGATTAACGCGTGTTATGCATAGGAATAACAATCCGCATTATAGCCAAACCTTATAATTATAACCTTACAATATAACTGGTTCAAATAATCATTTCAAATGCAGTAATAATTTGTTATAACAAACTAACAATTGTTATAAAAAACTCGCAAATTTCTATCGCAATTTATGAACCGTAGCAAATATTAAAGTGTAAATTTTAAGCCTCCTAAGCTAATTTTTAGCTTCCTAAAAAAGATTATTTTGAAAATTAAGTTATGTAATTACTTAGACAACAAAGCTTGCTTATATAACCATTAAGAAAACTAAATGAAAATAAAATTTTATACATTATCATAATACATGACAAGTTGATATCATTTTATTGGTACAGTTACCATGTGCCCATTTTTAACGTATTTCATTAACAAAACTCTCATATATTTTCATTAATTTAATTATTTAGAGAACAGATTGAATTCTGTTTTGATTTTAGTTTTTTTTATGTAAGTTTAAATGTGACATGTCGGTATACAATAAAATTTAAAAGAAATAATGTTTGTTCAGACAGTAAAATGAATTTAATTTAATATTTTTTAAATTATACCGTTTATTAGCATACAACTAAATGTTCGGTTTCATATATTAAAGATAATTAAATAAGGTTACAATGTTTCTAACACTTTATTCTATTTGGGTGGTAAATTCACCGAATGTTTGTTTGATTTTGTAAATTTTTATTTTTTCTTAAAACAAAAAGTGTTGTGTTGTAGGGTTTACAATATATGTCACAACAACTCATAAATGCCTTTTAACACGTAAGTCACACAACAACTTGCGCTCTAAGGTGTTGATGAATGCTTTTTTTAAACCTCTGTGGATTGAAACCACCTGAGACTATGGATTCCGTCAAACTATTCCATTTGTATGCAGTTCGAATAAAGAAGTCTTTCTGCGATCTGCCAGTATGATAGCGCAGGATCTTGACCGTTTGACTGGTTGCGCTAGCCGATTGCCGAATGAAACGGGGGTAAGAATAAGTTTGAGACATGATGCTGCTGATGTCATCTGAACACTGTTAAAAACGATATTTGTAAAAAACAAGGAGGTCAGCAACAGCGCAGCGATGTTGTAGGGAATCAAGCTTTGATGTGAAATATCGATCACCCACAATTCATATAACCCGCTTTTGAACAGAGTCTAAGAGCCCAACTAGCATTTTAGTTTCTTTAAAAACACTAAACAGTCTTACCGAAGCTAACTTCCCCACCTTCATAGTTTATTTAAAATTTCTAAGCAGTTTCGATAAAGGCCATTTGGAGAACTTTCCCCGTCTTTAACGAAGCTTTAATTTGTAAAAGACTTCGGAAATAACTTCGGGAAGGTCCTTTGTAAGCAGTTATGTAAGTTGAATAGAATTTATGGTTTCACAAGTTATAGCTTCGGTAAAGTATAGCTTGTTTTTAGCAATCTTTAGAAGTCTTATAGAAACTATTAAAAAATGTGACAAAAATATTACAATGTTTTTTATATATCTACACTTTTTAACGTAATTATTGTTATTGCTATGTTATTATATAGTGTTTAAATTTAAGTTTTTGTTAACGGTCGCATCTAGTTTCGAACCTTGGTTCTTCGATCGTTTGTCCTGCACGCTATCCAATCGGCTAATTTAAATGTTAAGAAACAATAAATATCTTTGATAGTAGTTACAATAACAATAGCTTCTATAAGACTTCAATAAGACTTCCATAGAACTTTGTTTTTTAATTTAGATGTAGAAAATATAGTATATAATTCAGGGGCTTATTTTTTATGGAAAAGGGTTTGTAACATGTAACTTCAATGGGTTTTTTAACGATGAAATCATAATCTGAGGTTTACGTTCTTAAAATATTGTATTTCTTTTTGATAGACGTAAAAGAATATTGAAAAATCTATTTTCTATTTGTTTTATTAGTTTAAAAATTTTAGGTATAGCAACATTAAGGGGTTATATTTTTTCAATCATTAACTTTTAGCGTACTTACACCTTTATTTGAACAATATTTTTTTTAAATAAAAAGTTTTGTAATTGGATTTTTAATAGGTGTCACAACAACATGCGCACTAAGGTGTTGATGCACGCAGTTAATTTTTAAAAATGTTGTATACATATAAAACAATAACAAAAGAAGCAACGATATATCGCACCCATCCATTTGCTGAAATTATTTTAATAGAGTGACTAAATTATGAAACCCTGTATCGCCTCAGTTCTTCCTGACGAGTTTGGCTCTCAGAAATGTAAAGAAAATTCATATACCATTATTTATAAAACTTTAAATTTTCTCTATTCAACTCTAGTTGATTTTTGATTCTGATTCTCTAGTCTAGTTGATTATGATATTAATTGATTTTTTTGTCTATTTGAAGACTCTAAATAAAGAATATTTTATATTGTGCAAAATAAGTCTAAATAATAGATTAAAAAACAAAAACCACTTTATGCACAATAGTTTTTTGACAAAAACGAAACGATTTCAATTTCGTATAAGCTTCAATTTCGTATAAACCCATTGAAATTACATATCACATATCTTTCTCCATAAAAAGTAAGCCCCTGAATTAAACTATATTTTCTACATCTAAATTTAGTTGAAATAATAGAAGCAATAGCTCCCGTCAGTTTCACATATTTCGTTTCTGAAATTGAAGCAATTTTTAGACTATGACAGCTGTGCTCTTATAAGATCTGTAAACAGTTACAACCGAAACACCCACAATACTAATGACAGCTATAACTTCTATAACCCTTTTTCGGAAGCTTTATTTAGTGATCTGTAGATAAGTTTCGGTAAAGCTTCTAATATTACATATAAAAGTATTTTAGAAGCTTTCATTCCGGTGGTGGGGAGAACTTCTCTGTGGAAGTTCTATCGAAACTTTATAGAAGTAAAATATAACTAGCTTCCACTTAGAAACTTTAGCGAAGCTTTATTGAATGTAAAACTTGTATAATTCAAAATTAAATAGTAAGTTTGCTAGTTGGGAGGGCCAATATGGAACCAGAAGCAGCACCCCAAACTTGACAACAGAACTCCATACCGGAACAAATATAGGACTTATAAACATGGAGCAATTGGTATGGGTGAAATTTTTTTTGCATCTATATAGGAGGCCAAATTTCTAGACGCGCTTTTCGCCATCGTCATTACACGATCGCTTCAAAGTAGGTCATTTGAAACTGTGACACCCAATAACTGTGACAATCATAAACGAATGTTTTAACAAGGAAGGATTAAGTTCGTTCGTGCATTTTACCTTTTGAAGGAAGGGGCTTGAACGACTTGTGCAGAGTACTACCATCTGCAAAACTATTTATTGGATTGCTGGTGATTTTCAGCAATTCGTTGATACAAATCAAAAATAGGGTTGGGGACAGTACTGAGCCTTGAGGTACACCAGCACTAGATAGTTTAAACTGAGACGAAAATACGTCTAAGGCGACCGAAATGATTCGGCTGGATAGAAAATTTTGAATCAGCTTCACAATATTGGGATAAAAACCATACCAGACCAGAGCTACCAGAGCTTGTTGATTAAGTTGGCATGCAAGACTCGATCGAATGCCTTGGAGACGTCTAAAGCGATAACGTATGTTTCACCACCTCTATCAAGTATGCTGTTCCAACAATGCGCTACATAGTTTAAAAGATCGGTAGTTGATCGTTTGTTTCGAAAAGCGTATTGGCAGTCGGCTACTGAATGATTTGCTTCCAGAAATTTTGAAATGTGTATATTAATATAATGCTCGTAGACTTTGGATAGAACCGATAGTGCAAGCTCTTTAGAAAAGGTTTTAAAAATAATGGGTGGAATGTTGTCCATTCCTGAGGCTTTGTTGATGTTTAACCCCTTTAAAAGTTTAGCGACTATTTTGGGTTTGAAGTGAAGTTCATTCATATTAACTCATGAAGACTGGATTTGGGGTATTTCTTTAAGAGTTTCCAAAACAGTGGAGATCAGAGCAAAGCGTTCAGCGAACAAGTTAGTTTTTCTTGCGGGATCATTGACGATTAAATCACCATCAATAATAGGGGGAATATAATATTTTGTAACAGAATTTAAAGAATTAATGGCACTGTAGAAACTCTTGTAAGAAATAGACATAGACTTAAGTTTTAAAGCTTTCGCTCTGTCAATTGCTTTTCATTTGAGATAATTTGGTTAGATATTTTGTTGGCCATTAGATATTGGGATCGATTAGCGGGAGTTGTGTTATGCATCCATACATTAAATGAATAGTGATCTACTTTTGTTTCTGAGTGCCGTTTTGGCAGCTTTCCAATATAAGTATTTTTGTTTGGGTTTTACTATGGAGAAAGGGACAAATTTATTGATAGCAAATTGGATGGTTTCTGTAGATTTTTGAGCAGAAACATTTACGTTATCAGTGTAAAAACAATGACGGTCGAAAGGGAAGCCATGGAAATTTTGAAGACCAACTCATATCCATTTTTTAATATTGAAATATTTTAAGGGGTTTGGGAGCTGTAGTTTTAAGTAAATCAGTTTTGATAACTGATGAAATTAAATAATGATCAGAATTTCCAATACTACCTTTCGCGACATCAACGGTCGTAATATCTTGCATTGTGGTAAGATAAAGATCTAAAAGAAAACTATTATCATCGCCATTACGGGGAGTGAAAGTTGGGTTTTAACAATTTGGGGTGGGCCCCAAAACGCGGCCAACATTTCTGCCAGTTTTCCACTATTGTCAACATCTTCGGTCGATATGGAGAATTCCAACCATGATCTGTTGTGGACGTTGAAGTCACCGGTAACGATAACCTCACAATTAGCGGACTTTGCTTTAATCTCGTCCACAATTTTTGTCAGGATATTAAAAAAGTTTGGGTTACGTTTGTTGAGGGACCAGTATACAGATATTGTAAAAATATTAATTTCTGGAAGACAAATCTTTAATACCATTGTATTGACGCTATCACCGTGTAGCTCAAAATTTGGAAATCGTATATACGTAACACTCTCATGAATGAATGCGCAAACGCCCTGACGAAGTTTGAAAGCTGATTCAAGTCTATATTTGGAATTAAGCGATTCTATAAAGAGAAAATTTTCAGAAACTGGTGTTTCTGAAATTTGTTTTTGACTCATTTATGTGTTGTTCCTGCAAATACCATGGACACATGCCGATTTTCGGGCGGATGGATTGCGCATATTTGCCTTACCACTTGCAGACTTGTATCCTTTCTGTTGTCCTACCATATATTTATCAAAAGGTTTATTTTTTTATGTTTTATTAAAGAATGGATAGCTAAGTAAAAAATCTTATCATACAATAAAATATGACATATGCCAAAGTTTTATAGTAAGATGAAGAAATAATAACAAAATAATAAGTGAAAAACAAATTGTGAGAAATTTGCAGAAAACAAAACAAAACTATTTGCCAATAATCCAGCTGTTGCAGCTCACCCCAGACGCACCGCCTACCACCTCAATCGAGGCACAAAGCCCATATATAATTATATGTTGGTCTGATTCCTCGGAAGAGCTAATGAACGGTACCACTACGGAACGCTGCCTAGCTAAGACAGGGAGTGTTGCGGTTGACTAATAAAAGTTCGTCCGCCAGCACCCTAAGATATCATCTTGGCTAATGATATCTCCTGCCATTGCCAGTGGTATGTGATATCTCAAGCCAACTCATATGTCAATGGCAGAGACTGGAGTACGCGGGGTAGTCAGACCCGTAGATCAACATTAACCATAATCGATTAAAATCGACCACTTCTACGGACAATACTGATGTCAGTAGTGCAAGCTATACATATTTCTCTTAATTAGACGTTTCAGAGATAATTATAATATGAATCAACGAAAAGTAGGCTCGCCATTGCATCGGCATTGAATTTATTCAAATTATTAAATATGTATTACAATTTATGCTGAATATACTGAATTTTGAATCCGCGATGTTCTGCAAAAAAACATGACATGTCTATAATAGATGTAATGTATCCATCAGGTAAAAAACTGCATGAAACGTAAAATATTTCATTATTTCTTTGTACCGTGCATCCACATATTCTAAGAACTGTCAGTCGACAAACGTGATATTTTCGGGTAAGTGGTTAACCAGATTCGCAAGTAAACACTAAAATATTTATAATTTGACTAACTTTTTGGGCTTTAAGTGTGACAATATATTTATATCCACCACATGTAACTGTAAGGAAGTTTTATTTACTAGAAATAATATAAATATATATTACTGAAAAACAAAAATACTATAAATAGTAGATTTTTATACAAGTGGTGAAAACGTTTTTACCACGCGTAGAAAACGCTATTTTTTCTACGCTTGTAAATATAAATGATAATATTTTCAAATTCATCAACTAAAAACTTACAAAACGATTTAGTTAAATTTGACAGTGTAAAAAATAAACAAGATTGTATTTATATATAGTATTTTTACCAGTGTAAAATAATGTTGTTATTGTGTTCGCCTACAGATGGAATAATAACAGGCGAACACAATAATAACATTATTTTACACTGGTAAAAATGCTATATGTAAATACAATCTTGTTTATTTTTACACTGTCAAATTTAGCTATGTCATTCTGTAAGTTTTTAGTAGATGAATTTGACAATATGAGTAATGAAAATAGTTCGGAAATATTAATTTATTTCGAGTAGTTCGAAAATATAAATTTAATTTTACATTCAAACGTCAAAAAATTTTTTGTTTTTTTGCATTTTCAGATATATCTGTTCGGTGTTTTTTTCATTCTCGGATATATCTCAGATCATATGTTTTCTTTAAAAACTTTTACAGATATTACAGATATTTTTTTTACCGACTGGAAGTCATCGTTTAAAGTATAAATTTAAAAAATTGTAGGTAAAGTTTTGATTAAAAACAAATATAAATTAATTTTTTAATAAAATTTAAATTTATTTAAAACATTTTTTTTTCATTTTTTTTTTGCGGAAAGAACTCAGAGAATATATTTTATATCGGACAGTATCGGAGGAAAAAATTATACGATAAATCTGATACAAATTTTATTTTATCGCTCCGATTTCTCCGATATAGAAAAATAACACACTCATTATTAGTTTAATTAATTAATTACACACAATTGATATAATGATTAGTTTCGATTCGATTCGATCAAAATATTTAAAATATTCAATCCCTTCAAAATACTGAGATATTGACAGAAATAAACACAGCAACCGAAACAACAACAGAAACAGTAAATCAAATTCAATCTCAAATATTCAATCAAATATTCAATCCTTTAAATAACCAGCACATGTAGGCGACCACCGAAACTTATTTACTTTCAGTCACTAGTTAGAAAAAGTTTCCCTTTCACATAGGTTTTACTATATATTAAAATGACATTTTCGTAGCTTGAAGTTAGAAAAATACATTTTTCTGCACATCTTTCTCTTTATAAAAATCAAGTAAGCCTTATTAGAACTATTATGTAGCAGGTTATTGTTATCTTGCTGTCGTCAAATAAGCCATTATAATATCGACAGGTCAGTAATAACAGTCTTAAGCAATTTAACAGATCGTTCATTTTTCAGGATCTTTCTTAATCTCGCAATAAATTATTTCCATAATTCGTTCTGTTCTTGTTATTATTACTTTTCATTTTTCTAAAGTGAAACCTATTCTACACAAATTGAATTGAACCGAAAGACGTAACAACAGACCACCTATAACAGAGTTTAGTCAATATCAATAATTCATTTCATTCATATAATAATTTTTTATGATTTTTTCTTAAATTTTATTATTTACTGCTGCATTTGGTGGGTATTATTATTATTATATTATACCATCTGATGAAAGGTAAAATAAAAAAAAATTAAAGAGTTAAAATATATAATAACAATATAAAGGAAAAAAGAATAAGAAATGAGATTAAGAGAAAAACAAATAAAATGAAGAAGAACCCTAAATACGCGTTTCGAAATAAATACACTACTATGCTTTCCCACACTGTTTTTGGAGCCGGGTGGCGCCAATATCTTCTGATTTTTTTTATTTATTTGTTTCTTCTTAGCATTTTTCTTATGTTTTGAATAGTTCAACTCGTGTTGAAAAGGTAAATATGTATATAACTTTGTAGTTTTTATGATGTTCGTTCTTTTCTATTGTTTCAACAAAAAAATCGATTCATAATTTTTAAACATAAAACATTAGCTTGTTAAGTGTGTGAATACCATAAGACTTGGTTTTAGTATAACATACAGATTTCGAATATAATACGCATATTAAATCGCTATAACATTGTTGAATATATATAAATTATTCTTGTAAATTCCTTTTTCTTGCAACGTCCCGTTTAAGCAGAAATAAATCACACTTAATGAACAATTAAATTTTCTTCAATCAAAAAACAAGCTTGTTCTAATAAGTTTAGAAAACGCTAGGACAAGCAGGCTAAATATAAAGCGACAGATTCAGATAACTGTCAAACTAAATAAAGAAAGTTAAACTTCGAGTAGAATAGTAGATTCTTGTATGAGTTGAGAATGATGGCAATTCTTCACGAGGATGAAGTTTCACGAAACGAGCGTAGCGAGTGAAGGGAATCATCCGAGTGAAGAATTGCCATCATCCTATTTTATCCACGACTGCAAAATATTTCGATTAATATCCAGTTTGCCTGCTAAAGTTTTTTTCACCATATTGTAATATGTAAATCATAGATAGCATAGAAAAACGAAACTTAAATTTATTATTTTATATATGTATTTTTCTCGTTTTAATCTTTTGATAATACTATACCAACAAATAAACTATAGAACTGTAGCAGAATGTTACGATTGCGTCACATTCTTCTTCAAGTGATAGAATGTATAAAATTGACACATGAAAAGCGTATATTCTTTAGTAGTCGTGGATAACAGCAATTTCCAGTAAAACATTCATAATTAAGGTTATAATTAATGTTGTGGTTTCTAAATCAAACTTTTGAAAAATATTATTTTAAATTTTGTATTTACTTGTTTTAAATTGTGTAACTTAAAACAAGTAAATAAAAAATTTAAAATAATATTAAAATGTTTCGCCAAGTGCCTACAGCGTCTTCAAATATTTATATTATGAAAAATAAATTAACTTAATTTATATTCTGAAAATGTCTCTTACTTTAGCATTATTTGTCTGTATCTCCAGATTTTAGTCGGTTTCCATGATCATTTTATAAAACGCTTTTATTTTCGTGTGAGTAAAATTCGATTAGAAAAAGCGTGGTTCTCTCATCTGACCACCAATCATATCAAATAAATATTATTTATCCGCTGCAATTATTCTAGCTTAATATAATCTGGACAGTCAGATTTAATAGCCTAGCCTCCGTTTACACCATCTAGATATTTCAAACTGAAAATTAAAAATTTAACAATAGATTGTCCGAACATAACAATAGATAGATAGTCCGAAAAATTAGCCAGTGAACACTTCAATTTTTCAACCAAAAGAACACGTTTTCAGACGGATTGTCACGAATAACTCAAAAAGTAAGGATTTTATCAAAAACAATATTGTGATTAAAAATGATCTATAATAAAATAAAAAACAAATGAGGGGTTTAAAGTGTCTGTAGACCCAATTCGCAAGATCAACTATTTCTATGTAATTTTACATTTCTTTTGTGTAATTTAAATTTAAAAGCACCTTTTGTGTGTGAATTTACGCATAAAATTTGAAAAAGTACTTACAACCTGTTCCATTATGTTTTTTATAAATTTCGCATTAGTATCGCAATCGACTGTAAGACGAGTGTTACGAGTGTTTGTGTTACCGAAATAGAAAATATTAAAAGGGAAATTAAATTAAAAGTGATAAGTTTAAATAGTTAAAAGATTAATTTGTACTTAATTCAAAATAACTAGGTAATTAAATTGACAGAATATTTTTAAGTTTTCCAGTTTGGCGATTCATTTAACAAAATACCTCGGATACCCAACAAATAATACTCCGTGGATCACAATTGTAAGTAACGACATATTACATTATTTTGCCTTTAATATATTTATAATTTATGTATAAACTCATCTATCAAACTTTATTCTACAGAACATTCTTGAAGAACAATCTGGGATCACTGTAAAAAGCTGTTTAAAATTAATTAAATGAAATTAAATTAAACATGTAGATGTTTATTATATTTTATAAGTAAAATAATTACATAAAAGTATGTTTTTTTTACTTTTTCTACATATTACAATTTGTAATATTACATACTTTGAGTAAAAGCTTACATATAAAAATTCATAACGTCACAAAAATTGTGTGAATTCTTACAAATAATATGTTTTTTCACATATCAATATACGTAACTTTACACAAAATGTCTGCACATATTATACACATTATTTAATGTGAAGTTTGTAATATACACATCAAAGTATTTTACTATTATTATAGTAGGCAACCCATTTCCTACTATTATAGTAGTGAATTTTTCTTAAGTTAGAGTGGATAAAAAAACTACAATTTAAAAAAAAATTCGAACCTGTAATTGATGAAAAACGTGTTCTAGACCAGCGGTTTCCAAACTGTGGGTCGCGACCCACAGGGGGGTCGCGTAATAACCTCAAGGGGGTCGTGAAGTTTTTTATTTAATAATAATAATTTAATAATTAATTTAATAATAATAATAAATAATAAACATATTTCATATTGTTACAAAAGTTGTAAGCTATATCAACAACAGTCCTTTGAAAGCGAGATTATTTGGAAAGTTGTGTGAAGATATGGGAGCTGGATATACATCACTCTTGTACTATTGTGAAGTATGTTGGCTATCTCGTTCAAAACGTATTCAAACAAAAATTAGTAAAAATTTAGTATATGTATATTTATTGAAAAAATTTAATGTGATGGATGAGCTTGTTTGTTAGCACAAAGTTTCTCAAATCTTCAAACTTAAAGACAAAATTGCGATCTTTCTTGCTGAAAATCACAAAGATTTTTAAAAAATTAAGCGATTTAAATAAATCAATGCAAGGTCGACAAATGAATTCTCTTATTCAAAAAGACATAGGCACGGCATTCATTAAAAAATTGGGGCTAGGGATATCCAATTTATATGACATGTTTCCAATTTTAAATGACGCCGCTACCAGAAACAATATTAAAGCAAACAAAAATCTTTTCATAGAACATTTGCAAAGTTTACTAAAACATTTTTCACATTACATGCGTTCCTTTGGAACAAAATAGCTGCTCAAAGCAGCTTTTGAGTAGATCACCAATGGAACGCCAAAAGTTTGAAAACTTTTAGAAGAAACCACACAATTTTATTATTAGCAAAATTTTTTATTTTGGGCTAATATTTAGATCTGACTGGTCCATTTTATTATTAAAAATACCAAAACAAAATTATAACTGATTTAAATAAAATCGAATAATAAACTACTTTTCAACTACACAACTTGTTCGAGGTAGAGTAGATCAAAGCAAATTTGAGTAAGTTTGATTTTCAATGATTATTTCAACGACATTGATTTTACAAAGATATTAATTTTACATATTGATTGAAATATCTTGCGATACTTCATTGCAACAGGAATTTGATAGTAAAACTTTAATTCAGTTTTGGGTGGAACAAAAAAAAGATTATATTACTTTGTCGGACATAGCTATAATAGTGCTGTTGCGAAACTGGATTTTCGTAACATCATATTTATGCATAGTTCGTAACATCATATTTATGCGAAACTGGATTTTCTGCTTTAGCAGCCATGAAATCGAAATATCGAAATCGTTTAGTAGTGGAAAAAGAACTTCGAGTGGCTATTTCAAAAATAACACCACGATTTGAGAAATTTTGTGCTAACAAACAGGCTCATCCATCACATTAAATTTTTTTCTATAAATATACATACTAAATTTTTACTAATTTTTGTTTAGTTTTATTCTATGAATACATTACTTTTTACAACTTGAAAATGTGCTTATATTATTTTATTGTTTCATCTAATAAGGGACCGCCAATTTTTCTTTTTTTTATGTGGGTCGCAGTATCAGAAAGTTTGGAAACCGCTGTTCTAGACAGAGTTGTGAAAACTTGACCATTTTTGATTTTCCTGAAACTTGGCATATAAGTAGTATGGACAAAACAAAAAATGCAACTTATTTTAAATTTTTTTTAAAGTGCATAGTTTGAGCATAGGGGGCACCCCAGCATGCATGAAAAATGAAAATTTTGCCAATCCGATGTAACTTTGAAATTAAATTGCTCAAGAACGGCTATACCGATTTCATCAAACTTTTTTTGTTTGATAGATGATTGATTAGTCGTTTGAAAAAATAAGTTCTATTTTTTATTTTGTCCATACTGCTTATGTGCCACGTTTCAGGAAAATCAAAAATGACCAACTTCAAATTTCGACTTTTTCACCTGCGTAGATCACGTTTTTCATCAAATATGCATTTACAAAATTTGGCGTATCATTAATAGTTTTCAAGTTATGTAGAAGAAAAGAAAGTTTTTTCAAAATTATAAAAATGCCCGCTTCACTTCAAGCTTAATTTTTTAAAAACTAAGCACTGAAAACTAATTAAACTTCTGGAGCATATTCCAATTACATAAATAAGGTGAATTGCAAAGTAGTACCAATTAGTACCAATTTTAACCAATTTAAAAATACTTTGCAAGCTTTTCCCGAAAAATGCATTGTTTTTTGTTTATTTTGTGTTGAAACTTTCAATTTTGACATTTGACGAACAAGACCAACCTTCAACAAGCTATTACTACGTTTGTATGGGGTGGGGTCTACAGACACCATAAACCCATCATTTGTTTGCATTTTATTAGCTATATTTCGAATCAGAATAAGTTTTTTTTCTATGCAAAAAGTAAACTCACTAGTGTAAAAAAATAACAAATTATAGTTGCTATGGTTTTTCATATAATTTTACAAAGTATTTTAAACAACGTAACCATGAAAAAATAGAATATGAATTTTTAATGTTTTGTTGTCGATTTATAACTTTATAATTTATAGTAAATATCGATTACATATTACTATTTTATATTAATAGTAATAAAGTTATTACTATTATAATTAATAACTAATTATATATTACGATTATATATATTAAAAACGTTTATCGTTCGTAAACATGTCTCACTCGACGCTAGCGCGTCTCGTGAACAAATGTTTACTCACGAAAAAAACAATGTTTTTATCTCTTGTTGGAAAATATACTATTGATGTAATCCTTACTTTTAGAGTTATTCGTAAAAAACAGTCTAAAAACATGGTTTTTTTGGATGAAAAATTGAAATGTTCACTGGTGAATGAATCGGAAAGTATTGACTTTCAGCAAAAACTATAGATAACAAAAGTTGCTTAGAATTAGTCAATCTATCTATTTCCAAACCTAGTTTTAATATATAATTTTTCAATTCGGTTTCATATCAGAGCTGTTTGTAAGGATTATACGGGAAAACGGTCATTGACTGGATTAATATCTTTATTAAAATTCATAAAAATGATAATTACATCAATAGGATTTCAGTATGTTATAGTAGTTTTATTGCTCAAAATATATCTTAATTGTAAATTTTTCATTTTCCATACAAATCTTGCATGATTTTTATTGCGTATTCCACACAATAATTGCTCCTTTGTATATATTAATTACTGAAGGCTTGAAAATTTGCAAAACTTTTTTACATGTTTGCAATATTTAATATGCTCTGTTGAACTCATTCTTTTTATACATTCGATTTAAATACCAAAAATCAGACTATCTTTAAATACCAGACTAACTTTAAATACCAAAAACCAGACTTTAAATACCAAAGATCATACATACCGAATGAACAAACCCCATCTTTACTAAACAATAGCGAGATTTATAGGTATCAGAAAAAATGCCAGAATCGCCAAGTTAGCACTTAAATTCAATCTAGCGTGGCTAATGTTTGGAAACTAAAAAATTGTGTTAGATGGAAACAAATTTTCTGTTATGTCTCATCCAGATTTATCACATATTTTCGCTTCACTATTCACAAAACGTTCTTTCAATTCGATGTAATTTTTTATTAGATCTAAATTGAAAGTAAATTAAATATTCGAGGATTTTGTGCTACCTACAAGCCCTTCTCATTCATTACTAATCGAAGGACTCTGTCCAAAACATTGTTCTCGCAACTAACAAACAGGGCAAATCAAATCCGTTTTCTTTAAATAATGTTTGTTACTTTACTACAACTCCAGTTCGTTTTGCAGTGTAAACGATGGTAGCTACAATTATTCTTATTGCTTCCCATATATCAAATTGAATGTATTATTAGGTTTTAGGACTATTGCACAAAAACAAAAAGAAATAAAATAATTGTTGCCCGGGATAAACAGATTGTTCCAAACGAACTCGGATTTAGGAATCTCTTATATACTATGTACCTAGCCTAACATTTAAAAAAAATAATAATACACAAAAAGAGGAAAAAAATTAATAATAATAAAGTTTATAACAAAAAAACAACTCACTAATGTTGAGGGTGGACTATACTTGGAGCGACTTTCATCCTGGTATGTCGTGTGACCTTGTTCACAAACTTCTAATAAGCAAATTATGTTCTGGTTCACCACGATATTTATATTCCTTAGACAATTGTGTTTTTTTATCACGATATTCAGAGATCTCGTTTTAACTTACAACGGTTAAGTTTACTTCATTTCTTTTAAAAAAAAAAAGAGAAAAGTTAATGAAATGTTTGATTATATAAATAAATAATTATTTAGTTTGTTTAATTATTAGTTGATTTTGGAAAAAAATTAAATTTTGGTTTGTATATAGAAGCATTTTTTAAGTTTATGTGCTAGTAGATAATGTTGTTTGGCTTGAAATGGTGGGCCTAAAAAGCCTTCCATGGGCTTCACCCCGTAACATAAATTGACGATCCTAGGTCGCCTATGTCCGCTATGGATATGCGACCGAAAGATCAATTGGTTCTCCTTTTCATTTCGAGGAAGCTTTATGGTGTACAGGGGTGGCTACTACTGTGTTTGTACTTAGGTACATACCAGTAGTACCATACCTTGCCCTGTAACTTTTTCAATGGAATGAAAGGAGGAATCAATTCCATTTTTTCCTGGATTAGGGGCTTCACTTCGTACAATCTCAATACATTTCTTACTGGATAATCATTAGTTTATTAAATAGAACAATGTCCATTGGAGTTTAAAACTTAGAGTCTGGCGCTCGGGAGTGCTCTCCAGAAATGGCATTAGTTCTAGTATTAGTAATTTATTTTTAGGCTCAAAAACCACAGCTGGGTTAGTGGAACTGGACCTTGTGTTTTATCGTGAAAGTTGTGGTGTCTCTGGTAAAAGTGGGAGAAACTGTTCTGTAGAATCTGGTCAGTTATGACTTATATAGTCAGTTCTCATATGCCATTTTAGGGAGGGCTCGCGAACGCGATATTCTGGATTAAGTGACATGGTCATTTGTACCATATTGGTTTTTTAAATGTCTTCAGGCGAATCTTGACTTGGGAATCTCTTATTATATAAATAAAAAAATAAAATAAATAAATATTTTTTAAACAAATTAAATAAATAAATATTTTTTTCGAAAATTAAATAAACAAATATAAATAAAATTTTTTTTTATTAAATAAATTTTAGGTACAGTTATAAAATAATTAAATAAATATTTTTATTTATAATTAAATAAATAAATATCTTTTGTTGATAGGACATAACACCTATTATAATATTTAATAATATAATACTCCTTGTTTTAGTTCGCAAAAAAATATTTTATTTTATTTATTAAAATTGATTTACAAAATTATTAATAAAATACCTCAATTAATTTCGGTTTAATTCAACCATTTTCAAGAGGAATAAAAATATTGAAAAAAAATATTATTATAAATAAATCAATAAATATTTTTATTTTAAATACAAAATAAATAAATATTTAATTAGAAGGTGTTATAGTCTCATAATTTAAATTAAGCTGAAAATAAATAGGAAAATAATAAATTATATATACAAACCATAATTTTATGAATTTGTGTAAGGTTGTTGCATTTCATATTTCATGGTTCGTTCCATCGATCGATTTATACCGGGCGAATTTAAAATTTTTTAAACTTGTGTTGTTCGCAGTGGTCTGATTTTGTTTGCTATTGTTGTTGTTTGAGGATGAATTTTTTTTTCGAATTGGTTTCTTTCTGTTGTTTTAGTACACCATGTCTAACTTTCCACAAACAAATCATCCATTTAATGGATTAGAGGCTGGAGAATTGGCAACTGAGTGCATACTCAGGGGTATGGACTACGGTTTCTCAAACGGGATCCCGGGATCCCGTTTTCCCGGGATCCCGGGGGTAAATTTTTATCCCGTTTTCCCGGAATTTCATTCCGGGATCCCGGGTATCCCGCTAATTTTTATTAACATTTGTTTTTACTTTTTTCAAAGATATTAGAAATTTTCTCACTCGAAAATCGAGTAGGTTTTATTTCTTTTCCCTCTGTAGTAATTAATTTCGTTCAAAATTAGGAAAATGCTTTTTTGACACATATGGTGTCATGGTTTTTTTTGACACACATAAACACAACAAATTAAAACCAATAAAACTTAAAATAGGTAGATTTTTCTGAGAAATCTACCTAAAACTTGCGCTTCATTCCTCTTAATTTATGTTTAATGGTTCTCTTGTGAGAGCGATTAATAGAGGAACGAGACATGTTTACAATATGATTTGCAATGTCGTCTGAGTTAAAGCCATCCAGCTTCCGAAGAAGACTCCAAGCTGCCCTACTAGAATGGGAAAAATCAATGTTTTCAGCTGCGTTAATCCACTTTTGTTTCCTCGCGGTGTCCAGTGAGTATACTATGTCATCAACAACGTCTGCTTCACCACTACTAAGGTGCTCCTCAAATAATAAATGTATCGCTCTCTCTACTCCAACCAGGAATGTATTCTTTATTTATTTATTTATTTATTTATTTATTTATTTTTGTTGCACCAAAGTATAATTCTTCACCGGAAGTCTCTTGGGATGCACTTCTTTGCAGTTAAAATGATGGCTCCTACGAACCTACCGTAATTTTTAGGAATGTGTTGGATCTAGTGAATCACTGCATCCAACTCCGACCCATATTTAGTCCAGTCAGTTTTGTTAAAATTGCATCTAGGTGGAGGAGTAGAGTTTACGTGTAGGATTTGGAAACCTACCTCAAAAATTACTGGTTGATGTTGAGAGCGTGGAAAACTTTGTAAGACAGCCCTAGATATTGGAATTGGGTTACGTTGTTCGTTTTTTTTGGAAACACAGAGGTCGGGATTGTAATAACTTTGCCATCTAGCAGATCTAATTAGGTTTTCATGTCTTTCGTATCATATACCAGGAACATGTTGTCGATTGGTCCCGTTAGTTAGTTGTATACCATTGGGATTGTTATTTGAGTAGCACCACTGATTGTGATGGTTATTAAAGTCACCAACCTATATTGCTGGGTGGTGAAATAATGGTAGAATATCAGCTGGCCACGCTGTATATCAACAATAATAAGATGTATATCGTTCTCCGTCTGGTATAAGTAAATGGGTGCAGCTCATGATTTCCTACTTAATATACGTGCCAGATCCATATGTTTGATAGTAAATAGCACTAATTAGTTTATAACCAACAATTTTTCCTCTAGAGGTAAGTTGCACTTCATCTGTTGCATGCGGTTCCTGCCGGAATTACAACGTTGATATCGAAATAATAACTTTAATACTCTTTCTAAGTGTTCAGCTTTTGACTTGCTAATGCTTTCAATGTTCAATTGTAAAATACGGACTGAGGGTCCAATATTTTTTGTCTTATGCTGAGAAATACCGTTGTTATTGTGATTTTGATTTGTTTGTATCACAGAACATGTATCATATGACGTTAAAAACATCACAAAAGAATTGGTAATTTTTGAAGCAACTAAGCAGAGTACAAATAATTTAGATTATACAATGCACTAATGACTATCACACCGACATCAATTGAATCGGAAAGAGCTTTTTCTGTGGCAGGATGTTTCGTTACGAAAATTTGGACAAAATTGAATGATGGCGCCATTGGTAAAATTAGTATTATGAATTTATTTTTGTTTTGTTTTTATGTATTATTTTATATTTAATTTTTGAAGTTTTTCTCATTAAAAATAATGGAAATTTAATAATCAATAGCGCATTTTTGGTGTTGTTTTAATTTTACACATTTTTCTATCACCCAATTAGAAAAATCTAGCTTTTTAGCGTTTCCCGGGATTTCCCGGGATCCCGGGAATTTAACATTTTTTGTCCCGGCTTCCCGGGATTTGAATTTCTACGTGAAATGAGAAACCCTAGTATGGACTTCCGTGCGGAGAATTAGGCGAAAGAACTAAAGGAGCAAGCATTAACTGCTGCAGCTCCATTAACGGCTTCGCATACAATGGATCTACTGGCAAAATCAGAGACAGAGGTGATGGAGGCGGTACAAATTATGAGGAAAGATGTTTACAATGTCCAGTAAACACAGCAATATTAACAGGGTTTGCCAACAGGATCCAACATTATACTGGTAGGACGAATAGGTTGGGGATGCGGGAAGACGTGCGTAAGGCCCGCTTGTATACATCAGCTCAACTTTCAGCAAAATTAGAGCACTAAGATCTCTAATGTCACCACAGTGAATTTAGGATAAACCAGGATTTGTACCAACACCGTTACATACACCACCTTTCAAATTTGATGATAGATCTACACCTCTACCTATCCAACCAATGGCAGATGTATTAAGAAATCTTGGATTTCTCAACTTCCAACACCCAATACAACAAGAGCGATTG
Organism: Diogma glabrata; assembly: GCA_963693315.1. Taxonomy (NCBI): domain Eukaryota; kingdom Metazoa; phylum Arthropoda; class Insecta; order Diptera; family Cylindrotomidae; genus Diogma; species Diogma glabrata. Next base: position 256,450,350 of record OY856187.1, on the reverse strand, counting down.
GAGGTACCAGTTTAGCAACAGCCAAGTCCTAGAGCTGAGGACTATGCTCTTTCAACGTTGGGCCCAGCATGGCGAGTTGAACAATTTTTCAAAAACCCAACATTGGCGCCAACAGCAACACCAACAGCACCACCACCATAAAACCAACTTCCTCAGAGCTACCGGAGCGCTGCTGCAGCGTTGGTACCTGGGGAATAACGTGAAGAACGTATAGAAACAATTTGAGTCAATATGTCTCAAATTGGTTCCTTTCTTCACTGGGGACAGTCACTATCTTGATATGCATGAGTTTATTCATCGAGTAGAGGTGGCTGCCAGAAGAGATCGTGTGTCATGAGACGATCTTAGGTCCATCGTACATCAGTTGCTGATCGATACTATTTAAATCTAACCCATGAGCATCAGGTAGTGACTAACCCAGTACTAAGGGAGGGCTTCTACGGAGTTTCGGTACTCTTACAGATGACAAGGCGATAATACGTGTTCTTCTGAACCGTAAAGGAAAGCGTCTACAAGTACCTCGTTGAAGTTGGTTCGTTACACCGTCGTTTGGAGCGTCGATTTGCTGACAGCGAATACAAAACTCGGCCTCCCAAATAGGTGTAAAATAATTTTTTCACTCCATACCAATTGCTCCATGTTTATAAGTGCTATATTCGTTCCTGCATGGAGTGCTGTTGTCAAGTTTGGGGTGCTGCTTCTGTTTCCATTGACCTTCTTGGACTTTCTTCAAAAACGGCTATACAGGCTAATTGTGGGTGATCGAGATATGACATTAAAACTTGATTTCTTACAACATCGTCGCACTGTTGCTGACCTCGTTGTTTTTTTACAAATATCGTCATCAACAGTGCTCGGATGAAATCAGAAACATCATTCCTCAAACTTATTTTTACCCCAGTTTCACTCGGCAATCGGCTAGCGCAAGCGTTGAAACGGTCGAGATTCCGCGCTGTCATACTGGCAGATCACAGAAAGGCTTCTTTGTCCGAACTGCATACAAAAGGAATAGTTTGCCGAAATCCAAAGTCTCAGGTGGTTTCAATCCACAGAGGTTTAAAAAAGGCGTTCCTTAACACCTTAGAGAGCAAGTTGTTGTGGGACTTAGGTCTTGAAAGGTATTTATGTGTTGTAGTGACACATATTGTAAACCCTATAAAACAACTCTTTTTTATAAAAAAAAATATATATATATATATATATATATATATATATATATATATATATATATATATATATATATATATATATATATATATATATATATATATATATATATATATATATATATATATATATATGGGGCATTCTCTGTCAAGCCGACCCCCCCCCCCCCTCCCCTCTGCCCAAAAATTGGAGCAACCTATAAAATTCCAGTTAGGCTCAATTTTTAGTTATAACCTTCTGGTTAGAAGTTTGAAAACAACTTGCTAATGTAAAGAGCATTATATTAAACTTTAAAGCAAGCTTTGCATTGTTTTATAATGGAGACTTCCATAGGACCTATATGTTGTAGAGAAATGGACTTTTATAAAAATATTTCGGAAACTCTGACCTTGGAAATCTTTTATTTATTACAGAAAAAATTATATAAAAAATGTAATAAATACAAAAAAAATATATTGAATTATGACTTGAGAAATCTCTTATTTATAGTCAGAAAATTTATATAAGAAAACTAGGTAGGTACTGAATACATGTCGAAAATATTTAACAAAACAAAAATAAATTAACAAAACTTATATAAATTAAATCAAAAGGCTTACATTAATTTAGTTGTCTTGTTCCAAAACCAGTCCTGTGGAACATATGTTGATTGTAGACTGTCACAAAGTGAATTTCATAAATCACTTATCTAAAAATCTGGAGCGTCATCCATAGACGCTTTGTAGAATGCAATACACTATGTTAATCACAACAAAGATGAACAAAATCAAAAGATGAATCAGTACGACAATCATACATATAATACTCATTTCATTTAAATCATTTCTTGATACCCAAATAAAAAAACTGTGATGTCATTACAATGGTTTACTGTTGCATCCTGCAAGGCTAAAAATTCCTCAAATACTACTTTCTACATATTTGTTTCGCGTTGAAATAAATCTATCACGTTTAAATATAGACGACGAGCTAAATTTCTAGGCGCTAATTTATAAATTAAGCTCAACATACTTTTCATATCCAACTTCTCGTTCACTTTCATGCGAACTTTAGAATGGTTATTTTCACCTTTTTGAACAAAATCTCGGACATCCAATTCAATTTCAATTTTTCTCAGCCACCATCGAATAAATTTGTTCCAATAACTGGAATGGTAAAACAACGGTTTCGCTATCTTCGGAGCCGTTTTCTAATACAAAAACGCTCATATTTAAAAATACAAAAAATGTTATGCATAATAAATTTATAATGTTGAAATTTTTTTGGTTTTAAAAATTGTTGCGAGTTAAACTTGCTAACACACAAAACATAATAAAAGGCAACAAAAAACTTAACACTTGTTAAAATAAAAACACCAATTTCATAAATAATTTAATTTGATAAATAAAAACATTTTTTATACATTTTTTTGTGCCAAATAACACTGCTTATTTAATTTCAATTTACATACTAATCAAGCCAAACAAAAATGGTCCAGTATAAATATTAAAACTCTTCAGTATTTTGTTTCTTTTTTACTGTCTCTTTCTCGTTTAAAAATTATACATTTAAACTTCTATATATCATCTCCCATTAGGGTTTGCAATACCGATTGACCGGTTAACCGGCACATTATCAAAAAAATCCCAGCGGCAGGTATATCCGCTAGGAATAGGTAGATTTCGGGGTCAGACGGTTTTGTGTCCAAATAAAATTAGATAAGTCAGATTAGTTTAAATAAAAAATATAAGTAGAAACAGAATAATTCAAAAAAATTATCGAACCAAATTAAATACACTATCCGAACTAACTCCATCAATACAATTTCGGAACAGTTTTATTTAAGTTGGTTTAAACTACTTTTAATAACATATTAAATCCACCAAAGATCAAATGAACTACGTCACAACTACAATTATACCATCACACATAATTTATAATCAAACATTATCAATCAATTTTATTTCAAAATCATCTTTTGTTGTTGTGTTTTTTTGTTCTCATTTAATATTTTTTCAAACGGTTACTTAGTAAAAAAAATAAAAACAAAAGAGATTTTGATAATTTTTCTATGGTATTAAATGGCTTGATATTTTTTTGCAAGAGGTTCATTATAACGCTTATAAAAATGGAACCTTTTGGGTTAGAAAGTTGAAATTTTTTGAGGCTATAGTTTAAAAGTATGTTTAAAAGCTAAGATGAATTTAAATAACATAAACTGAAACATGATGAAAGCATTGCCTTTTGCGTTTGTTTTCATTTCAACAGCCCTAGGGTCTCAACCGTTAGATTTGAACTATTTTTTTTGAAAATTTTGGAAAGATTTATACTTTATATACGTGAAAAAAAGTTTTCAAATATGAGCTTGGCCATTTTAGCTAGATCAAGGACAGCAAAGTTTAGTAAATTTTTAAAACAGCTGATTTTTGAGGAACGTGAAACTCCAAGGTTGTCATCTGGATAAAAATGATAATAAAAGGTTCAAATATTCAATATTTTTAAATTTTATTAAAATATTATTATTCAAACGGAAGTTTTAGCGCACTAGATTGTTCGACATTTTAGGGCCTAGCCGCTTAACTGGTAACCGGATATGGCCAGTTCACAAACTTGTCCAAGACATTATTTGCCGAAATACACACAAAAAAATTTTGGTGTAGGTCGAAAAATGCGACCGTGAGAGTGCCGCCAAATTCCGTTATATCTCATATCGTTATATATATATATATATATATATATATATATATATATATATATATATATATATATATATATATATATATATATATATATATATATATATATATATATATATATATATATATATATATATATATATATATATATATATATATATATATATATATATATATATCAGTGGCGTGCAGTGGGTTTCGATAGGCGGTAAGCAGATTATATAAAAAACAGAACATTTTTTAATTAATACCCATATGATAGTTCTTCCATTGTATTGATTGCATGACATGATAAGGCTTTGGCAGATCAGTCTGCACTAATATCTGTAAAAGCTAAGAGTCTTTGAAAAACTTCTTCTGTTTTAGTTACAAATCGTCATATTGTTGACAATTGCGACTTATAAGATATATCTGATGTTTCATCAAGAAGTATGGCAATAAATAAACAAACTTTGATTTCTAAAAAAATTGAGTTTTTTAGATCAACACCTATTGATTCACTCAAATCATTTTGTATATGACTAAAAATGCCTAAAAATACTTTGGATTCCTATAAAAATGTGTCCAATTCTTGATCATATATTGATAACACTTTCAACATTATAACACTACCGAATAATTTGAAAAAATTGATTGATTAATATAATATGGCTTGATGTTTACTAACGGCATTAAAAAAAATTATTTAAATTATGATAACCATCGTAGGTTTAAATACCCTTTTCTTTAGAAAATAAAATAAACATTTTTAAAATAAATGAAACAGACTTCAGAAACAATAAAAGAGCCACAAAAAAGTGAAAAACATTTCAATTGTGGCTTTTAGACACAGAAATACATATAAATTTTGATTAATTTAATTTAATTATACTTAAGTACAAAAAATTACACTTTTAAACAAAGATGTTATATTATAAAACTTATATTTTATTATAATTACTATAGTTGTTGTAATAGTTATTATATTATAAGATTTATTTGTAGTACAAAACTGTTGGCAATCGATGAGATGTCAATGGTGGACTTCGACTTCGAACATTTTGTATTGAAAATAAATTTCATAATATAAAAGCTATTATTAAAAAATAACTTTTACAATATAATATCTTTGTTTAAAAGCGTAATTTTTTGTATGTAACTAACTATAATTAAATTAAATTAATCAAAATTTATACGTATTTTCGTCTCTAAAAGGCACAATTGAGTTATTTTCCACTTTTTTGTGCCTCTTTTGTTTTTTCTGAAGTCGGTTTTATTTTTTTACAAAAGTTTATTTATTATTTCATTCTGTGTAGTCATAAAATCAAAAGGCGGCTAAGAAAGTGTTTTTGAAGTAATAACTTAAAATCGTGACAAGCATTCATCGATGAAAATCTAACAAACATGGTTTTATCATATTTTTGAAAAAGGGGATATTTTCTGTCATAGGAAAGAATTTAGGACCATTTCGACATCTATATCAATTAAATACAACTCAAACCGTCCAAATAGATCCAAATAGATTAAGCTGTTTCAAAGAAATCGACGCAAATACATGAAAAATATAGTTTTTTTTCAATTTCCTGAACAACGACCGTTTTCCACGTAATATAAAAAATATGGGAGCACCTGGGCATCTATCTTAATAGAATACATTTAAACCATCCAAATCAAGTGAGCTGTTTTCGATAAACCGGCGAAAATACATAAAAAAATATAGTTTTTCCAATTTTCTGAAAATAGTACATTTTGCTACAAGAGATGAAAACGCTGCTTTTTCGTGAGTGAAAATTTGTTCACGAGAGCCGTTAACGTCCGTCCAGTTGGACAATTTCACGAACGCAAAATGTTTTTATCTCGCGTAGGAAATACACTTTTTTCTATGATAGTAAATACATAAACGATATTTATTAGAATTTATTAAATTAGAAATCGACAAAATAACATTCAAAATTCATATTCTATTTTTACATATGGTTGCTTTGTTTTAAAATTATATGAAAATACCATAGCAACTACAATTTGTTATTCTTTTTACAATAGAGGGAAAAAGCCCATTTTCACAGGGGATTAAGCCTACTTGAAAATAAAATTTTCCTCTGCTATCATAGAAAAACGGTATTTTTCACGTCATAAAAAAATGGACCCAAGTGGTCTTAACTTATTCTTAACAGAATACAATTTAAATCATCGAAATCGAATGAACCGTTTTCAAGAAACATACATAAAAAACCTTTAATGAAAGATCCAATAATTTCATAATTTAAATCACTGGAAACTATATTATTTAATGGTTGCACCATTTTAATAAACGAAATATTACACCCATTAAAACTATAAAGAAATAATGTTAATAATTTTCATAACACAACAAATATATTAAAAATAATTTCAATCTTATCAGGAAAAAACTAACAAACCATTTTCTTTATATTCGCTCATACGACATAACCAAAAAACTTGTGTTCAAAATGTACAAAATGTGAAATGACAAAAGGAAAAGAAAGAAAAAACTTTAAAAGCAGAATTATCTTCTGCTTATTTTCACACATTTTATTGGGACTTTAATTGTTTGTTTTTCAATACAACTTGTATTGTATTCCTTCATAGCGATTGAAAGCAGAAATTTTACTGATGACCAAAGAACAAAGAATAGATAAAATCTGCCAAAAAACAAAATTTTTTTATATTTTATTTAAATGTGCATTATAGATTTGGAGTGTTGAAAATTCAAAAAGGCTGACATGTAAATATAGATTTTTGGAATATTAGAATAATCGTTAATAAATAAATGATATTAATAATCAATTTAGAATGTTTTTATATTCTTTAATTAATTTAATTTTTGTTAAGAAGACTATTTTAAATTTTGTTTGGGTAAGCAGGTATGACCCTGCTTTCTTCGTACCGCCCGCCAGTGATATATATATATATATATATATATATATATATATATATATATATATATATATATATATATATATATATATATATATATATATATATATATTTATATATATATATATATATATATATATATATATATATATATATATATATATATATATATATATATATATATATATATATATATATATATATATATATATATATATATATATATATATATATATATATATATATATATATATATATATATATATATATATATATATATATATATATATATATATATATATATATATATATATATATATATATATATATATATATATATATATATATATATATATATATATATATATGTATATGTATATATATATATATAAATTTTTTTTTTTCATTTTGATTTTCCGTCTCCGCTTATCATATATAGTCGTTTGGCACCAAAATTTTTCCGAAATTCCGAGATGAAGCACATACTAGGGTTTCTCATTTCCCGTAGAAATTCAAATCCCGGGAAGCCGGGACAAAAAATATTAAATTCCCGGGATCCCGGGAAATCCTGGGGAACGCTAAAAAGCTAGATTTTTCTAATTGGGTGGTAGAAAAATGTGTAAAATTAAAACAGCACAAAAAATGCGCTATTGATTTTTAAATCTCCATTATTTTTAATTAAAAAAACTTCAAAAATTAAATAAAAAAGTATACATAAAAACAAAAATAAATTCATGATACTAATTTTTAAAAAATTTTCAAAAAACTAGGTTGTCGAATCACTCAATTTTGTCCGAATTTTCATGACGAAACGTCCATTGAACCATCCGTCCAAGAGAACCATTAAACATAAATTAAGAGAAATGAAGCGCCAGTTTTAGGTAGATTTCTCAGAAAAATCTACCTATTTTAAGTTTTATTGGTTTTAAATTGTTGTGTTTATGTGTGTCAAAAAAAACCATACAAAAAAACCATGACACCATATGTGTCAAAAAAACATTTTCCTAATTTTGAACGAAATTAATTACTACAGAGGGAAAAGAATTAAAAACTTCTCGATTTTCGAGTGAGAAAATTTTTAATATCTTTGGAAAAAGTAAAAAAAAAATGTTAATAAAAATTAGCGGAATACCCGGGATCCCGGAATGAAATCCCGGGAAAACGGGATGAAAATTTACCCCCGGGATCCCGGGATCCCGTTTGAGAAACCCTAGCACATACCAATAGGTAGATTTTTGTATGAAATCTACCTAAAAAAACGGTAAATTTCTAATTTTTTACCGGTTTCGGTAAAAATTAAACATACTTACTTATATTATGCATATTTATTGGAAAAAATTAAGAATTATAATATTCTGAAGAAAATTAATTAGTTTTTAATAAATAGCATAAACTGCACCTACCCAAACATATTTAAGACATGAAAAAATCAAAGGAAGGAACTCATCAAAAGATACGATGAAATATTCCTACTTAGCGAAGAAATATTCCTGTTAGCATATAACAGTTTTCCGCAACTTGCAAGTACAAAATCGCAGATACATGATGATCGTTCATTCATGGCAAATACTGCTTTTGGAATCTGCTGGTTCTCACCATCTGATAAATGTTAAACCCTGTTGACCAACATGTTCAAATGTTCAAACTTAATAGAACATTGATTCAATTACGACTGAAGATACTGCCGTTAGGAACAAAGTAGAATCTTTGATTAATGCTTATCGTCACAGTGTTTATTTACTTTATTTCATTTAGCTAACGGTTATAAATATTTGATATAAGAAACTTCAGCAATATTCATGTAGGGGTAATAGATCTTTCAATAAAACAGACCTTTGGAAGACGAAGAAGATTTTGCAGTATTAGTTGCCGTACCATCTTATGTGGTTCATGTTCAGCATGACGAAAAAAGTTTCGTAATAGTAAAAATTAGAAATGTTTTGATGTTTCGCAAATTACTGATTAACTTATCCTTGATTCTAGATTGAAGATCGGGCAGTCTTTTTGCAATACTATAGAAATATTTTGTAAAGTTGAAAGTCTCTTTAGGCAAAGTTTAATCGCCATTGAATCTGATTTAAACGTTTCGGACAGTGAAATTGTTTAACTTATAAAATCAAATATAAAATCATCACAGGAGGGGTTGATTTCGATCGATTATGATCAATGTTGATCTACGGGTCTGACTACCCTGCGTACTCCAGTCCTTGCCTTCGATATATGAGTCAGCGTGAGATATCACATACCACTGGCAATGGCAGGAGATATCATTAGCCAAGATGATATCTTAGGGTGCTGGCGGACGAACTTTAATTAGTCTACGGCAGCACTCCCAGTCTTAGCTGGGCCGCGTTCCGTAGTGGTACCGTTCATTAGCTTTTCCGAGGAATCAGACTAACACATAATTATGTGTGGGCTTTGTGCCTCGATTGAGGTTGTGAGTGGTGCGGGGTCAGTTTTGTTTTCTGCAAATTTCTCACAATTTGTTTTTCACTTATTATTTTGTTATTATTTCTTCATCTTATCATGAATTATTGGCATATTTTATTGTAGAATAAGATTTTTTGCTTAGTTATCCATTCTCTAATAAAACATAAAAAAAATAAACCTCTTGATACATATATGGGAGTACAACACAAGGAATTTAAGTCTGCAAGTGGTAAAGCAAATATGCGCAATCCACCCGCCAATAAAGCGGCATGTCCACGGTATTTGCAAACCAACAAACCAACCTTTAAAATACATGTTCAAAACATCTGCAGATTGAACGCTAAGCATGACCACGTGCAACATCATCTTGAGCACGACAAACCGAACATTCTATTCCTTACAGAAACACCAGTTTCTGAAAATTTTCTCTTTATAGAATCGTTTAATTCCAAATATAGGCTTGAATCAGCTTTCAAACTCCATCAGGGCGTTTGCGCATTCATTCATGAGAGTGTTGCGTATACACGCTTTCCAAATTTTGAACTACACGGTGATGGCTTCAATACAATGGTTTTAAAGATTTGTCTGTCTTCCCGAAATTACTTTTTTTACAATAGCTTTATAGTGATCCCCCAACAAACGGAACCCAAACTTTTTTAATTTACTGACAAAAATTGTGGACGAGATTAGAGCAAAGTCCCCTAATTGTGAAGTTATCGTTACCGGTGACTTCAACGTCCACAACAAATCATGGTTGGAATTCTCCAAATCGACCGACGATGTTGACAATAGTGGAAAACTAGCAGAAATGTTGGCCACGTCTCAGGGCCTATTCCAAATTGTTAAAAGTCCAACTTTCACTCCCCGTAATGGCGGTAATAATAGTTTTCTTTTAGATCTCTTTCTTACCACAATGCCAGATACTCCGAGTACCGATGTAGCGAAAGGTAGTATTGGAAATTCTGATCATTATTTAATTTCATCAGTTATCAAAACTGATATACTTAAAACTAAAGCTCCCAAACCCCGTAAAATATTTCGCTACTCAAAAATGGATAAGAGTAGTCTTCAAAATTTTTTCTATGGTTTCCCTTTCGACCGTCATTGTTTTAACACTGTCAATGTAAATGTTTCTGCTCAAAAATTTACAGAAACCATTCAATTTGCTATTAATAAATTCGTTTCTTTTTCCATAGTAAAACCCAAACAAAAATACTTGTATTCGAAAGTTGCCAAAACGGCACTTAGAAACAAACGTGTGTTGAAAAGCAGAAATGTTTTCGATCTTTTTCAAAACTTCTATATCAAATTTTATTATAATAGTTATTTTTCAAATAAGCAGTTCCTTGATAGATGCCCAATGAATTGGTTCAAAACGGTTCACAAAAATGGTCAGTTACTTGATATACCAAAACATACGTTGCCTTGAAGTTCCATTCAAATTGAGTAATTAACGAAGACTGTAGTGTGCAAACAAACTTAAAAACCAAGTGAAAATACAGCAGTATGGTATTTAAACCCCGACACCGCTTTAGTTAATATACATCTTAGGGAAATCATTCCTTTTAGTGTTTGGTGTAAACCATACATCAAAGTTTTATAAAAATTTATTAATAATGTAGGGATAAGCATGGGAATAAATGCAAACAAAATTTTATCAGTGACACTCTCACAGTCGTAATTGTTGAGCTAGAGCACAATATTTTTGGAAATTACTTAATGTTTTTGTGTTGTTGATGTATATAAGCAAAAGCCGTCAAGAGGTTAAAGAGTTAGACTCTAAAGTATAAACTTGACAAATTTTCCGGTATGACATAAGTTATGGCTTATTTTGTTTTGTAAATAAGATTTGGACTTGGTTTTTTACTGTCCTCCTAAAAACTACAACACAACAACTCCTAAAAACTACAAACGCCTAACACAGTTCCACCCATCAAACATAATAAAAGATTAAGCAAGGTAGCACTTTTAAGTAGTTCACCATCAATTGTTAAAACGCCATTAGGCAGAAATATTAAACTACTTATTACCCATTGACGTTATAATTATTAGCCTTGCAAAGACCACAGTTCTTGTTTTTTATCCAACCAAATTGTCTTTCCTTCTAAAACACATTTAAAAACTCACACATATAAACTTTTATAGAAAAATCAATTTACTCGTTACAGTTATAGATTAATTTTCCAGCATAAAATAACATGGCAAAAAAGAAAATGAAAATTTTCAGACCATTTAACATTACATACTCCTTCGTATATACCAACATACGATTACACTATGGTTTGATGATTCTATCCATAATTGCTAAGTATTGTAATTCAATCATATAGAAAATTTTTATTTCTTTAGTTTTTGCTACTGTGATCGTTTAGTTTTATCAGTTCAAGATATTTTATTTTTGTAATATCTTTGAATTAGTTGTGTTAGTTTTCTAACTTATAATTTTTTTATGAATAAAATTGAACGGAAATAATTTATAAGCACAACAACAAAAAACATAGATTCTGAATTTAATGGTACGAAAAGATTGGTCATTTTATTATTTTAGATGTGTTTTCTTAATTGAATTCTTAAAATTAACAAGGTTTCCGTTAGACTAGGGAATGAAAATAAGAAGGATAGTGTTCTTTCTAAACATTTAAATTTTCAGAATTTTCTGTATTTTATGCTCCATGTAGGAATGCTGTCTAGCTAACCACTACGAATCTTCATCACGACAACACCGTTATAATTACCATGGCAGACGATTTATTTTTATTCTATACACCGCTATAGTATGGTATATCTCTGTCTTGTGGTTGCCCGCTTCCTGGGTAGCAGCCCTTATAATTTTTAATCATTCTAGACTAGGCGTTAGCCCGTCAAACATGCCGAAACCAAGCGATCGTAGTGGAACAGATACAACCACTAGAACATCAAAGAGATCCCTGATTTCATAATTATATCAAGTATAGTACTCGAAAAGAATATTTTCCTTCGTTTGTCTCCAGTGGCCAAAAGTATAACGTTGTATTTTACGCTTTAATACAAATAAACGTTATTTATAAGTTGGTTTACTGGTCCCCGTTTGTGACCTATACGCATCGCCATTGGACTAATCAACTTGTATAACTTGATTTTGATGTAAGTTGACACATAGGATGCAAGAAAATGTTTAATAGAGTAGAAAGTTCAGTTACCTGCTAGTATTCTAGGTTTGTTTTCTGTAAGTTTATACTGTTGTTTGATTTGAACGTTGATCCCAAATACTTAAACTTGCTCAACTCGTCGGCCAATTACTCTCCCCCAATTATTATCCCTCCCCCCTCCACCTTTTCTTTGAAAACTACTGAAGAAATTCATGGTCTTAGGAAATATTGTAAAGATTAGAGATATAATTAATCAATTATTAAATTTAATAATTAAAAGTAATATTATTTTTCTAACAACTTTTATTAAAAATATGAATTTCAGACGCGTTTCGGATATAAATATCCATCATCAATGAAAGAATTTATATTTATGACAATATAATCTAAAAATTTTAGTTTGTTTCTAAAAATATGTATACTATTTTAAACATAAAAAATTCAAATCAAAAATGAGAAAATTTAAAACTATAAAATATGGCAAGAACAAAAGAATAAAGAAAGGTATTAATTTATAATTAAATTGTATAAAATATTAGAACTAAATGAAAGTTGTTTATTTAAAATTAGAAATGGTGACTTCTTGATAGCTTTATATATTTCAAACTCTTCCATTGAATCCATGAGAGAACTTTTGTTACAAAAATGTAAAACTTTAAAATTATTTTCGAAACTTGTATATGTATGATTTTCGTTGATTAGATGTTGAGCAAAAATAGATTTTATATAAGGAATGTTTTTTCTTTTTGGTAAATGTTCCGAAAATCTTTTTATAAATTTTCAACCAGTTTGGCCAATACAAAATTTATCACAGGAATCACAATTTATTTGATATATGCCAGAGCATTCTTCTAATATAGGTTTTTCTTTGAATTTAAAATTTTTATACAGATTGTTAATTGTTTTGAAAGAAATTTTAAATTTGTATTTTTTAAATTGATTAGTTATTATGTACCAGAGATATATAATTTACCAATTTGTTAAATTGATAATCTATATTTTCCTATGTACATAAACTATAAGCTGGATGTAATTAAATCGTTTTCTAGTTACTATAAACAGCTATTGAAAAAATTTAAGCCGATGCAACATTTTAGGATTTATCAATATAAATACTTTACAACTAGAGATGGCAATCCCGGGATCCCAAAATCCCGTGATCCCGTATCCTTTCTTGATCCCGAAGTCCCGGGATTATTCGCTGAAATTTTCGGGGTTTCGGGATTAAAATATATTATTATTATTTGATCAGAAAACAACGGAAAACAATGAATACAGCAAGTTCGATTAGATTTCAATTTTTATTAACTGTTCTTATAATTTCAATAGTTATTTAGGTACCAAGGGTGTAAAGTTATACATTTCAGAGTAAGAATTTGCAAAACTATGTAAGAATACAATTTGGAAAGATAATACATTTGAAAATGGATTACAAAGCCAAATTGGCACGGTTATTTTTCATGCTTGTGCGGTTTGATATGTTGAAAACATGCACTCAAAAACCTTTTTTAGACTTTGAACTCGATGATTGCCCTAAAATTGGAAGAAACTGAATAAAAATTATATAAGATCCGGTTTTGGTGTTAGCTTCAATCATAGCAACAGTGGGAGCACTGTGCCATCAAGAGGCAAATTTAATCACCGCAGATATTGCATTGGACTTCATGTTATCAAAAATACAACAACAAAAATGTCAAAAATCAGTCGTCAACTTTTTTCTAATTTGAGTAACCATATATTTTTTTTTTTTAATAAAATGTGTTGTGTAGTAGGAATTACAACATGTGTCACAATAACACATAAAAACCTTTTAAGACCAAGGTCCCACAACAACATACGTTCAGAGGTGTTGATGGACGTAAATAACGTCGTTTGTTCTCCTTTGACAAATCCAGATCTATTTTTCGGTCATCATTTTTAGAAACTATTAAATCAACAAATTTATGGTATTTCCATTATAAACCAATTAAATAAGAAAAATTACCTACTTTTTAATTAAATGTTTTAACAATTTGTTTATATATAAATTATTTAATCTAGTTATTCATTTTTCATTTTATTTTTGATTCAAATCAAAATTTTTCTTCATAAATTTTTTGAATCGCTCTTGATAATGGCGTAAGGCGAAATGCATTGAGCAAAAATTTTTAGAAAATAAAAATAAAAAACATATTTGCGAAATACAAAACAAGTGTTATTAGTTTTTAATTTATATTAAAATGTTTCGCCAAGTGCCGACAGTCGACACAATCGAATTTTTTAATTTTGATTGTTCTATATAGTTTTTGGCATACTTCCTAAGCGTGAAAACTTCTCGCGTCATACCAGAGCAGCAGTAGCACCAATTTTTTTTTATTTTACAATATAAAAGTGTAGAACTGTATCATTTCGGTGTGATTTTTTTCATAGATTCAGCTTAAAAAATACTTTTGTTTTAAATCTATCTATCTACTTTTGTTTTAAATCTATCTTAACTATGTCCATAAAATATATAAATAAAATAAAATCGCATTTGCAATTTTTGTTTTTAATACTTGTGGACGAACTCGTTTTATAACTGTAGCAAATTTCAAGTTGAAAGCACTTGAGAAAATCGATATGAGATAAGAGAAAATCGATACGACGGACACCGAAGTCTCAGCATATATTTTAGTTTTTTAAATTATGGAACCCTAAGGACAACCATGGAGTTTTCTTTAAATAAACTAAATTATACGTATATTTGCCTTTGTACTTTAGACTTTAGTTAGAGCGCTTTGTGTGCAATATATATTAACATTCACCCGTCTTTGTTTTTCAAAACTAAGACTGCGTTCCAATTGATGCTAAATTGTACTAAACGTGCTAAATCAATTTAGTCAACTATTTTATTTGACTAAATCAACATTTTATTTCTAAATAATTAGAAAGAAATTTATACGTTAAACAATATCTGACAACTTGATTATTAATTTGAATTAAAATTCGGTAATTTTGTAAAACTAAATTTAGATTTAGCAGTTTAGTACAATTTAACAGCTAATTGGAACCCAGTCTAATTATTGAAACCTTCGTATAAAAAAAGTAGATTTTGTCAAGATTTTTTATATCAAAACCAACTTTGTAACCGTGCCGAAGAGTAAGATTCAACTGGAGTAAAATATAGGCATCTGTTTATGGATATTGATGTGGTTTAACTTAATGTAGGTTTCTTTTGGGGTTTAAAATGACTGCATCTACTCTCTACCGGACTGTATTTAAACATAACGTTTTAGAATATTTTTAATTTATTCTCAATAACAAAACATTACCCACTTTTGTTACAATCGAATCATCAATTCAAACTATCATTAATATTAATCACAATTAAATATGTCAAAACATTAAAATAAATGTTCGTTTTCTTTTTAGTTTTTAAGCGAATTAAATTTATATTGTCACTGTTTTGTAGTATGTCGAAGTGAAATATTTCACCCCCTTTTAGTTTTTTATTTTTCATCTAGTTATATGACTCTTGGTTAATGTTGTATAAAGATATAATTTTCGGATGATATCAATAGTGAATAGATAAAACCAAAAATAGAAATAAGAATTTAAGACAATTTCAACAATAACAATAACAACTTGTGGGATAAATAATTTATTGCTTGAGTTTGTTCACCCAAAGCCCAAAAACAATAAAATTTTCAACATTTTTTTTTTTTCAAAATATGTATAATCAAACTATTTGAATTTATCACTTGTTAAAATATGTTGAAAAATTGCGTGTTAAGAGGTTTATGTTATAATAATAAGGGATGAGATAATTTTTTGAAGTTTCAAGGGTAACAATTATTGCAGAAAGTATTACAATTTAATTGCTTATGGGGTTCTAACTGTTACGCAAAATAGGTTTTGCTATAAATGGAAAATATTTAGAATCTCTTGAACATCATGTTGGAACGAGAGACAATCAGGTTGGTAGTAACTGAAATAAATTTCACTAAAACATACTTATTATTTTAATAAACGTGCACAAAGAATATTTAAGTTGCATATTAGATAACTGTCGAATCTTAACTTTTTTAAAAGTAATTTCAACTAGCATTATTCTAGTCCCAATTTTGGGCCAGATTCGGGTTTTATCCCCAATGGTTGCTGCCGGATCAGGCAGCCTAATCATGCCCTGATTAAACGCCTCAGACTATCCAGGCAGGATCAACATTAGATTAGAACGGATTTAGATTAAAAACGGCATTTGCTACTGGGGTTGAACTACGTTTGTTTTCGGAACAAAATGCTAATCGAGTACTTGGAAATAAAAAAACATCAAATAAAAACATACTAAAATGCTGTTTTATGCTGTAAAAGCAGGGCTAGATCAGATTTAGGATAATTTAGCTTAAATATATGGACAGTCTTATTTGTACCTTATCATATTAAATGAGGCTAGCGTTAGTGCAAATAGAGCATACCCTTACTCTTACAAAGAAATCATATAAAATTTCTTAAAGGATCTAATGTCAAATAACTTATTAGAGCCTGCTCTATTAGACCGTGATCCAGTCCAGTTTAAAATAAGGCTTGGTTGAACAAAATGCTAGTCGTGATTCTGGTAGTATATATGGCAACAAAAACCCAATAGATGACATGCAATCCGTGTGTGATTTTTACGCTTTAATTTCATTAAATCGATCTAAAAAAACGTAAGTAGTATATCTAAGTATTCAATTCAATCCTTTACTTTTTATGGCATCTCACGACGGTTTCGATCATAAGAAGTCTAAGTATTAGTATGTGCTGTTTAAGTCTTTGTTTAAGAATTAGTATGCGTGCTTAGTATATGCTTGGTTTTAATAGCTATTTATGTATTAAGGGAGTAAAGTTGATCTTTTTTGTTTGAGAGTGGAATTGTTGCTCGAGGCGTTAGCCGAAGGCAACAAAAACTCGAAACCAAAAGAGACACTTTATTCCTGAATTACATACAAGATTTTTTGTATGAGTAAGATTCTGTATAGTTTGCAAAAATTAAAATACACATAATTACACAAAATAATAAAATATGTTTTAGGAAATTATTTGCTCCAAGTAGTTTTTCGAAATAATAGTAATAATAAAAACTTTTGACATTGTTATTTCAATTGGAAAAATATGGAGGGGCTGAAATCTCACAGCTCTGAGATATCAAGACTTCGGTCTGGGTTAAGGATTTTGATATAGTTTTTGGCAAAAAACTTTTATCAGGACATAGTTTTTAGTTTTGGGCTGGGCAGCGATGAATATCAAACATAACTCTTTGTTAAAGTAAAAGTATTTTTTATCTCTGTTTAAAAATTTATTACAAAACTAACACGAAACATCAATACGTTGCCGGAAAATTATAATCAAAATTCCAAAAATATTGTTAAATTAAATAAAATCAAACTTTTTCAAAATTCCAAAAATATTCCAAAAATTATAATAAAATCACATATTTAAACTTTTTCTAAATTCCAAAAATAATCCAAAAATTCTTAAAAATTCAAATTTTTTCCAAAATTCTAAAAATATTGCAAAAATTATTACAAAATCAAAAATTGAAAATTTTTTCAAAATTCCAAAAATTATAATAAAATCAAAAATTAAAAATTTTTCAAAATTCTAAAAATACATATTCCAAAAATTCATACTCAATCAAAAATTAAAACTTTTTCCGTAATTCTAAAAATATTGCCAAAATTATTACAAAATCAAAAATGCAAACTTTTTCAAAATTCCAAAAATATTTCAAAATCTATAACAAATTCAAAAATTTCCATGTCCAATTTCATTTTCAATTACATTTACGTCATAAAAACAGCTACATTTTTTTTTCCAAAAAATTGGCTAAAAAAATAAATGAAATCATTTTTTGACACACTTGACATTATTTTTTTGACAAACTTATAATGCCATAATTCTCTATAATAATAATAAAATATCATGTCATACAAACAATTAATTTTATTTTTTTCTAAAAAATTGGGTAAAAAATAAATAAAAACCTTTCCACACACTCTATAATAATAATAAAATTTCATGTCATACAACTAATAATTTTATTTTTTTCTAAAAAATTGGGTAAAAAATAAATAAAAACCTTTTGACACACTTGACAACATTTTTTTGACAAATTTATAATGCCATAATTCTCAATAATAATAATAAAATTTCATTTCAAACAAACAATTTTATTTTTTTCCAAAAAATTAGGTAAAAAAATAAATAAAAATCTTTCTTTTGACACACTCGACAACATTTTTTTAACAAACTAATAATGCAATAATCTAGTTTTTGATCCCACATACCAATCTCGACCATCAAGATTTCTGAAAATTTAATGTTCCTGCTCGTAATCACTTAAAATGAAGTAAAATTTAAGCCAAAAATATGAAAATCGCTATTTTTGACACACATAATGATTTTTTGACACACTTCCGGTAGAGTTATCGAACACAGCGTCCTTTCGGACCTGTCTCTTGAGTATACCTACTTTTAGAAAAAAAAATTTTTTGAAATCCCTCCAGCGGTTTTCCCTGATCGTAGGTAATGACGGGCGGCCAGCAGACAGACACATTTTTTTTTGCTTTTTTAGAATCAGTAGGTCTTAAAACGTCGAAAAATGCCATAAAAGGGGGGTAAGAATTTTACTTATGGCTCATGAATGTAATACTTAGGTCTTTCAGACCGAAGTAAAATGGCCTACTTTACGAACAATTTTTGAATCGCAAAAGTGCATTTTACGGTTTACTCGTACAAAAAATCATTTAGGTTTTTTAGAATAAAGTCCGGTAATTCTTGTTTATTGTTTGTAGAAATCTTGATTATGTGTGTATGTTGCAAGTAGTTTATATATTTTTTTAGGCATTCTAATATTTTTTGAAAACCCTTAAAATGGTATAATTGGGTGTTATAACATATCCGTTATGTTGTTTTTTATTTTCTTAATATAAGTAATTGAAGTTCTTAAACCAAAACGCTGGAAAATTTAGATATAGAAAGTTTACAGATGCTGAAGCCCAACATGACGTAAATCAATATAAATTAAAAGGGGTAAGAAAATGAATCATTTTTAAAGTTTTTTGATATCATCATTTTTGTCAGTCTCTCACAGCTATCACTCACTTTAAATAGAAGCTGTTTCAACCTGTCACATTGCCATAATATATATTTCTACTAACCCATTCATTGAAGCTACCAAAAATCATTCAAACGTCGCTATTCGTATGATTAAATGGTTTTCATAAACTCATATGCAGTGCTATATAAAAGGTGTCCTTTTTACCGCTTGTTTTTGTTTAATAATTGTATCTATGGCAGGGGTGCTCAACCTTTTCGACCCAAAGAGCTACTTTTTTCCCAAACGAATGGCGATCGACCAAATGTTACGTAGACTGGAGTATGATAATGTAGAGCGGTAAAGTTCCCGATTTATATAGTTTCTGTTTTCTCACAATTCACAATTTTGCTCACTACCCGTAGTTCACAATAGTTTTCCATTCGTCTACAGTCTGTGGTCATGTTTTCATATAGTTTCCGTTTCATAAATTTATTCTTAGAATAAAACAATTAACAATAGTATTTCCTTTACAATCCCCTATTAGTGACTCACACTGCGTTTTCACTCGCATTACTTTACCATACTACTAAAATTTGAATTCTCCGGACGCTAACCGTACTTGCTCAACAAAATTTTCAAACCTCAAACGGCTGTGCATATTTGTCCAATCGTTGCAATAGCTAAAAATTATTCTCCTACAATTGGTTATGTATTCGATTTCTTATATGGATATTTTTTATCAACTTATCTTTCCGTTATAGATTTACATTTTACTGTAATACTATAGTAAGCTATTATTTCATAACACATAAACATCATAAGATCGGTTGAACTTACGTTTGATTCTTTTTAATATTTCTTACAAGTGTGTTGGAAATAACTTGTTTCGTGGAATCGTCTTACAATATTGTGTATTACAAAATCACAACTAGTTTTGTTTTAACGAAAAAGGTCCTAACATTTATTAACATAATATAAATTAATTTCCTTTCATCAGCAACCCTTTTTCGAATTTTTCGAAGTTAAAGGTTGCTATAAAAAGAGATGACTATACGATCTCGCTCTCTTAGTCTCATCATTCGTTTCTGATTAGATTCTTATTTTGGGTACTGTCGTCTGTCAGTGCGGTCAAAGTGATATATTAAATAAATTGATACGTGGCATTTTGTGTTTGTCCTTAGAAAAATATTAATTGCTTGTTTAATACGTGTAAAAAGTTTTTTTTGGTGATTCGTTTTTGTTAATTTATTAACGTAATTTACATACGTGTGTAGTCAAATCATATAGAGTTAATTTAGTGAAATTGTGTTGTAAGAAAGATCCTGCCGGTGACTATTAACCCCAATGGTTCAGGTATGACCGTGTAGAATTATTTTTTTGTTAGTTCTTATACAAATGCGCTAGTTAAATTTAACTTTAACATAAAAAAATTCAAATAGAACTACGGGAACCAAAAGGGTGATCAGTAATTAAAAAAAAAGTATTTCTGTTGTGTGTATTTTTTTAATGATGGCGCTTGATAAATTTAACTTTATAAGGAAATTAAATAAAAATATGAATCGTAAATCGTGACGCGAAATTAAAGAATCAACAAAAGAAAATTTTGTGTTGTGTATGTACCATTAACAGCGCTTGTTAAATTTAGTTTTTAAATCAAAAAAGTTAAGATAAATTTAATTAAACTCGAGGTTTGCATTCTCCTCTAACTAAATTTAAATTCATTAAGGATAAATTTATTAGTCTAGAACAATCGCTGAAATCTTTTATTTGGTGTATAAATACTTAAATTATAATAAACAATTTACATGTTGGAATTTAGATAATTATTAACATCGATGTCGTGTATCTTTTGTTGACGTGTCGCCCACACTTGATTGTTTGTAGAATATTTGGGAGATATCACAAGATAAAATGTTTTTGGGAATATCACGGATGTGGTCGCTTGTGTTTGCCTGATCCACCAGTTTTTTTTTGTGGTGCTGCAATTAACCATCGGCAAAATAATATATGCATAATATATATAACTCATGTAATATCCATCTACAAGCGCGGGAGTGGATCATTCTATATACAGGTGGCACTACAACTACCTGATTATCTAGTCAAAATTTATGTTATTTATTACTACTATTACCTGATTTATGTCAACGCAACAATAGTCAAAATTTATATTATTTATTACTAAAATTACCTGATTATCTAGTCAAAATTTATGTTATTTATTACTACTTACGTCAACGCAACAGTAGTCAAGATTTATGTTATTTGTTGCTACTATTATCTGAGTGATGTCAACGCAACAGTAGCCAAAATTTACCTTATTTATTACTACAATTACCTGATTTGTTTCAACGCAATATTTGTGTCAACGTTGTGCTATTGCTGCCGTGTATTATCAACTCAACATTTGATGTCAAACTTTTGCTATTATTTCAAACTTATTACAACGCAACATTTGTGTCAAAGTTTTACTATTGCTGCCGTATATTATACATATTTGAACGCATCATTTAGATCAAATTATTTTTTTGCTATTACTACTAGATATTATACATATCTCAACGCAACATTGATATTAAATTTTTGCGGTTACTACTGGATTTCGACCGTATTTCAACACATCAGTATTAGTTATACAATTTTATCCGTGATACTTTACCTGCTGGATTATGCACTGCTGATGGAGGGCTAGGGCCTTAAGACGTTGAAGCCGGGAGGATTTAAACATGGGGTGAGCGAACTTGATTTATTTTATTTACTTTTTTTACCTAGAGGTGTGAATGCGTGTGAAAGGGTGTACAAGTGATTGAATGGGGCTTGCTTGCCGATGCGTGTGTGTGTGAACTGGTGATGCGTGTAGCGAGACACATTTAGTCTGAATTGGAAATGATTCTAATCTAAATATTTTTACTCCGAGGTAAAACTTACCATACCAAATGCCTTTTCTATATTATATTACCTAAATTTATGAATTTATATTTTTAAGTAAATCAAAAATCAGACTCAAATAACCTGTGATACAAATAAAGAAAAAGGGAAATATCTAATAAAGACTTTCACTATAGCGTGTGACGCTCTCCCGTGCTCTAAGATTTGATTCACGGTTTACCAGCAATGGTAGTGGTTTGCGAGCTGTACCATATTGCTCAGCTGGCAACAATGTACCCTATGTTTGATTACTATCATCTGTGATGCTTGCTGCGGGTCTTAAAGCTTAAGTGTCTTGTCTCGCAGTCTGAGTGTGTGGGTGAATGTTGGCATGTATGCAGCGTGAGTGTGTGGGCGTATGGGAAGGATTGTGGAGGTTGGACGCGCTGATCGTGGTTCTTTCGCAAAAGGGGTCGCCAGAGTCTCCTATTTTCCACTTGTTTTTTTTCCATTTCTGTAAATCTTCGTAAATTGCGTACATTTCTGCATTTGTGTTGAAGCAACAGGTAAAACTCTATCAAATCCACGATGGCTGAGCATTAGTCGTTATGGCGTTAAATTACTCTAGGTACGCATTCTGCTATGCCATTCTCATTGGTTCGCCAATGAGAAAGCTCTTCATTACACAAATGAGAATAATTGGCGTGCTAGTAAAATGTAGTAATTAAAAAAAATAAAAAAATGGTTTTCATTCAAAAAAAACATTTCTTTTTTTAATGAGATGATTGACATTGAATATCATCAGTTATTTTTGAGTTTTCGGGTTCATAATTACTTACAGCTAAACGTAAGCACTCATAAAGCTGATTTTCGGTCATAAGTAGGCGGTATTTAGATTTTGCATAATTCATTTGAAAGAATGACGATTCACATGAAAATGTTGACCCAAAACATGAATGCATTCTAAGATAGACAACTTTTAAGATGGATATTTTTCAATGCACATATTGTTCCATATATCAAATTTATCACGCGATTTCAAGCCAATGTCGCTTTGTAATTCAATTAATGGCATTTCTAAGCTACTTACAAGGCTACATCCATACTAAATGTTTTTCCGATTAGTAGAGCCATCCATATTTATTATATTTATTTTAGAAAATGGTGAAGTTAAAAATGAAGTAATTGGAGTCTACAAATATTTGTTTAAATTGCAGGAAAATGCTTTCCAAAATATTACTAAATTGTTGGTAATCACACATTTTCATATTTAATTTTATTTCGTCTGTTAAATTCGAAAAATGAAATTTAATCTTCTAATACCTAGTATTTTTTTTCAACTGTTCTTATTAGTCGAGAAAACTATTCAGAAAACCTTTGTCCTTTACATTTAACTAAACGATTCTTTTCAATTACTACAACTGAAACAACCTAATATTTGCAAACCCAAATATTCATATTGATCAACAATACTTCTATAATTAGCGATATCTAGCATGCAATAACCTGACATATTCCATACTGTTTCTATTATTTGGAAGCACCTGAATCTGGATTCACTCAGAAACATGATCTTCAATTGAGAACCTTGCAGCCAAAGGAGGGTACATCCAAATTTGAGACCAAATTTTAGGTCTTAGTTGCTCTTTGTTTCTAGTCAAAAGTGTTTCCCATAATATGTTTTTTTTTAAATTATGTAGCAAAATGTATGAAAATCATTATTTTAACTTACTTGAAGATATTTTTGACACATTTATAATTTAATGATCAAGCACCTTGTTTCACCTACAGATGCCAACCATCAACGTGATCCCACATTCAAAGCTACTAATTATTATCACTCAAAATATACATTTTTAAGCTAAATATTCTTTTTGACGCACTTAAACATTTTTTGATACACATTCTGTGCAGTTATCGAACTCATCGCCGTTTGACCTCTCCGTATTAACGAAACATATAGTTAACTCGTTAGCTTTAATTCTTATTAATGGTTGGTAAACATACAAACGGCATCGGTTTTTGTAGAATGAGTACTATTGTGTTTGTAAAAATCTAATTTTGCCCCATGGCCATTAATAAAATTGTATCCGTAATATAAAGTATATAAGAATGCATGAACAAATAAATAGTTATTTAATAAAATGTTTCTACATTAAATTAAGTTTTATTCGAAACCGTGTTTGATGGAATAACAAAAAGGTAAAACACTTATATTGCATCAAAAATATTACTTTTATACGAATATAACATAAATAAAAACAACTAATCAAAGTAGGCTATTCTTCCAACATTAAAATAACAAATTTCAAAATTTCTGTTGACAGAATTCTATCAACAGAATTCTGTAGACAGAGTTTAAGTGAATGATACCTTTGAAGAATTCTGCGTCGGAGATTTAAATCAATCGACAGAAATTTCGATCAAAATTCTGTTAAACGACGTCAATTCTGACAACAGAAAATATTATTTCGACAGAAAACAGCCTTGCAAATCCAGACTTAAACTAGAACTAAATATACTAGACTTCAGCAAAAATATTTATATGGAAAAAAAAACTTCTCGCGATCGACATAAATTTTCTTCGCGATCGACCAGTCGATCGCGATCGATGCGTTGGACACACCTGATCTATGGCAATGAGAAATGGCAATGAGAAATCTATTTTTATATACATATCATGTAAATGTTGGTGTTAATCCCACTGATCAGGTTGAATATTATTGTATAGTTTCTTGAATGTTTTAAATGTCTTCACACAAGAAAGTCAATATCAAACTCTCTTTGAGAAGAATTTGTGAAAGAAGATGACTAAATAGTAGTGAGAAAATATTTATCGAACGATAAAGTTAGCTTTTGCGAAGGTGTTAAACTGCCTGGATTCCATAGGAATTCATCCAAAATCTTTGGTATAATAGGTAAAAGTTGTAACTTTAGAATTTTCTCAAGAGATTAAAAGTTCAGAGTTTGTCATTTGCCCCTGTCACCCACGTACCTATACTCATTTTAGGCCATAGTACTTGGTTTTCTATGCGGTTTCAATCTACAATCTTCTCTAGAGACCGACGATTTTTCTGGTGAAAAATTATTTCACTTTTATTTTATTACAAAGTGTATGTGTAGTCTTAATAATAATAAACTGAGCTCTCTATGTATCGGAGATACCATCCCGAGCAATTGGTCAGGGCTCAAATAAGGTTCTGATCAGGTTTGCCCTGGTCCGGATCAGGCATTGGTAAGGTATCCTGATTGGACCCTGATCATGATTGTAACGCTTTTTCCCTAGCAGGTCCTGATTGGGATTGTTGGATCAGACCCTGATTGGGATAATCGGATCAGACCGTGATTGGGACAATTGGATCAGGCCATGATTGGGATATCCGGAACAGACCCTGATATATATTTATATACTATATACATAAATAAATTAAAATAAACTAAAAAAATTGCAATGGAAAAAACTAAAACATGAAACGATTTTAACTATTTATTTCTAATATGGATAATACTCTAGTGAATTTTAATCAAATGACATGTCAGCTAGGGGTTAAATACAAAAAACCAAATTAGGACCTGATATATTAAGATTAGGTTAAGCCTATAAGGGTATTGTAAATCAGGCCTGGAACAGGACCACATCAGATTGTCCTAATAAGGCTTACTCTTTCTGGGCTGACCAGGATCTGATCACCCAGTGATTGTATTCAGGTTTTCCCTAACTAATTTCTGCTCGAGATGTTATGCAGGCATTTTTTTTGGCATTTTTTCATCGACTATTTTTAAAAAATTTGAAATTTTGATATATTGTTGGTATTGACGAAAGAAAAAAAACGATTTCTGGTTTTATTTTTTGAGTACTCTGAATCGGAGTTATGCGCGGTTGAATTTTTGAGGCTTTTTCACGTAGTTTTGGTAAGGGTGTCAATGTTTTGTTAATAGGTGCCACAAATTTCATGCGATTTACATATATTTTTGCAAATAAAAAGTAAAATAGTTAAATATTCGAAATGTTTAAGTTGGATAATAATAATTTTTCTCTTTTCCGCTAGGCGGCGCGTTAAACCTTGGTTTACTTCAAAGCTCATATCTCGAAAATCGTTATTTTGTTTTGTTTTTCACAAATTTTAAAGTAAGCACGTGCAACTATGAAACTAAAAAAAAAAAGTGAGAGATTCCATATGGATTTTTATACGATTTTTTAAAGTTTAGTATATGAAAAATTCACCTGTGTTTTTACATCAAACTAATTATGCTTTACTAAATGTGAATCTAATATATTGAAAAGGTTAATAAATATTTTTTCTATAAAAATCATAATTTAATGAAACAATAATAATATTACAAACAAATATGTACATAAACAAATTAATTTATATACTTTTTTTTTTTTTTTTAATAAAATGTGTTGTGTAATAGGGTTTAGAATATGTGTCACAACAACACATAAATACCTTTTAAGACCTAGGTCTAGACCTGGGTCCCACAACAACTGGCCTTCTAAGGTGTAAATTAACGCTTTTTTTAAACATCTGTGGGTTGAAGCCGCCTGAGACTAAGTGTTCCGGCAAACTATTCCATTTGTACGCAGTTCGGACAAAGAAGTCTTTCTGCGATCTGCCAGTATGACAGCGCGGGATCTTTACCGTTTCACCGGATGCGGTAGCCGACTGCCGAGTGGAACGGGGGTAAGAATAAGTTTGAGGCATGAAGCCGCTGATTTCATCTGAACATTGCTGATGACGATATTTGTAAAAAACAACGAGGTCAGCAACAGTGCGACGATGTTGTAGGGAATCAAGCTTTGATGTCAAAGTTCGATCACGCACAATTCGTATAGCTCGCTTTTGAACAGAGTCCAAGAGGGCCAAGAGGGCCAAGAACAGAGGCAGCACCCCAAACTTGACAGCAGTACTCCATACAGGGACGAATATAGGACTTATAAACATGGAGCAATTGGTATGGAGTGAAAAATTTGCCTCTAAATTGAAATATTTTTGATTATCGGAAAAGGAAAACATTTTGGCCATTATTTTATCGAATGTGTGTTATCCGGTAAAAACCCAAGCAGAGTTTGCCAGACTTTGAAATACGGCCCATTAATGTTTAACATTATATGGCTATTGTTATTGGGCCGGTACTAGAACCATTCATCGGCCGATCTATGGTTTACAGAAAAGAGCCAGTTTACACTTACTTTTGAATGGCCAAGTATTTCCCTTAACAATACTTGGCTATTTTTGTTCGGCCATTACTGGAACCATAAATCGACCGATCTACGGTTTATAGAAAATAGCCAGTACACTTTACTTTATATGGTCTATCAAAGGCCCGTTAATGTTTAGCATTAATTGGATATTGTTATGGGGCCAGGAATGCAAACATGAATTGCCCGATCTATGTCATTCGGTTAAATTCACTAGAGTAATATCTATTTTAGAAATAAATAATTTGAAAAATTTTGCCTTTAATTTAGTTATCGTTTCTCAGCTGAAAGACTATGATATTATTGATAATGTTGGTATGAGTTTTAAATTTGTTTTCATTAGACATTTCAATTTTATTTTAATTAATTTAATATGTATTTAATTTATTTAAATTTACATATGATAATATTTTATATGTCTTTAATGGTTCAGTCGTGGTTGCCAGTACTCGGCTATTGCTACAATACTGGTCATTATTATTGGTCCGCTCTAAGTATTAAAATACTATTATATTTTACGGATGGCTCAGAAACTCAAGAAATGCCATGCTGTAGATATTTTAATATCAACAATATTCCTCTTATTTTTAGAAGAGAAATATTGTTGATATTAAAATACCTACAGCCCATACAAGGTTGTACAACTGGTACAGTAATGGTCCATTACTGGCAGCCAGTAATGCAGCAATGGGCGAGTACTGGCAACCACGACTGGGCCATTAACCTAATTTTACTGGATGATAACTTCGGACAATAAATGATTGCCATTCTTGGGCCAAATACTGGCAACTATGACTGGGCCAAATACTAGCAACCATGACTGGGCCGTTAAAAAAAATATACATTATTATCACATGTAAATTTAAATAAATTAAATACAAACTAATTTAAAATAAAATAAAAATAACGGAAAAAATTCAAAACTCCCCATCCAACTGGTTCAGTTGCAAGAATGGCTGAGTAATGGCAAACACCGCCCTGACTCCGCCAGTACTCCGTCATTAAAAAAATATAAAATAATATTTTTTATACATAAATTTAAATAAATTATTTACAAAATAATTAAAATAAAATAGAAATGAAAATAAATTGAAACATATACCAACCTTTTCTATATTACCATAGTCTTTCAACCGACAAGGCGATAACTAAACTATATGTGAAGTTTTCCAAACTATGTATTTCTAAAAGGGATAATACTCTAGTGAAACTTAAAAAAAATGACATAGTTGCCGATCTATTCATGGCTACAGTACTGGCCCAATAACAATAGACAAGCAATATTTACCGTATATTTAACAATATACTGGCTATTTTCTGTAAACCATAGATCGGCCGATGATTGGTTCTAGTATTGGCCCAGTAACAATAGCTAAGTATTGTTAACCGTTAATGGACCAGTGCTTGGCCGTATGTCAATGTCTGGCAAAACCTACTTGGGAGCATGGCATTTCTTTGGAACTGCTCATGGAAAGGGTTCATCGGATGAGATTGGAAGCACACTTAAAAGAGAAGCACGGAGAGCATCGCTTAAGGGAGAGAAAATCAACAGCAAGGGAATCATTTGAAATGATAGAAATTTGGTCGAAAAAAATCAACCACGTATGAAATTTTCAAAAGTATCTTTTGCGGTTTTCGGATATTAAAACAATTAGTGGACCTCAAGGATCTCAGTATTTTTTCGGGATAACACTACACGCGATAAAATAATTGCAAAAATGTTTCCCTTTTCCGATAATCAAAAATATATAAATTAATTTTTTAATGTATTTGTTTGTAATATTATTATTGTTTCATTAAATTATGATTTTCATAGAAAAAATATTTATTAACCATAGTCTCATGCTTATGTTAGTGTTAAGATGTTGAAAGTAAATCACAATCTTCGGTCGTTTGAATCTCCAATTCTTATTCTCAATAAAAACATGTTTTTCGATGAGTAATGCACAGAATATGTTTCAATATTAAGTACAGATGATAAAATATAAAATTTTCAATATATTAGATTCACATTTAGTAAAGCATAATTAGTTTGATGTAAAAACACATGTAAATTTTTCATATACTAAATTTTAAAAAATCGTATAAAAATCCATATGGAATCTCTCACTTTTTATTTTTTAGTTTCATAGCTGCATGTGTTTAATTTAAAATTTGTGAAAAACAAAAAAAATGAATTTCCGAGATATGAGCTTTGAAGTAAACCAAGGTTTAACGCGCCGCCTAGCGAAAAAGAGAAAAATTATTAATTTCCAACTTACACATTACGAATATTTAACTATTTTTCTCTTTATTTGCAAAAATATACGTAAATCGCATAAAATTTGTGGCACCTATTAACAAAACATTGACACCCTTACTAAAACTACGTGAAAAAGCCTCAAAAATTCAACCGCGCATAACTCCGATTCAGAGTACAGTCAACCCTCCTACAACGCGACAGATACGTTCTAAGAAAACGTCGCGTTATAAGAAATCGCGTTGTAAGAGACATGAACTCTATAGAAAAAAAGGGGTTATGTTCTAAGTATAAAAAACTGCATTTAAACTAATATAATGGAACTTTAATAAGTTAATATTCAAGATTTTCTTAAAAATTATTTAACAAAATTATAATAAATTAATAAAATTCAACAAAATAATTCACGTTTTTAAAAATTAAGAACTAAATAAAATTCAAATTTTTAAAAATTAAAATATAAAAAGAAATGTTGATGCATATTATTTATAAAAATTCTTCTTCATCACTGCTAAGCGGATTATGCCGCGAACGTTTTGCTGGTGCTATATCCGAATCTGAACTACTGGAACGTTTTGCTTGTGCTATATCCGAATCTGAACTACTGGAGCAAGGGATAGGTTCGTTAGTTCTTGCGGTCGTTTTCGGCTTGACATAATCAGTTATTAATGATTGTTTCCTTTTTGCGATTAAATCTTTATAAATTTCGTCATAAGCCGACAAGCAATTTTCTAAATTTCTTGTAAATTTTTTAGCTCTTTCCTCCAGTGGATCAATCTCTAAAAAATAATTCGCTAACTGCTTCGCCATATCTAAACCTTTTTCTACACCTTTTACAGTAAATTTCTTGGATTTATCTTCATCATCGGATATATCTTCAGAATTTGAACTATCTTCGAGTGTTTTACTGACTATTGCAACCAAATCAGCTTCGTTTATTTCATTCTCCGTCATTAGTTCTTGTATATCGTCCAATGTTATTTCATCGAACCCATCGCGTCCTATTGCGTGAGCAATATTAAGTATTTTTCCAACTGCATTTTGAGTTGGCTCATCAGCATTTCTCTGATTTACCATTTCTGGTAATAATACTTTCCAACAAGCATTTAACGTGGATTGGCGCATTTCTTTAATTGACGAAGCAACAATTTCGACACAATCCAAAATTGTGAACTGTTTCCAAACCTCGCTGGTTGTATTATTTGTGGTGTCTATTTTGTCTAAAATTAATTGAAACGACTTACGGATATATATTGCTTTGAAATTCGCTATGATCCCTTGATCCAAAGGTTGTAATAGCGAGGTAGTATTAGGGGGTAAAAATGATATCTCAACATTTGGGTGATTTAAATCACATAAATGCGAGGGCGCATTATCCAAAATTAATAGAACTTTGAATGCTAAGTTCTTTTTCTTCAAGTAGTTTTCCACATCTGGAACAAAACAATAATGGAACCAATCCTTAAATAAATTAGCAGTCATCCATGCCTTTTTATTAGCCCTCCAATACACAGGAAGACTGTTTTTGTTACATCGTTTAAACGCTCGTGGATTTAACGATCGGTTAATGAATAAAGGCTTGGTCATAAAATCACCAGATGCGTTACTGCAGAAAAGTAAGGTGATGCGATCCTTAGCAGCTTTAAATCCAGGTGCTATTTTTTCATTTCTTGAAATATAAGTTCTGGAGGGCATTTTTTTCCACCACAGTCCTGTTTCATCGGCGTTGAACACCTGATCGGCAGAATAGCACTTTTCTTGAATTATTTTTGCAATTTCTGCTGGATACAACTTTGCTCCTTCTACATCAGCGGATGCTTTTTCTCCCTGTAGTTTAATATTGTGTAATGAATGGCGATTTTTGAATTTTTCGAACCATCCATTGCTAGCAACAAACTTATGACTGGATTCATTACCTGACGATTCTCCAATTTCTTTTAAAAATTTAAATATCTTTAAAGCTTTTTGTTTGATTACGTTTCCGTCTAAAGGTAACCGTTTTTTTGTCATATCTTCTACCCATATTATAAGGGCTTGTTCCATTTTTTCAATTATATTTGCTCTCGGACGTGCAGTAATTTTGGCAAGCACAGATGATCCGGATGCTACCGAATTCCTAATTTTTTCTTCTGTTTTTTTTATGGTTCTAATTGTTGACTCATTTAAATTAAAATGTTTAGCAACATTAGTAATCTTCTCTTGATTTTTAAGTCTATCCAAAATTTGAATTTTGGTTTGAAGTGTAATAAATTTTCGAATTTTCTTTTCATTCGGCATTTTGAAGGGTTTAATAATTTTTTTCCTATAAATTTAAATTATAATAATTATATTTAGTTATATTATAATTAATTTATAATAAAATATTTTTGAACCAATTTCATACCTTTTTTTTACTGAAACAATATTGTAATTTTTGTGTTTGGTTTGTTCTATTAAACAATCAGACTAAACTCATTAAACTCAGACTTATTTTTGTAGGTTTAGTACTTATATATGTATTTCATTCAAATTGAACTATGCAGAATTAAAACAAAAAGACACCTGTTTTAACCATGCTTCGCCACAAGGTTGCCAATTTCTCGCGAGGATTACAAATAAAATATGATAAACACAATCATAAAATGAATTCAATATTGTTCAAATAGAATTACTTTTCATAAACAAACAAAAACTATTTTCTATTTATCTAATTCTATTTCTCATTATTTGTCTGTAGTGTCCTCGCGAGAATGTGGCAACCTCAATGTACATGGATACATACATTACATACAATAAAATTTGTTTTCGTCCTAAATTTACTTCAATTGTAAAATACACACACATTTTTGTATCTATACAAAATAAATGATGTCAAATTTTAATCATTCCGAGAAAAGTGCTTTTAGAAAGTAAATTATTTTTAATCGCGTTGTAGGAAAAAAATATCGCATTGTGAGAAAAAATGCCGCAATTTATGAAGCGCGTTGTAGCGAAAACGCGTTATAGAAGTGTCGCGTTGTAGGGGGGTTTGCTGTACTCAAAAAATAAAACCAGAAATCACTTTTTTTCTTTTGTCAATACCAACAATATATCAAAATTTCAGATTTTTTAAAAATCAAAATTCGACAAAAAAATGTACGTTTTCAAAATAATAGCCCTTCTTTCTTTCTATTCCGTTCGAATAAAAGTTAGTTTTATGAATTTTTAACGTAATCATCTCTATAGCTTTATCATAGTTAGCCAAATTACAGATTTTTTTCATTTCCAATATGCTAACAACTTTTTGGCACAACTCCAAGCCCGTAAAACATTATTGAAAAAAATACGGGAAATGTACATTAATTAATTGTGCATGTTACAAAATCCCTTTGCACAAAATTCGCATGTTCTACGAATTACAAAAAATCGAACCAAAACAAAATTTATTTGATAATAAGATTATAATACCGCATTTACAGCGACATAGCAAACTAGTAGATAGTATATTAACTTGCATCTAGTCATATTTAATATGAGTTTACAGCGTAGATTGCAAATTAAATCTTTCATTATATAATAGTATATTATTGAATTAGGTTAGGAGCTAAAGTTGTCCTTCTTGTGTTGAGTCTATAGTTTGGCAATTGGACAATTATAGACGAAACACAAAAAGTCACTTTAGCTCCGAATTCAATACACTATTTTGTCGACAAACGTTTAAATTTAATGCGTCAAATTTTAAAAAATTAATGCATCAAATTTTTTATAAATATGTTTTAGGTAATAAATTTTCTGAAATTAATTTTTATTGATTTTAATTCATTAAAATGAACTGAAATGCATTCTGTTCTGAACAAATTAATAATATCATGTTATTTTACTTTACAGCCGCCGTAAAAATATGAAAATTACTTCACTGCCGCTGTAAAAATATGAAAATTACTTTACAGCCGCCGTAAAAATATGCAAGATACATTACAGCCACCGGCAGATAAAATAAAAATGGCGTTACTTTTGCAGCTGCTGGCTAAAAAGTAAGACTTTAGCTACTCTTCAGCGGCAGTGAAGTTAAACTTTACAGCCGTTTGCCGAAAAACACATTTTAATTTAGTTTAGTTAAAGTTGCTATATGTCAAACTTTTAAGCAAGTAATGAAAAATATGATAACTAGACTATTTATCAAATTTTTTCTCTTATTGTTGAAAAATATTTGACGGAGAAAAGAAATTTGATAATATAAAATTTTTAGGAACAGGAGACGGTATAGAAATCAAAGATTTTTATTTGCAATGGTGTTTACAGCGTCAATATCAATTTAAAAATAATTTGCTAGATAGTAGAACCCAATATCAAATTAGTTGCAAGCTCTTAAAATAAAAAATTTTTACAGCACTGATTTAAATTACATCTACTAATTTGCTATGTAGCTGTAAATGCGGTATTAAATAAAGATTTAAAAAAATGGAGAGGAAAAAAGTAGTTTAACCGTTTCTAAAATGTCTGGTTTTATTTAATTTTGTATGAGATGCCTTTCGTAATAATAACAAACACAGAAAACAAACAGGCCTTTTGAATAATTGATTTCAGAGATTCAAAAAATTAGTATACATATTTATTTAATATTTTTTGTTTGTCATTTTTCATGTCGGTTTACTGATATTTAAATTAATTTTTTTTATAATATTAAGAAAATTGTAAAACATTAATATAATTTTTTATATCTAACCCAAATATTTAAAGTTTTTGAATTCCGATTTTTTTTAAATGTATTGTATGTTAAAAAAATGGATGTGTAGTGCAAAATTGTTTAGGACACTACTATATGATAAAGATGTAGTGCAAATGTTTTACGTATACTACTATGTGATAAAATGTAGTTCTTATATGTGTGTGATACTTCGGTACTTTGCAGATGTTATATCAAGAAAAAGTCTCTATTTTTCAGTTTTAATTTGTATTTCTATTTATAATGTTCTGAATTGAGCTTATGTATATTTTAATAGCTAGTGATCGGAACTCACTGTTCTGAATTAAACTTATTTGAATAAGTTTTGAACTGAACTTACTGTTCTGGATTAAACTTATTTTAATAACTTTTGAACTCAACTTACTGTTCTGAATTAAACTTAGTTTAATAATTTTTGCACTGAACTTACTGTTCTGAATTAAACTTATTTTAATAATTTTAGAACTGAACTTACTGCTATGAATTAAACTTATTTTAATAACTTTTGAACTGAACTTACTGTTCTGAATTAAACTTAGTTTAATAATTTTTGCACTGAACTTACTGCTATGAATTAAACTTATTTTAATAATTTTTGAACTGAACTTATTGGTTACTGACTGCTTGTTAGTTTTTCCTTCAAAACGATTCACTTTATTGATTTTAATATTTTATTTGCAAAAACGACTGTATTGATTTAAAATTTGACTCCGTTAATTGTCTGAATACTAACTGCCCGAATTATTATGTTAATTAATTATTATGTTATGTTAAAAAAATGGATGTGTAGTGCAAAATTGTTTAGGACACTACTATATGATAAAGATGTAGTGCAAATGTTTTACGTATACTACTATGTGATAAAATGTAGTTCTTATATGTGTGTGATACTTCGGTACTTTGCAGATGTTATATCAAGAAAAAGTCTCTATTTTTCAGTTTTAATTTGTATTTCTATTTATAATGTTCTGAATTGAGCTTATGTATATTTTAATAACTAGTGATCGGAACTCACTGTTCTGAATTAAACTTATTTGAATAAGTTTTGAACTGAACTTACTGTTCTGGATTAAACTTATTTTAATAACTTTTGAACTCAACTTACTGTTCTGAATTAAACTTAGTTTAATAATTTTTGCACTGAACTTACTGTTCTGAATTAAACTTATTTTAATAATTTTAGAACTGAACTTACTGCTATGAATTAAACTTATTTTAATAACTTTTGAACTGAACTTACTGTTCTGAATTAAACTTAGTTTAATAATTTTTGCACTGAACTTACTGCTATGAATTAAACTTATTTTAATAATTTTTGAACTGAACTTATTGGTTACTGACTGCTTGTTAGTTTTTCCTTCAAAACGATTCACTTTATTGATTTTAATATTTTATTTGCAAAAACGACTGTATTGATTTAAAATTTGACTCCGTTAATTGTCTGAATACTAACTGCCCGAATTATTGATTTAAATATTACTTTTATAATTAAAAAATGATTACTCGTTGGGAATTTATTATTGTTAGTTAATTGATATTAAAACAATTGACACACTGACTTTGTTTTTAATTGAATTTTATTTAATGCCAATGTCGCGAATTGGTTTTATTTAAATTAAAAGATATTAACAAAATATTTGGAAATAACCCAGTTAAGGAAATTTATGAAATATTTGTTTTTAATTTTAATAGAGTTTTGGGTCAATTGTTTTTATATTTATTGATAGGAATTTGGAAGATATTGCGAATATAGTTTGGGGAATTGTTGTAGTAAAACTATGTAATTGGTTTTACTACATTCCTCCCCCACGGAACAAAAAATTTTGTTTTCATCGTTAGTTAGTTAACGATGAACACAAAATTTTACCAAATTATGTATGTTTTTGAGAAAAAGGGAAGAGAGAGAAAAAACAAAAAGTGAGTAACGTTATCTTAGTCTTATCTTATAAATATTGAATAAATTATGTTTTTATCGTCGTAATAAAATTGAAAGTGGCCCTTAATCCTTATAATTATAATTTGTATTATAATAATTTGTATTTATATTAATTTAATTTTGTAAGGTCCATTATAAATATTTGACAAATTTAAACGGTTTATAATTGTTTTGGGCCGTCAAGTTAAATTGCTTGTTTCCGTATGATTACAAAATAATTGTTTTAATTTAATATGTATACTTATGCTAGCGATTGCTTATAACTACTTTTAGTAAACTTATTATTTTTATTGATTGTATCGATAGTTGAATCGTATTGGTAGTTGATTGATTGTATTGATTATTGATCGGAATCAGTATTGGTAATAAGATTATTGTTTTTCGATTACTATGTTTCTTGTATATTGTATAAATTGTAAGTATAAATTGTTTAGATTTGACTTATGCTTAAGGCTAGTATTAGGTTTAGGATAAGTTGGAACGATTGGCTTATGGTTTAAGTTAATATTGGGTTTAGGATAGGTTTGTTCATTGGGTTATGGTTTAAGTTAGTATTAGGTTTGTTTGATTAACTTGTGGTTTAGATTAGTATTATGTTTAGGATAAGATGATTTGGTTTACCTATGCTTTAGGTTGGTTTAAGCGGAATTTGATATTTTTTAGAAAGCTGTTGTTTTTTAAAAATGTGGAAATTTTATCGTTAGAAAGTAATTTTGAAGGAAATTTATTTCCAATTTGATTTACGTGTTTGACTAATAAATAAGTATTGTCCTTAGCAACATGTAACAGTTGATCGGCTGTGTAAAACTTTACAATTAAGCTGAAAACTTCTTTGTCGTATATGTTTTTACGAGATGCTAATACTAAAATATTTGAAAAACAGACAGGAAATTTTTGGAACAGATTGTCAAGCCAGTAAACTGAATTAGATAAATAAGAATGTGATTGTATTTTATTGGTTATTATCGGCAGTGTAAGTTGTAAGTTAGTAGTTTTCTTTACATGAGTCCACGAAAGGCTAAGATATAGTAAAATTGATTTCCACAGTTTGGAAAGTTGTAATGGAAAGTGTATCCGATTTTCAATACGTCTGGGTCTTTTTTGGTCGCGGTTGTTTACAGTTAGTTTGTTATTAGAGTCATGGTAATTTATCGTAGCAGACTGGTTCAACGTTTTAATATTTTTGGTGTCAGAGTGATAGGGATTGCTTGGTTTAGGCTTAATCGAATGTTGGTTGGTTTTGTTTTTTCGAAATTTAATATTTGTGTTATTCGTTTTAGATATACTTCGGCGGCTGTGTAATTTGATATTTGGTTCTCTGATTGGCGATTTGTTTTTGACTACCATAGTTGAAGGGAAATATTGATTTTTCTTAGAACTGTCTGGGTTTTCTGATTTCTGGATTTTGTTTTTGTGACAAATAAAATTATTATGACATTTCAATGTGGTCGTTGAAGGCAAATATTGGTTTTTGTTAGAGCTGATTGTTGGTTTCTGTTTCTGGAATCTACTTTCGTTACGATTAGAATTAGTTTGGCATTTCAAAGTGGTAGTTTGTAGATTATGATACGTATAATTTTTAGTGTATTTTAATTTTGTTGGTATTGATGAAATTTGTGTTGTGTTTGAAATATTTATAGGAATGCACAAGTTTCGAGAAATGTTTTGTTTTAGAACTTCGGAATACAGAATTGGTGTTGAAATAATTTCTGATATACATTGTGATTTGTCTGGGTTACTGTCGCGCGTCTTTGACCTAGTTTTGTCAGTCAGAGATTTTTCGGTATCATGAGAAGCTGATTCGGATAGTAGAACAATTTCTGTAAGATTGTTTACAAGGGAGGTTGAATTGGGGTTTGGAATTTGAATTGGGTCAGTTGGGGTTTTCTGGATACTTTGGTTGACTGATATGGATAGTGTATTTGCTATCAACACGCCAGGACTTACTTCTTTAGCCATGGTAATTGTCGCTTCATTCGGGACGTTCGAGTCGTCTATCTGTATTATTTCCTTTGGTCCGGCCGGTATGATATTGCCTTTAGAAGCATAACTAAGTATATTTCCGTTTGTCTTGATTTCTTTAGTGGGTGAAATTGTCGTGTTTTCCGCTTCCGAGTGCTCAAGTGGAGTGTCTCTGGTTGTCTTCGGTAATATGGGTTGATGTGCCATTGCATGACTAATGTCATTAGATTGTATGGTAAATTGTGATGCCATTAAAAACGAATTTGAATTTAGGTCTTGTGATACCTCTTCCAAACTCACGTCAGAATGATGTGATCTTGCAGAAACGTGTGATTCAAAATTCTGTGAACATGAAGAATTATCAGCAGAACCATGTGGAAAAGTTGGAGGTAGACTTGTTTCAATATTTTCTGGATTTAAGTAATTTAGGTCGTCTGTGTTAATATTAAAAGACAGAATGTCTGTATACGTATCAGTAACAGGGAAATTATTTGACAAGGAAGTACTAAACGGGTTAAAATGTAAAGTAGATGCAGCCCTTTTTTGTGCGGTCACTGATGCAGGCTCTATATCAGAACTGTCCGATAAATTTAGTTTTGTGTTTTGTAAACAGTTTGAAAGTGGTGTCGGGGCTTCAGAGTTTGTATTGAAATTTGATTCTGCTGTAACATTTGTATTTGAAATACGTCGTTCTATTTGAAAATTTGTATTATTGTTGTTTTCTGATTGGTTACAAGGTATTTTGGAAGGTGAATGTGAGGGATATGAGAAATGTTGATCCATCGTATGAGGTGGAATGTGTGGTGACGTACTGGAGTTACTATGAGTTGTACTATATGGATTAGGCATATTTTCTACTTGTGGTTGTGAATATGAATAAGAGAGTAAATGGGATCGTAGTTTTTCATGGTAGTCTGATACTGAAGGAAATGATGAATGTTGCGTAGATTTAGAAAGGTTTGGTTTAGGAATATTTGAAATTGCCAGAGCAGCAGAAAACAAGGGAAAAGATGATAAATCAGCTAATGGATGCAATGGAGTAACGTTTTGATTTTGTGGATTAAAACTGTTTGGTAATGTCAGTTGAGGAGGTTTAGCAGTGTTTGTTATACTTTTTGAAGGAGTGTATGTTGTAGTTAAAGATGTGTCATTAAATTGAGATCTAGGAAGATTATAATCCATATTTGATTCAAAATTTGACGTTGTAGAAGGTAAGCTTTGTGTGACTTGAGCAATTGCATTGTTGGGTTGTACTGTAAGTGTATAGTCTGATTTTCTAATGGAAGGTGAGAAATACTCGCGTAGTGTGAATATTAGGTTTTCGACTGAGTCGAATGATTTGTTTCTAACGGCTAGCAGAGCTTTGCCTGTGATACGTGTAACCAGTAGTTGTGCGTATCTCTTCTGTTCTTGGTCGTTTAGCCGAAACAGAAGGCATTTGGCACGTTTTTCGAAGATTTCGTCACCGTTTAGTTTTATGATCATATTTGCTAAAGCTAAAATATCAGTGGTTTTGTTTTGCGGTTTTGTTCGCTGTGATTTTCTTGTGGAAGATAAAAAATATTCGCGCAATATGTGCTCTAGGTCTTCGACTGGTTCGAATGGTTTGTTTCTAGAGGTTAACAGGGTTTTTACTGTGATATGTGAGGACAGAAACCGTGTAAACATTTTCTGTTCTAGTTTCATTACACTTAGAACTGTTTTTAGAAGTGTTTTGGCTCGAATTACAAAAGTTTCTACTTTCTCAATATTGTCAAGCTCAAATTTGTCAACAACACCGACTAGGTTGTCGATTAGGATTAGTACTTCGTGTTGGTTATAGGTTGACATATTTGATTTAGAATGACAGTATACAGGAAATACAGGAAAAATAATAACCAAATCTGGAGTTAAAGTTATATATAAAGGTGTAAAATCAAATTTAAGACAGAAAAGATATTACTATTAAAGTTATTATAGTACAACTATTTTTATGGCAAATTGAGTATGGCAAATTGATCTACTAATTACGGTTTTAAAAAAAATCTTACCACAGTATTTTATTGGTGTTGAACTTCATTCTGTCTTGAATGTTAATCTTGAGATCTTGAATTGATTGTTGTTTCTTCTTGATTTTTGGTTTTACGTTGTGGTGGATGTGACTTTCGATGACAGTTCTGGATTTCAGGTGTTTTTTGGTGTTCCGCTTGGTGGTTCGTCTACTCCTTTATGTCCTTATGTCGGAAAGGACTAACCGGCTGCGCCAAATGTAGTGCAAAATTGTTTAGGACACTACTATATGATAAAGATGTAGTGCAAATGTTTTACGTATACTACTATGTGATAAAATGTAGTTCTTATATGTGTGTGATACTTCGGTACTTTGCAGATGTTATATCAAGAAAAAGTCTCTATTTTTCAGTTTTAATTTGTATTTCTATTTATAATGTTCTGAATTGAGCTTATGTATATTTTAATAGCTAGTGATCGGAACTCACTGTTCTGAATTAAACTTATTTGAATAAGTTTTGAACTGAACTTACTGTTCTGGATTAAACTTATTTTAATAACTTTTGAACTGAACTTACTGTTCTGAATTAAACTTAGTTTAATAATTTTTGCACTGAACTTACTGTTCTGAATTAAACTTATTTTAATAATTTTAGAACTGAACTTACTGCTATGAATTAAACTTATTTTAATAACTTTTGAACTGAACTTACTGTTCTGAATTAAACTTAGTTTAATAATTTTTGCACTGAGCTTACTGCTATGAATTAAACTTATTTTAATAATTTTTGAACTGAACTTATTGGCTACTGACTGCTTGTTAGTTTTTCCTTCAAAACGATTCACTTTATTGATTTTAATATTTTATTTGCAAAAACGACTGTATTGATTTAAAATTTGACTCCGTTAATTGTCTGAATACTAACTGCCCGAATTATTGATTAAAATATTATTTTTATAATTTAAAAATGATTACTCGTTGGGAATTTATTATTGTTAGTTAATTGATATTAAAACAATTGACACACTGACTTTGTTTTTAATTGAATTTTATTTAATGCCAATGTCGCGAATTGGTTTTATTTAAATTAAAAGATATTAACAAAATATTTGGAAATAACCCAGTTAAGGAAATTTATGAAATATTTGTTTTTAATTTTAATAGAGTTTTGGGTCAATTGTTTTTATATTTATTGATAGGAATTTGGAAGATATTGCGAATATAGTTTGGGGAATTGTTGTAGTAAAACTATGTAATTGGTTTTACTACAGATGCCTCATTTACAAATCCAATCACAGGCATACATTTTCATTTTACAATGATTTTGTAATGATCCATTTCCAAAAATATTAGTCTAGAAAAGATTCATAGCGTATTTGATCGCATATGCGTATTATATTAGTTCCTAGTAATAAAAGTCACACATCAAATATTTTTGTATTTATGCCTGAAAGTTCTTAGCACATATTGTATATATGTTTACATGATTTAAAAATGTTAAACTAAAACAAATATGCATGAATTAAATACTTTTAATCTTCAACTAAATTTAACATATACACTAAAATAAGTTAAAAAACTTAAATATTGCTTAAATAAAAAAAGTGCACGAAATGTGCATAGAATAGTGCACCATGCAGCACATAATGTTTGTGGTGTAGCTCGGGGTACTAATGATGTTTTCATCTTTGTGTCCATCGATTATTTGGTAGTTAAAATCAATTTTAATTTTCGTTGTAATACATAGTGAGGTGTGCTGTACCTGTGTTTATTATTTTATTGCATTATCTAGCTTGGTTTTTATAGTAGATCTTTTGCTTATTGTTGTTGGTTAAATAGGGACAAATATGTTTTGGAAGTATCTTACAAACAAACATACATTCATACAACGAGTATACATATTTATTATTTTCAGTTTCATCAATTATTCAATTTTACTTCAATATTTATATTAATAATTAATAATATAAAGAAGTTTTATAATCTAATTATGTACACTCAAAGCCATACAAATGCATACCTTTGTTTAGGGAGCAGCTTTTTTCTCCTGAAGATTGATTAATAAACTTTATACGTAAAATAATTTTATCTAATTAAAATCGAATCAATTGTTTGTTTTTTCAATATTTCTATGGATTCATAAGTATGCAAACAAAACTCAAATTAATCTTAAACTTTCGTAGAAAGTGATATATTTCCCGCTATTCTTTTTATTGGTTTTGTAAGCTGATACGGAATTTTAGATTCTTTTTATTGTTGTTATATTCAAATCAATATAAGGTGAAAAAGTTGAGTACATATATGCCTTAGATTATTGTGCTTCTTTTGTATTTTGGTATTCTTTTAACTTATAAAATCGATCAATCACAAAGGATAAATGCTTGACAGTATTTGCGCTACGCTATCAGAAATGGTAGGTTAGCAGAGAAGATGCAGAAAAGTACTTCTCATCCGTCTTAAAAAAAATCAAATCCTGGAAAGGAGTATAACCATCTCGCATAATCAATTTTTCAGACATTTTTGTGAGTCGGTCAAGCAAGAGAGCTGTGCTTTGCTAAATCTTTTTTTTTTTACATTTTCTGCCGAAAAATGTTGGTTTGTTTCGTGTCGTGGCTAGGGTGGGAACAGATGCAGCGCACCAAACTTGATCCCAAAACAAGAACAATATAGGATATATAAATATAGGGTAATTGATACGGAGTGAAATATTTTTTACAACTATTGAGTTGGCCAATTTTTCTTGACGCACTCTTTGCAATCGCCATTATATGATCGTTCCAAAGTAAGTTGAGAAATTGTGACGCCCTGTAAACGATCCTGTCGCACATACTAATTGAAACGTTAACGTTGGGGAACGCGGTCTTCGATCTGGAAACAATCAATAACTGTGTTTTGACAGAGTTAAAATTGATCAAATTTTGGTCATCCAAATCGGCCACTTTTTCTAAGACTTGGTTTATCTATTTCATGCAGTTTTTGTTGAAAATAGGGTAACAAATGGCTTGTGCAGTGAACTATCCAAGTTACTGGTGATTTCCAACAATTCGTTGATATAAATATATATCGAATCAGAAGAAAAGCAATAAATAATGATTGGTATGGGTTAAAATTTGAATCAACTTCACGCATGCGGGGTTAAACCTTACGCAATGAGCTTGTTGATGAAGTTGGCAGGCCGGGTTCAATCGAATGCTTTTGAAATATCTTGTGCAATAATGTAGGTTTCACCCCATTTATGAAGTATGTAATTTTCATGATAGACTATATAGTTCAATAGGTCGGTTGTTGATCTTTTGTTTCGAAAACCGTAAAGGCTATAGGAGATATTAAATATATGATTGTCTTTCAAAAATTTAGATATATGTGAAATAATAAAGTGTTCATATAGTTTGGATAGTAAAGATAGTCACTGCTGCACCACGCCTTAGATGACTGAACAACTAACTGTAACTCCAAATAAAGATAGTTGGATCTTGGTAGAGAATAAGGTGAACATAAGATCTCTGAGATGAGTCATAGATTCCTTCAAGCCCTTTGAATCACCTGGTCCTGATAGAATCTATTCATGCATGCAGAATAATGCGCATGGTCTCAGTGAATCACTGTTAAATTTATAAAGGCATGCCTAGCATATGACTATGTCCAAAAGCAAGCCGGAAAGCTAGAGGTGTTTTCATACGAAAACTAGATAAAACCACGTGTACCACTGTACCAATCAAATAATGTCAAAAAAGTAGCAAGAAATGTCCATTTGGAAAGTTCTGCACAGTTCTTCAAGCGGAGGCGTATGTTATCAATGAATGCACGCATGTAATTACTTGTCTGCGTCTGTAAGGGAAAAAAACTACACCTGATCAGATAGCCAAACAGCTATCAAAGCACTGGTAAGCACTGGTAGCCCGGCAACTACTTCCAAACTCTTCACTGAGGGTAGGAAAAAATATCTTTGTAGGATAGCGCAAAAGAACAATATCAAATTGCGGTGGGTTTTAGGTCATAGTGGCATTACGGGCAATATAAAATCGGATGTACTTGCAAGGGCTGGAGCGGGCATCAAATATTCAGGTTCAGAACCCGGCTTACGGTTATCCAAAACGTTTTCTTTGTCTCTTTTTAATGTTGATGCCGATCTCAAGATGAAAGCCAGCTTGTAGAATGCGTCATCAACCGGCAAGCAAAGTAAGACATAAGTTCATCAGCATTACAGTAAAAAATGTTAATTTTCTTTTAAGTGAAGAGGAAA
Organism: Diogma glabrata; assembly: GCA_963693315.1. Lineage (NCBI taxonomy): Eukaryota > Metazoa > Arthropoda > Insecta > Diptera > Cylindrotomidae > Diogma > Diogma glabrata. The sequence continues at coordinate 256,405,912 of OY856187.1, read as the reverse complement.
ACTCTCAGCACTGTTTTCGCTAACATTACAGGACATGGACATCTAAATAAACACCTATTTACCATGGGACATAGTGAAAGTGCTGTGCGTGGGTGTTGTCTTGAACAGTGGAGCTAGGATTTTTGGTTCTTACACTGTAGAGACTGGCACAATCAAACTGTCGCAAATACATTTGGTTTTAGATTTCATTAAACTTTAAGAAAGGTTTGTAGAATAGTTGTTATGAGACTGAACTCGGACACGCCACTATGGACCGTAGAGTCTGTCCAACCCTTGAAACGATTGAATTTTTATTAAAACTAACCGGAATCCTAGCCTGTGGAAATCTCTTAGTTTACACATAAAATATCAACTAAAAATTATCGCACCAAGACGATTTAAGTAAAATTCAAATAATAAATTAAAATATATTAAAAAAATTAAAATTGAAGTTTAGATCTATGATTATTGCCTGCGAGGTTGGCGTCTTCTAATATTTCCATAACCATTCCACTGTATAATGCCTGCAGATAAACAAATAAATCCATAATAATTTTAACTTCTCTCGGTGTATCATGCTGTTGTTCATTTCCAAAACGAAAACCAAAATCACAAAAAGCAAATAGGTCACAATTATTCTGGTAATGGGTCATTATTAGTATTTTTTCAAACAATCCTCCACACATCAATCATAAACTGTACATTTTTCAAATAACACTTCATAAACTGCACCCAAACCTTGAAATTTAGACGATACGTCGTTATCATTTGTATTTTTATCCGGATGTTATTCTCTAACTAACCGTCGATATGCTTTTTTATATCATTTGAATCTGATTTTATAACACCCAAAATTGAATAAAATCACGTCCCGATGTTGTTAATAACAAATAGAAACAAAAGATAAATAAAATTAACAAAAATGTTGACCGTAATTGTCTATATTTCAACTACAACAACTTATTTGTTATTACAATTATTATTTACAAATATTTTAATTATATTTTATTATGAACTTTATACATTTTATTCATTTTCCTCTGAATATTTATTATTCAGTTGGATCCAAAAAATATTTACTTTAACTTTTGATTTTTTTTGTAAATATAAAAAGTTTGTCTTTTTCTTTTAAATCCCAATTCCAATGTCCCCAATGAAACATATGAGTGTGTATAAAAAGTAAGATTCTCTAGTTTTTTTTTCTTTTTCTATTATCTCTTGCATCGTACATAAACTAAAAACTTCCACTTATCATGTCAATATGAAATGCCAATATCATCTCACCAAACAACTTCTCTAAAACTAAAAAAATTTAAACAGCTGTATTACACCTACATGTAATACTAAGCTTTACAAAAAACAAATTTTCATCAGTTATGTAGACAAAAAAAACATGTACAATGTACATATTACTAATTGACATTGTGACGCATCAAAACAATCAACTGAGAAAAAAATGTTAAAACTTAAAATATTATGAATATACATAAATGCTTTTAATTTGTAGTAGTTTTTGTAAATAAATACTTTTACATTTGTTTCATTTTAAAGGCCGGAATCGAAATATATTTGCAAATTATTGGCGGATTTACTTATATATGAATAGTCTTATTTTTAGAGCAAAACTCGAAATAGTCGGTCGTTACGCCCTTTCTAATCTAATATAATCTAATCTAATCTAAAGATAGTCAAAAGTAAAGCTAGATATGGGTAATTCTACAAACATAGGCATTTTGGACATCTCTGCTTATTTCGTATATTAATATGAAAACAAAAAAATTTTGTACATCGTACAATGGAATGCTTTGCCCCAATCAATAACGGGTGTTCAATCCACAAAAATTTAAAGAGGGGCATTCTTCAACACCTCAGAATGCATATTGTTGTGTGACCTTTATGTCTTAAAAGGTATGTATGTTTTATTGTTACACATCCCAAGTAGGTTTTGCCAGACATTGACATACGGCCAAGCACTGGTCCATTAATGGTTAACAGTACTTGGCTATTGTTGCTGGGCCAATACTAGAACCAATCATCGGCCGATCTATGGTTTACAGAAAATAGCCAGTATATTGTTACCTTTAAATGGCCAAGCAATGGTAAAATGAATGGTAAATATTACTTGGCTATTGTTTTTGGGCCAGTACTGTAGCCATGAATTTGCCGATCTATGTCATTTTTTTAAAGTTTCACTAGAGTATTATCCCTTTTAGAAATACATAGTTTGAAAAATTTCACATATAGTTTAGTTATCGCCTTGTCGGTTGAAAGACTATGGTAATAAAGAAAAGGTTGGTATATGTTTCAATTTATTTTTATTTCTATTTTATTTTAATTATTTTGTAAATAATTTATTTAAATTTATGTATAAAAATATTATTTTATATTTTTTTTAATGGCGGAGTACTGGCGGAGTCAGGGCGGTGTTTGCCATTACTCAGCCATTCTTGCAACTGAAACAGTTATATGGGGAATTTTGAATTTTTTCCGTCATTTTTATTTTATTTTAAATTAGTTTGTATTTAATGTATTTAAATTTACATATGATAATAATGTATATTTTTTTAACGGCCCAGTCATGGTTGCCAGTATTTGGCCCAAGAATGGCAACCATTTATTGTCCGAAGTTATCATCCAGTAAAATTATGTTAATGGCCCAGTGGTGGTTGCCAGTACTCGCCCATTGCTGCATTACTGGCTGCCAGTAATGGACCATTACTGGACCAATTGTACAACCTTATATGGGATGTTTCAACTTATTTTCATTTCTATTTTATTTTAATTATTTTGTAAATAATTTATTTAAATTTATGTATAAAAAATATTATTTTATATTTTTTTTAATGGTGGTGTACTGGCGGAGTCAGGGCGGTGTTTGCCATTACTCAGCCATTCTTGCAACTGAATCAGTTGTATGGGGAGTTTTGAATTTTTTCCGTCATTTTTATTTTATTTTAAATTAGTTTGTATTTAATTTATTTAAATTTACATATGATAATAATGTATATTTTTTTTAACGGCCCAGTCATTATTGCCAGTATTTGGCCCAAGAATGGCAACCATTTATTGTCCGAAGTTTTCATCCAGTAAAATTATGTTAATGGCCCAGTCGTGGTTGCCAGTACTCGCCCATTGCTGCATTACTGGCTGCCAGTAATGGACCATTACTGGACCAGTTGTACAACCTTGTATGGGATATTTTAATTCCTATAACACAACACATTTTATTTAAAAAAAAAATTAAAATTAAAAAGTTTTGCCACTTTCGCTCTTTTAATTTCTACTTTTACGTTTTATGATTATCTGGTTTTATTTTTTGTTGCCCTTCAGATATAGGGATTGATTTATTATAGGATTTTTGATTTGGATAAATATATGTTTTAACTATAATCTAGGTTTATTTCTTATAACAGCCACTATTTGGCCGCTATTTGTGTTATTCGATAAAAAAAAAAATATTCATATATGTACATTGTACATATATTCTTCCAATTTCTATGTTCGACGAACCTCAATCAAAACGTTTTGTTTTTATTTTTTAACGAGCAAACAATAACCCGGCGCTATTTTATTTTCTACGATATTTGCTTTACATTTTACCTTTGGTACTTAAAAAACAAAACTATATTGAATTTATTTGTATATATACATATTTACATATTTTCACTCTGCTAGCATAGTATTAATTTTTCCTCTAGTGAAAAATTTGTATTTTAAAATAAGCAATTGACATTAAAACACTACAAACTCTTTTTATAACCAAATAGGTTTTCATCCACGTAATTTTTATTTGTTTGCTATGACAACAATGTTTCGTCTGGCTTGAGTCAATAATATTTATTTTATTTTGCTTTCTTTATTTGCAGTCATAATACATACTTGCATTCTAAAATTGGTTGAAGATAAATGATCTATTTGCTATATAATTTATAAGTATGCTGGAAAAAATTAAAGTTGCAATTTAAGGAATTGAAAAGTGAGAGTAAGTTATTTAAACATATTGTTTATTTTGCAAGTGCAAGAATACTGATTATACCAATGAAGACCTGATAACTGAATGTACCTATGAAGACCTGATCACACTATAACTGATATTAAAAACTACGCTAAGAGAACAGCCGATTAAATTTACAGTTTCAAAAAAGAAAAAATGTATAATTTGTGTGTTTTTCAATGATGCGGTCGTAAAAGTAGATCTCTAGTATGGTGTTCAGAAACTTGACGAAAAATAAAATCGATTGGCATTTTAAAACCAAACCAAAACGATTTTATCAGTCTCGGTCATTTATCAGTGCCTCTCAAGTAACAATTCTTAGAGCTATAAGTATCGTGGTACCCAACCGTTCATCGGCCGATATATGGTTTACAGAAAAAAAGGCCAGGATATAGTTACCTGTGAATGGCCAAGCACTGGTCCATGGATGGTAAATATTACATGGCTATTGTTATTGGGCCATTGCTGTAACCATGAACCGGCCAATCTACCTTTTATAGAAAATAGCCAGTGCAGTTTACTTTGAATGGTCAAGCAATGGCCCATTAATGGTTAACATTAATTGGCTATTGTTATTGAGCCAATACTGCAACCATGAATAGGACGATCTACGTCATTTGGTTAAAATTCACTATAGAGCAAAATAGAACTATATATGTATTTCAAAAATTTTCACCCATAGTTTAGTTTAGTTATCGCTTCTCGGCTCAAAAACTATGAGAATATTGATAAGGTTTTACTTTGGTATATATTCTTTCATAAGACATTTTTATGTTTAAATTATTTTATCAATAAATAATTTTGTATTTAATTTGCTTATGATAATAATTTACATTTTTTTTAATGACCCAGTCATGTCTGCTAGTACTAAGCCATTGCTGCAATACTGGTGATGATTATTGGCTCATTACTGGGCAAACTGTACAACCTTGTATTGTTGTTTTGTTGTTTTTTTTCGCTGGCAGGAATGGCAGTCATTTATTATCCGAAGTTATCATCCAGTAAAATTATGTTAATGGCCCAGTCGTGGGTGCCAGTATTCCACCATTGCTGCGTTATTGTTGGCCATTAAGGATCCATTAGTGGACCAGTTGTACAACCTTGTAAGAGTACTGTACTGAAGCTCTAGAAAAGATTTTATGTTGCTAGTTGCGCGTTTTCTATGTAGAGTGATACTCAAACCTCTAAACAAAATTATTGGTGCTTTATAAAATAGTTTTCGAAAACTCATAATTTTAATAAAATATAGAGCAGGCAGTTATTAGAATAGCATTTCATTAGCTTCATAACCTAATATAGAGCTTCCAAACTAAAGTAGTACAGCACCACTTATTAAAGATCTATGAGCTGTATTTCACCGTTGCAAACGTAAAACGAGCTATAATTGAGCTCATTTAAAGCTATTAGCATTATAAAATCTAACTCTAATATAACGTTAATGTATATTTAAAAACTGCTTTTTGCTAATAACAAAAAGCGCTCAAATTTAACAGACCTTATTTTTTACGTAAATTTGGAGCAATTGCAAGTTTTTTGAATCTTCTATAGTTCAAATTGTTTCGTTTTAGGTAGATTTCATATAAAAATCTACCTATTGCAATGGACTTTTAGGTCGATTTCATATAGAAAATCTATCTATTGCAATGGGCTTCATCTCGGAATTTCGGAAAAATTTTTGTGCCAAACGACTATATATGATAAGCGGAGACGAAAAAACAAAAAAAAAAATTTATATATATATATATATATATATATATATATATATATATATATATATATATATATATATATATATATATATATATATATATATATATACTCGATATGAGATATAACGAAAACGACCGGCACTCTCACGGTCGCATTTGTTGAGGCAGATAAAAAAAATTTTCTGTACATATGTGTTCTTAGTAATATCTCGGACGAGTACGTGAATCAGCAAAATTCGACACGTGGTTAAGGAACTAGAGCCTTTTTTCTAAAAAAAATTGATTTTTTAAAACCGTTATAACGGCCGTTTGGATACTAATATTTTTAAAAAATTAACAAATTTAAAATTTTTGGAATCTTTTTTATCAATTTGTTTTAAAAATAGACCTCTGCAGTTAGAGGCTCCTGAGTGAGTGGCTCCAACAAAAAATGATGCAAAAAAAATTTTTTTTTTAAACAACCGGCACTCTCATGGTCGCATTTGTAAGGCCAGATCAAAAACCCCTTTCTTAAAACGTGCGTTTTATTAATATCTTGAACAAGTTCGTAAATCAGTCAAATCCAACACAGGGTTAAGAAACTAGAGACTTTATACTAGAAAAAAACTATGTATTTTAGATCCGTTATAACGGCCGTTTATATTCTAATATTTTTAAAAACTTCATAAATTTAGAATCTTTGAAACCTTTTTAATCAGTTTCTTTCAAAAAAAAACCTCTGCAGTTGGAGGTTTCTGAGTGAGCGGCTTCAACAAAAAAGCTTGTAAAACACAAAATGCGTTTGAATCAACCGGCACTCTCACGGTCGCATTTGTAGAGCCAGATCAAAAAACCTTACGTAAACATGTGTGTTTTATTAATATCTTGGACAAGTTCGTAAATCAGAAAAATCTGTTACATGGTTAAATAACTAGAGGCTTTATACTAGAAAAAAAAATTCGTTTTTCTAATCCGTTATAACGGCCGTTTGGATACTAATATTTTTTAAAACTTCATAAATTTAAAATCTGTGGAAACATTTTAATTCGTTTCTTATAAATATAAACCTCTGCAGTTAGAGGTTTTTGACTTGTTGGCTTCAACAAAAAAGTTTGCAACAATCCATAACTACAATTTCCAAAAACCTTATAATAGTCAATGAAAAAAAAATAAAAAGGTTTGAATAGAAGAAATTAATTTTTTTTCTTAGAAATAAACTATTTTGATATTTTGCAGTAATTGGACGACATATGATATAGCGTAGGTTTATGTCAGAAATTGTCACACATATATTCTGTGGTATTTGATTTGATATTTGTTTGTTGCAAAATTGGATAGATATAGTTTTGCTTATATGTAGCTAATTTTCTTTTTAAAATTTTTTCGATATCTGTTTGAAATTAGTTTGTGTTGTTTAAACTAATCTGATACATCAGATTCTACTGGCACACAAAACTGTCTGATCTCGAAATCTACCTATTTCAAGCGGATATACGTGCCGCTTGGACTTTTTTATTTGATTAATGATTTATTTCATTATGTGTGCCATTTTTCATACAAATTTAAAACTTTCTTAATCACACTACTTCTATATAAAGCTACCCAGGTAGGGACTCCCAATATTAAAAAACGAACCAATCTCGGGCCAAAATTGGCACACCAAGCTTTGGCTAATTAACTTTGGTTTGAGTATAGTAGAGTAGAGCAGGAGGGGTCGATCTTGATCGATTATGATCAATGTTGATCTAAGGGTCTGACCACCCCGCGTACTCCAGTCCTGCCATTGACATATGAGTTAACGTGAGATATCACATACCACTGGCGATGCCAGGAGATATCAAAATTGTTTGCATGGTTTCCCTTTCAACCGTCATTGTTTTTACACTGACAATGTAAATGTTTCTGCTCAAAACTTTACACAAACCATCCAATTTGCTATCAATAAGTTCGTCCCTTTTTCCATACACTAAAAAAAATGTTCGTAGAATTTACAGAAATGTCCTTCGATTCAACACACATTTCTGTTACTTTTGATTCTACAAATTGTTCGTTGAATACAACAAATTGATGTCAGTTGAATTTATTTTACCTACAATTTTTAACGAACAGCTTGTAACTTTTACAGACATGTTTATTAATTATTACGGACAAAACCACAACCGGACTGTTAAAATATAATATAATTTGTTAACTTTTGATATTTTATTTTATCAAATATTTCCAAAACTATTAGTTAGTCATAATTAGTTTATATTATAATACTATTAGAAATACTTATATTTTTTTTAAAATGGTTTTAATTAAAATTTACCGAAACAACATTTACCTTTATAGACATCTTTAAAACAAAACTGTTGACTTTCCTTAAATTTTTTAGAACATTCAAATAATTTAACTTCACTAAAATTTCACTCATTTTTTTAGGTATTTTAATTGACACAATTCACTAGATAATTTTACTCTTTTTCTTAAAACTATGCTTTTAATTTAACAAAATTTCAGATTTACTGTACTACCTCTAAGCTCACTATAAATTTCAAGCCCTTGCTACTCGAATTTTTGTTTTATAATTTTGGGTCATGGCTCTTTTATTCAACAAACGAAAATCAACTAACAGCTTGTAAGGGTAGTTAAAAATATTTAACAAACACGTTTGTTGAAAATTGGCTATTAATAAACATGTTAGCTAAAACAATAGAAAATCAAATAACGTGTCCTTTAAATAAATTCAACAGACCAGTGTGTTGTATTTTTACCTACAAATTTTTTTCAGTATAGTAAAACACAAACAAAATACTTGTATTCGAAAGCTGCCAAAGCGGCACTTAAACACATACGTAATCCATTTAATAAATGGATTCATAACAAAACTCCCGCTAATCAATCCCAATATATAAAGGCCATTAAAATATCTAACCAGATTATCTCACACGAAAAGTCTGAAATCGACAGAGCGAAAGCTTCAAAACTTAAGTCTATGTCTATTTCTGACTAAAATTTCTACAGTGCCATTAATTCTTTAAATTCTGGTACAAACTTTCTATTCCCCTATTATTGATGGTGATTCAATTGTCAATGATCCCGCAAGAAAAGTTAACCTGTTCGCTGAAAGCTTTGCTTTGAACTCCATTGTTTTAGAAACTCCTACAGCAATACTCCAAATCCAGTCTTCAGGAGTTAATATGAATGAATTCCACTTCAAACCCAAAATAATCTCTAAACTTTTAAATGGGTTAAACATCAACAAAGCCTCAGGAATGCCGAATGGACAACATTCCACCAATTATATTAAAAATCTTTTCTAAAGAACTTGCATCAACTTTGACTAAGATACTATACCAATCCTACAAATCTTGTATATTGCTCTCGTTGTTGAAGTTGGAAGTTGAACTCGTCCCCAAAATTGGGACGAAACAACGATTTTCAAAACAAAAGATCAACTAGCGATCTATTAAATTATGTAGCGCATTGTTGAAACAGCATACTTGATAAAGGTGGTGAAACATACGTTATTGCTTTAGACATCTCCAAGGCATTCGATCGAGTCTGTCATGCCAACTTAATCAACAAGCTCGTTGCGTATGGTTTCCATCCCAATGTTGTGAGGTTGCTTCAAAATTTTCTATCCAACCGATACATTTCGGTCTCCTTAGACGGATTTTCATCTAAGTCTAAACTAATTAACGCTAGTGTACCTCCAGGTTCTTTACTGTCCCCAACCCTATTTTTGATTTATATCAACGATTTTTTGAAAATCACCAGCAACCCAATAAATAGTTTTGCAGATGTTTGTACTCTGCACAAATCGTTCGAGCCCCTTCCTTCAAAAGGTAAAATGCACGAACGAATTAATCCCGCCCGGAGAGACGCTGCCATAAACGTGAATAAAGACCTAAAAAAAGTCGCCGATTGGGGTGACCAAAACCTAGCTGTTGATTGTTTCCAGATCAAAGGCCGATTTCCCCAAAGATATTTTATTCAGTATTTGGGATGTAAAAACATTCGTTTATTGGGTGTCACAGTTTCAAATGACCTACTCTGGAACGATCATGTAATGGCGATGGCAAAAAGGGCGTCTAAAAAACTCGGCCTCCTAAATAGATGCAAAAAAATTTTCACTCCATACCAATTGCTGTATGGTGTACTGTTGTCAAGTTTGGAGTGCTGCTTCTGTATCTATCTTGGCCTTCTTGGACTCTGTTCAAACGCTATACGAAATGTGGGTGATCGAGATTTCACATCAAAACTTGATTCCCTACAACATCGTCACACTGTTGCTGACCTCGTTGTTTTTTACAAATATCATCATCAACAGTGCTCAGATGAGATCAGCAGCATCATGCCTCAAACTTATTTTTACCCCCGTTACACTCAGCAATCGGCTAGCGTAAGCAGCCAAACGGTCGAGATATCACCCTGTCATACTGGCAGATCGCAGAAACACTTCTTTGTCCGAACTGCATACAAATGAAATAGTTTGCCGGAATCAATTGTCTCAGGTGATTTCAATCCACAGATGTTTAAAAACACCTTAGAGCGCAAGTTGTTGTGGGACTTAGGTTTTAAAAGGTATTTATGTGTTGTTGTGATACATATTGTAAACCCTATAACACGACACTTTTTATTTAAAAAAAAAAGTATGGGCCAATTGTAAATACTTAGACTGAACCAAGATTCAGTTTATTATATTACGCGTTATTCACCACTCACCAGTACAACGCATTCTAAACATGTGCAAGTCATATTATGTTTACCTTTATTTTTATATATGTTACTCTTTCCACAACCTCTTTCTACACATTTAAAGGAAGTTTGGAAAAAAATTGGTTTGGTAGACCTGACCCAAGTCTTATTGGCCAGACTTGGCCCAAGCCTGTTTTGCTAGACTTGGACCCAGGACATCAGTCCAAACTTGGTCCAAGCTTGGGCCATTTGAAAATGTTGAGCCTGACCCTAACCCCTAAAGCTGTGGCGCGGTCTTGGTCCAGTCTTGGTCCATTAGCTTTTTCTTAGCCGGGTATTTGCTTTGTAACATAATAAGTTTATTATATAATAACGCATTTGTGAAACAAAAAGGAGAACAGCTTCACAGAGCAAATAGCTTTATAAAAAAGTAATGCAATTGCGATAGCTCTATATTAAAATAAACTATGATTAGTAGCATTTTAAAGAAGTAAATTGCAATAGGTAGCGGTATAATTTGCGGTATAATTTGCCACCATCTTCGTTTTAATGAAGATGGAGTCAAAAATATCACCATAATGGCCAAAAATGTTTTAATAATTATTTTTGATGATGATTTATTTTGAAGATATGACGAAACATGATAACTGGATTTCTATTGTTCACCATTTATAACTCAGAATTGTTTAAAGGATAAATTCCCCAAAGTAAATATATTTAATATAACCTCTCTCTCTCTCTGGCGTTTACATCCCATGGAGGGATTTTGCCGTCTGTGCTACCAGCTTCCAATCATCTCGTTCCATGACCAGTTGACCCCAGTTTCGACATCCTATATCACGAAGGTCTTGGATGATGTCATCAGGCCAGCGTTGTCTAGATCTTCCTCTTCGACGAACACCAGCTGGTTGTTGTTGGGACGCTTTTTTTATCATTCTTTCCAATGGAGCCCTTTCTACATGACCAAACCATCTAATCCGGTTGGATTTAATGAATCCGATTACATCGCAGCCTCCAAGAAGCTGTCTGATTTCATGATTCAATCGGATTCTATACTGATTTTCAGCAACTTTACATGGACCATAAATTGTTCGTATGACTTTCCTCTCGAATGTTGATAGAATTCTACAATCGGAGGAAGTCAGTGTCCAGCTTTCACTTCCAAATGTAAGCACAGGTCGGATTAATGCTTTGTAAAGTGTGAGTTTGCACGACTGCGAAAGATGTTTGGATCGCAAAAGTTTTGAGTATGCGTAGAAAACTCTGTATGCGGCTGAGACACGGGCTTTGATATCTGCCTGCATGTCATTTGACGATGTTATTACAGATCTGGGGTATTTGAAGTTTTCTACACGTTCCACTTCATAGTCGCCAGTATTCAGATTGCCGGGAGGTATATTCCTGGATGTTGTTAAAAGTTTAGTCTTGCCGGTGTTAATGCATAATCCAAGTCGTTTAGCATTTCTTTCAAGCTGAGAGAGACTATCCTTGATATCGCTTGTTCTACGTCCGAGAAGCACAATATCATCTGCATAGCCAAGAACTTGACTAGATTTGTTATATATGCAGTTTTGTGTCTCAATTCGGCTTTTTCTTATCGCGTACTCCAGCGCCAAATTAAATAGTATGGGCGCGAGTGCATCACCTTGTCGAACACCTGATGTTATATCGAAAGGATCAGAAACAGACCCTTCGATTACTATTCTACAATTTGATCCCGATGTTGTGAGCTTGCACAGAGAAACAAGTTTCTCTGGGATACCAAGGCATATGAGTGCGGACCAGAGGTTGTCGCGGATGATACTATCATATACTTGCCTGAAATCAACGTAGAGCTGGTGAATGCTGATGTTGTACTCCAAACATTTTTCCAGAATCATCCTTAATGTAAAACATTGATCTGTGGTTGAGCGGTTGGGACGAAAACCACACTGATAGTCACCTATGATAGATTCGGCGAACGGGATGAATCGAGCAAGTACAACATTAGCTAGTATTTTATATGCAGTGTTCAACAGTGCGATGCCACGATAATTTTCACACTTTAGACGGTCACCTTTCTTATGTAGCGGAACAATGAGAGCTGTTTTCCATTCAGCAGGTAGTTCTTTTTGGTCCCAGATTGCAAGAATCAGATCGTATATACGTGAGACCAGAGCTGCTCCTCCATTTTTCAGAAGTTCTGCGGGAATACCATCGAAACCTGGTGATTTGCCATTTTTCAGTTTTTTAATGGCAGCTTCCACTTCTTCTATTGCTGGGTAAGGGACAAAAATCTCCTCAGTTGATGGAGCGATTGCTCGAATAGGATGAGCTTTGTTCGTCCTATTGAGTAGGTCTTGAAAGTGGGATCGCCACACTGCCAGCACATCACGTTCACTTGTTGTAAGTTCATTATTTTCATTTTTGATGGTTGTAGATCTTGGGTGGAAATCTTTTGTCAGATTCCGTGCATTGGCAAAGCACTCTTTTGAATTTCCGTTGGCCGCATGTTGGTTGATGTATTCGATGCAGCTCTTCGTGTGTTCGCGTTTTTTTTTTACGTAGAAGTTTTGCTGAGGCTTTCCTGGCGCATAGATAATCAGCTTCGGGTGTTCCTTGTTAACCACTTTTCTCGCAGTTTTTGTTTATTTTCAACGGATTGGCGGCACTCGTCGTCAAACCATTCGTTGTGTGATTTCGGTGGTCGTTTTCCGATTGTAGTTTGTGCTGCGGCTATAATGGTTGATTGAAGCGTTTGCCATTCTTCTTGTATGTTTAATGGCATCTCAGAAGAGATGTCATGCTCTTCTATGTTTTGTGTTATTATTTCCTGATATCTATTCAGCGTTTCCGGATGTTTAAATGCTTCGACATTCCAGCGCACGGTCTTTTTTGCTTGTCTGTTAAATGTAGATGGCAACTTGCACTTGTACTTAAAGATGACAAGCATATGATCGGTGTCCATATCAGCACCTCTGTATGATCGAACGTCAGTTATACTTGTAGAGTGTCTCTTAGAGATCATGACGTGATCGATTTGATTTTCCGTTCTTCCGTCATTTGATTTCCACGTTGCCTTGTGAATTTTCTTGTGAGGGAAGAAAGTGCTGGAAATTACTAGATCATACATCATTACCAGCTCGGCTGCGCGAAAACCGTTATTGTTGCTGGTATGATGCAAGCTGTTAGGGCCGATATGTGTTTTAAGTTCTGCAATCCTACCGATTTGAGCATTAAAGTCACCTACCACGATTTTTATATCGTGCCGCGGGATGTTATTGATGACTTCCTCGAGTTCTAGGAAGAACAGGTCTTTAATATCATCTGCTTTATCTTCAGTAGGTGCATGAACATTGACGATCGTTATATTGAATTTTTTCGTGCGGATTCTGAGTGCGCATAACCGCATATTAATTGGGCAGAAGTCGATAACATGCTGATTCACGCGACGGTGCATAAGAAAGCCAACTCCAAATTCTCCTCCGTTTTGATGACCGCAATAATACAGAGTGTATCCTTTCGCTGTTTCATGGATTCCACTGCCTGGCCATCTTAGTTCTTGTAATGCCACTATATCCAGTGTGTAGCTCTTGACTTGTTGGGTGAGTTTTAGGAGATCTCCTGGTCTTCTAAGGCTTAGCACGTTCCAGGTTCCTATTTTTAAATCGTAGTCCGGGTTCAGTTTCCGAGGTCGTTCCAATAATGAATCCGAGATATTCCGAGGCCTGTGTACAGAAATCATGACAGTAATTTTTTTACGGAAATGGGGTGTTAGTCCTTCGCCCAACCCAAATTTTCGTGAATGGGTTCGTTCTGCATCTTAAGGTCACCAGAAACAACCTTTATACACGTTTATATAGCGAGCCGCTTGATCCAAGACAGACGCCCGCTGAAAGCCGCTCCTAACATGGAGAACAGACGCTTTCTACACATTTATATAGCGAGCCGATTGATCCAAGACAGATGCCCGCTCCAAGTCGCCCCTAACACGAAGAACACGCTTGAGTTGCATTGGTTTTATGGCGCCAATGACTCGCCATGGTGCAGAATCATTGAGTATAAGCAGTATTTACTCTGCCCCTCTCAACTACACCAACCTAATTCTGTTAGCGTTACCCAGGTAGCACGGCGTGGACGTAGAATTTCGGATTTTCGCTACCCATTTAATATAACCTAAAACTGTCAAAAAAGTTTCAAAAAATTTTAAAATGTTATGACAATTATTTTATTATTTCACCAAATTACACAAAACTTAATAAGGACGCACTAAAATTTTAGTTAACTATACTACACACTATTCACCATAAAAATAAATGGCACATAAAATTCATATACATACATATTTTCAATAAAAGTAGTAATTATATCATTTATTTAAAATAAAACATAGTGCCATATGCCATTTAATTTATAAAAGTAGACACATCAATAGTACATTAAGATGCAAGGACTGTAAAGCTAAAGATTTTGGACGCATGTGGAGTTTGCAAATGGAGGCGCTAGCCGAGATTTGCACCCACATTAAGTCCAAAATAGCTTTCGTCCGTGCGTCATATAGTATTTTTTATTCGCCGCAAGCAAAGTATTTAGAAAAAAATTGTTTATTTTAAATCAAAATTATAAATTTGCACAAATTTTTAAATAAAAATATGTTGAACAAGTAACCTTTGACAAAATATTTGTTATTTTTCCCAAATTGTTGTCTAACCATGACAACAAATAATAACAATAATTTTAATTGGATTATGAAATGTTGTATTTAATGGTTGATTTGATAAAAATTTCTGTTTTTATAGAATTTAAACAAATACAAATGTTTTTTACTTTTTTGGACGTAACTATGCCAACAAAATATATGGTTAAAAAGTGATACTTTACGGACGCGAATCACAGATATGAAGTATAACTCTTAAAAATTCTAACAGTTAACCGTTATAGAGCTAAAAAAGCTCTATTAATAGTACATTATGATGCTAGGACGTAAAGCTAAAAATTTCGGACGGATGTGGACCCACATTAAGTCCAAAATAGCTGACGTCCGTGCATTATATACTATTTTTATTCGCCGCAAGCAAATTAATTAAAAAAAATTTGTTTGTTTTAATTTAAAATTATAAATTTAGTGGAGTCATATTAGCATTTTATATTGATGTAAAAGCAAAGTTGAATTTTTTTTTTGTTTTCTGTTAGGGACATAAAAGTAAGTGGGCATGTAATTATTTAGCAAATTTGGAGGTCCGGAAGGGCCTCAAAAATGGCAAAAACTGTTTTTTGGTGTTTTTTGAGTAGGTCGCTTCACTATTTTTGAAGTATTTCGGGCTCTAATGATCATAAAAAAAAAAATGGAAATGTTTGTGATTAAATTACGAATCTATCTAAGGGGGTTAGGTACTTTAAAAGTGGAACCTAACCTCAAAAAACCGAATCGCGTGACTTTTTTTTTTTACTAAATTTATGATAAGGGGCGGAAAAATCGTCGAAAAAGAAAGATCTGTTACACTTCCTGTTCCAGCAGTCCTGTGAGATATGGCCGATTTCCTACATATCCAACACAGGAGTTTCCTACTGCTGGTCCTGAACCCTCCGTGCTGCTTATCTTCAACTACCATATTCTTCGCAGAAGACGACGATCTATCTGCTTCTTTAGTTTTCCTGCACCCCCGTGCCATGTGACCCTCTCCATCACATACCCAGCATCTGATGTCGCTTCCACCTCTGAGTGCATATACTTCTCCTCTGATATTCCCATCTGAATTCCTTTTTCGGCATCCAGCAGATGGCATTAAAATCCCCTGTACCATCTCACAATGCATTGCGTATGTGACTGTTTCATAAAAAGTCGCCTTAGGTGTTACCATTACTTTTATTCTGGTGTCTAGACCTTGGATACCATCAATGAAGGCCTCGATTTTCATTTTTTTTATAAAATATGGTGGAGTATTCGAGTGCCCCAAATGAACAAGGCTTTCGACTCCCGAGGAATAGTCCTGAAGGCTTTATCCATTCCATTGCATGCGACCCTTTAGCTCGATTCTGTATAATTCCTTTTTATGGTCGCTGCCGTATTTTCATTCCAGCGGTTTCATCACCTCTGCATAACTTTAGCGGTCGTTTTCTGGCACCGACTGTAACGCTTCAGCTGCTTCTTTTTTAAGTGCAACTATCAATGCAGCAAGACAATTTTCAGCGTTCCAAACATTCAGCGTTCCAAACATTCAGCGTTCCAAACATTCAAACTGGAACTTGAAGATGCCAAAAGATGTGGCGCTGTCTTATGATGGTGGCTTTAATTTAATATTTGCTACTTGTGGAACCAAATGTATAGTAATTTTAGCAGTTTCAACATCTTGCAACCGTTTCTCGAAATCATCACTTTTGAAAGTACCTTTTTGTTTTCTTCAAGTACTTTTAGTACTTTAAAATAGTACTGTAGATATACGAAAATGAAAAATCAAATTTCAAAATTTATTAGTTCTCTCTCTCTCTCTCTCTGGCGTTTACATCCCATGAAGGGATTTTGCCGTCTGTGCAATCAGCTTCCAATCGTCTCGTTCCATGACCAGTTGACCCCAGTTTCGACATCTTATATCACGAAGGTCTTGGATGATGTCATCACGCCAGCGTTGTCTAGGTCTTCCTCTTCGACGAACACCAGCTGGTTGTTGTTGGGACGCTTTTTTTATCATTCTATCTAATGGTTCTCTTTCTACATGACCAAACCATCTAATCCGGTTAGATTTAATGAATCCGATTACATCGCAGCCTCCATGAAGCTGTCTGATTTCATGATTCATTCGGATTCTATACTGATTTTCAGCAACTTTACATGGACCATAAATTGTTCGCATGACTTTCCTCTCGAATGTTGATAGAATTCTACAATCGGAGGAAGTCAGTGTCCAGCTTTCGCTTCCAAAGGTAAGCACAGGTCGAATTAATGCTTTGTAAAGTGTGAGTTTGCACGACTGCGAAAGATGTTTGGATCGCAAAAGTTTTGAGTATGCGTAGAAAACTCTGTATGCGGCTGTGACACGGGCTTTAATAACTGCCTGCATGTCATTTGACGATGTTATTACAGACCCGAGGTATTTGAAGTTTTCCACGCGTTCCACTTCATATTCGCCAGTATTCAGATTGCCGGGAGGTATATTCCTGGATGTTGTTAAAAGTTTAGTCTTGCCGGTGTTAATGCATAATCCAAGTCGTTTAGCATTTCTTTCAAGCTGAGAGAGACTATCCTTGATATCGCTTGTTCTACGTCCGAGAAGCTCAATATCATCTGCATAGCCAAGAATTTGACTAGATTTGTTAAATATATAGTTTTGTGTCTCAATGCGGCTTTTTCCCAACCCAACCCTTCGCTCAACCCAAATTTTCGTGAATGGGTTCGTTCTGCATCTTAAGGTCACCAGAAACAACCTTTTTACATGTTTATATAGCGAGCCGCTTGATCCAAGACAGACGCCCGCTACAAACCGCCCCTAACATGGAAAACAGACGCTTGCTACACGTTTATATAGCGAGCCGCTTGATCCAAGACAGACGCCCGCTCCAAGCCGCCCCTAACATGGAGAACAGATGCTTGGATTGCATTGGTTTTGTGGCGCCAATGGCTCGCCATGGTGCAGAATCATTGAGTATAAGCAGTATTTACTCTGCCCCTCTCAACTACACCAACCTAATTCTGTTAGCATTACCCAGGTAGCACGGCGTGGACGTAGAATTTCGGATTTCACTACCCTACCCAAATTTATTAGTACATACACGATATTGCACAAGTAAATGAATTTAAAATAATTTGAATATGTAGTATTGTGTAAACTTTTAATAAATTTGTTTGTTCATTAAAAATTACTATAAACTAGCGGGACCCGGCGTGCTTTGCTTCACCTATAAATAAAGTTTGTGTGTATACATTTTGTTGACGTAGTAGCAATAATTTCAAAGAGTAGTAATGAGAAATGATTTTCTATTTTTTTTTTAATTATGAATGTAAAAGGATCAGCACTCTAGTTGATCAGCAAAATATAAAAAATTAGTATTATATATAAAACAAAGGATATATAAAAATACGCGATCAAATAAGTTTTCAGGTGTGTAAGGTTTCAGGTGTGTCTCTATATTGAACATTATACGGTATAGATTCAAAAATGTTCACAGTGTTTATGCCGTTTAATATACGCTTTATTTACTGGTAGGTTATTGAAAAAGTTACAAAAAAATTGTAATCTTGATGTCATTCAATAGTCAGCAAGGGCAGTTATAATAGTGACAATACATTCGATGAAGGTGAATACAAACACATTTACAAATTTTAAACATACACACATTAATTTTTATAAATAGAAGATAATGATGCAAAAAGAATTAAAATTTTATTTTGGAGTTTTGTATTAAACTTCTAGGCAGTACTACTTGTGAATTCTTAGGATGAGAAATATTTCTATTTAATCAACTTTCTGAGTCATTGTAGTCATTATTGGTTGTTGCAAATCAATGCGAAACTAATATCTGACACACGGTCAATATATTGCCATATATAGACAACATTATGGGAATATTAATTTTTTGGAGTTTTGTGAGTGATTAAGCTTAAAGTAATTGTTGAAAGTAATATTCCAGACAATAAGTAATTATTGTCGGGTCGGGATTGAACTTATACTTATCAGAGACATCATTCCGACAGACGTTGTCCTGCATGATATTTCAAGCGATTAGGATATTAAACAAAGTATGAAATGAAAGACAAATAATATAATAATTTCATTAGTCTTTATTTTGAAATAACATCAATTTTTCTAAAAACAATTCGTTATTATCAATATTGTTTGTTTAATTTTATCTTAATGCAATGTGATGAACAATATTTTTTGTCAATTCCTGAGGAGCATAAATGAATAAATTTGATCGTTTTCCAACGCGAGAACACGCCACATATAATTGGCCATGTGAAAAGACCGGATTTTCTAGATCCAACCCACAAATCGACATTGTTTGACCTTGTGACTTATTAATAATCATGGCAAACTCCAAGCGAATTGGAAATTGCAGACGTTTGAATGGAATTGGTGAGTCTGAAGGGATCATTTGGATTCGTGGCAAAAGAACAACTCCACCTTCAAATTAGCCGTTCAAAATTGTAGCTTCATGAACATTGCCCAAAGTTTTTTTATGACTAATCTTGTACCGTTGCATAGCTTAGGCGGATTTAAATTCCGAAGCAAAATTATTGGTGAGCCAATTTTTAATCGCAAGTTATGTGGTGGCATTCCTGGTAAATTCAGCGAATTAAAAAGTTCAACAAGATAGATTACTGCTTCGTCAGGATCGGTAACAGTGTCGATCGATTTGAACAATATCTCATTGCCGGGTAGTGACTGTTGTATTTTGAAGTTATTAGCGTCAACATCGATATTTTTTGCGGCTAAAATAGCTCGTTCACGAAGCCACCCATGATTAATATAATTAGCAGCGCCATCTGCCGGGTAGATTTGTGAATCTAAATCATCCAGGGCGTCACCCAAACACATACAAAAAAATTCATTAAAATCGGTCCAGCCGTTTAGGAGGAGTTCAGTGATAATACCGACTGCAGCGCCTCTGCCGGGCCGATTTATAAATTTAAACCTTTCGGGGCGCCACCCAAACGTTCATAAAAAAAATCATTCAAATTGGTCTAGCCGTTTAGGAGGAGTTCAGTGACAATACCGACTGCAGCGGCTCTGCCGGGCTGATTTATGAATTTAAACCATTCGGAGCGCCACCCAAACGCACACAAAAAAATTCATTCAAATCGGTCCAGCCGTTTAGAAGGAGTTCACTGTCATACACACGTACAGTAGAATTATATATATAAAGAAGACTAGCGGGACCCGGCGTGCTTTGCTACGCCTATAAATAAAGTTTGTGTGTATACATTTTGATGACGTAGTAGCAATAATTTCAAAGAGTAGTAATGGGAAATGATTTTCTATTTTTCATTTAAATATGAATGTAAAAAGGATCAGCACTCTAGTTGATCAGCAAAATATACAAAATTAGTATTATATATAAAACAAAGGATATATAAAAATACGCGATCAAATAAGTTTTCAGGTGTGTAAGGTTTCAGGTGTGTCTCTATATTGAACATTATACGGAACAAATATAGATTCAAAAATGTTCACAGTGTTCATGCCGTTTAATATACGCTTTCTTTACTGGTAGGTTATCAAAAAAGTTACAAAAAAATTGTAATCGTGATGTCATTCAATAGTCAGGAAGGGCAGTTAGAATAGTGACAATACATTCGATGAAGGTGAATACAAATTTTAAACATACACACATTAATTTTTATAAATAGAAGAAAATGATGCAAAAAGAATTAAAATTTTATTTTGGAGTTTTGTATTAAACTTCAAGGCAGTACTACGTGTGAATTCATAGGATGAGAAATATTTCTATTTAGTCAACATTCATTGTAGTCATTATTGGTTGTTGCAAATCAATGCGAAACTAATATCTAACACACAGTCAATATATTGCCATATATAGACAACATTAAGGGAATATCAATTTTTTGGAGTTTTGTGCTTAAAGTAATTGTTGAAAGTATTATTCCCGACAGTAAGTAATTATTGTCGGGTCGGGATTAAACTTATACTTATCAGAGACATCATTCCGACAGACGTTGTCCTGCATGATATTTCAAGCGATTAGGATATTAAACAAAGTATGAAATGAAAGACAAATAATATAATAATTTCATTAGTCTTTATTTTGAAATAACATCAATTTTTCTAAAAACAATTCGTTATAATCAATATTGTTTGTTTAATTTTATCTTAATGCAAGTTGATGAACAATATTTTTTGTCAATTCCTGAGGAGTATAAATGAATAAATTTGATGGTTTTCCAACGCGAGAACACGCCACATATAATTGGCCATGTGAAAAAACCGGATTTTCTAGATCCAACCCACAAATCGACATTGTTTGACCTTGTGACTTATTAATAATCATGGCAAACTCCAAGCGAATTGGAAATTGCAGACGTCTGAATGGAATTGGTGAGTCTGAAGGGATCATTTGGATTCGTGGCAGAAGAACAACTCCACCTTCAAATTAGCCGTTCAAAATTGTAGCTTCAAGAACATTTCCCAAAGTTTTTTTATGACTAATCTTGTACCGTTGCATAGCTTAGGTGGATTTAAATGCCGAAGCAAAATGATAGGTGAGCCAATTTTTAATCGCAAGTTATGTGGTGGCATTCCTGGTAAATTCAGCGAATTAAAAAAGTCAACAGGATAGTTGACTGCTTCGTCAGGATCGGTAGCAGTGTCGATCGATTTGAACAATATCTCATTGCCGGGTAATGACTGTTGTATCTTGAAGTTATTAGCGTCAACATCGATATTTTTTGCGGCTAAAACAGCTCGTTCACGAAGCCACGCATGATTAATGTAATTAGCAGCGCCATCTGCCGGGTTGATTTGTGAATCTAAACCATCCAGGGTGTCACCCAAACACATACCAAAAATTCATTAAAATCGGTCCAGCTGGTTAGGAGGAGTTCAGTGACAATACCGACTGCAACGCCATCTGCAGAGCTGATTTGTGAATCTAAATCATTCAGGGCGTTACCCAAACATATACCAAAAAAATCATTCAAATCGGTCCAGCCGGTTAGGAGGAGTTCAGTGACAACACCGACTGCAGCGCTATCTGCAGAGCTGATTTGTAAATCTAAACCATTTAGGGTGCCACCCAAATACATACGAAAAAAAACATTCAAATCGGTCAAGCCGTTTAGGAGGAGTTTGGTAACAATACCGACTGCAACGCCATCTGGCGGGCTGGTTTGTGAATCTAAACGATCCAGGGCGCTACCCAAACGCATACCAAAAAGCTCATTCAAATCGGTTCAACCGTTTAGGAGGAGTTCAGTGATAATACCGACTGCAGCGCCTCTGCCGGCTGATTTATAAATTTAAGCCATTCGGGGCGTCACCCAAACGCACACAAAAAAAATCATTCAAATCGGTCCAGCCGTTTAGGAGGAATTCAGTAACAATACCGACTGCAGCGCCTCTGCCGGGCTGATTTATGAATCTTAACCATTCGAGGCGCCACCCAAACGCACACAAAGAATTTCATTCAAATCGGTCCAGCCGTTTAGAAGGAGTTCACAGTCATACACACGTGCAGTAGAATTATATATATAAAGATAAGTAATATTTTACTAACAATCAACATACACATTTTCAAATAAATATTTGTTAGCAATAGGTATTTTATTTATTTTTTTACTATGTATCCATTATGTAGATCGTTATAGAAATTAGGAAACGTTTATCAGTCAAGCTTGCAAAGCAAAACAAAAAATCGCTTTTAGCGTCTAAGATAAATAAAGTACCAAAAAACATAGAAATTCGAGAGCCATTGCCCACCGAAAATGTAACAGTCATACAAATGGAAAACGCTTTGTTACAATCAGTCAGTTAAATGTCACCAATAATTGAATTGGAAGCAAATTTAAATCACGAATTTGAAGAGATTGAAATGCAATTTCATGAGGCGGAAATTACAGAAATCGAAGACTTTTCCAGATCAACAGTTACTGAGAACAATTAAGAAATAATGAAACGTATTCATATGAGTCTAATTCAGAAGCAACTACGCTTAATTCACAACCTGCTTTATTAACAATGGATAATAGAGTCAGTGTTTTGTCCGTAGAGGAACCAGGATCTAAAAGAAAAAGGGAATTCAAAAATCGAATGCACGGCAGACGATACGTTGGATTTCGAAAAGAATGCATAATTCAAAAACAGGATGTGCTAAAAAGAGAAAGACAGATGAGATCTAGACGTACCAAAATTACTTGTAAAAAATTTGCAAAATTTGATAAACACTGCGGGGCAATACCCGAAGAAGAACGAGAGCAATTATTTAAAAAGTTTTGGGAGTTGAACTGGAGAGAAAAACAAATTTACAATAGCAATTCAGTGGTATCTGAATCTGTTATAATAGCAATTATTTAAGAAAATTATAACAGATCATAAATTAACATAATTTAGTGAAAAGATGATTCCCTCAGCAAACTGCTCAAAAACCTCTCCATTTAGCGTTTCAAGAAAATATTACAAAACAAATTCATATTTCTTTCAAAATTCCAAAAATATAGTAAAAATTAAACAAAATTAAACTTTTTTCAAAATTCCAAAAATATTCCACAAATTAGAATAAAATCAAATATTTAAACTTTTTCTAAATTCCAATTATATTGAAAAAATTCCTAAAAATTCAAACTTTTCCAAAATTCTAAAAATATTGCAAAAATTATAACAAAATCAAAAATTCAAGCTTTTTTCAAAATTCCAAAAATTATAATAAAACCAAAAATTTAAAATTTTTCAAAATTCTTAAAATATTCCAAAAATTCTTACAAGACCAAATATTGAAACTTTTTTAAAAATTCTAAAAATATATATAAAATTCAATAACTATATTTTTCAAAATTCTAAAAATATTGCAATGATTATAACAAAATCAAAAATTGAAACTTTTTTCAGAATTCCAAAAATATTCCCAAAATTAGAATAAAATCAAATATTTAAAATTTTTCTAAATGCCAATAATATTCCAAAAATTCTAAAAATTAAAACTTTTTCCAAAATTCTAAAAATATTGCAAAAATTATTACAAAATCAAAAATTGATTTTTTTTTCAAAATTCCAAAAATATAATAAAATCAAAAATTTTAAATTTTTCAAAATTCTAAAAATATTCCAAAAATTCTTACAAAATCAAAACTTAAAACTTTTTCCAGAATTATAAAAATATTGCAAAAATTATTACAAAATCAAAAATCCAAACTTTTTTCAAAATTCCAAAAATATTTCAAAAACCATAAAAAATTCAAAAATTTCCAAGTCCAATTTCATTTTCAATTCAATACGTCATAAAAACAGCTACATTTTTTTTACAAAAAATTGGCTAAAAAATAAATGAAATCATTTTTTGACACACTTGACATTATTTTTTTGATAAACTTATAATGCCATAATTCTCAATAATAATAATAAAATTTAATTTCAAACAAATATTAATTATATTTTTTTTCAAAAAATTGGGTAAAAAATAAATAAAAATCTTTCTTTTGACACACTTGACAACATTTTTTTGACAAACTTATAATGCAATAATCTAGGTTTTGGTCTCACATACCAATCCCTACCATCGAGATTTCTCCTAATTTAATGTTTCTACTCGTAATCACTTAAATTGAACGTTTTCTAAGCCGAAAATATGAAAATTTACTATTTTTGACACACATAATGATTTTTTTGACACACTTCCGGTACAGTTATCGAACACAGCGTCCTTTTGAGCATACCCTTGAGCATACCTATTTTTAGAAAAAAAATTTTTGAAATCCCTCCAGCGGTTTTCCCTGCAGCGTAGGTACTGACGGCCGGCCGGCCGGCCGGCTGACAGACATACATTCTTTTTTTTGCTATTTTAGAATCAGGAGGACCTAAAACGTCGAGAAATACCAAAAAAGTGGGGGTAAGAATTTCACTTTTGGCTCATGAATGTAATACTTAGGTCTTTCAGACCGAAGTAATTAGCAAATTATTAGAAAATTTCTTTAAACACGTTTACTCTTGTTTTAGAGTCAAATTCGAAATAGACCTGTCGTTACCAATTGATAAGGTATCATAACAAATTTTTACTATCATAATTAGTTACTGCTCAATGCAATGTATTTATTAACATAATGCACATTTTTTTCAGTATATATACTGCACAGGATGTTCGTCCTACTATCTCCAAATGGTAAAATGCATTAACGAATAAATCCCACCAAGAGAGACCCTGCCATATATATAAACGAGGGCCTTAATTCCAACAAAACACTGTTTTCTAACAGGAAAGCGATTTATAAATTGTTGTCGCCATACACCGTTACTATTCTGCCAGATAAAATTAGCCTAAACAACTTCAGAAGATCTTGAAACGTGAAGATATCATAAAAATTTCGGTTTCGAAAATAGCCCTAACGAAAAACCGATGCTATTTCAAAAAATTAAATACTATGGATAATGTTAAAACTTAGAACTTTAAAACATAAAGGTTTTATGTGAATTGTTGCATTGAATTTCTAAATATTACTTTATGTGAATTCATAAAATGGGGAATATTTCTCTTCTAATTAATATCCTAAGTCACGATTGTATAGTCATTATTGATTGTTTCCAATCTATGTGAAATCAATGGCTGACACTTGGTCAATTGTTGTCCTATATGTATTCATATTTCATATTAGACAACATTAAGGGAATTTAAATTTATTGGGGATTTTTGTGAACCATTAAATTCAAGTATGAAGTAAGTAAGGAAAACTGGATTTTTTTCAATTCAAAGGTATGGTTGGAACTTTCTCAGTTAAAAACTCCACTTCTCATTTTACTTGTTTAGTATGAATTCGAACCTTCCTCTTTAGTGCCTTGTTGATTGTTCGAATCCTTAAAGGCAGACACGCTATCAATCACGCTACTAAGGCGATGATTATTTCGAAGTTGAAACTTCATCATAATTTATTTATTTATTTAAGTTGAATTTTTCCAAGGTTTTAGTTTCGTGGTAAAAATTTTATTAATTAGTGTGTTAAGTTTGAAATTAGCAAATTGAAAGTGTTATTATAAGTTTTTACGAGTAAAAGGAGGACCAAAATTTAGCATACAGTACTACAAGAATACATCACAAAGTTTTCGCCAATTCTTCTAAATAAAGTTTTGACCATGAAAAGAGCTTTTGAGACACCTTTTATTTGGGGCTATATGTGTATTTGTGCAAAGATCGGTAGCCCTTATAACCATCTAAATGATCGTTCGATTTTAAGACAAGCTGAGTAATCCTTTTAATTATTATCTCAATGTTCCACGAATATATTTTTCGCATGCACTTTATGTATAACGAACAAGATTAAACAAATAGATTAAATATTCTCTCGGTAAGTTAAACTAAAAAAAACAAAATTTTGTAAACATATTTTATCAGACAAACATTTATTCGAATAAAGGAATGAAAATAAAACTACATAAAAGAGTTTAAATATTTAATTTTTCCATGTGCAAGTAATTTTTATAAAAAGTACTCACCTCTGCAATATTAGTAGTGTCTTTTACACGATTACATTTTCATTCTTTTTACACTCACATCCGTCTTTGTACTCTGTATGTGCAAGTATAGCATATCTTTTCGCATTAATATAAAAAAAATGTAATATTCGTTGCTAGGTAACACCCTAATACGATGGTGACCTCTCAGCCACAGATGACCCCCTCTTTGTAAAAATGAAAAGGAAAATGTGAAAAAAAATAGCAAGATTTTCTCTATGAAATTGTTCCAGGGCGATTATATTTGTTTTCTTTTTATTATCTTTTAACATTTTGCCTTTAAAAATATATGTTCAAAAATGTTCCATTGTAAATGTATGGGAATTCAATGATAAACTGAGCAAGAACGAGTAATGTTTAAAATTCTATTGAAACTTTTTTACATAGATGTTTAGGATATATGACTATAATTATCAACAATTGAAAATGATATTAACATAAGACAAGAGTATGTATTTTATTGATAATATGGATTATGGGTTCGATTCGTTCAGTTATATGTGGTTCATGTTTATGGAATACCAAAATTGAATACTTGTGTGTGAAATTTTATTTATCTTTATCGTTCTTGCTTCTTAGTATAGCAATTTTATATTAGAAAGTCAAATTTTTTAAAGTAATTAAACTAGGATCTATCAAACGAAATCAATTACATATTTTTCACCGCCACCTATCCCATTTATAGAACGGCAACTACAAAACAGCGACTGTGACCGTTGCTTTCTGCTATTATTTTTTTTCAAACATGGAACACAAAAATTAAGAACGCTGAAAAAATAATTATCTTACTTTTTTCAATTATTTTAAACATTTAAATACAGGGAAAACACATTTTCCTATAAATAATAGTTATTAGTTTTATTTTTTCGGTATACCCCATACAAGGTTGTACAACTGGCCCAGTAATGGTCCATTTCTAGCGACCAGTAATGCAAGAATGGGCGAGTATTGGCAACCATAACTGGCCCATTATTATAATTTTGCTGGATGATAACTTCCGATAGTAAAGGGCTGCTATTCATGGGAAGAAAAAAACAGCAATGGGCCATACAAGGTTGTTCTGCCTGCCCAGTAACGGACCAGCAATGATGACCAGTATCACTGCAATGGCGTAAATTTAAATATATTACGTAAATTTAAATATATTACGTAAATTTAAATATATTAAATACAAAATAATGTCACATAAAAAAATGAAAATGTCTAATAAAAAAATGTAAAACTTATAGCAACCATATCAATATTATCATAGTCTTTCAGCCGAGAAGCCATAAACCATATATTGCTAAAATCGATATTGCTCTAGTGAATTTTAACCCAATGACATACATTGACCAATTAATTTTTTACCAAGGAAAATTTTTTTATTTTTAAATTAAAAGACTGTATAAGAAGACCCTAATAACATGTTTTTATTTTTCTTAATATATTTTCTGTCCCTAAGAGACCTTCTTCAAAGAATGAATTTTCAGAAAAAAAAATTATTATTAAAGTGTATAATTAGTAAAGTTTTCATTAGAATAACACGTTAAGTAGTTAATCAACAATTCCAAAATACTTTTTACCATTCATGGGCCAGTGCTTGGCCATTTATTTATTTTTATATTTAATTACTTATTTTTATACAATGTAAATAAGACTCGAAGTCTTCTCAAAGCTTACATTGACTACCTAGTTTAATAATAATGTACAGTAAACGTTGAGATAAGACAAAAAAAAAAAACAAAAATCAAAAATAATTACAAAGAACTATTAAAACTAAAGCTAAAAACTAACAAAACTAAAGCTAATAAAATTAAAATTAAGCAAATATGAATTTGAAATTTAATTTAAAATAAGATGGAAATTATCACGGATTATACTGTTTGGGAGTAATTCTCAAGCTTTTAAAATAAAACAAACAGTTACTTTTGAAATGCGCTGTACTTTACAATGTTTTAGCATTTATCGGTAGTATATTCTAAGGTTTGAAACCATGCACGAAAGTAGTACTTCTAATAAGGTTAGTGCGTAACATAGGCAATATCAGGTTCTTGGTGCGGTGCGAAGTACAAATATGTAGGATGTTGAGAGTGTATTATTTTGAAAATAAATAAGACTACACGGAAAAAGTAATAAAACATCAAATCCATTCCCAAAGTTGATTTAATAAACGGAGAAACATGATCATAATATCGAAGATCATAAATGTATCTAATACAAAAGTTAAAAGCCAGTTTAATTCTTCTTTCATTATCATATAACCCATATCATAAAATAAAATATCCCCATTCAAAAAATGCGGCACAACTAGAGATTTAATTAGGAAAATGCGAAGCTCTAGTGCAGTGTAGAATTTCAAGGTTCTTAACCGATGTAGTGTATACTGAACCTTGTTTCAGACACTAGTAACATGGTCATTCCAGTCAAGATTCTCATTGAAGATTACACCCTGACCCAAGTTCTCTACCTTATTATGCAATACAAGGAGTTGCTTGTTTAATTACAAAGCAGGAACAATCGAGCGAATAGCAGGACGACTAATAAGTAAAGACTAAGGTTTCTTAACATTCAAAGGTACAAATCTGCTGAATAACAACGGTTATTGTTTTAGATTTATTTATTTAACACTTTAAAATTAAAAATTGAAACTTAAAGTTGAATGTAAAAAAAAATTTAATCATCCGTCAGTAAAGTTGAATAATAATAATTTAAATATTAAGACATGTTTCGATAGGTTAACTATCATCATCAGTAATGAAAAAATATAAAAAATTCACAAAATAAATAAAATAAAATAAAAATATAACTTACAAATAAATTAGCTGTTATAAATTAAATAATTAAATTAGTAAGTGTTGAATACGATTAAAAAAATATGAAGGGGCTGAAATCTCACAGCTCTGAGATATCAAAACATTGGTCTGAGTTAAGGATTTTGATATAGTTTTCGGCAAAAAACTTTTATGCAGACATTTTTTTTAGTTTTGGGCAGCGATGTATATCAAACATAAAATTTTTTGTTAAAGTACAAGTATTTTTTTATCTCTGTTTAGAAATTTATTGCAAAACAAACATGAAATATCAATACGTTGCCAGAAAATTATAACAAATCATAAATTAATACAACTTAGTAAAAAGATGATATACCCAGCATACTACTCAAAAACCTCTCCATCAAAGAAAATATTACAAAATCAAAAATTCATATTTCTTTCAAAATTCCAAAAATGTTCTAAAAATTAAAATAAAATCAAATATTTAAACTTTTTTTGAAAAAATCAAAGATTGAAACTTTTTTCAAAATTCTAAAAATATTGCAAAAATTATAACAAAATCAAAAATTGAAATTTTTTCCAATATTCTTAATAAATGGCAAAAATTACTACAAAATCAAACATACAATTTTTTTCAAAATCACAAAAATTACAATAAAATCAAAAATTTAAATATTTTAAAAATATTCATAAAAATTCATAATTTAAAAACTCAAACTTTTTTCAAAATTTTTAAAGGATTCCAAAATTTATAACAAAATCAAAGTACAAACTTTTAAAAATTCAAAAAATTATAATAAAATCAAACATTTTAACTTTTACAAAATTCTAAAAATATTCCGAAAATTCTTACAAAATCAAAAATCGAAACTTTTTCAAAATTCTAAAATTATTGGAAAATTTCTTAATTTACAAAGTCAAAAATTCAAACCTTTTCCGAAATTCTAAGAACATTGCAAAAATTATAATAAAATCAAAAATTGAAACTTTTTTAAAATTCTAAAAGTATTGCAAAAATTATAACAAAATCAGATATATAAACTTTTTTTACATTTCAAAAATATTTTTAAAATTATAACAAAATCAAAATACAAATTTTTTTCAAAAATCAAAAAATATTACAAAATCAAAAACTAAAAACTTTTTCCATATAACAAAATTCGAAAAACTTTTTTCCAAAATTCTAAAAATATCGCAAAAATTATAACAATATCAAAAATACAAACTTACTTCAAAATTCAAAAATTATTCCAAAACTTACAATCAAAAATTTAAACTTTTTCAAAACTCTAAAAATATTCCGAAAATTCTAAGAAAATCAAAAATTGAAACTTTTTTCAAAATTCTAAAAATACTGCAAAATTTCTTAATTCACAAACTAAAAAATTCAATCTTTTTCCAAAATTCTAAAAATATTGAAAAATTATAATAAAACCAAAAATTGAAACTTTCTCAAAATTCTAAAAATTATGCAAAAATTAAATCAAAATCAAAATTTAAAATTGAAAAAATATTTCTAAAATTATAACAAAATCAAAAATACAAATTTTTTTCACAACTCAAAAAATATTAAAAAATAAAAAATTGAAACTTTTTCCAGATCAAAAATTCAAAAAATTTTTTCCAAAATTCTAAAAATATCGCAAAAATTATAACAAAATCAAAAATACAAACTTTCTCCAAAATTCCAAAAATATTCCAAAAATTATAACAAAATCAAAAATTTCCAAGTTCAATCGAACATGAGATTAAATTTCATGTCATACAAATAATTAATTTCATTTTTTGCCAAAAAATTGGTTAAAAAAAAAATGAGAATCATTCCTTTGACACACTTGACAACATTTTTTTGACAAGCTTATGATGCAATAATCTAGTTTTTGGCCTCACATACCAATTCTGACCATCCAGATTTCTCTGAACTCAATGTTCCTATTCGTAATCACTTAAAATGAACGTATTTTAAGCAAAAAATATGCAAATTGCCTTGTTTTGACACACTTGACAATTTTTTGACACACTTCCGGTACAGTTATCGAACACATCGTTCTTTCGGCTCTTCCTATTGAGTATACCTATTTCTAGAAAAAAAATTTTAAATCGCTCCAGCGGTTTTCTAGATTTCGTCGGTTGTGACGGCCGTGAGACAGACATACATTTTTTGATTTTTTAGAATCAGTACTCAGTAGGTCCTAAAACGTCGAGAAATGCCAAAAAGAGGGTAAGTAAGAATTTCATTTTTGGCTCGAGGTCCACCTTCTTGTTGTTGTAAAACTGTTTCAAATAATATATTATGTTTGATGGTCAGTTAATCATTGAGCAAGAGGTCACTGTTTGTATTTGTTCTATAAATCTCCTATTCTTCCATTGTATCTATGTATCTGCCCTTGGAACATTTGTGGATTAATTTAACATCATTTTGGAAACAACTATAGTTATGGTATTCATCAATTAAGTGTTGGGCATAGTTTGAAATTTGTTTATCATGGTTTTATGAAGGCAGGTGTTCTTTGTATCCTTTTTTGAGGGGCCTTTCCGTTTGACCCATATATATCATCTGACAACTTTGGCATTTGATTTTATAGATTCCAGTAGAATTTCAAAATAAGTTTTTTGTTTTACTCTTTAAACAGAGATAAAATACCAACCAAAGGAAAACAGTGTTTAACCATAACAATTCCAAGGAAAGGTGATCTAAGAAAATAAATGCAAGATTTGGACAACCACAATGAAAATACTAGCGATGTACATTCTCCAAAGAATATCTCCATCGATTAACATGAAACTAAGAAATGAACAGGCCGGCTTTAGACCAGGAAGAAGCTGTACCGATCATATCAACACAATCCGTATCATTAAAGTGCAATCAAACGAATTGAATTCACACCTTTTTCTTCTCTTCGTGAACTTCGAACGCGCCTTCGACTCAATCAACAGAAACGCGATATGGAAGACACTTTGTGAAATGGGCGTCCCGAAATAGTTGATCAAAGAAATGCATCGGGATGCTGGAAACAGAATACAATACAGAGGACACAAAGTGATAAATACTACAACCACGGAGGAGTGAGACAAGGCTGTGTTCCATCCCTGCTACTATTCCTAATAGTACTAGATAGCATCATGCAGAACCTCGACGATGCTAGTCCAAATGGAATCCAATGGAACACAATCAAACGAATTGATTTCACAACTTCATCTTCTCTTCGTGGACTTCAAACGCGCCTTCAACTCAATCAACAGAAGCGCGATATGGGAGAAAGACACTTTGTGAAATGGGCGTCCCGAAATAATTGATCAGAGAAATGTATTGGGATGCTGGAAATAGAATACAATACAAAGGACACAAAGTGATAAATGCTACAACCACGGAGGAGTGAGACAAGGCTGTGTTCCATCCCCGCTACTATTCCTAATAGTTCTAGATAGAATCCAATGGAACACAACAAGACGGCTCAATGATCTAGACTACGCAGATGACATCTGCCTGCTTACACACACATACGGACATGGAGCAGAACATACAGTAGCTATCAACCCTTGCACATGAAGTTGGTCTCAACATCAACATTAGGAAAACAAAGGCTATAGCCTATGAGATTGAACACTAAAATGATAACACCAATTAAAATCAATAATACACAAATTAAGTTGATAAATTTGTGTACCTTGGTTGTACTGTAGCAAAAACAGGTGGGACTGAAGAAGATATCAGTCAGCGTATTAACAAAACTAGAAAAACATTCAATATGCTTCACAAGATCTGGAATGCATCCGTCCTGTCAAGAAAGACCAAGGTACGAATGCATGTAGCAAGTCAGTACTGCTGTATGGGTGTGAAACATGGAAACTTACAAGAAACAAGAAAAATCACAAACCAACTACAGGTGTTTGTGAACAAATGCCTGAGAACACTGATCAAATGCTTCTGGCCGAAAACCATCAGTAAGCAGGAACTTCTACGGCCAACAGAGCAGTTAGACATTGAGACTGATAAAAAAGAAAGGAAAGGGAGATAGATAGGACATACACTGAGAAAATCAGCTGAAGATATAACAAGGATGTCCCTAGAGTGGAATCCACAAAGTAAGAGGTAAGTTGGAAGACTACCCATGACGTGAAAGACAACAGTGCTAGCCGAACAAAACAAAACAACGGACTGAATTTGGCACTTTTTTGCCCATAACTTAAAAACAGTGCACCGCAAAATTCTAAAAAAAATTGTAACAAATTCTAAATGAGGCGCTCTTTTAAATGACCCACTCGCTTGGGTCAAAAAAGATTTTTTTGTATCCTCTTTACCCCGGTCCCCTAAACACACAGAAATATAATTATTTGAAACCTCGCTATAATTTTCATACAAAATTTACCGAATTTCCTAACTCTGTGAATTTTTACAAATTTTTCTGTCAATCCGTGTCGAAACGTAGGGGGGGGGGGACGGTCTGAAAGTTGCACTTTTTTGTCCATAACTCAAAAACTGTACATCGCAAAATTCTAAAAAAAATTGATATGTTTTTTAAATAAAGTGCTCTTTCAAATGACATCCCACTTGACCACATTTTCAATAGTGTTTTTACCCAACCTCATAGGCACCCCCTTAATAAATCGAATTATGAGAATTTGACACTTTTATATATTTTTTATTAAAAACGTACTAATTTTTCTATCATTCCAAGTACATTTGAAAATTTTCGATCAGTTAGGTTCGGAGCTAATCGAGGTAAGAAAACACGCAGCAGCAAACGTCAGTTTTCAAAATTATATAAAAAATGTAAAATTCCAAAATAAATTTTAAAGAATACTGAAATGAAGCCCTTTCATATGATACCCTACTTGAATCTATAAAAAAATGTATTTTCTCAAAGGTCTCACATCGTACCCCTGTAAACCAAACGAAAACCACTTTAGTTTTATTTGTATCCGTCATCGAGATAATCGATAAAATGTGAAAAACTCGTTTTACTCTCACCAATAGTGTTCCGTATAAAAAACGGAACCCTAAAAACGAACCACATAATAAAATATGACGTAAGCCAATACTTCATGATAAAATAAACGCAATGAAAACTAGACTTGGGTTTTCAATAATCCAGCATATTACTTGAGCATGGGATGCACCATATGCCTCAATGACTAAAACCCATATATTGTTATATAGAGACTCATTTCACCGAGTAATAAAAAGCGCGGTATCACCAAGGATAATTATAGTTCCAAACTATAAGAACGAAAGGCCTATTAAGTTTATCCAGTTTCAGTTAGTTCCTAGTTTCATGAAAAGAAGTTTCATGGAAAAATGATTTTTCTACGGCTGCAACCTAACATTTGCAGTTTGTTTCTTTTAGTCGTCGGTGGCTCATTTAGTTAAATATTTCTATAGAACTTCTCAGAAACCCAACTTAATTAGCATACATGGATTCTTAAAATAATAACAGTTATTGTGAAAAAACCATAATCTGTAACTAACTACATAATATTTTCCAATTGCATTCAGTCAGACTAATCTGTTTTTGACCAAAACACACCTTCTGACCCAAAAAGTCGTGAAATGCCAAAAAAAGTTTGAGTAAGATATAGAAAGTAATTATGCTAATCAAATTTGATATTTATATTTTAATATTTTAGTATTTAGATTTTAATTAAAATATTATGCTAATTAATTAACAACTAATTTATTTTTAAGTTAACTGTTTCCTTCCACAGTTCATAAATTTGTCAACAACTAAATTAGTCACATTATGTATAAACTTAAAACAAACATATTAACAAGAATAATATCAACTTTAATTAATTCCATAATGTTTTGCATCCACATTTTAACAGAAATAAACTTTTGAATATGTTTAGATTGTAAAACATATGAATAAGAATGCATACATCTTGAAACAGAATTTTCTTTTGATTTCAACAGCAAAATTAACATCTTTGATAAATGCATAATTAGTTATGCGTTCATCTGTAACTCGTATGAGATTTATGTACCATCTAGCATTCTAGCAAATGGTTTTTGTTTTATTTACGTTGCTCAATAATTTATATTAAGCGATTGAAAAAATATACAATTTCGCTGTCGAGTGGAGGAATTTAAATTATAATGATTGATTATTCGCACTGAACATCGGAATGTAGTAATCCCATGCCGATGATCGTAATGCGTAAACCGCAAATAACTAATTCCATATGCAAAATGTTTCCCAAACAGAAAGCAAATTTAATGTTTTATCTTGAGTAACTGTAGTAATGTAGTTGTTTTGTGTCTTCTGTTTAATCTTAAAATATATTTGTATGTTGTGTTATACTGTTACATTCTTTGTTATTTCTTATGTCCTAGCTCTATGTACCATATAATTTTGCTTTGTATTTAGGGTATATTAATGACAGTTTAGTTGAATAACAGGAATTTGTACTTAAATTGATTTGAAAGACTGACAGTTTAAATCAATCTTACAATATAATACTATAGAAACTCTCGACAGTGCAAACAATATTTCTTATATCGAAATCAATATTATTAATGGTCTAGTCTACAAAGAAAATTAAAAATTGAGGTTGATGTAATTAATAATCTGCGCTTGTGTCTATTTTATACATATTTTTCCTTTAATATTTAATAGAATAGCATAAAGATCATATAGATAGCACAAGGTTTTTCACTTGTAGTAACTTTCACATTTCCATCAATCATGCTATAAACGAAAGTAGAAGTCGTTTCAGGGTCTGTCGGGATAAAATTCAGTAGTTTGGTAATTACATTTTTACAGATCTATATATAAGGAGTTTTGTATTTTCTGTATTAAACGCTTAAATATTGTATTAAAACATATGCCAACAGAAATAGATCACGGAATAGTTTGTATCATTAATATAAAAACATAAAGTTAGAATTATTAAATGAACGAACAGTTGCAAAACGCATAATAAACTTCTAATTCTTGGTTGAGCGATTTTTATAGAATTTTTGAAGCGCCGTCTTTTACGACAAAAAATAACAAAAACAAAATCAAAATATTAAAACAGAAATCTCTTGATCTTTTTTCTGACAAACATTCCGAACTTGTCTGTTCAGATAAAAATCTGTCATAACTAATGTTTAAATTTTTAATATGTAAAGAAAAATGAAGAA
The DNA here is from genome assembly GCA_963693315.1 of Diogma glabrata. NCBI lineage: Eukaryota > Metazoa > Arthropoda > Insecta > Diptera > Cylindrotomidae > Diogma > Diogma glabrata. The sequence goes on along the minus strand of OY856187.1, from coordinate 256,369,541 downwards.
ATATATAAAACACTTTTGAGACAATAAATAAAATATTATGTTAAGACAAAAAGAGTGACAAACCGGCTCTTCGCTTTGCGCAAAATATTGTTATCGTTTTTATAATTCATTATATTTTATTATTGTCACCTCCCAATTCAATGCTAAAAATATTCGGTATGTTTATGTAAGAAATAGGATACTAATAATGAAATAGGATACTAATAATTTATTTCGATCTATGATATTTGTTTTTATTTTGAACTAGCTGTATACCCAACCACGCGTTGCAGTTGCTCAGTCTGATTGAATGAAACGTTTCTAATATGTTTAAATTACTATGCTTCTAGGTGTTCAATATTTTTTGTTTCGCAATTGTCTGTGCAGATACTGAGATTGTCTAGTTTGTACCGCTACTAGCACAAGCAACATATAACTATCCACTAGAAAAGCAATCTGTATCTAGATCTGAAACGCACACCCTTAACGATTGGACTTGAACTTTGTTGATGCTGATTGCAATTGCTAATCGAATTAGCAATTTCAATCTTTTAAACTCATATGGGATATCATCCGTATTGTAATTATTTTCACGACGCAATTCTACACCGAAAGAAGCAGCCGTAGCAGATTGATTCGACGAAATATCTTCATCTTTCTGCAATTTATATTCCCCTAACTCTGTTGCAGATGAAGTACAGCAGACGGGAGGCATATGATTGAATATAAATTACGAATTTGATTTGGAAATGGCATGTTGCACGTGTCATTAATGCAAACATCCCAGTGTCGGTCGTCGTTAAATAAATTCAGAGCTTGAAATGCACGGTGAAAAGTAGCTCGTGTATTATGCCGTTGACAGTTCTCAATTGCTGGCAAGGCGTTGAACGGAGCGTATTTACCAATAACATAACGAAGAATAAGCATTCATCTTGATTGGAATGTGGATGCAAGATTGTCCGTCTGTCAACACGCTCTCCCCCTTTGGCTCGTATGAATGATTTTCATAGGCATTTTTGTTGCTGTGAAATAAACGCGTTGTCCATTATTAACGTACCTATACAACATGTATGTGATCGATTTAATGAAATTGCAGTATGCCATGTTTATGTGAGCAGCGTTTATTTTTGATTTTAAAGGTGAAATTTGTCAGGGTTTAAAAAGGGCCCTAAGCAGGTGTGCCGTATGGATCAGGCATTGGTAGAGCAACATAAAAAAATAAAAAAAATAAATAAAAATACACATAAAAATAAACAAAAAATAAAATAAATAATACCCCAAAAAAAAATAAAATATACGGGACGTTCTTTGTCAAACGTAACAACGCTCTGGCCGAAATTCCGTTTGATAAATTTTAAAGATTTTTGGCTTAAAATTGTCGTTTTAGAATCCGCTATCTGGTCACGTTGGGTGTTTTTAAAAATTTTAAAATGGCGGCTCACAATTGCGGCTAGAAATCCAAGAAAATCCGAGTCGTCGGATAAAAATGTTCGTGAAAAAATTTTTGCAATCAATATCATTGTTTTTGTTTCTCATATTATTTTCAAAGGATGGCCCAAAAAAGTTGATATGATAGGCAGGCTGGTCAAATTCAACATGGTGGATCCAAGATAGCGGATCAAATCTGATATAGCTGAGAGGGTGATAACAATCAAATATTTTCTTCCAAACATTGCACAAAATTGGTTTGGGAGGGGTTTGAGGGGTTTCTGATCACAAATACGTATGTAGAATTTTGGAATTCAAGATGACGGATCTAAGATGGCAGACCGAATATAAAAAAAACAACCTTTTTACACCAAATTTAGTGTATAGGGCGGGTTTTCGAGGTTGCTGAATACGACTTTGAAGTCAAATTTCTGAAACTGTACATTTTAAGATGGCGGATCTAAGATGGCGGACCAAATTAAAAATATCAACCGGTCTGTACCAAATTTCGCGTATAAAGTGGTTTTTTGCTGATAGCAAAGTTGAGAGCAGGTTTCTAACAATTCGCAAATCAAGAAAAGGATAAATGGAAAAATGGAAAAAAATATTTCCGTTAATAACAATGATTTTTACATCGTATTAAAGTTAGTTAATACTTTAGAACTTTCTAAAGGCGACTAGAGTTTGATTGACAACTTTGCAGAACAACCTAAATTTTTGAATTTTTCTAAATAGAAGCAAAAATAGCAGGGTTGTTAATATACACGTATAAAACGTTTTATACGTTACACGTATAATACGTAACGTATAAAACGTATAAAACGTATATAACGTATAAAACGTATAATATGATTTTGTTTTTGAAATTCATTCATAAAAAATTAAAAATACTTCTTACTTTAGATATTAATTATAATTTTAGTAAAAATATATATATTTTAGTAAAAATATAATTACGTAGTTTTAAATTATTTATATATTTTATAATTTAAGACAAAAACTATTTGAATTCTAGATGTTATTTGAATGTATATTTTTATACTTTATACGAAAGACTATGTTACTGAACATTAAACTGGTTAATAATTTTTAATTCACTAGATTTGAAGAGATTTTTTTGAGATTTTTTTGAGCACTTAAACTCAAGCAATTTAATTATTTTTTAATTTTTCAACATGCATACTATATGATTTTCTTTCATTTTGATTCCAACATTTACTTAATGGGAAACATTTTGGATTAGAAACATTTGGCTCATGAACCTAATTATTTGGCATCATTAAATGTTATTGAATATATAAAATATGGTTCAATCCAACTTCAGCTCCTCCCATCTAATAAGAACAGCTGAGAAATATCATGTTGTTGCAGAATAAATGTCTTTTTTTCATAGCGGCTAGGGAAACTATTAGAGATAATTAGAGAGATGTTTTTAAAAAACTTTGTTGTGTGAATCTGGGTTGCACCACTTCCAATTAATAGACACAGTTTGAAAATAACAGGTTCTTGCAGATCAAATCTTCTTTTTATACAAACGTTTTAATAGTTAAAATATGTATTTACGTCAAACGAAAAAGTTTAGTGAGAAGTTTATTTAGTAAAATCAATTTTGGTCTTTGATGAATAAGAGGTATGGTTGGAAATGTCACATTATTGCAGACTAAATTTGTTTTGAAAACAAATAATTATATTTTGAAAAGAAGCATTTACGTTAAATGTGGAAGTTTTCTGAACTAATAGGAATAGTTGGGTAAAAAATTATCATGACGACGCTATATTTTCTAAAGCAACTGTTCCTATTAGTCCAGAAATCTACGCTTTATAAATATTAAATAATACGAGTACGATGAATAATACGCCCGCGATAATGTTATATAAATGTATTTTTATTTATTAAGGATTTTACTTTCATACGGTATAAAACGTAAATAATTGTGTGTTTTATACTGTACGTTTTATACGTTTTATACGTACGTATAATACGTGTTTTATACGTTACCGTATTATACGTTACAACCCTGAAAAATAGACAAATATAGGCCACTTCTTGCATTCCTATCGACAATTGGACTTTAATTGATTGAAATAATGTCAATCTCTTGTTACTTTGCGCAAATAACTTATTTAATAAGTTTAATCGGAAATTAAAGAAAACAAAGTTTTTTTATAATTTTACTGTTTTTTTTAAGGCGTTCATGCTCCATGTAGGAGCGTTGCCAGGCTAATCAGCTTTAAATATTCACCACGGTCATTCGCAACAGCGACATAATTACCATGGCAGCCGATTTTTTTAAGGTCGTTTGTTGTACGTCAGTCTCCCATTGTAGTCGTGGTCTACCTCGCGATTGCCCACTCCCTGGATTACTAACGTATATTTTTCTAATCATTCCAGACATTGAATTGGCTCGTAGAACATGCCCAAACCAAGCAATCATATTAGAACGGATACAACCTATTATATCAGGACCCTCAAGAAGGTCTCTGATCTCAAAGTTATACCGGGTTCTATACTCTCCATCCTCTGTCTTAAGTGGACGAAAAATGAAGCGTATGATCTTACGCTCAAATGCAGATAAATGTGATTCGTCATTTTGTGTAAGGGTCCACGTTTGTGACCCATACATCACAACCGGTCTAATCAATGTCTAATACATATAACTTGAGCTTAGTGTTAGTTGATACATACGCTGATCCAAGGAGAGGTTTAATTGAGTAGATAGTTCGATTACCTGCAGCGATTCGAGCTTTAATATCTGTAAGTATGCTGTTGTTTGAGTCAAGCATTGATCCCAAATTTTTAAAAGATTCAAATCCCTTAATTCGTTCATCGCCGAACATCAAATCTTTCTTCTCAGCCTCTCTTGAAACATTCATATGTTTGGTTTTATTTTAGTTAATTTGCAGACCAATTTTTCTAGCACCACTCTCAAGCGACTTGGAAGTCTCACTCATAACAGCTTCACTTCGGCCGAGGATGACAACATCATCAGCGTAAGCAATCATCTGTACTGACTTTATTGACAAGATATTGTTATTAGTCGGTAGTTTCTTTTGACGGCACACATATTCCAAGGCTAAATTAAAAAGTATAGGAGAGATAGCATCACCTTGTCCTTAACCGGAGTCGACCTTAAAAAACTTTAATATTTCGTTCTCTACTCCTACACAGCATTGAGAGTTCTGTACTGTCATTTTGCATAGTGATACCAGTTTACCAGAATTCCCATTGACACCAGAGCAGACCATAGAGTCTCTTGTTCGAGAGAGTCGTAGGCCTGGCTGAAATCAATAAAGAGTTGGTGCCCAGGTAGGTTGTACTCTCAGCACTTTTCCAAAATTATCCTTATCGAGAAAAGTGCATCGATAGTACCTCGGCCCCATCGGAAACCACACTGATATTCTCCAAACAGTTGTTCAGCAAAAGGATTGATTTTGGATAGCAAAATTTAGGAAAAGATCTTATATGCTGTGCAAAGGAGAGCGATTCCTCTGTAGTTCGCACATTGTAAGCGATTGCCTATTTTATGGATTGGTATCAGCATAGCTGTGTTTCAGTCCTATGGCATGGTCGATCTAGTTTGAGGGCGCTTCTTTAAGGTTTTAACCTGTTGAAAGAAGTTACGCGATTGATGTTCCTTATTGAAGCTTTCAATCTCCTCACACTGTCTCTTCCACAATTCTCTCCTCGTTCGTTTAAATAACTTTGTAACGGCTTGTCTTGCCAGTTTATAGTTCTCCTTCATGGACCTGGTGTTGCGTCCTTGTAGACACTTCAGATGGCAATCTCTTTTGTATTGAATAGCGGCAAGGCATGCTAGATCCATCCATGGCTTCTGCGAGTGGTTCGGTGGTCGTCCAAGTATTCCCTCAGCTGCGCTTAAAACAGCATCTTTGAGCAAATACCATGACTTATCGACGTCTCCATTAATGGTTTCTGATTTCTCCAATGTTTTGGCAATATGGATTTGATATCTTTCTTCCGTTTCAGCATTCTTTATTGATGAGATGTTAAAATGTTTCCGTTGATTGAATTTTGGAATGCTTGGGTTTGGGAGGTGGATCCTTATCGAAGCACATACAAGGAAGTGGTCACTTTCAATGTATGCCCCTCTTTAGAACCGCACATCCAGAACGTTCGAAAAGAAACGTTCTGTTACTAGAACGTGATCAATTTGATTTCGAGTGTTTCCATTCGGTGAGACCCAATTCTGCTTATGAATCGATTGATGCGGAAAGAACGTACTGGCAATTCTCAAATTATTTGATAATGCAAACTCAGTCATTCCCTCACCATTTTCATTCGAACTCAAATGCAGGCTGTTGGGACACACCACATTTCCATAAGAGATATCTCTTCCAACCTGCCCATTAAAGTCACCAAGAACCATAATGAAGTCGCGTGTTGGTGTTTGTTTCATAACCTCTTCCAGTGCTATGTGGAAATTATCCTTCTCGTCGACGGTCTCAGCTTCAGTAGGTGAATGCACGGCAATAAGAGAAATATTGTTATATGTACCGCGTACACGTAGGTAGCAGATCCCCTCACTGACCGGGATGAATTTCATCACGGTTTATTGTATGCGTGCACCAACAAGAAAGCCAGTGCCAAATTCTCTTCGAGAAGGATGGCCACTACAGTATAGAGAGTGACTATCCAAATCTTGTTTTCCGATTATCGGCTGTCTAATTTCTTGTAGAGCAATAATATCTATCCTATACCCCTTAGCCTCTGTTTCTAGACTTATAAGAGCATCAGGAGCGCTCAAGCTGCGCACGTTCCACGTTCCGATTCAGTAGTCTGGTCTTTTTTCACGTCCAGGTAAAATTCTATTTTTAAATCCGGGTCTGTTATTCTCTTTCTGATTTCCAAATTTAACAAAGTTTTTTTTTTCCGGGGTTAGGGTGTTAACCTTAGGCCCAACTCAAATTTTCGTGAATGGGTTCGTTCTGCATATTAAAATCAACAGAAACAACCTTTTTACAAGTTTATATAGCGAGCCGCTTGATTCAAGACAGACACCCGCTCCAAGCCGCCCCTGACATGGAGAACAGACGCTTGAGTCGCATTGGTTGTAAGGCGCCAATTCGCCATGATGTAGCGTCATTGACTAAGCAGTTTTTACTCTGCTTGTCTCCAATACACCAACCTAATCCTGTCAGCATTACCCAGGCAGCACGGCGTGGACGTCGAATTTCAGATTTCGATACCAATTTTACTGTTACTCTATGTATATTTCATATCATTTCACATTACTTCAGAAGATGGCTTAACAAGCTGAAATATATCTAGAATAACAGTAAAATTATAAAAAACTTTGTTTTCTTTAATTTATTTTACATTATGTCATTTAAAAACTTACGCCAAGTGCCAACGGCAAACAGTGTTAATTATTTTAACTGATTGATCTAAAACCGATAAGAAGGATATCATACATGCGATGATTATTTTGTTTGCTCATTTTCTGGATAAAAAACAATAAATTTTTCTCTAAATTGTATCTAGTAATATATGATCAAAAAAATTTTTGGATTCTCTCTTATATAGTCGATTCCGGTTAATTGGGACACCGGTTAATCGGGACAGCCGTTTAATTAGGACAAATCATAAAGAACGGAAACAAAACCAAGCAAATAACACAAATTTACTTCGCTTTTTCGGGACAATATTTCGTTTAATCGGGACAGATCATACAAAAAACAATTATTAATCATAGTAAACATAGAAAAAATTGAAAAATAAAACAAAAATAATAAAAAATAAAAAAGTCAGACAAGTGCGAATAAAATTCGCTCGTCAAGGGTTCCGTGAATGTAAAGAAAACAATATCAAAATAATTTACATAAAGTTGTGTTGTAAAGGGTTTATATTGCCAGACCATAGACACATAAAAACTAAATGGTTCATCGTAAATATCAATAGTTAATGTCAATCTCATCTAAATTGATCGAAATGATATAAAAAATATTACTTTAGGTTAAATTATATCCATAGCTATTTATGGTAGCTAAGGAACGACTCAATTCTGTTAAACAACGACGAAATTTAGGCGTGGAGTGGTGTTAACGCTAAAAATAGGACTTTTTTGACAATAATTCAAAAACTGTGCATCGCAAGATTCTAAAATAATTGTAATATTTCTTAATTTTGGCGTTCTTTCAAATGACACTCATGCGAGCCAAAAAACCTTTTTTTCACGATTCCCCACTCCTATCCCCTAAACACGTAGAATTAAAACTACTTGAGGCTTCGCTATATTTTTCGTTAAGGGTTTATTAAATTTCCTATCTCTATGAATTTTTTCAAATTTTTCTGTCAATCAACGAAGAAACGTATAGGGAGGGGGGACCAACCTTTTGTTGCACTTTTTTGAGAATAATTCAAAAACGGTGCATCGCAAAATTCTAAAAAAACTGTTTTGTTTTTTAATTTTGGTGCTCTATCAAATGACATCCCACTCATGCGGGTCAAAAAAACAATTTTTCACCCTTCCCCACTCCCATCCCCTAAACACATAGAAATAAAATCACTTGAAGCTTCGCTATATTTTTCGTGTTCCATAGAATTATAGGCTCATCGCTTTAATAAAATTTTCAGTTCTTTCTATAGCAACAATTTTTTTGTGTTAGATTACATAAGTTCGACATTTGAGTCGGTGCTTGAAAAACAACGTATAATTTTAACAATATTTAAAATTAACAAAAGATCAATGTTTGACTTAAACAATAGCATATTAAACAAATATTAACCCTAAAATAATTGCAGGTTATCGAACTTACCATTCAATTAAAACTCAACATTTTCTAAAGTTATACAAGAAATTTATTAAACCAGTAATTATGAATGGATTACAAACGTGGATCTTAACACAAACTAACAAATCACATCAATCTGATTTGAACCTTGAGAATTTACGCCACCTTTTGGGCCCACTTATGGCATACAATACAATACAATATACAATAGATAGTAAAGGACCGTGATAATTTTAAAAATTTCTTTCTTTTGGATAACTGGTTATATTCACTCTAAAAGAGTTGCAAAATTAAGAATTGCTCTAAGAATCAGTACAAAGGATGACATGACTAAAAATGTACACGCCAGTCCCACTCAATATTGCTATTCGGGTTAAAAAGCTTTATTTCACCTTACCATTCCTACCTTTTCAAAACGATTAATAAATATTTGATACACGGGGAGACGGTCTGAATTTTGAACATTTTTGATCATAACTCAAAAACTGTGCACCGCAAAATTATAAAAAAAATTGCAATGATTTTTAAATTAGGTGCTCTTTCAAATGACACTCCATTCGCTTGAGTCAAAAAAAGTTTTTTTTACCCTCTCTACCCCGGTGCCCTAAACACACAGAAATATAATTATTTGAGACTTCGGTATAATTTTCATACAAAATTTACCAAATTTCCTAGCTCTGTGAATTTTTTCAAATTTTTCTGTCAATCAGTGTCGAAACGTAGGGGAGGGAACGGTTTGAATTTTGCAGTTTTTTGTCCATAACTCAAAAACTGTGCACCGCAAAATTATAAAAAAAACTGCAACGAATTTTAAATTAGGTACTCTTTTAAATGACACCCCACTCGCTTGGGTCAAAAAAGTTTTTTTTTTACCCTCTTTACCCCGGTCCCTTAAACACTCAGAAATATAATTATTTGAGACTTCGGTATAATTTTCATACAAAATTTACCAAATTGCCTAGCTCTGTGAATTTGTACAAATTTTTCTGTCAATCAGTGTCGAAACGTAGGGGGGGGGGGAACGGTTTTAATTTTGCACTTTTTTGTCCATAACTCAAAAACTGTGCACCGAAAATTTTTTAAAAAAACTGCAACAAATTCTAAATTAGGTGCTCTTTCAAATGACACCCCACTCGCTTGGGTCAAAAAAGTTTTTTTTTTACACTCTTTACCCCGGTCCCCTAAACACACAGAAATATAATTATTTGAGACTTCGGTATTATTTTCATACAAAATTTACCAAATTTCCTAACTTTGTGAATTTTTCCAAATTTTTCTGTCAATCAGTGTCGAAACGAAGGGGGGAGGAACGGTATGTTTTTGACAATAACTCAAAAACTGTGCACCGCAAAATTCTAAAAAAAATTGCTATGATTTCTAAATTAGGTGCTCTTTCAAATGACACCCCACTTGACCACATTTTAAATAGTGTTTTTACCCCTCCTCATTTCCACCCCCTTAATAAATCTAATTATGAGAATTTGACACTTTTATATACTTTTTATTAAAACTGTACTAATTTTTCTATCATTCCAAATACATTTGAAAATTTTCGATCAGTTAGGTTCGGAACTAATCGAGTTAAGAAAACACGAAAAAAACGTCATTATTCAGAATTATACAAAAAATGGTGAGTTGTAAAATTCCAAAATAAATTTTTAAGAATTACTGAAATGAAGCCCTTTCATATGATACCCTACTTGAATCTATAAAAAAATCTATTTTCTCAAAGGTCTCACATCGAACCCCTGTAAACCAAACGAAAACCACTTTAGTTTTATTTGTATTCGTCATTTCATGTGGACAGATTAGTTTTATACACATGCCAAATTTCAAGTCCATAGCATTTATAGTTTACGAGATAATCGATATAATGTGAAAAACTCGTTTTACTCTCACCAATAGTGTTCTGTATAAAAAACGGAACCCTAATAAGAAGAGAAAAAAAAAGAATGATTTTTTTCGGCGGTTCGAATACATATTGGAATCCATCGATGAAAATATACTTACATGTACGTCAACAGCGAGGGAAATCAGTAGCAAAATAACTATTTGTTGATCTCCTGGTGCTGGCTTCGACTTTAGCTTGCTGTTGAACACTTCGAAATTAAAAGCTTTAATTTAATTTAGATTTCTTTTAAAGTCACCACATATTTTACAGGTAATATAGTTTGTAGCTGACAGTTGGCGAGCAGTAAAAACTAGCACAATACAAAATTGTTTTGGTTGTTGCGGCTTCAAATCTATGGAGATTGCAGAGCACAGCGACGGATTAAATGAAATCTCACCAGGTATTGGTATTCAATTTTCTTCAATTGACGACAATTTACTGTGTTATGATGAAAATGACGATTGTGAGGACGCAATTGTAGCAACAATCAAATTAAAATATCAAAAATTGGTGGAATCCGATGACAGTGATGATGAAGAACCTGTCGTAGTCGTAACTTACCGTGAGGCAAAACAATGTGTTGACAGATTACAGTGTTATTTTATGCAATATGGAAATGACGGGAGTCCCATGTCAGCATTAAATTTATATGTTAATATATTATTAATGTTAATGTACATGGTATACATACATCCATTTTATATAATTTTTTAATACATATGTACGGAAACGTATAGTTTTGAGATTTTTTTTTAATTTTTTGCAATTTATGAAATAAAATACAGTAAAAATTACTAATCCTCCTTTCAAAATTTACTTTTTGTGGAACTTCGGATAATTGGGCCAGCTGCTTAATCGGGACAAATTGCACTAGTCCCGATGTGTCCCGATTAAGCGGAATAGACAGTAATAGTTATTTAAGTATTAAGGGCAGTAAAAGTGTTTTACTGATTGAGGATATATGTTTTGAGATCGAGACGAAGTCAAGATCTCTAATATATCCGAAATCGGCAATACTCTTAATGCCTTAGATGCTTATTATATTTTTTGCGCGATCAATTAAAATTATTTAAATAATAAAATTCATTTTAAAGTTTTAATGTTTTAAAGAAAATTTCTTAAAATTTCATATCAAAATAGTAAGCTCTGCCTCTCATCATAATTCTATAGGTTTTTTTTGTTGCAAAACTAGCTTTCAAAATAAAATTTCAATATTTCTAAATAATATTATTTAAAGCTGAAGCTAGTAAATTGCCCTAGATAATTATTTAGATAAAAATCGTTTTTATTCACACCGTGGGTCTCCCGGTAAGTATTTAATTGCCACAAGCATGCTCGGTAAGTAATTATTTACCGACCTGTGATTTGTAAACGAAACTTACTGTTTATTTACGAAACAGTAAACGTGCTAAATCGCCTGAGCGTGCAAAAAAATTCTTTTAAACTTACATAAACCTTTCTTCCATAGCAAATGAAAAAATTAAAACTTGAATTTCAAGTGTAAGCTATGTCGGAACTACCTGATACTAAAGTTTTCTGGAGAGATCGATGTTGTAATCCCTTTAATGAAAAAGGACATAGAGGAAAATACCTGCGCACAGTTTCAGCCGAATTCCATTCTAAGCATATTAATATTCCTGTTAATGATTTGTGAAAATGTGAAAATTGTGAAAATTGTAGAAAAAAGAGCTACGCGAATTCCCCCAACTCATCATATGATTCTATACATGATTCAGTTTTAAAACCGGAGAAATGAAATTAACGAAGCACCTGAGCCTAAAAAAATATGTTTATCAAGGGAAGATAAATTAGATCAACTTATGAATGGACTCAAAGAAAAGTTTTCTTCTTTACCTAAAAACGATTCGCTTAAAATATAAATCTGAGCAATAATACCTGATTGCTGGACATTACGAGATATTGTAGATTAATTTAATGTTTCTGTGAGGATAGCTAAGAGAGCGAGATATCTAAGATATGAATCTGGTGTTTTGGCAAGCCCTGATCCAAAAAAAAGGCAAATGTTTGCCTGAAAGTTCTGTGGAAAAAGTTGTGGAATATTGTAACTCTGATGAGAACAGTCGCGTGATGTCAAATAAAAAAGATGTCGTTAAAATCAAAGAAGGCAATAATGTAATTCATGTTCCCAAAGGATTGCTTTTATTAGACATAAAAGATTTGCATCGAAATTTTAAGGCTGAATATCCAGAAATGCAAATAAGTTTTAGTATGTTTGCACAGCTACGCCCTAATTATTTTGTAATAGCAGAAGCAAGAGGTACACATAGTGCATGTGTATGTGTAATACACCAAAATTTTAAGACGATGTTTGAAGCTTCTAATTTCATTCAACTGACAAAAGGATCTACGCATGAATTACAAGGCTATGCTGGTTGTATTATTTATTGTCTTTGCAGAAATCCTAAGCCTGAATGTCACTTATAAAATTGTCTTAAATGCCCAAAACTGTCCGATTTTCAAGAGTACATAATATCTACGCTACTGAAAAATGATGTCAGTGAAATTATTTTTAGTACATGGCAAGCTACCGACAATTGCACTTAAAAAAAGTGCCTTGATGTACACGATTTTGTTCGTGAATTAACACAGAGTCTCAAAAAATTGATTCCGCATCATTTCATTTCTAAGAAACAATCACAATTCATAAGTGATCTTAAGAAAAATACAAAACAGAATGAGGGTGTCTTGGAGATATATTGTTCTGAGAATTATGCATATGTTGCTCAGAACGCAGCCCAACAATTTCATTACAATAACGACCAATGTAGTATAATTTGTGCTATTCAAAGAAGTTAAACATTTCAGTTTTGTAGTGCTCTCTCAATGCACAACTCATAATACTACGGCTGACAGAAGACAGAATGGCGTAATAATGCTACAGCACATGGAGAGGGAAGCGTTGATGGACTATCAGCAATATTAAAAAGCCCGGAAACAAAAACTGGCTTGCAAGATGAAGGGAATGATTTTATTTTAAACTCTACTGGACTTTTCAACTGGGCTAAAAAGAAATTCCCTAATGTCACATTTTTTCACTATACTAAAAGGATTATGATAGAACTCATAGAAAACTGGCAAAAAGATTTTCCACTGCACCAATCATTTCTAACATTGCCAAAGCTCATGCTTTCAAGGTATCCTCAAACAATAACCCTAATGCATATATGTACCCTGATGCACCTGAAATATTATCTACTACAAATTATTCTTAAAGAAAGTGAGAAATAATATTATGAATTATAAAAAAAAATCAAAAAATGCACAAAAAACAAAAAGAAATTAAGAAGTTGATAAAACAATAAAAAAAATTAAAAATGAATCAGAATTAACGTGAGAATTATTATTAACAGAAATCATTTTCTTGATTTGCGAATTGTTAGAAATCTGCCCTTATCTTTGCTATCAGCAAAAAACCACTGTATACGCAAAATTTCGTATAGATCGGTTGATTTTTTTAATTCGATCCGCCATCTTAGATCCGCCATCTTAAAATGCATAGTTTTAAAAATCTGACTTGAAAATCGTATTCAGCAACCTCGGAAAACCCCGCTATACACTAAATTTGGTGTAAACATTTTTTTTTTTTTATTCGGTCTGCCATCTTAGATCCACCATCTTAAAATGTAGAATTTTATAAAAGTGACTTGAAAATCGTATTCAGCAACCTCGATAACCCCCCTATACACTAAATTTGGTGTAAAAGCGTGGTTTTTTTATATTCGGTCCGACATCTTAGATCCGCCATCTTGAATTTCGAAATTCTACATACGGATTCGTAATCAGCGACCCCAAACACCCCTCCCAAACCAATTTTGAGCAATGTTTGGAAGAAATTATTTGATTGTCAGCTATATCAGATTTGATCCGCTATCTTGGATCTACCATGTTGAATTTGACCAGCCTATCATATCAACTTTTTAGAACCATCCTTTGCAAAAAATATGAGGAACAAAAACAATGGTATTGATTGCAAAAAATTTTGTAGCCAACCTCAAGCAACAATCTCCAACCTGTAACTTCTTCTTGTCACTCGAATGATAACGCTTTTGTTTTCAATGATTTGAAAACCTGCTCACAAGTTTTCCTCAGAGTAGACACGGTCCGAAGGTCATTGCAGCAAGCCTACACTGAAAGAAATAATATGGTCATTGATTTGTTGCAAAGACTATATTTTGGTTAAATCAATCATAAAACAAAATTTATGGTCCAGAAAACCATGTATATATTTGAAAATACCATATTATTTTTTTACTAACCATATTTAAGACACTTACCATAACATTGTTGAGTATGGTTGCGAACACCATGAATTTTAATGCAGAACTGAATAAAGTAAAGCTATTGAAACTATATTATGGTAAAAACATCGTTAAAGTATAAGTATAGTTTGGTCAAGCTGACTGTAATATGGCAAACCTCCGATTTGGGAACGAAAGCAAAGATAAGTTTGTGGTTTCAGAATTCCGTTTAAAGTTTTTATTTTAGTTTGATGAGTATGTCGAGTAGTGAAGATGGGTGATTAAGAAAAAAATTAGTGAAAATAAAATTAAATATTTCGGAATAAACGTTAAAATTTGATTGTGTTAAAAATAATTAATTTTATATTGATTTTTATTGTATAGTTCTGGTGTGGTGTTAAATTATTAAAATAATACATATTAGGTAAATTATTTGATTATTATGTGAATATAAGTTATTTTTTTTTAACATACTGGTGAATTTATAATTTTTGTGTCTGTAACGTGTGTTTTTATTATAATAGAAAGGCAAGACAACTTGAGGGATTAAAAAATTAACTAACATCATTTAAGAAGGTGAGCTAAAATTATTTAATCTGCAAAGTCTGTGTAAAATATAAAACTTGTGTTCATTTATTAATGCGTTCTAAATGCGTTTGTTCTTGTTCTTATTTTAATGTAGCTTGTTCCTTAGCTTGTTCTTATTTTAATGTAGATGATTAACGTTTTCAGTTTTATAATATAATTCATATTCTTAAATGAAATATTTTGATATTGAATGCTATTGTTTATTTTATTAAATAAGTCGTTTAGTTTAGATTTAATATAAGAAATTTAATTTTTGACCACTTTAGAAAGTTTTTTGAGTTTTTTGAGTTTTGAGTTTTTTTATTTTTAATTATGTGTGTTTTTTGTTTATTTTCTACAATAGTTTGCCAGCTTCTTGCTATGCAGAATCTAAACTTGTAATAGTTTGTCAACTTCTTGATAGCAGAATCAACTTCACAGTTGTTAAATTAAAAAAAAGAAGTTCGTTTAATTTATTGTAGTTACTATTTTTAGTTTAAATTTACTGGACACTGGTAAGATTTTTTGATAAATATTAATATATTAAACGCTCAAATATTTTTCTAATTATTTTATTTTTCAGGAGCTTGGGTTTTTTATCCAAAATTAATGGAAAAATATTATTCAGAGTAACTCTGTGAAGAACAGCTTGGATACAATTTTATATGCGTAGTGTGTACGTAGGTTTTATATCTAAAAGAAGTTTTGTTAAAAACGATTAGATTATTTAAAGTTAATACAGTTCAGTCGCCGAAATGGAAAGTAATAATGATTATCCTACTTTTGTAATAGTTTTAAAAAATAATTAATTATATTATGTAATTTTTTTATGAATTTACTAAATTCGGTCGCATATAATCCATATTATCAGCACGCATTTGAGGTAGAATAACAAATTTTTGTAGTTTACAAAATGTATTAAAAATTTAGATTTATTTAAAGTATTTTATTTAAGTAAAATAGCGTGACAAACAGATATGATAAAATATCTCTTTAAATATAAATTGTAGTAAAAATGTTTACATTAAAAAAATTCTAAATTTATTTAATAAAATTGTTCAGTTGAATTATAAACAAAGGATTAAAATAATAAATATTTACGAATTTGATATCAAAGATTTAATGTTTATTTTTTTTGTTCCTCATTAATAGTGCACACTAAAGAAGGGAAAATATTAATTTTTTTTGTACATATATACAATTTTTGCAAAAACAATTTTTTTTTAAATTCAAAATGTAATTAATAACGTAAATAAATGTGTGATTTCTTCAATTTTAAATATTTTTGCTAAATTTAAAGTTGGTTTTGCATATTTACACAAAAAAATGTCAAATTTAATTATATTTTCTTAGTGTTTAAATAAGTTGTCCAACTACAAATATAATATGGTTCTGCCTCAACTACACTATGGTCATTCTACAATTATATTATGGTGTTACGTCAACTATACTTCAATTCCCATCAACTATAATATAGTTCTATCTCAACCATACTAAGGCTACTCTGCAGCTATATTATGGTTCTAATTTGACTATACTATGGTTGCTTCGCAACTAATATAGTTGCAGCTCTACTATATTATAGTTATTTTGCAACTATATTATGGTCAAACTTTAAATATACTATGGTTAAAAGTTAACCATGACATGGTCTTAGTAAACATAAAAACATAAAAACAATTTCAATTTCGAGCACTCCGATCAAAATTAAAAAAACAGTGCGTTTTAATCTTCAACCTCAAACTTTTATTGCCAGGTCTAGACGAATAACGCGTCCACATTCTAAATTATTGACATCAATTATTAAGCTAAAAAAAAAAATTAAAATTTTTGTTTGGCAAAGTGTTTTGATATTTTAATATTTTTCATATCTTTAATACGACCCAACATGTAAACAACTGTTTATCGTGATATTTTTTTTACACATCAATATCACTGGTAAAGGGGTGTATGTGGCGTATATTAGAACAAAAAATTTAAAATTTAAAATCTAATCTAGTAGTTAAGAAAATGTAAAATAAAAAGTTAGTTTAAGTTTTTAGTTAGTTTTAAATAAAATAGTTGACTAAATTGGTTTAGCACGTTTAGTACAATTTCCATCAATTGGAACGCAGTCTTAAATTGACTTGATGACTCTTTCAAGACTATTGCCATTGGTTGGATATTTTCCTAACATTTTTTGATATTTTATTCATTTCTAAAATTAAATAAGTATTAATGAATTAATTTATTCAATTCAAAGCAAAAACCTTCACTTACCTGTATATAGTAGATTGATAACACTACGAAATATTACCAAAAGATATAGGACGGAAAATTTAAAATTATGAATAACTGATAGCGAAATTTTGCCTACTCGATTTTTTAAAATAATTTTTTGCAATTTGTAATATTACAGTTTAATAAAAGTATGCAATGAAAAATACTCTTTCTCCGTAAAATGGCTGTAAAGTTTAACTTTACTGCCGCTGAAGAGTAGCTAAAGTCTTACTTTTTAGCCGGCGACTGCAAAAGTAACGCCATTTTTATTTTATCTGCCGGCGGCTGTAAAGTAACTTTCATATTTTTACGGCGGTCGTAAAGTAATTTTCATATTTTTACGGCAGCAGTAAAGTAATTTTCATATTTTTACGGCGGCAGTAAAGTAAAATAACATGATATTATTAATTTGTTCAAAACAGAATGCATCTCAGTTCATTTTAATGAATTAGTTATTTATTATACAAGGGAAAAAAGTAGTAAATTTTAGCTCGAGGTTGTGTTGTCTCCCGACGTGAAGCGGAGGGAGACAAAAAACCGAGAGCTAAAATCTACAATTTTTCCCGTGAATAATACACTATTTTTTTCTGTGACTGGACAAATATTAATATAATTATTGAAAAATAATATTAAACAAATATTACAATATGTATATTCACCACACCATACGAATTTTTCTTAAAAAAAAACTTAAAATCAATGGCGTATTCGATTTGTATCACTTTTCTGGTGTTAGTTGCTAAAAAGCTGCATGCGTGTAGAATTTGGAATAAAACTTTAAAAAAATGCTTAAAACTGATCCACTCAAAACTCAGTGTAAACAAACTACAACTGAACAAAAATATTCAATGAAAATACAATTTAGCAGTTCAGTGGTGTTTTTTGTCTGAAATATGTTTGTAAATAAATATGTTATTTGTAAATGTTTTAAATTCAATAAGTACTTAGGAAAAATAACTCTATATTATCAAAAGCCTCTATTACTTCTACGAAGTTAACAATTTTACATAAGTTCCGCTTTTCCATGTAAGTTGCACAAATTGCTTCTATTTCATCATCAGATGAATCTGAACTTGTTAAAAGTTCATTTACCACAAGATACTTTCGGTTTTGATTCATTATTTGCATTTATTATTTAAATACAAAATTTGCAGTTTCTCAAAAAACTCACTCTATTTGACAGTTGAAAAAGTGCAAACTCTGTTAGTTTTTATGTACTAAACTGGTAAACCGAACTTAAAAAACTTAAAATAAGCAATAAAACTTGTAAATCGAACATGAATAACTGCACTAGTGTAGTGAAACTTATAAACCGAATTTGAAGCACTGAAAAAGTTTGCATTAGTGCGCACGAGTTGCGTAAATCGAACACGCCATATGTTTCATTTTATTTGTCAAAACCAGTTATTAACATCAAGAAGAAAACGGTATAACTTTTCATTAAGACTAAAATAGTTATAAATATTCATAATATTCATCATTTATGTGTATATATGTATTTATATATATACACGCAAAAAAATGAACTGTACAAAATACAGCTAGATATCTAATTATTAATAAAGATAGAGTTATTTACTACTATTTGAAATAGTAAATTCCTCATTTTAACAAATAATCCTTAAAAGTTATCAGTTAAACATAACAATTTACTGATTGTTGGCATAAAAATACTATTTTGAATAATAAAAACTACATGGTGGTCACTAAAAAAATAAAATGTAAAAATTATATGCCATATTTCAAATATTTATCGTTTGAAAACAATAAAAAATATGGCTTGAAGAGTAAAATTTACAACTCAAAAGATAAAACTTATTTTGAGAGTCATTACTCTTCAATGTTAGGCCAATAACAAATATATTATATGATAATGGTTAAATAACAAATGTTCTAAGTATGTTTTTTATACCATATTTGTTAAAAATTAGGTATAAAAGGTTTAAAAATCAATAGATATATATTAAAAATTATCAGTTAATGATTTAAAAACTATACATATTTTATGATTATTTAACCAAAATCTAGTTAATTTTTTTTACTATCCCTTAAAACTGTTTTTTTTTTATTTTGCTTTATTTAGTTCATTTTTTCACCTATTTTTAAAAAACGTATTGAACACCAAAGATTTTAGTATATCCTTATATCCGTGTTGTGGAAAAAACCCAAATATGTACATCAATAAAATATTTGTATAGGTAGGATCATTCGTTTAGTATAAATTTTGCGTTTTTAATGAAAAGTTATCAATTATAAAAATGTTCTATAAATTGTGTTTAAAAAGTTTTAAAAATAGTGCAAGTGTATAATTAATTATATTATAATTATGTATAAACTAAAATATAATTGAACTTATCTGCTGATTGATGATAGTGAAATTTTAAAATTGTAAAAATATCCTAAAAACATCATAAAAATTGTGAAGTTTAATAAATTTATTAGATAATTTAATTCTTCTATAAACTACTAAAATTAGTGAAATTTGTTGTAGTGATTTTTAATGTCTAATCCATTAAGGTTAAGTATATTAAAAGTTATTGGATTGCTTAATTAGGGCCTGTTTCACCATCCTCAGTTAAAGTTAAAGTTAGTTAACCGCCACTTAACTTTAACCGAAAGATAACTGAATGATACAAAATGCACTTAATATTTAGCTAACTGAAACTGGTGAAACCCATTTCCTTCAGTTAAGTGGCAGTTATGTTAAATTTAATTTAACTGAGGATGGTGAAACTGGCCCTTAGAATTGCAAATTTAGTGTATAATCACAATAATAATATCTAAATTATTTAAACATTCAGTAGAAATATGTTTGCTTTGAAAGAATCACAGTCGTGCATATTGTAGAATTAAAATATTTTACAGTTTGCCACAGCTATTTTTTTCAAATATAGACTATATAAGGACGAATTTATTTTAAATTATAATCTATCAAATATTGACACTGTTATTCCCTGTTCAAATTAAGGTTATTTTAAGCCCTTGTAATGAAGCGCTTTCTCACTGGCGAACCAATGAGAAGGACATAGCAGGAAGCGTACCTAGCGAGATTAATTTTCTTGCCCCAAGCTAGCTTCAGCCCATGGGAACGATAAAGAAACCCTGCTACTTCAGCACAAATACAGAAATGTACGCTATTTACGAGAATTTGCAGAAATGGAAAGAAATACAAGTGTGAAAAAAGAGACTCTGGCGACCCCATTGGCGAAAGACCCACGATCAACACGTCCAACCCCCACGATCACTCTCAGACGCCCACCCACTCACACTTCACGCATACTAACATTCGCCCACACATTCATACTTCACACACACCAACATTCACCCGGACATTCATTCACTGATACGCCCTCTCACACACATTCCCACTTCTACGTTAGGCAACAAAACAAAATACAGGAAATAATAAAAAAAAAAACACGTCCACTCACCCCATGATTAATCCTCCAGTCGTCCAAGTCTTTCGGCCTTAGCCCTCCATCAGTGATGATTCATCCAACAGGTATAGTATTACAAAAATAAATTTACAAATAATCCTTGAAAGGTTGAGTTGTAATTCGGTACCAGTAGCCAGAAATTTTATATCACTGGTGCGTTGACAATTCGGCAGCAATAGCACACAAGTTGGTGTAAATATTGAGTTGAAAATACGATATTATCAGTAAAAATTGTATATAATTAATCCGTTGCAATAGCCAAAATTTGAGTAAGACTGTTGCGTTGGAAATATGGTAGTATCAACAAATATTGTAGGTAAATGATACGTTGCAATACGGTGTTCACATCCAAAACTTGGTAAGAATGTTGCGTTGAAAATGCGATAGTATCAGCCAAAAAAAAACTTGTATAGAAATAATCAGTTGCAATAGCCAAAATTTGGTAAAAAAAGAACGGTGAATAAGTTTGCCGACAAAATCGTTGACTAAAGTTGTTATCAAAATTGTTGAATAAATTTGTTATCAAAATTGTTGAATAAAGTTGTTATCAAAATTGTTGAATAAATTTGTTATCGAAATTGTTGAACAAACTTGTTATCAAAATTGTTGCATAAATGTGTCATCAAAATCGGGAATGAATTTGGTAGCAAAACGTTGAATAAAAAAGATGAGTAGAAACGTTCAATAAACTTGCAATCGCTGGATAATTTTGATGAATAAAACGTTAAATGATAATGTTGTTGAATCAAAATGATAAGTATAAATGTTACATAAGCTTGCAGTCATCAGCGTTAAACATTTGAACCACAGTAGCAATAGCAAGATTCGGACGTCAAAGTGGCGTTGAAAAATATGAAAATATAACCAAAGTCTAACCTTTGAGAACAGGTAATGTTAGCAAAAGGTGGACATCAAAGTTGCATTGCAGTATGGTTGAAATACGTTGGTAACAGCACAAATTTCTATTAAATGTTGCGTTGCATAATATTTGAAGCACAGTAGTGGTAAAAATCACAATTAAATGTTGCATTGAGATATATTAGTTATAGTTGCATGCGTAGAAAATACCAGGCAACAATTTGGTAACAAAAAAAATACCCGTTGAAAAATTTTGAACCACGCAAAAATTTGTATATATCAAAAAAAATTCGTTGCAAACAGTTGACAATGATGACCCCAAAATATTGCACAGAACTGCGTTGCAAAAGTGGAGACTGATGACGTAACAACTGTATATCAATACTACGTTGCACAAGTTGAAATAAATATCACAGATGTGGCGCTTCTTTAATTTTGGTTTGATGCAAGCCCCATTATAATCCAGAGGAAATACAATATTCGGCTAGTATTGGTATATAAAATTATCATGAATAATCAAACTAGGTATTTTTGTTTTTGTTTGTTCCATAAGCACATTATAATCAAAGAAATTGTTCTAAATTAATGAAATATTCTTCACAAAACACAGATTTACATAATTACTACTGGATAAGTGCATTTCTAATTAAAATAATAATACTCCAAATAATTACTAGTAACGGTACAGAAATTGTTCTATTTATGTTTAAATTAAACTTCACAAAACACAACTTATGTTATTACTACTAGTTATGTGCAATTCTAATTAAAATAATACTAATCAAACTGGTATATTTTGTTTGAGTTCAGTAAACACATTATAATCAAAGTAAACTGTTCCTAATTAATGAAATATTCTTCACAAAACACAGATTGACTTTTTACTACTGGATATGAGCATCCATCATGATCCTACTAATAATCAAACTAAATACTAATAGCGGTACGTAAATTGTTCTAATAAGTTAATAAATTAATTTTCACTAAACACCACGGACGTTGTCACTACTAGTTATGTGCCCTTCTCAACATCATTATCATAGACAAACTATTTTGTTTGGTTTCAGTTCCGTAGGAATTGTCATCACATGCAAGGTTTTCATCTCATATAATAAATTAAAACAATACACAAATAAAATTCTTTTTGGTTTTCCAGTTGTCCGTGACCTTGACCACGCCCTGTATTACGGACACACAAAAGAAAAACTGGCGAGACTGGTGTAGGACTAATTTTCTAATCATCCGTTCGAAATGGTGCAATAACATGGATTTTAGCGTATTACTTATTAATTGACCTTAGGGGTTATCACTAAAAATTAGCTATCCCGTTACTGAAATTGTAATTCTACCACACCAGTCATAATTATAATCTATTGAATCATACCTGATACTCCGAAATTTCTTTTGCGGTACTTGTGATCGATCTCGTCAAAATTTCCTTCTTTTCCCTGCAATTCACGCTTTTCAATTATCGGTATGACTATCCATAACCCAATTCCACTGGATGAATCCCTTTTTCCGGCCTTTATTATCCAACAAAGAATATAAAAGAATTCCACGTCCACAAAATAACACAATTCTCTACACCACCGATTTCAATCTGTCAAAAGTTAATGTATAATATCCGGCTAAATCACAATAGCCAAAACTGAAATTAAACTAATTTTTAAGCGACGTCAAACACAAAAATGAAAATGTAGTAGATTTTGACGTGCACTATACGAATCGCTAATTGGACTAAGAGAGGGAACAATGTACAGTGGCTTATTATATAGCCAAATTTTTTGTCTCGAATTAACTCGAATACAGTGTTTTAGATGTAATAAAATTGATTTCCATCAAGTTTTCAATTGTCGGGAACTTTTTATAGTTATACCAAACTGTTTGTTATTAGATATTATTGCACAAAGATAAGGTTGGGACACAAAATATTTCCGACACATCAATAACATTTACCATTGAATTTAAAATGAATCAAATGCAAGTTCGATCGATGTTAAGATATTTAGGTATTACGAAAATACAATCTACTATATCAGCACCGTGAAGTTCAGTTCAATAACGGAAAAATGGTTGGAAACAAAATGTTATATTCATACAAAG
Source organism: Diogma glabrata (assembly GCA_963693315.1). Lineage (NCBI taxonomy): Eukaryota > Metazoa > Arthropoda > Insecta > Diptera > Cylindrotomidae > Diogma > Diogma glabrata. The sequence goes on along the minus strand of OY856187.1, from coordinate 256,346,007 downwards.
ATAAATCGGATATTTTAACAAAGCAAGATAGTAATTCTTTGTATGTTGACGATCAAAAAAAAATTACGCACAGCTGTTATGAGGTTTGAAAATTTCGTTGTTTCATTACGGTTGGTGTTTAGAAAATTCAAATTCAAGTAGTATAGTGAGAACAATCGAATGGAAGCGTAGCGCGCGTCAATTTTAGGGTGTTGTAAGATTAAATTTTCAATGTTTATATGGATGATAATTAAAGAAAATTATTAATTAATTCAAATTAACCAATATCATGTTATATTAATTAATAAATAAAATCAGGGTAATTAGTGCAATTTTCTTTCTCCCATATGTTTGTCCAGCTATTGAAAATTTAGTTAGATTTTAAGAAAAATAAGGAAACTATGGGTTTAGGGAACTATACGAAATATGACTATTGATGATAAATGGATGAGAAACTATTATGAGCGGTACAGATTAATAAGAAAAATGAAAACGAATAAATCTGAGACTATAATACACTGGGTTTACGCATTCTTCCAGGCTATCCATTACAGAACAAGTACTTTTTGGAAGAAAACTCCCGTCCAAAAAGAAGTTGAAACAGGCATAGACTGGTCGCAAATAGACATGGTATATCCATATTAGTACGGTGAGGCACTTCCATGTTCTACAAATTAGTAATCAAATCGATCGGTATTAGCAGAAACAAAGTATCTACGACTAAACAAATAAAACATTTTGGAGGGGTAACGATAAAAACGATATTCTACTCTATTGTAAGTGATGGATAAATACAACAATCCAGACCCAATTTCGGGCAGATCTGGGGGGTTCCCGAGACTCTAAAGTCACAAAAAAAAATTAGGCACTCTGCCACAAGATCGAAAAGTAAAATATCATTGGACCGACTCCTACAATGAAATCTCCGACACAATTCCGCTTTTACGTTATGCAGGCTCGCAACCCACACCTGAACCAACACGAGTCTCATACTTCTCCAACTCGCTAGCCGGGCCACACTGTTGTACGCTCCCGTCCAAGTGATTCTGAAGGCTGTTCACATAGTTTCAAAGTAACTAATTGAACCAAATTCAATACATTCAATCTCGGTATTTTCGCTTGCAAATAGTCAACACAAAAAAAAATTTTGAAACAAGGCCTGAACACCAAAGTTGATACACAATCGCTGAACTGTCCTTTCAAAATGGCTCCACCCTCATACTTTATGGTCGTCAATAACCTTGACCTGCAATGGCTGTGAAACACAAGCGAAATTTATTATCAACTGACAAACAAAAAAAATTATTACCGATGTTAGGCGCGAATGTCCTTGGAATGATAAACACCTCTACGTTTGGAAACCAGGTCTTCCAGTTCGTAAGCAGCGCTACCTACCAACTTTCAAACTTTGGCTTCGCAAATCTTTGTGAGAGCGCTACAGATAATTGTCTGCAGTTTATCTGCATCGCTCAAAATAAGATTACGACAGAATACAATATTGTTTTTGTTAAACCCCCATGAGATGAAGCTGGTGGACTGTGGGCCCTCGCAATACACTCGTCAGCGTATTCCTCGGGTAACCACAATCTCCATACCTCGCCCCCTGGAAGAATCGCAATATCTAAAACCCCAAGCCAGTATTTCACCTGGCCTGAAATTAGGTTATCTGCGAACACAGGAATAGACAATGTCGGAGCTTATTGTCGGCAATAGAACCATCAATTAATTTCCCAGATCAAATCCCAAGAGATTTGAGAGACCTGCGAATGACAAGATTCACGGTTTACAGTTTTTCTTTCGTCTTTCTCTTCTTTCTTTTTTTTTTTTTGTAGACTTTGGCGAAACCGATGAATTATTCGATTCATTAAGGGGGTTAACACAATTCCCGCAACAACCCTAAGCCGAACCAGCATGGTGGATAGCCAGAAAAAAAAGATTATTACAGTGAGTTTACATCAAGTGGCCATCCAACGTAAGACAAAGTTAGGGGGACAAGACAAAAAAAAATACAAAAAAAAAATTTGAGTCCTACTGACGTCGGTTTATAGTATAACAATACAAAGTTTGACACCGAATTCCACGAATCACAGGCCCCATATCAATAAGAATACCGAGCCATACTAAGACCCACTTCGTAAAAAAAACCAGTTGATAATCAAAAGTTGTAGGATTATGCCGACCATTAACACCTCGACCATAACACCATCTGGCACATATGACATCATCGTGCAGATTATGAGGGAGAAGAGGAAGCATTCGACAGCTCAGTTGGTAAAGGCACTCGCTTCACCCCATGTCGCAGCTAGTCAGCCGCCAGAAAAGATTGCGGGATAGGAAGGTCGATACCACATCGATACTTCGAATCACGAGTGAAAAATTAACACCGGAAGAGCAAAACAAATTTATACGTGTCCCAGAATCAACAAAAAAAAAATTTCCAGCAGGTGCATACAATCCGGTTACCAAAGGTAACATCCCATGTTGTAGCTAGTGGTGACCAACACGGATGGCTCGAGACCACATCGATATTTCATCAAAAAAAAAATAAATGCACGAGACGTCTTATCACAAAAAAAATTTTGTACGAACAAAATAAACCCCTCCGCAAACCATCCCGGGCAGTCCATGGACACATCAAGGGTGTACTTGTCACCCTGTCGTCAGTACCACCACCTCACATCAGCGTCAGAAAGGTGTCAGCTAAAAGACAAAAGCGAAAACCAACTACGACATTTCCAACAATAATAAGATATCATCAATAATCTTAGCGTCCTTGAGGAAAAAAAAGGAAAAAAGAAAACAGTTCCTTACGATTTAGTTACCTGCGTTTGAATTTTTATTGGAAAACAGTGGGCAAACGGTTACTTCCGGAGGTCCATTTGCAAACCAAACAACCATTCAAAAAAAGGTGTCAGGTAAAAGGTTTGAAGGAGACCCCCTTGGTCAAGACGTCATGACTTTACGTATGACCCCTTAGTCAATACAATGCTCTGCACGCCGGAACCAGGAATTTCCAAAACCATTGGTGCTGAAACACCTCGAAGGAAAACAGGCGATTAGACAGCAAAACCCGGGCTGGAAGTAAAAAAAATAGCAACAAGGCATATCTATGATAGCGAACAACGCTGTAGACAAGACGAAATCATTAGCGATATGGTGCAAACTGACCGAGTCCAACCCAAAAGAGATTGTACTGTAATCAAGAGCTAGTAAGAAGGTCCGTCCCTGATGATGGACCACCACATGCAAATGCAGTAAGGTAGTTTAGGAGAGTTCAATTATTTGATTATTACCCGAACTTCAATCACCAAATCACCATAATTTTAAATTTTAATTTAGTTATTTAATCATTACCAAAACAACATATTTTATTACAATATTTTACTATTTTTAAATAGATTAGCACAGAATTCAACGAATTATATGGCAATTCAGTTATTCCAACCTCAAACAGCTGCGCGATATCTGACCAATTCGTCAGATGTATGGAGTAAAAAACTTGTAAAAACGGGCTATCGCCGAGCGTGAATCAAGAATAAAAATATCTATTACTACTTAGGTTGTTGACGTGTGAACAATCAGTGGTAAAAACTTGTACTTAGAGATTAAATAGGTATACTACAACTATGGCAGAAGATGAGAACAAAAGAAAATTTACAGTCCCAATTCCGGGCAGGTCTGACGGTTCCCGATACTCAAAACTGAGTTAAAAAAAATAAAGTACGGCAGGCCTACCGGTTTGGCAAGAAAAGTATGCTTAAAATTATAAATTAATAACAAAGTTAATAGAAAAGTTAACCTATCCTGCAAAAGCTAAAATATTTGCTTAAAACTATCATGCAATATTTATCTAAATACTAAAGTTATTTAATACTACAGTTACTAGTTATACAATACTTGATGTGATGGTTTATTTTTGTTTTCTTGAGTTGTATTCTTCTATTATTTATGCTTGATTCTGATGTTAATTAATTTATTTGTTCTTAAGTTTCAATTTTTTTAATTTAATTATTTACAATGTAAGATGATCCTAAAAATTGAGAAAAAAAAATTAGTACCTATAGATATCAGCAGTTTTATTTAGTAGTCATTTACTTATTATTTATTTCTTTTATTATTTATTAGGTAAGTTTTTATATTTATCTATTTATTTGTTATCTATGGACAACGGACGGACGGACCAATCAAGGGTTAGTTCACCACACATGGGTTGAAAGTGTCGATCGCCGCTCCTTCATTAATACTTTGTTGATTTTATTTTGTTGTGGGACCAAAGAAAAATTTAAAATAACCTACGTTAAAGGATAGGAAAAGGTAGGGGAAAGGGAGCAAGAAGGGATGGATAGGATGGGAAAAAGGTAGGGTGGGAAGGGAATAAGGTGGGGTGTGTGTCGTCGGCCTGTCACCCGGATGACAAGTGCCGCCGGAATGGTCAGAAGATAAATCCTCCGCACCATTATTCAATCAACCGACACTTCTCAGCCGCGATCGAGAACGACGAAACATACGGGGAGGTGCTATGATCTGAGTTAATCCAATTAACTCGCGACATGAAGGCTGGGCGAACATCTTCCCTCAGCAGTTGATATCAAACTGCTTTAGAAGATGTTCCCCAGTATCACTCGCGAGAACTGGACAACTCAGACCATAGGGTGCTAACGCTCCTGGGAGGGGCCTCTAACGTTAAGGAGACGTTAGCTCGGATGAGAGTTCTGATATCACAACGAATCCAGAGCATGACCAGATGACCAGACTGGATGTAGTAGGCGTATACACCATTCTACAAAAAAAAATCTAAGTCTGGCATCTGGTCACCCCCGGCATTCCCCGTGCCAGCAAGAAACCCATCCGCTACTAGGGTACGTGGGATTGTAACCCCCATTGAGAATAATTCCGAAGAACTATTCTCACCCTTGCGTTAAATAGAAAAATGAAAAGGAGAATGGTAGCTGGAGGCGTGGGGACGCAAAACCCCATCAAAGAAAGTCTGAGGGGTCTCAGACTTCCCTTGCTCCTGCGCGTCTGAAGCAGGGAACTGCTTCCACGCCGCCAGAGTCTTTTACTATTGTTTGGTGGGAATGAAAGTTAATTTGAAGAAAAATTTTCAAAAAAAAATTTTTCAAAATTTTTTGAATTTATGGAGGGACTCCTCCAGAGTCCTACATTGCTGTAGAAACCCTTAGAGAAGCCCCACGTTGGGCGCCAATTTGTAATGAAGCGCTTTCTCACTGGCGAACCAATGAGAAGGACATAGCAGGAAGCGTACCTAGCGAGATTAATTTTCTTGCCCCAAGCTAGCTTCAGCCCATGGGAACGATAAAGAAACCCTGCTACTTCAGCACAAATACAGAAATGTACGCTATTTACGAGAATTTGCAGAAATGGAAAGAAATACAAGTGTGAAAAAAGAGACTCTGGCGACCCCATTGGCGAAAGACCCACGATCAACACGTCCAACCCCCACGATCACTCTCAGACGCCCACCCACTCACACTTCACGCATACTAACATTCGCCCACACATTCATACTTCACACACACCAACATTCACCCGGACATTCATTCACTGATACGCCCTCTCACACACATTCCCACTTCTACGTTAGGCAACAAAACAAAATACAGGAAATAATAAAAAAAAAAACACGTCCACTCACCCCATGATTAATCCTCCAGTCATCCAAGTCTTTCGGCCTTAGCCCTCCATCAGTGATGATTCATCCAACAGGTATAGTATTACAAAAATAAATTTACAAATAATCCTTGAAAGGTTGAGTTGTAATTCGGTACCAGTAGCCAGAAATTTTATATCACTGGTGCGTTGACAATTCGGCAGCAATAGCACACAAGTTGGTGTAAATATTGAGTTGAAAATACGATATTATCAGCAAAAATTGTATATAATTAATCCGTTGCAATAGCCAAAATTTGGGTAAGACTGTTGCGTTGGAAATATGGTAGTATCAACAAATATTGTAGGTAAATGATACGTTGCAATACGGTGTTCACATCCAAAACTTGGTAAGAATGTTGCGTTGAAAATGCGATAGTATCAGCCAAAAAAAAACTTGTATAGAAATAATCAGTTGCAATAGCCAAAATTTGGTAAAAAAAGAACGGTGAATAAGTTTGCCGACAAAATCGTTGACTAAAGTTGTTATCAAAATTGTTGAATAAATTTGTTATCAAAATTGTTGAATAAAGTTGTTATCAAAATTGTTGAATAAATTTGTTATCGAAATTGTTGAACAAACTTGTTATCAAAATTGTTGCATAAATGTGTCATCAAAATCGGGAATGAATTTGGTAGCAAAACGTTGAATAAAAAAGATGAGTAGAAACGTTCAATAAACTTGCAATCGCTGGATAATTTTGATGAATAAAACGTTAAATGATAATGTTGTTGAATCAAAATGATAAGTATAAATGTTACATAAGCTTGCAGTCATCAGCGTTAAACATTTGAACCACAGTAGCAATAGCAAGATTCGGACGTCAAAGTGGCGTTGAAAAATATGAAAATATAACCAAAGTCTAACCTTTGAGAACAGGTAATGTTAGCAAAAGGTGGACATCAAAGTTGCATTGCAGTATGGTTGAAATACGTTGGTAACAGCACAAATTTCTATTAAATGTTGCGTTGAACAATATTTGAATCACAGTGGTGGTAAAAATCACCATTAATTGTTACGTTGCATAATATTTGAAGCACAGTAGTGGTAAAAATCACAATTAAATGTTGCATTGAGATATATTAGTTATAGTTGCATGCGTAGAAAATACCAGGCAACAATTTGGTAACAAAAAAAATACCCGTTGAAAAATTTTGAACCACGCAAAAATTTGTATATATCAAAAAAAATTCGTTGCAAACAGTTGACAATGATGACCCCAAAATATTGCACAGAACTGCGTTGCAAAAGTGGAGACTGATGACGTAACAACTGTATATCAATACTACGTTGCACAAGTTGAAATAAATATCACAGATGTGGCGCTTCTTTAATTTTGGTTTGATGCAAGCCCCATTATAATCCAGAGGAAATACAATATTCGCCTAGTATTGGTATATAAAATTATCATGAATAATCAAACTAGGTATTTTTGTTTTTGTTTGTTCCATAAGCACATTATAATCAAAGAAATTGTTCTAAATTAATGAAATATTCTTCACAAAACACAGATTTACATAATTACTACTGGATAAGTGCATTTCTAATTAAAATAATAATACTCCAAATAATTACTAGTAACGGTACAGAAATTGTTCTATTTATGTTTAAATTAAACTTCACAAAACACAACTTATGTTATTACTACTAGTTATGTGCAATTCTAATTAAAATAATACTAATCAAACTGGTATATTTTGTTTGAGTTCAGTAAACACATTATAATCAAAGTAAACTGTTCCTAATTAATGAAATATTCTTCACAAAACACAGATTGACTTTTTACTACTGGATATGAGCATCCATCATGATCCTACTAATAATCAAACTAAATACTAATAGCGGTACGTAAATTGTTCTAAAAAGTTAATAAATTAATTTTCACTAAACACCACGGACGTTGTCACTACTAGTTATGTGCCCTTCTCAACATCATTATCATAGACAAACTATTTTGTTTGGTTTCAGTTCCATAGGAATTGTCATCACATGCAAGGTTTTCATCTCATATAATAAATTAAAACAATACACAAATAAAATTCTTTTTGGTTTTCCAGTTGTCCGTGACCTTGACCACGCCCTGTATTACGGATACACAAAAGAAAAACTGGCGAGACTGGTGTAGGACTAATTTTCTAATCATCCGTTCGAAATGGTGCAATCACATGGATTTTAGCGTATTACTTATTAATTGACCTTAGGGGTTATCACTAAAAATTAGCTATCCCGTTACTGAAATTGTAATTCTACCACACCAGTCATAATTATAATCTATTGAATCATACCTGATACTCCGAAATTTCTTTTGCGGTACTTGTGATCGATCTCGTCAAAATTTCCTTCTTTTCCCTGCAATTCACGCTTTTCAATCATCGGGTATGACTATCCATAACCCAATTCCACTGGATGAATCCCTTTTTCCGGCCTTTATTATCCAACAAAGAATATAAAAGAATTCCACGTCCACAAAATAACACAATTCTCTACACCACCGATTTCAATCTGTCAAAAGTTAATGTATAATATCCGGCTAAATCACAATAGCCAAAACTGAAATTAAACTAATTTTTAAGCGACGTCAAACACAAAAATGAAAATGTAGTAGATTTTGACGTGCACTATACGAATCGCTAATTGGACTAAGAGAGGGAACAATGTACAGTGGCTTATTATATAGCCAAATTTTTTGTCTCGAATTAACTCGAATACAGTGTTTTAGATGTAATAAAATTGATTTCCATCAAGTTTTCAACTGTCGGGAACTTTTTATAGTTATACCAAACTGTTTGTTATTAGATATTATTGCACAAAGATAAGGTTGGGACACAAAATATTTCCGACACATCAATAACATTTACCATTGAATTTAAAATGAATCAAATGCAAGTTCGATCGATGTTAAGATATTTAGGTATTACGAAAATACAATCTACTATATCAGCACCGTGAAGTTCAGTTCAATAACGGAAAAATGGTTGGAAACAAAATGTTATATTCATACAAAGATAAATCGGATATTTTAACAAAGCAAGATAGTAATTCTTTGTATGTTGACGATCAAAAAAAAATTACGCACAGCTGTTATGAGGTTTGAAAATTTCGTTGTTTCATTACGGTTGGTGTTTAGAAAATTCAAATTCAAGTAGTATAGTGAGAACAATCGAATGGAAGCGTAGCGCGCGTCAATTTTAGGGTGTTGTAAGATTAAATTTTCAATGTTTATATGGATGATAATTAAAGAAAATTATTAATTAATTCAAATTAACCAATATCATGTTATATTAATTAATAAATAAAATCAGGGTAATTAGTGCAATTTTCTTTCTCACATATGTTTGTCCAGCTATTGAAAATTTAGTTAGATTTTAAGAAAAATAAGGAAACTATGGGTTGAGGGAACTATACGAAATATGACTATTGATGATAAATGGATGAGAAACTATTATGAGCGGTACAGATTAATAAGAAAAATGAAAACGAATAAATCTGAGACTATAATACACTGGGTTTACGCATTCTTCCAGGCTATCCATTACACCCTTAAGTGCTTAACTTACATTGAATGCACACATGTGTCGGCCAAGTAGAGCGAAAGACATTAAACTTCTAATGACATTGAAAAAAGGCCATAAGAGCTTAACTGTCATTTTAATGTTTTTACTTCTATAGCTAATTCAGATGTTTTATAGTTTAAATTTATTTTTTGAGTTTTTTTGAATAATTTAAATGAGCAATTAGTAACTTTACTGTTTTTGAAACAATTACCTTGAAAGGGGCCAATACACCTGCAAGCATGCTTTAACAGCACAGTTGTCAAACGTGCTTGTGTACTAACGAAACAAGCATTTTGATAGTGTATGGGAGTGATTAACGGCTTGTTCAATTTTTCAAAAATGTTTGAAGAAATATCAAACATGTTTGATTTTTCTTTGCCAGCTTAAGTTTGATTGTGTGTTTATTGTTATGATTGTAAGCTTGTTACTTTTTTTTTCTTTTAAATGTTTTACATTGTTTTTCAAAAATATAAAATAATTTCAGGACAAATCGGAAATATAAAAATTGTGAGTGATTTTATATATTTTGAAAGATATGCTTGATTTATATCCACTCAAGCATTTTTGCAGCTATATAAGCACGTTTGACAGCTGTGCTGTTCAAGCATGCTTGCCAGTGTATAGGCCCCTTAGACATTCTGAAACAAAAAAATTATTTCATAATCATTAGAAAAATCGCAGAGATGTTTGGGTGATAATATTTTGTATTTTTTCAATAATTTGGTTTAACCTTTGTAGTAATTTTTTCCTTTTATTTGTCCAGTAGAGTTAAAAAATTTGAACAATTAATTAAAGTTAATTTATTTTTTTTTCTAACAATCATCTAATTGTATTATCTTATGAAGGAACATCGTGAAGCTTATGAAGGAAAATGACATATCAAAATGATATTAATTAGAACGGTTGTGTTATAAGACAATAGCAATAACCTTAAAAAACTACATTATCGATAAATTTAGATATCGTAAATTGCCGAATTGCATGCTGTTTTCTTTATGCAATTTTTACTTACGCAAGCAATATCGTTTGACAAAAACAAAAATCAATACAAATATAATGAATTCATCGAAATAAATATTAGGCCTAAAAACTATCATCTAAGAGTTAATATTTTACCTTATTATTTAGAGCAATTTATTACAGCACAAACAAATTTTTCAGAACATCTACTATTTGTCCATACGTATATTAAACCATGTGAAATAATTTCAATGAACATTGAATTCATATGCTACGAGGAAAGGCAAAAGGAATAGATAAAATTGGAAATGTGCGATCATCATCTAAATTTTCAATGCTCAAGTCAAAAACGAGGGTACGCACGGGTACCACGATGGAAAAAACAACTTCGTCGAAAATTGTTTTTTTGTTCGTAAACTAACCACAGCATTTATTCATGGGACCACGAAGCCGGATTTTCTAGATATTGCAGTACAAATTACATGAACTTCAAGACGGTTGGTTGTAACCATTTTTAATCTTAATTAATTAGTCTTAATAATTAAATTTCATTCATTTTAATTAAACAGATGCTTTAAATTTGGCTGTTCCGCCTGCTATTGAATGCGTTTAAAAAAGCAGATGCATAAGCAACAGTTTCAAGCGGCAAAAAGAAAGAGAAAAATATTCAAAATTAATGTACCCAGCGCTGAAGAAAAAGGGGGGACACATCAAAATCTGAAGCAATTGGAGGATATATTTTTCACTTTAAGGTATAGGTCTAAAAGAAATTTAAGAGTCAATTTTTGATTTTTATCTATTTATTACTTGTTTTTTCAATACAAACATCAAACAATGTAAAAGTGAATCTAAAAGGCTTGCCAAGTACGTGCGCCTCATACTGTCTGCCTGTACAGCAACGGGCAATTGTAAAGTAGGATCAATTGACAATATTATTTCTTACGACGTTTATGTAAATGACGTACAATATTTAGAATCATCGAGCCACCTATAACCATGTCGAAATAAAAATCCTTCTTGAGGATTTCTTAAAAATAAACTCTGTCATATTTAGAAGGAAATTATGAAACCATAATATTAAAATTAATTAGTTTGAAGATTTTGCTGCGCTCCAAACTAAAATTAAAATTGAAATATTTTTTTATTATTAAAAATGAAAATAAAATATAATAAAAATGCAAAGAAATAGTTTTTCAATTTATCCTATCACATAAGCATTTAATTTCCATATCCCATTCATTTCCTTATCCCACAAAGATACGCCTGACGATCAGTTGACTTTCAACCTTTAGTTTGTAACACATTTTATTTATATTGGTCATCCTGAGCTTGAGGAAAGATATGAGTAAGAGAGGAGTATAATTTTGATGCCACTTTTTTGTAACTTTTGTAAGGAATATCATTCCATCTAATATGATTTCAATGATCTCATTATTAAAATGTATAAAATAAAACAAATGGAGCATATTCACTAAAATTTTCGATCAAAAATTTCGGCTGTTCTTCTGTTTTTAATAATGGGAAAATAAAATTTCATACAAAAAATAGAAGAATAGCAGTAATTTTCGATAGAAAATTTTACTGAGATCGCATTCTTTATAAAGTAAATTTTAAAAAATAATATCATTGATTTTCAAAATTGGAATGTCAATCGGCCAAGATTATTTCCACTCAAGTAAATTTTACTATCGAAATTTGTTGAATTTTATGGTTTTAAATTTCAAATTTTTAGTGTTTGAAACAGCAAAACTTACGCTTTGAGATTTTAATTTTTGGTTTAGTTATTCATCAAAGTATAATGTTCAAATAAGATAATTTATATTTTATATTAAGTTAAATTTTTAATATTTGAAATAGTAAAATTTTGTCTTTTGCTTTGCATTCTTTCTTGTCTCATATTCTTATATTTTACAACATATGTAAAAGTAATTTTTAAAGTTCTACTGCACATAATTTAAAGTTTTCTGACCCGGGCGCAGTGTTACTATTTGAAACAGTAAAAAGTATTTAAAATCGAAGTAGTTATTAACATTTATTTTTCTCCGTGTATATATATATTTATCCATCTGTGAAAAAAGTACATACTTTTTTCCCGGGAAAAAAGTATTTATGAAAAGTAACATTTTTGCACCTGTCAGCAGAAGTAAAATGTTAAACTTTTCTCCCGTCACAGAAAAAAAAATTAATTTCAGAAAATTTATTACCTAAAACATATTTATAAATAATTTGATGCATTAATTTCATATTTTTAAACAAATTTAAACGTTTGCCGAAAAAATAGTGTATTGAATTCGGAGCTAAAGTGGCTTTTTGTGTTTTGTCTATAATTGTCGCCAAACTATAGACTCAACACAAAAAGTACAACTTTAGCTCCTAATTCAATAATATACTATTTCATTAATAAAATTTAATTAACTTCCCTATATGGGAAGTTATTGTTTTTGGGTCGATTTTCAAAATCGGAATTTTTTGATATCTTTACGTTTCATGACCTCCTGAAGCTGTTTAGACTATTTTTAGCTGGCAGTCTGTATGTGTGTGTGTGTGTATGTTTGTGAATATCGCTGTGTGGAGAATTTTTGCCTAACGCTTTCTCAACAACGAAAATGGTCGCAATCGATGTATCTTATCGTAACTTACAGCCCAGTCCTTTTCTAGCGAAATTAAATCATTTGTTTTTTAGTGGTTTCCAAAAAACTGAAAATCGTCTCTTGCAAATATCATGAGATTAATAAATAATGCTATTAGGGTCATGAAGCTTCCATATTGTTTGTCATCATGTCAGACATTTATAATGACATTTGTATAAACAATTGCTATCTTAGTTTTTGAGATTTTTAACAATATGTGAAAAAACTATGTGTTATTTTCTTTATGCAAACGCATGTTATCTGGATGAAACTTTTGTATGTAAATGAGCTGCAACCGCATCCGGGTTTACTTGAATACCAAAAACCTGAGTTATTTTCTAAATTTGACAAAATGGTCAGAGGTTCGAGAGTAGATTGTCTGGTCAACTGTTTATTAACTTCCCGATATGAAAAGTTATTGTTTTTGGGTCGATTTTCGAAATCGAAATTTTTATAATATCTTTACGTTTCAAAACCTCCTGAAGCTGTTTAGGCTATTTTTAGCTGGCAGTATGTATGTGTGTGTGGGTATGGGCGTGTGTATCATCGTATGTGGACAAACATTTGTCCAATGCTCTCTCAACAACGGATGATCCGATTTCAACTTCAATGGTCACAATCGATATATCTTGGCGTAACTTACAGCCCAGTCCTTTTCTAATGAAATCAGTTCATTTATTTTTTAGGGGTTTCCAAAAAACTGAATATCATCTCTTGTAAGTATTACTAGAATAAATAATGCTATCAAGATTATTTACCTCCCATTTTGTTTGTCATCATGTAAGCCATTTATAATGACATTTGTAAAAACAATTGCTATCTTACTTTTTGAGTTTTTTTAAGAAAATTTGAAAAACAGGCGTTATTTTCATTACGCAAACGCATGAGATCTTGATGAAACTTTTGAATTAAAATGAGCCGCAAACGCATCCGGTTTTATTTGAATATGGAAAATGTGCTATTTTGAATCAACTATTTTCAAAATTTGGCAAAGTTGTTCGTTGAACAACTGTTTTTTTTACACTTCTCAGTCTTGACAGTTAATTTTGTTGAAACTTAGAGCATAAGGTTTTTGTAATGTTTATAGTAGTTTTGCAACTTGCTGCTTTTGTAATGTTCGAAGTTAAGGTGGGGGACAAAAAAATAAACACACTTTTTTGGAAATAACTTAAAAACTTAGCAGTCGATAATTCATTGAAATGTCTTTTTGAAATATTTGGATTTTTTTTGATTTTTTTAAAGCAAACTCGATTCCTTAAAACAAACTTTTGTTTTACTATCTCCTTATCAATGTCCATAAAATATTGATAAAAAACAATATTCATAATTTTCTTGTTGTCAGTAGGCGTGGACAAATACATTGTATAGCTGTAAAAAATTTCAAGTTGAAAATAAAATTAAATCGAAAGCTGTAAAAAATTTCAAATCGATTATGTAGAAATTCGGACGGACACCGAAGTCTCACCAATAGGGTACCTTTTTTACTTTTTCAAAGTACGGAACACTAAAAATGGTGATATTGTTTGAGAAAAGTCGAAAAAATTTTAGCAACGTTGACAAAGTAGACTAGTCTACTTAAAGACTTCACCGCTAGTTTTTTTTAAATATATGGTGCAATGAAAATCTTCTTTCCAGTGTAACCAAAAGATGAAAAAATCACGATTAATTGCAAGTCTTAGAAAGAAAATTTCAATTTATTAAAGTTTTAAGAAAATATCTTTGTGTTACCTATTTAACTTAACGCTAAGTTCTTGGCGTGGCCGCTATGGTCACACCCTACCCTACTAGTTATTTTTGATTTTAAGCCAATATTTCGAATTTTTATTTTTTGTTTATATATTCATTTTGTCCAACAGATCTGTTTCGGCTCTTTACTTGAGCCATTGTCAAGGACGATCTACAAAACAATTATGTTATGTTTAACTTAAACATTAATTCAACGGATATTACTTACAAGTACAATTTGCTAAAACTTTTTATCTTAAAAATTAAACATTTAAAAAGTTTTTCTAAAATTAACTATAAATTTGTTTATACACTACAGATAAATATATAAAATTTAAAAAAAAAACATTTTAAAATAAAAAAGTCCGAGCGGCAGGTATATCCGCTAGAAATAGGTAGATTTCAGGATCAGACAGTTATGTGTGCAATTAGAATCGGATTTATCAGATTACTTTATAAAAAACAGTAATTAAAAACAGAAGTATTAAACAAACTTTAAAAATAAACATTATTTTATACAGTTTTTGGGCTCTAGGCACTTAACCTGTACCCCGATATGGCCAATTGTCAAACATATTCAGGTAACTGTTTGCCGCAACATACCCAGAAAATATTTTTAGCGTAAGTGAAAAAATGCGACCGTGAAAGTGCCGCTAAATGCCGTTGTACTTCACACAGTTTATTGCAGATAGCTAAAGAACCTTTTATTGCAGATATCTGGCTTTTTAACAAATGATAGAAATATGTTCAAATAATTAATATTTATAAATTCTTTTTACATATTTTGCCCCAAACGGCCGTTATAACGCTTTGTTTTTGACAGTTTCAAGGCTCTAGACTCTTAACCTGTACCCGGATATGGCCAGTTGTCGAGCTTATCCAAGGGATTGTTTGCCACAATATGCTCCGAAAAAAATTTTGGTCTAGGTCGTAAAATGCGACCGTGAGAGTACCGCTAAATTCCGTTATACCTCATATCGTTATATATATATATATATATATATATATATATATATATATATATATATATATATATATATATATATATATATATATATATATATATATATATATATATATATATATATATATATATATATATATATATATATATATATATATATATATTTAGGGTGGGGCGATTTATATGGAAGGGAAAAAATCTTCATGGGCCCCTCGCGATTCTGATTCCTGGAGTTGTACTGAGCAAAAAAGTCCACTAGACCATATATCTACGGTGAAAATCGAGCTTGCGAATTTTTGCTTGAAGTTTTTTTGTCGTAATTTATATTTTGTGAAAACTTGCTTAGGTTCATATCTCGTAAACCATTTAAAATTTTACGATGAATAAAACAAGTAAATTGTAGCTCTTGACCTCAGCTACAAATTTACTGAAAAATCAAACAGAAAAAAATCACATCTTCATGACCAAAAACACGAAAATTCCAAACATTTACCATTTTTTTAACCGTTTTGAGGCCATAGCAGCCAAACCGCAGAAAATTAAAACTAATAATCTAACAGAAAATTGTAGCCAATCAAATATTTTATTATTAATTTTTTATGATATACTAACCACATCTGAACATTTCTTCATGCAGTTTTCGCCCTGCAGAAGTGAAAATTTATCGCGAACATACCGAAAAATTACCATTGTTAGTTGTTTATAATTTAAACTCATCAAAAACGTTCTATTTGTTATTTTACTTCGGTCTGAAAGACCTAAGTATTACATTCATGAGCTAAAAGTGAAATTCTTACCCTCACTTTTTTTGGCATTTCTCGACGTTTTAGGACCTACTGATTCTAAAAGAGAAAAAAAAAATTTTGTCTGTCTGCCGGCCGGCCGTCACAACCTACGAAATCTAGAAAACCGCTGGACGGATTTCAAAAATTTTTTTCTTCTAAAAATAGGTTTACTCAATGGGAAGAGCCGAAAGGACGATGTGTTAGATAGCTGTACCGGAAGTGGGTCAAAAAAATCGTCAAGTGTATCAAAACAAGGAAATTTGCATATTTTGTTGCTTAAAATACGTTCATTTTAAGTGATTGGATTGGTATGTGAGACCAAAATCTAGATTATTGCATTATAAGTTTGTCAAAAGAATGTTGTCAAGTGTGTCAAAAGAAAGATTTTTATTTATTTTTTACCCAATTTTTTGGAAAAATATAAAATTAATTATTTGTTTGAAATGAAATTTTATTATTATTATTGAGAATTGTGGCATTATGTCGAAAAAATATTGTCAAGTGTGTCAAAAGAAAGATTTTTATTTATTTTTTTACAATTTTTTGGAAAAAAGTAAAATTAATTATTTGTTTGAAATGAAATTTTATTGAGAATTATGGCATTATAAGTTTGTCAAAAAAATGTTGTCAGGTGTGTCAAAAGAAAGATTTTTATTTATTTGTTTACCCAATTTTTGGGAAAAAAGTAGAATTAGTTATTTGTTTGAAATGAAATTTTATTGAGAATTATGGCATTATAAGTTTGTCAAAAATATGTTGTCAAGTTTGTCAAAAGAAAGATTTTTATTTATTTTTTTACCCAATTTTTTGGAACAAAATAAAATTAATAATTTGTATGACATGAAAATTATATATAAATTAATTAATAAATTGTATGACATGAATATTATATATATTTGTATGACATGAAAACTGTAGAGAATTATAAAAATTATAGAACATCATAAGTTTGTCAAAAAAATATTGTCAAGTGTGTCAAAAAATGATTCCATTGATTTTTTTAGCCAATTTTTTGGAAAAAAATGTAGCTGTTTTTATGACGTAAATGTAATTGAAAATGAAAATGGACATGGAAATTTTTTAATTTGTTATAGTTTTTAAAAATATTTTTGGAATTTTGAAAAAAGTTTGTATTTTTAATTTTGTAATAATTTTTGCAAAATTTTTTAGATTGTGGAAAAAGTTTTAATTTTTGATTTTGTTATAATTTTTGGAATATTTTTTGAATTTTGAAAAAAAATAGAAATATTGAATTTGTGAATTTTATCTATATATTTTTAGAATTTTAAATTTTTGATCTCATTATAATTTTTGAAAAAAGTTACAACTTTTTTGATATTGTTTTAATTTTTGCAATATTTTTAGAATTTCGGAAAAAGTTTGAATTAGAATTTAGAAAAAGTTTAAATATTTAATTTTATTACAAATTTTTGAAATAATTTTGGGATTTTGAAAAAAGTTTGTATTTTTGATTTTGTTATAATTTTTGCAATATTTTTAGAATTTTTGAAAAAAGTTTTAATCTTTGATTTTGTAATAATTTTTGGAATATTTTTAGAATTTTCAAAAAAGTTTGATTTTATTTAATTTTTACAATATTTTTGGAATTTTGAAAATATTAATTTGATTTTGTAATATTTTCTCGAAACACTAAGTATTAAATTTATTATATTTATTATAAAATTTACAATATTTATTATAATTATAATAATTATAATTTATAATATTTATTATAAAAGCAAAAAAAGTGCAAAAGCAATATATTTTAATCAAATTCTATTGAAGTTGGCGGTTATGCGGTTGATGTTCGCTTCAGGGACTTTCATTGAAGTTGACGGTTATGATGTTCGCTTCAGGGACCCCTGATATGAGAGTCTGAAAACATAACCTCAAATACAGTTTTTACCCAGAAATGGTGTCAAAAAATTTAACAAATGTCTGTTTTAGGATTTATTCAGAATCTAGATTTTTTGGCATTTTCGTGTTTTTGGTCATGAAGATGTGATTTTTTTCGGTTTGTTTTAAAGCTGAATTTGTAGCTGAGGTCAAGAACTACAGTTTACTAATTTTATTCATGGTAAAATTCCAAATGGTTTACGAGATATGAGCCTAAGAAAATTTGCAAGTTTTCACAAAACATAAATTGCGACAAAAAAACTTCAGACAAAAATTCGCAAGCTCGGTTTTCACCGTAGACATATGGTCTAGTGGACTTTTTTGCTCAGTATAACTCCAGGAATCAGAATCGCGAGGGGCCCATTAAGATTTTTAAATCGCCCCACTCTAATATATATATATATATATATATATATATATATATATATATATATATATATATATATATATATATATATATATATATATATATATATATATATATATATATATATATATATATATATATATATATATATATATATATATATATATATATATATATATATATATATATATATATATATATATATATATATATATATATATATATATATATATATATATATATATATATATATATATATATATATATATATATATATATATATATATATATATATATATATATATATATATATATATATATATATATATATATATATATATATATATATATATATATATATATATATATGCAAATTTTGATCATAAATATATAATCAATTTATATTTAATATCTCTTCGACTTTTAATATTATTCAAATATTTTAATAACTGAAGTGTTTATAGTCGAAAATGTTGTTTTTTTAAAAATTATTTAAAACAATTTTTATTTATTTCTATAAATGCTATATTTCGACTGCTAATTACAGTCATCTTCAGGGATTCTATAAACATACAACAACATTTTAAAATTTTTAAACAAAAAAATTTTTTTGAAAATAACTTACAAAAAACAAATAAAAGTTATAAAAATAACTTCAAAAAACCATCAAAAATGAATACAAAAATGAACTTGAAGCAAAAATTTAAAATATTAACAAATTATATAAACCAAATAGTTTTTTTCCCTATTATCTCAAAAAATGTTTATGTTAATAAAACTTTTTTGAAAACAAAACATTTATATAAACTAAAAATGACAGAACAAATTTGTTTACAAAAATCAAAGGAATAGTTGATAAAATTTTTTTACAATTTTGACAAGGTTAAGATAAATTTTTACAAAAATGTTTTTTCAAAATAGGAAAATAAATATCACTAATCTTCCTCAAATCCGTTTTGATGTTAATGCTATTATCATGTTTTAAAATTTCTGTTGACTCCAAAAATTCTCTTTTAAATTTATTTTGTTCAGTTAGTAAAACTTCAACAGATTCAAAATTAAAATGTTCAACATCACCTTCCTTAAATTTTGCTAAGCCATGAGAAACTAAAGAAGTTTGCCCATGCTTGTCCGTTAAATTTCTTTCAGTAAATTTTAATTGTTTAAAATTAAATGATTTGTTTTTGATTTGCTTTTTAATATTAGGATTTTGCGAATTATCAATTATTATGTTGTGGTAGTCATTCATATGTTGTTTTGTCCTAAAAAATAATTTCTTGCTGGTTTGACCAATATAACATTTATTGCATGGAGGATTACACTTAATTTTATAAACAACACACGATTTATCCCATATATTTAATGAATCTTTAGTTTGTGTGAAAACTTTTTTTAACCTATTTATTGGTTCCAAAGCAATGTTGATATTGTAATTTTTAGCAAAAGATTTAATTTTTTCGGATAATTTGGGAACATATTTCAATCCATTAAAAATTTTTGTTGTTGTAATTGGTAAATTTTCGGAACAATTTTGTGTAGTTAAAATTTCTTTTTCATTTAAGGCAATCATAATTGCATTATTAATAACACCATAGGGATAGTTGTTATTTTCCAATATATTTGCAACAGTTCTTATATTTTTAGGATGATGTTGTTTATCACTTAGTTTTAAAACTCTTCTGAAAAAATTAACAGCAACATTTTTCTTCATTGAAAACGGATGATTTGATTTGAAATTTAAAATCCTTTCAGTTGATGAAGGTTTACAATACCAATTAGTGATAATTTTTTCATTAACTCTAGTTAAAAGCAGGTCTAAGAATGGTAACGTATTATTATTTTCAAGCTCTATTGTAAACTGTAATCTTGGATGAAAACTATTAATTTGTAATAAAGTGTGTTCAATTAGTTCTATTGGAATATCTGTAATTATGTCATCTACATATTTATAAACAAAAGTTGGAGTATACATAAAATTTGTAGTTTCAAATAATTCTTCTAGAAAAATATCAGCAAGTATTGGAGACAAAGGATTACCCATAGCCAAACCAAATGTTTGTTTATAAATTTTATCATCATACTAATTTGCTAAACATTCTTCAAATAAACAAAGTTCACAATAAAAAATGTTTATGTAAAGTGACGCATTTTATTAATAAAATAATTATTAAACTTCTGAAAACTTTGGCTATGTTAAAACTAATATGTACTCAAAAATCAAAACTAATATTCTGGCCATAAAAGATCATAAGGAAACATTAAAGAGGATAAAAATATTATCTGAAATCAAAATGGATCAAATTAATTTTGGAAGTATACAAGGATCAACTGCTTGAATACATGCTACTCAACTTTACTCCGTTCTACATTATAGCACAACTAGCTATATTCTAGTACTAGCACAACTAGCTATATTCTATTCTACTGCTTGAATACATGCTAGTACTAGCACAACTAGCTATATTCTATTCTACTGCTTGAATACATGCTACTCAACTTTACTCCGTTCTACATTATAGCACAACTAGCTATATTCTATATCACAACTAGCTATATGCAATAAATGTTATATTGGTCAAACCAGCAAGAAATTATTTTTTAGGACAAAACAACACATGAATGACTACCACAACATAATAATTGATAATTCGCAAAATCCTAATATTAAAAAGCAAATCAAAAACAAATCATTTAATTTTAAACAATTAAAATTTACTGAAAGAAATTTAACGGACAAGCATGGGCAAACTTCTTTAGTTTCTCATGGCTTAGCAAAATTTAAGGAAGGTGATGTTGAACATTTTAATTTTGAATCTGTTGAAGTTTTACTAACTGAACAAAATAAATTTAAAAGAGAATTTTTGGAGTCAACAGAAATTTTAAAACATGATAATAGCATTAATATCAAAACGGATTTGAGGAAGATTAGTGATATTTATTTCCTATTTTAAAAAAACATTTTTGTAAAAATTTATCTTAACCTTGTCAAAATTGTAAAAAAATTTTATCAACTATTCCTTTGATTTTTGTAAACAAATTTGTTCTGTCATTTTTAGTTTATATAAATGTTTTGTTTTCAGAAAGTTTTATTAACATAAACATTTTTTGAGATAATAGGGAAAAAAACTATTTGGTTTATATAATTTGTTAATATTTTAAATTTTTGCTTCAAGTTCATTTTTGTATTCATTTTTGATGGTTTTTTGAAGTTATTTTTATAACTTTTATTTGTTTTTTGTAAGTTATTTTCCAAAAAATTTTTTTGTTTAAAAATTTTAAAATGTTGTTGTATGTTTATAGAATCCCTGAAGATGACTGTAATTAGCAGTCGAAATATAGGATTTATAGAAATAAATAAAAATTGTTTT
>OY856187.1:256202370-256323908 GCA_963693315.1 Diogma glabrata | reverse complement strand
CAGTTTTTTTGAAACAGCTAAGCATTCTCATCGAAATAAAAATACTAGCCAAAGAACAAAATATACATATACTATTTCACAACTAGTATTTTTAATCTACATTAGTAAATTTCATAGTGGAAAAGTTTAATTTCAGATTTTATTTTATTTTACTACGATTATCTCAGTTATTTAGAAGAATTGGAAAATTATAAGGCTTTCAAAATATGTATCACCAAATTTAGTTTTAAACGAAAAATTATCATTCAACTCAAATATTTTGTATAAAACAATTTTGTAAAATTTCATTCAAAACATTTCAAAAATTCTATTCAACTATATATATTTCATTCATAATATTTTGATGACATACTGATATATTTTCTAAAAAACAAGTAAAAATTTTGAATGTATATAAAAATGATATTGAGCACTTTGATTCATAAATTTAGTATGCCATTTTTCAAACAAAATTTTCATAATGAAAAATATGTTTTTCGGCAAACGGCTGTAATAGTCTAAGATCCGGCTGCAAGATTAGTGCGCTCATCGATTTTTTGCTAAAACCAAATTTTTATGTATATTTATAATTAGGAGAATATATATCTACCAGGTTGCCTATCAAAATTTGGCCGCCAGTATTTTTAATTAAATTATTTTTAATTGATTTTTGGGAAAAAATTTCGTTCACTTGTTTTTTAAATAAAATGTCGTCTACATCGCGGCAATTTATATAAAGATTCTAAAAATTCACGGTTGCCGTTGCGCACCTGGCCGCACCTCTTCGCAGCCAGGCGTAAACAGGTATGATTTCGATACATTTATACGTTCATAACGTACATTGATTAATTCTATATCAAATTAAAGCTAATTTTTTCTATTTATTATCATATATGGTTGCCTAATTAAAACCGGCCGCAAATAAGGGTTGCTGGCTATTAAAGATGATAAATATTTAAGGTAGAGTGAAAGAGAGTTAGCGCGTAACATCATTTGTCAGACGAGGATAGCGATTACCAGCTGTGCGACGCTCTTAAGCCATTGCGCATGCGTCGAATGTTAGTGTTCTCAACCACCGGAGAGTAATAGAGACGACTTAATAAATACTCCAAAAAATTGCCTTCCTTTTCAAAATGACAAATTTAAAAATTACAACAAAAAATGATAGCATCCTAGTTTATCCCCCCCCAAATAAATTTGCGTTTTTTTTTTCAGATAAATAGAAAGATTAGATCCTCAGCATCCTAATTATGAAAAAAAAAATTGCGGAAATGAGGGGGTCAAAAATTATAAAGCATCAAACTTTCAATTTTACCTTGGTCTCCCATTTGGTTTTTTTTTAGTTTTTTTTTTCTTTTTTTTCCTTATATGTATTTATTTATATTTTATCACACACTAAAATATTAAAATTTAAAAAAATACCTTGGTCCCCCCTTTGAGTTTTTAGAAGTAACTTGATTTGATTTTTGATTTTTTTTTGACTCGCTTCTGCGACCTTGCACAACTTCGATCAAAAATAGCACCGCCCCCCCCCCACGTGTGACCCCCTCCAGGATGCAGAGCACCCAATTTTTCTATTTATCTGAAAAAAAACGTTAATTTATTTGGGGGGATAAACTAGGAATGTTCCCAAAAAATTAATATTGATTTAACTCTCTTGCACTCTACCTTAAATATTTATCATCTTTAACAGCCAGCAACCCTTATTTGCGGCCGGATTTAATTAGGCAACCATATATGATAATAAATAGAAAAAATTAGCTTTAATTTGATATAGAATTAATCAATGTACGTTATAAACGTATAAATGTATCGAAATCATACCTGTTTACGCCTGGCTGCGAAGAGGTGCGGCCAGGTGCGCAACGGCAACCGTGATTTTTTAGAATCGTTGTATAATTTGCCGTGATGTAGACGACATTTTATTTAAAAAACAAGTGAACGAAATTTTTTCCCAAAAATCAATTAAAAATAATTTAATTAAAAATACTGGCGGCCAAATTTTGATAGGCAACCTGGTAGATATATATTCTCCTAATTATAAATATACATAAAAATTTGGTTTAGCAAAAAATCGATGAGCGCACTAATTATGCAGCCGGATCTCGTACTATAAAGTTTAACTTTACTGCCGCTAGGGAGTTAGCTAAAGTCTTACTTTTTAGCCTGACAGCAAAAGTAACGTCTAGCGATAGCAAAAGTAACGCCATTTTTATTTTATATTACGGAGGCTGTAAAGTAGCATTTGTTATTTTTTCAAACATATTGTTAACCATGACAACAAAAAATAAGTTGATTCTCATATTATGAAATTTTGAAAAGGCTGCTTTGATAAAAAATTTTATTCATACAAATTTAAATGTTTTTTTCTCTTTTTTGGAAGTAATTATGACGATACAAATTCATATTTATAAAAAGTTTTGATGTATTATTTTCATATTTATAAAAAATTTAAACGTTTGACGAAAAAATAGTGTATTTAATTCGGAGCTAAAGTGACTTTTTGTGTTTCGTCTATAATTGTCAATCAAACTATATGTAACGTCCGCTATATTCGCCTAAACAATAATAAAACCAATTCATCTTCTTTTTCTAATTCAATAACAATTTATTTCAATAGTTTCAGCTCATTTTTTTTACATTAATAATCATTTTAAAATTTTCTAATACTTAACGGCTAGTTAAATTTCGAATATACTGAAAAAATAAACGAACGTTCCAATTCTAACGAACAGATGTCGTTACTAACTTTTGCTGAATCTTGGTGTTACACGATTTTGATTTTCATTAGAAGATGAAAAGAAAATCACATTTTTACTAACTTTTTGTCATATATTCATTCGATGTTTAGTTTTAAACAAATAAAAATATATTTTTTTATTTTTAAAATTCGGTCTTCGGTTTTCCATTTAATGTTTCACGTTAAAGAAAACTAGTAAGTAAAAAGGAAAAAAAAGATTTTGTTAGTTGTGTACTGTTAAGATTGAATTAAAATTCTAAAATTACATTAAAACAAAATGGCAAATTTGAGTTTTCTTTAAATGTCTATAAAACAAAAATATATATATATTGTTTTTTTTTGCCTTCATTGAAAGGGAATTTATTTAATATTTTGGGGCAAAAGCAGTGCTATTACTATTGTGTGCGATATCGACAATTAAATAAAAACAGTATTCAACGAAGTTAAGGAAGGAAAAAACCATTTAACTTGATAATTTTCCTTTGGAATGCCAAGTATGATTTTCAAACAACAAAGTGTTTTAACATTACTCCAATGTTGAAATGACAAAAAGGGAAATTATAAATCCGAAATTATTGGATATTAATATTTACATTTGCACACTAGAAATTAAATATACAAACAAATGAAATTGCATTATTCGAGAACAATGGTTGACTTTCATATATCGTGTTTCTGACAAGAAGATAACTAAACGAAACAAGTGGGCCGACATTTTAAATATTTTTATTTTGATGCTGGGAAGTTTTGTGAATGAAAACAACGTTCGGCATCAGTGTGATAACTCAGCTAAGGATAAATGAAGTAAAGACCAAATCAACAGTTTAAGATAAGGTATTTTTCTAATTTTATATTAGTATTGAATTTATATCTTTTTATGTGTTTCAACTTAGTTTTTTTGATGATAGGCTAATTGTATAAAAACTTAAGAGATTCCCAAAATTTTTAAAATTCGTGTGGGGATAATTCCGTCCATCCCGCAAATTTTTTTTTTAGGAATATATATTTATTCGCATTAGATAAAAAGTCCAAGCCAAGCATACAGTGGCCACAACAATACGTGGCTCCGTACCAGGGCACAACAAGAAGTGGCAGCCGAAACGAAACCCTGGGGTTATGTTATGTTTTTGGAACCGTAATAATACGGTAATTCTTTTTTTTTGAAAACCAGTTTAAGGTTTTTTTTATTTTTGAATTATAGAGCTACTTTTGGCGCAAAAAAATTAAGCGCTTTTTTATAAAACCAGTTTTTGATTTATAAATATTTAAATTAGAAATATTTTTTGGTAAAACCAGTATTGGTTTTTTTGTTGATTTGATGATGCAATTAATTGTATGAAAAATTAATTGTATATTTTTGATTATTGTTGGATTTGGTATATTTTGATATATATATATATATATATATAGATATATTATATATTACATTATATATTTTAGTATTGGAATTTTTTATTTTTTGTTTTGAATTTTTCTAATTCAATAATGTAATTAAATTTTATTTTTTTTTAATTTGGGAAAAACCGTTTTGGGGTCAGCATTTTTTTTTAGGGATTGGTTTTTATGCTGTCGATCTATATACGGTACATATTTTCCAATATAAATGGTCATTGTACAATTAATTAACATTAATTTATCTTTTTAACTTGGAAAAAAAAACCGTTTTGGGGAAGCAGTTTTTTTTGGAAATTTTTTTATGCTACCTTGTAAATATTTTTTAGTACTGTCGATGTACATATTTTGAAATGATCTTGTACATAATTTTGTAAATATTTTTGTATATTTTTTTTTTTTGAGTAGGTTAGTAGTATTGTTTAATATCTGGTTTTTGTACATAGTGTATTAGGTAGGTTAAATATAATCTCTCTTCAGCGGTAGGCCTAACAAGCCATCCATGGGGCTTCTCTCCTTAACGATGATGACGTTCTTAGGTCGCCTATGACCACCGGGGTTATGCGATCGAAGAACATTGGTTTCTTCTCTTCATTCGGCGAGGAAGTCCTCAGGGACGAGGAGTGGTGTGCTGTGTTTGTACTTAGGTGCAAACCAGTAGTACCATTCTTTGCTCAGAGGCTTCTTCGGTGTAATGAAGAGAAGAACCAATTATACTTTGCTTTCAGGATCAGAGGCTTCACCTCATACAAATTCAAAACTTACCATTTTTTTCCATTTAGCTTGCAATAAAACAATTTTTAATGGAGTTTAGGTTTTGAAGTCTGGTGCTCGGGAGCGTTCTTCAACTTTCGCATTAGGTTTAGTTGTAATTTATTTGTAGGTTAAACAAGCACAACTGGGTCAGTAGAAATGGACCTAAGGTCTAATCGTGACAGTTGTGATTGTTTTATTAGGTTGGGGAGAATCTGTTCTGTAGAATCTGGTCGTTAGGGGCTTTTCTAGTCAGTTCTCACATGCATTGTTGGAGTGGGCTCGCGAACGCGATATTTTAGATTTAAACAATATGGATATTGTAGCCATACTTACTTTTTAAATTGTCTCCAGACGAATCTTGATTTTGGGAATCTCTTATCTTATTAAATAAAAATAAAATAAATAAAACAAATTTTTCAAAAAATTAAATAAATAATTTTTATTAAATAAAATAATTTGTTTTTTAGAATTAAATAATTTTAGGTGGCTTAATAAATAAATTTTCTTAATTAAGCAGGACATCAAGATATAAATATCTATTATTTTTTTTGGAAAATTAAATAGATGTTTTGAGTTAAGAGGACCACCCAATAAATGGACATCTTTGGGTATTTTTTCAAATTTTAAAATAAATAAATATTTTTTCCATAGGGGTGTGTCGTCAATAAATAGTGATAGATATATATATATATATATATATATATATATATATATATATATATATATATATATATATATATATATATATATATATATATATATATATATATATATATATATATATATATATATATATATATATATATATATATATATATATATATATTTCAGTATATCTGAAATTAAATAAATAAATAAATTATATTTTTATATACAATATTTTAGGAGTTTTTGTGAAAGGTGAAGCAAAGATTGGGTACGACAGTGGTCTTTTTGTTCTTTTACGAAATTTGGTTTTTACAAAAATTTTTGTGTTTTCGAATTGGGCGTTCGTTGTTTTTTTCGTTTTTGCGTTTTTCATTATTTTTGCATTTACAGCGTACTAACTACATTTTTTTTGTTGGGAATTGGTTTTAATATTGTTGTTGATTGCGAGTTCATAATTTTACGGGTTTTACCATCAAAATGTCAAACCAACTAGACGTTGACCATCCGTTCTATGGTCTGGAACCCACCGAACTACAGGTCGAATGTTTGGTTCGGGGTGTGAACTTCGGGGGGCCGATTGGGCAGAGACTGCGAAACCATGCAGATCATGGGTCAGTTCCAATAACAGTGTCTCATGCGAGAGATTTGATAGAGGAATCTCAAATGGTGGTGCAGGCAGCACAACTTATTTTAAATCAAGTACGACGACTTCAGTCACCGATTAATCATACCTTCTTAGATGGTTTGGCGAATCGAGTGTTACATTACACGGGTAGGATGAATAGGTTGGATCCTCGCAATGACTTGCAAGAAGCCCGCACCTACGCTATCTCACAATTGTCACGCGCTTGGAATATAATAGGATCGTTGTCAACACGTCCAATTATGCAGAGTAAACCAGGAGTATCATCTGCTCCATCTGCTTCACCTGCTTTTCAACCAGATGAGAGATCCACACCGATCTCAGTACGGCCAATATCGGAAATAATACATAGTCTGAATCGTCCAAACCAGCAACAACAGAGACGGTCAGATCAATTACCACCGGCTTATTTCCAGCAATCGGGCTTGAGGGCAGAGGACTTTGCAATACCACAATTGGGTCCAACATTCCAAGCTGAACACTTTCACAACAAACCAGGATTGGTACAACAACAATCATTAAATCGTTCATCAGTACCACAGGTACAACCACCACCAGTATATCCACCAGCTCCACTAACAGCACCACCACCATACAACCAACCTCCTCAGGTATGGCGTGACGCGGCTCCAGCGTTAGCACCAGTGGAATACCGAGGGGTTCGTGGGAACAATTTGAGTCGTTATGACTCAAATTGGGTTCCAACCTTCACAGGAGATGGTCACTCTCGTGATGTTCATGAGTTTGTTCACAGAGTTGAGGCGGCTGCCAGGAGGGACCGTGTGAATTGGGACGACCTTAGGTCTATCGTTCCACGGTATCTCAAGGGGGCTGCCGACAGATACTATTTGAACTTAACTCATGAATATGAGGTGGTGACCTATCCAGTGCTAAGAGAGGGACTCCTACAAACCTTCGGTACGCTCACTGATGATAAGGCGATCTTGCGAGTTCTTCTGAACCGCAAACAAAAGTCAAAGGAGAGCGTGTACGAGTATCTGGTGGAGATTGGTTCGTTAAACCGTCGCTTAGCACGTCCATTTGCTGACCGTGAAATGCTAGAAATTGCTCGTGAGGGACTGAGTGTGGAGCTCAAAAATGCTACACTAGCAGCAACAATACATTCAATAGCTGAACTTCGGACTTTATGTCAGAAGTTTGAACGTTGGTGGTCCACACCAGTTCCGACCAGCTACAGCAGATGGATGATTATGAGGTGGAAGTTGAACCAGAACAACATGGATATATTGAAGCGGTGGATGCAACACCGAGACGGATATTTCAGCGACCTGGCATAACATCTGACAACAGTCAACCTGGTCCATCAATATCCAGACAACCAATAGTATGTTTCAGATGTGGAGTAAATGGTCATCGAGCTCCTGAGTGCTCTAAGAATAGAATTAAATTATATTGTGGGAAATGTAACAAGCCGGATGTAATTTATGCAAATTGTTCATATTATCACCCGTCGTTAAACTATCGACCGAGAGTACATGCTTCGGGGATGATGCCCTCGGTTCAACATCCAATGAGCCCGAAGAAAGCGACGAGAGATGTAGGAACGCAGGACGATCGGCCACCACCAATTAAACCCGAATAAAATCATCAAACACATTTAATTTCCCATCATTACATCGAACGTATTTTAGACGTCTTGAACGTAACATCAGATATTGGAGGATGAGGAAATTATTTCGTAAAGCTTGTATTTCATCTATCCTTTCAGAAACAAGGGATCCTCGGCCGCGATTGACAATAAGGATTTTGGACAAAAATATCGCAGGATTATTGGATAGTGGAGCGTCAATCACAATACTTGGAAGAAATTCCTTGGAATTATTGGAATCATCAGGTACAACCTACCGTAAATACACTTCGTGTATTCGTACGGCGGATGGTACTGCAAATAAAATTTTGGGTTACATCGAAATTCCAATAACTGTGAATGGCTCCACTAAACCAATGCGGTTCCATATAGTCCCTGGTTTACAAGAAGAGCTCTACCTGGACATAGATTTCTGGGAGAAATTCGGTATTGTTCCTTCTTTTGTTAGTGAACTGACTCGTACAGAGCCAATAACTTTAAATATACATAACCTCACCACTGATCAGCAACATGAACTGGATATGATCAAGGATTCTTTCCCGTCATTTGAAGTGTCTGGGCTCGGAAAGACTTCTTTGGTTGAACATGTCATCGATGTTGGTGATAATGCACCTGTTAAACAGAGGCATTATCCCACATCGCCGGCTGTTCAACTAAAGGTTTATGCCGAACTTGACCGAATGCTTCAAATGGGCGTGATCGAAGAGAGTAACAGTTCTTGCTGCTCGCCAGTGGTTTTGGTACAAAAGGAATCTGGTAAAAACAGATTATGTATTGATAGCCGTCGTGTCAATTCACTAACTAAAAAGGACGCTTACCAACTTCCCTTGATTGATGGCTTACTAGGTCGTCTAAATAGCACAAAGTACATTTCCAGTATTGATCTCAAAGATGCTTTCTGGCAGATTCCTCTGGCAGAAGCATCTAGAGACAAGACAGCTTTCACAGTGCCTGGTCGTCCATTGTATCAATTCCGGGTTATGCCCTTTGGATTGTGCAATGCTCCCCAGACAATGTGTCGGCTAATGCATAAAGTGATACCACATCAATATCACGAAATGGCTTTGTTTATTTAGATGATCTATTGGTAGTCTCTTCCACGTTCCAGGAACATATGGAATTGCTGTCCAAAGTCTCTTCATTGTTAAGAGCGGCTGGGTTAACAATAAACCTCAAGAAAAGTAAATTTGTTCTGAGAGAGGTGAAATACTTGGGATTTTTGGTTGGTGAAGATGGTCTTCGAACAGACCCTGACAAGGTAAGAGCTGTAGCAGAGTATCCAGCTCCATCTACAGTGAAACAAATACGTAGACTATTGGGAATGGCTGGTTGGTACCAACGGTTCATACCAAATTATGCAAGCGTGGTATCACCGATTACGGATTTATTAAAGAAAAGTTCTGGGAAATTGAAATGGACATTGGAAGCGCAAGCTGCTTTCGAAAATTTAAAACGATTGCTGACTACAGCACCGGTATTAATTAACCCTGATTATAATAAAGAGTTCTTTATTAGATGCGATGCGAGTCTGACAGGGATAGGTAGTGTGTTGTATTAAGTTGATACTGACGGACAAGAGTGTCCGATAGCTTTCATGTCGAAGAAATTAAATAGAGCTCAGAGAAACTATTCAGTTTCTGAGCTTGAATGTCTTGCGGCAATTCTTAGTGTGAAGAAATTCAGGGGCTATGTTGAAGGTCACCGATTTACAATTGTGACTGATCACTCAAGTCTGAAGTGGCTTATGTCACAGAAAGACTTGAGTGGTCGTTTGGCTAGGTGGAGCCTAAAACTCCAACATATGGATTTTACCATTGTCCACCAAAAAGGTACCCAAAATATAGTTCCTGATGCTCTATCTCGTCTTTATGACGATACACACGAGGAATTGACGGAAGCATTAACACATCACATTAACGACATTAAACTCGACAATGAAGGTTATCGGCACAACGAATATACGGATATGATAGCTAAAGTTCAATCATCACCAAAGGACTTTCCATCAGTTAAAGTCGTGGATGATAAGCTATACATACGTATTGAGCCAAGACCTGATGCAATACCCAACGATGTTCCTGTGTGGAAACTCTGGGTACCAAAACCGATGACTTCCAACATGATTCAGAAACATCATGATGATAGTACTGCTGCTCATGGAGGTGTAAAAAAGACTTTAGAATTACTTCGACGTCTTTATTATTGGCCGGGCATGGCGTCACAGGTACACAACTATGTTGTGTCCTGCGACACATGTAAACAAACAAAAGCCACGAATCAGATATTGCGTCCTCCGATGCAATATCAATTCGAAACAGCACGTCCATGGCAGAGAGTCTATATAGATTTTTTGGGACCGTACCCTCGTTCTACACTTGGGAATACGGTGTTATTGATAGTTCTGGATCATGCCACGAAGTTTGTACTACTGAAACCACTTAGAAACGCAACTTCACCGAAGGTGAATGCTTTTCTAAGGAATGAAGTGTTTCTTACATATGGGGTACCAGAGTTTCTACATAGTGACAATGGCAAACAGTTCACTAGTAGGAACTTTCAAAGTCTTTTGTCAGATTTCGACATTAAACACATTAGGACCGGTGTCTATAGTCCTCAAAGCAACGCGTCAGAGCGGGTCAATAGGTCAGTTCTAGCAGCAATTCGAGCGTTCATTAAGGGTCAACATACCAAGTGGGATTCACAAATTGGTGAAATCGCATATGCACTGCGGGCTGCAGTACATTCAGCTACCAAGTACTCACCGTACTATCTATTATTTGGTCAACATCCAATATCGGATGGAAATACTTACCATTTGTTGAGATCGCTGCACAAGCTTGGTGAAGATGCTGGTGAGGAAATAGAACGCTCTGATCATTTGACTATGCTCAGGAACCGGGTTCAGGAAAATTTAAAAGCAGCTTTCAAGAAATCGCAACATCAGTATAACCTGCGATCTAAACTACGAAATTTTCAACCACAACAACGTGTGTTTGTACGGCAACATCATTTGAGTGACGCTACAAAAAAATTCTCGGCAAAATTGGCTCCAAAGTTCTTACCTGCAATGATTAAAACTAAGATTGGAAGTGTACTCTATGAGTGCATAGATATGAGCGGTAAGAATCTTGGAGTTCATCATGCGAAGGACATCAGGGAATGATGTCCTTTCGTTAGGTAGGGTCGTTCCCCTGGCTGGTTGTCGTCTCTGGGGTTCACATCTTCAGTGTCACAATTTCCTGGTTGTATCGGGGTGTCCATAGTGCTGACGTTCGGATGGATGGTCGGTCTCAATACTCAGTGAAGTTCCTAGGGACTTCATGAGTGTTGGAACCGGTCATCGGTCTTGACGCCAGTGACTGTGGGTATCTCGATCCCAGATACAGATTAGTTGTGGGAAGTAGTTCGGTGGTTTCTGACGTAGAGGGGGTGACGACGTTTTTGTGATTTCAAGAGTAAATATCTTGGTTTTTACCTTGAATTCATGGTGTAACGTCCGCTATATTCGCCTAAACAATAATAAAACCAATTCATCTTCTTTTTCTAATTCAATAACAATTTATTTCAATAGTTTCAGTTCATTTTTTTTACATTAATAATCATTTTAAAATTTTCTAATACTTAACGGCTAGTTAAATTTCGAATATACTGAAAAAATAAACGAACGTTCCAATTCTAACGAACAGATGTCGTTACTAACTTTTGCTGAATCTTGGTGTTACACGATTTTGATTTTCATTAGAAGATGAAAAGAAAATCACATTTTTACTAACTTTTTGTCATATATTCATTCGATGTTTAGTTTTAAACAAATAAAAATATATTTTTTTATTTTTAAAATTCGGTCTTTGGTTTTCCATTTAATGTTTCACGTTAAAGAAAACTAGTAAGTAAAAAGGAAAAAAAAGATTTTGTTAGTTGTGTACTGTTAAGATTGAATTAAAATTCTAAAATTACATTAAAACAAAATGGCAAATTTGAGTTTTCTTTAAATGTCTATAAAACAAAAATATATATATATTGTTTTTTTTTGCCTTCATTGAAAGGGAATTTATTTAATATTTTGGGGCAAAAGCAGTGCTATTACTATTGTGTGCGATATCGACAATTAAATAAAAACAGTATTCAACGAAGTTAAGGAAGGAAAAAACCATTTAACTTGATAATTTTCCTTTGGAATGCCAAGTATGATTTTCAAACAACAAAGTGTTTTAACATTACTCCAATGTTGAAATGACAAAAAGGGAAATGATAAATCCGAAATTATTGGATATTAATATTTACATTTGCACACTGGAAATTAAATATACAAACAAATGAAATTGCATTATTCGAGAACAATGGTTGACTTTCATATATCGTGTTTCTGACAAGAAGATAACTAAACGAAACAAGTGGGCCGACATTTTAAATATTTTTATTTTGATGCTGGGAAGTTTTGTGAATGAAAACAACGTTCGGCATCAGTGTGATAACTCAGCTAAGGATAAATGAAGTAAAGACCAAATCAACAGTTTAAGATAAGGTATTTTTCTAATTTTATATTAGTATTGAATTTATATCTTTTTATGTGTTTCAACTTAGTTTTTTTGATGATAGGCTAATTGTATAAAAACTTAAGAGATTCCCAGAATTTTTAAAATTCGTGTGGGGATAATTCCGTCCATCCCGCAAATTTTTTTTTTAGGAATATATATTTATTCGCATTAGATAAAAAGTCCAAGCCAAGCATACAGTGGCCGCAACAATACGTGGCTCCGTACCAGGGCACAACATATAGACTCGACACAAAAAGTATCACTTTAGCTCCTAGTTAAATATTGTACTATATTATTAATGATTAGTATTTTTTTGTAATCTGACGATAAATGTTTAACATGTTATAATAAAATATATACCAAAAAAAGTTTGTTCCGTTGATTATAATTACAATAATTTATTTATATAAATTATTGATTTTATTTATTTTAATAGTTTTACATTGAAAACATCGATTACTTCGATAATGTAGTATGAAATATTTGACAATTGATTTTTCCTACAATTAAACGAGCAAACATTTGCTATATTTTGAAGCGTTTTGAATTTATTTTTAAACAGTGATAGATATTACATAAATTTAATGGTATTCGTTATAATTATCAGAAAAATTAATGTGTTTGTAACAAAAACTTTAGGATATCCTTTTAAAATTTGACAATTTATGTTTTTTTATATGACAATTCAACTCATGAAATAAAGTTTCAATAAGGTCCAATAAAAACGCTTCATTTACTATTTTTTAGCAAATCAAAACGATTTGTTTCGATTATTTTTTTCTGGTAGGAAGGAACAGCGAATATTTTCGAATATTTTCCGCCTACTTAATATATTAATTTAAAACAAAAATTCACATACAAAATTATGTGAAAATGCAATTTGCAAATACTAAAAATGTCCGTTTTCATTCATAAATGATTGCATGTTTATGTTTATTTGTTAAAAATAAATTACAAATTTATAACATTTATGCGCCTACTAAGATGAAATAATATTTTACTATGTATGATTATGTTGTATGAAATAATGTTACTATTTCTGTTCGTTAAATTGTCTGCTAAATACAACTCGTCACCAAATTATTAGTCAATTATTTTTCAACATTACCACTCATGCCATTTGAGGTTAACTTCAAATGACATTCGTAATAATGATTATGAAAAATAATCGACTATTATTTGACGACTCGTGATATTATATATGAAAATTTTGCATACAGTTTAGCTCTTTCCACAAATTTTTGTTTCATTATATACTAGTTTTAAAATAAAAAAATTAAATTAAATTAAAAGTTAAAAGTGAAAAGTTTAAAGTATACAGTGAAAAGTTTAAGGCTGAAAATCATTTCGACTTAAAAGTGAGCACATACTTTTTACTTCGGTTTCTAACAATTTTCTCTCTTTAGATTTCACATAATTTTCGCGTAATACTATTGGACATGTAAGTAATAATTTAATTCAAAATGCCAATGTTATAAAATTAATTTATTAAGGCTGGAGTGTTTCAATACTTTTAAGACTGGATCGAGGACTGTTAACATCAATAACTGCAATTCCTTCATTTTTAGCTAGACCATGTACTATATTTATTGTGTACTCTGTAGCTTCAGAAATAAAAATAAATAAATATGTATTTAAAATTATATACTTAATTTCGTTTAATAAAAATAAATTTTTCTCATAACTAAAATTTTTTTAATTTATTTGGTATGGGATAGGAGTGGAATGACTAATTTATTTAAAAATTTCTAGGGGATTTACTATTGATGTAGGATGCACATTAAAGGAAACTGATTCAACTATAAAATCAATAGTATAGCGAATAATATGTAAAACATCAACATGATTAAAATAATAATATATTATATAGACAAATTAATAGCCGCGTCTTGTTATCTTAAACGGATCATCTCATAAATATAAAAATATATACCATACATACTTAAACTATTAAAATAATAGATCATACGTTTAAAACTATGTGATAAAATTTTTGATTTAATGGGATGTTAATAATATTATTTTAATAGTATCAAAAACATTATTTTAATAGGAAAATAACTTTAAAATGAATTCTAAATAATACTAACTGATTTTTCTCAGAGTGTATATACTGTCCACCAAAACATAATTTGAAAAAAAAAAAATGATTACTCTAAACTCTTCAATGAACTAGGCAGTAAATTCATCATTGGCGGAGATTTTTACTCGAAAAATACATATCGGGGATCAAGAATCAACACAAAAAAAGGCAAAGAGCTGTATGAAGCAGGTCAGATAAAAAGTGTGCTTTTCATTCCGGTGGTTCACCGACCTTGGTAAGGTACGTGATTTAATAGACTTTTTCATTACAAGGATTATGTCAAAAAACTACATACATATCGAAAATAACGAAGGGTTGTTATCAGATCACTCTCTTGTTATAATGACAGTGAAAATATAATCAAGCGACATATGCACCTAAACTAACAGCACTCAAAAAAATAATTTAGGTTTTTTTACAATTTTTTTTGCGTAAAGAAAAAATTGTAATCTTTACATAATTTTTGTAAGGTTTACACCTTCTTGGTAATGCCTTTAATTGTAAAGAATACAAATCAAATGTTAATCCAACAAAATGCAGATTCGTAACTTTACCTTTCATAAAAATTGAAATTTACGTTATTGATTTGTAATAACAACGTTCAAAAATCGTAAAACCATAGCAGAAAATGTTTACAAAATGTTTTGATAATGAAACTACAAATATGGTTTGTTAAAGATTCCCTTTTTATGCATTGCTGCACTTACAAAATAAGTAGTAACTAATACTGGACATATTTGTTAGCTTTACAACTGTAATTATGCTAATATTTCAGATATACAAATAAAATTGATAATTAACCGAAATTTTTTCGTAAAATTTACACAACTTTTTGTAACTTGTAAACAATACAAAAGTTTATGTAATTTGTACAAGTAATTCATTAAATTTTACAATATATTTCGTAATAAATTCAAATTTGTTTTGTAAAATCCTTTCGTTACCATATGTATTTTGGTATGGAAGCTTAGTGTGGTGCCATTTCAATTAAAGCGTTGTGTAAGGACACGGAAAATAAAAAAAAAACAG
Organism: Diogma glabrata; assembly: GCA_963693315.1. Classification (NCBI taxonomy): domain Eukaryota; kingdom Metazoa; phylum Arthropoda; class Insecta; order Diptera; family Cylindrotomidae; genus Diogma; species Diogma glabrata. The sequence goes on along the minus strand of OY856187.1, from coordinate 256,308,491 downwards.
CTAGTGAAATTGAGAAAAGTTTTTTGATAAATATTAATTCGGCTGAATTACATCAGAAAATACAAGGTGAGTGATTCACATATATATACCTTAGTTTATATATATATATATATATATATATATATATATATATATATATATATATATATATATATATATATATATATATATATATATATATATATATATATATATATATATATATATATATATATTTAAACCTTGGTTTATAATGTACAATTAATTTTGTTGATTTACCGTCTAACACGTGAATTTTTAGTAGATAAAGAAGCATTCTATAAAGGATTGGTTGATTTAAAACCGGAGCACATCAACTTAATTTTTACAAAACAAAGTTGGGCCAAAAAATATTGTTTGAATACTATTAACCCGTAACTAACACGCTTGGGTCAATGTGACCCAGTCCTTTTTTCCTTGTCGGTTTTTTTTTCAATCTTGTTTTAATTTTTTTTAATTTTTTTGCAATCTTTTTTTTTTACATTTTTAAATTAGTGAAATTTCTATAAAAAAGTAGTGGGTCAACGTGACCCAAGTGTGTGTTAAAGGTAACATTTTTAAGGTGTGTTAGTTACGGGTTAAGGAAAACTTCAAACGGAACATAAAGAGGAAGCAGAAAGCGTAAGTAAACTAAACTTATACCCTTTTTCTGCTCCATGATAGTTGATTTCTACTTAAAAGAGCTGAATTTGAAACCAACATCTAAACAGATTAAAGGCTTGGCAGATGAGATAGTGCTTTGTTTTCCTAATGAAAGTGCAGTAAGTGTAAACTAAGAATATCAAAACATTAAAAATAATTGTTTAAATTTGATTTCAGAAAACTTATTACACCATTCGACACAAAACATCAACCACTGGCACAAAATCACCAACTGGAAAACTGTGCAACAAATTTGATTACGAGAACAGGAAAAAACTAAAATATTTCAGGACACCAAGCAAACCAACCTGTGTAAGTTATATTAAAACACCATCAGGTAAAAAATTAAAAATTAAAACAGTCAAATGTCAAATATAATCAGTCAAATATTTTTAAAAGGAAATATAGATCAAAAGGAGTTCTTGATATTGAAAACGGAACTGAAAAATTTAAGAACTCCATGGAATTTAGTTTTGGAAAAATGGACCAAATCATCTGCATGCAGAGTATCGGAATATATGGAAAATTCAGACAAATCTATGATGAATCTATTCAAAGAATGGTCTTTATTAAAACACATTTATATGCCTGATCTGCAGCCAAATTCTGTAATTGTGAAGCGGTGAAGTGATAAGTTTTTTAATGAAAAGAAACGAAGAAATTTTTATCACTTCACCGCTTCACAATTACAGAATTTGGCTACTGGTACAGATATACAATCATAACAAATTTAATAACGTATACTTATAATAACTAGTTTTCTTTTATTTTTAGGTTGAAATAGATTTTTTAACGCTGTAGCCCAGCTCAAAAAATATATATTCAAAATGGGACATTTTTTTAAATCATATCCCACTTATTCTGAAGAGCCATATAAAGCAAAAACTAGCATTTACAAATCTAGAAGTGATGAAAAAAAAAATATGAAATTAATTCAGGTAAATTGTCATTTTATTTAAACCTAAATAACATTGTTAGTTCCTTTGGTAGTTCATCGTAACATTTATAGAGAAATCTTTTCTATGTTGTATAGATGTTACTGTCTTTTCTACTTGTTGCGTACAAGTTCCAAAACCTGATTATCGGCATTTGTATTCTTTGTGAAAAATGCAATACAAAATATACAAATTTCGATAATTCGGTTTTGAAACTTGTACCAAACAAGTAGAAAAGAATTCACTATTAAACTGCAAATAAAAAAAATGTTTACTTCACTTACAGATTCATATTATCTCCAGCTACTTTACCTGCTATCAAGTTTGGTACCACCCTCTGTTAAAAACAAATCACTAAGTACAGGGAATGTAAAATATGGGAAAGCTAGCATAAAAGATAGTCAAACATGGTTTGTAAAAATTATATCCAGTGTTTCTGACATCCCCGTAAAAAATAATGAACTGGTCGCAATATGTAATACCGAAAATTTAAAACTTCAACCACTTTTACTGGCGGCTATCGGCGAAAAATGGGAATTGAAGGAGTTCGTAATATTAGTTGACGGTCACAAGTACACATGTTTACGTCACTTTTAATATTGCATGTATTGGGGATATTTAAAAGAATATATGTTGATTCTAAATGTCCTCTTTTCTCTATTTTTCTCATTATCAATGATTGATGGATTGTCATAATTAAAAATGCGTCCCGTGTCTATTGTGTGTAGTAGTAATCCTGTTTTTCCGGTGTCTTTATGTGCATAATTTAAGTCATATATATGCCCAGAGATTCTTTTTTCAAGTCTCTTACTATTCTCACCAATATATGAGATCGGACATTGTTCACATTGCAGTTTATATATGACGTTAGATTTTTGCATGTTGTCAAGTTTTTGTTTGTTGTTATTAAAAGTTGTTTTATTTAGTGTTTTGTGTGGTTTTAATGCAATTCTGATGTTTGGATTAGAACTAGTGATCGTTCGCTTGATATTTTCGGTGATTCTAGGGATATATTGTAGACTGATTTTGTGATGTATTAGTGTGGATAGGTACTGTAATCCAGGGATTAGGATTTGGATTATTTTTATTGAGAAATTTATGTTTGATTTAATGTATGATTTTGTTGATTATTTGATTGGGATAATTATTTTTAGTGAGAATTTCGGTTGTTTTGTTTATGCTTTCCGAAATGAACATTTTGTCACTCAAATTGGAGAATCTGTGGGCAAGATTTTTTGCTACATTTATTTTGTGAGAATGTTGATGTAATGAATGGTAATTAAGTCTTCGATTGGACAACGTTTATTTTGAATACCACTTAGTGATTATTTTGTTTTCATTTTTCATTAAAAGCATTTTTCATTAAAAAGATACGGTGTTATGTAATTAGTTGCTTTTTCGAATATAAATTTTATGTTTGTGTTGTATGCGTTGAAAATAGACAAGACTTCGTCAATCGAATTTTCTGGAATGCTACAAATTAAGTCATCTACATATTTTTTATAAAAGATAGTGTAATATTTAATTTTGTTATGGATTCATCCAATAGATCCTCTAATATCAAATCCGCCAAGATTGGAGCTAGTGGTGAGCCCATTTGGAGACCTTTAATTTGCTTATATATTATATTGTCATAGATTAAAAATCCATATTTTTTTCTCTTATATTATGAAATTTAATATTTTTTTATTTCTAATTATTATTAAAGACGAAATATTTTAAAATAAACAACGCAGTTGATATATTTTTGATACAAAGTATTTTTGTTGAGCATAATAGTTTTTAAATTCGTTTGAATAAGTTTTACTAATGTATAGAAATTAGTTTTGAATTATTTTCAAATAAACAAATGAAGTATTATAACTATCGTTTTTCAATCATTTAACCCTAACATATTTAAATATATAAATACACACACCCACACACACACATATATATATATACATATATATATATATAATATATATATATATATATATATATATATATATATATATATATATATATATATATCTATATATATACATATATATATATATATATATATATATATATATATATATATATATATATATATATATATATATATATATATATATATATATATATATATATATATATGTATATATATATATATATATATATATATATATATATATATATATATATATATATATATATATATATATATATATATATATATATATATATATATATATATATATATATATATATATATATATATATATAATATTATATATATATATATATATATATATATATATATATATATATATATATATATATATATATTATATATATATATATATATATATATATATATATATATAATATATATATATATATATATATATATATATATTATATATATATATATATATATATATATATATATATATATATAATTTTACAACTACAAATTGTAAACTGTTTTTTAAAACATCAAAATGTGCGAATTCATTTTACAACTGGTTCTGTGAAATCAACGAATAATTGTCTTAAGTTTACCAACTACAACTGTTAAATTAGAGTGATACTTCGTAAGTTCTACATATATGTTCCGAATATTTTAGGGACGAGTTGTTAATTTTACGATTATATTTCTTAAATTGTACCGTGAATTTCGTAAATTTCGCAGATGATTCTAAAAAAATTTACGTGCTGAAATTGTGAACTTTACAAGAAGTTCTGAATATTTACATACCAGATTTGTAAGTTGGCAATTATAATTGAAAAATCAACAAAGTCGTTTCGTAAATTTTACGAATAAAATTTGTTCATTTAGCTATTGTGGGTCGTAATTTTACGAATAAAATTTGTTTATTTAGCTATTTTGGTCGTAAACTTTACATCCAAATCTTAATTTCTACTAAAGGATTTGTAAATCTTTTTACAAATCCCAATTTCTTTTTACGTTTATTTGGGAACTCGAAAACTTGTAAAAACAACGTTTTTAAATTTGTTTGATTTACGAGGTGTATCGTTGGCTGGAATCCTACAATATTTTACGTAAAATTAACTGTTATTTTTTGTTGATATCTCCGATTATTTCTTTCAGTGAGGTAAAAACACTAATAGGAATGTTTTTCGTGAGTGTATAGAAGAAAAAATAGATCTACAAGTACCAATTTTTCTAATTCCCAGAACAGCTAGAAATAGAGTTAGAAAGGCTGATTGAAGCTGTAAATTTTACAGCAACGACAAGTACTCGAGCACTGCATTCTAATCGTAATCTAACCGCAAACTTTCTCATGGAATTAAGAGAATTGATAAAATCAAAACACAAGGCACGTAAAATTTGGCATACAACTCGATCTCCAGAACACAAAACTATTTTATATAATCTGTGCATACAAGTAAAAACAGCTATTAAAGAAGCAAAAAATGAATCAATTAACAGATATCATTCAAGTCTTGCTGGTGATAAAAGCAATGAGTGCTCACTCTAGAAAACAACAAAGGGACTCAAAAAACCAGTAGCGCTGATCCCTCCGATTAAAAATGATGATGAAACATGGACCAGAAGTGCCCAAGAAAAACCAAATCTATTTGCAGAATTACTAGAGGTCACCTTTAAGCCATTTGATCGACTGACAGAAGACAAAAATATAACGAAAGCGAACAAAACTGATTCAAAAGAAATATCATATGTAACATTAAATGAACTTAAAGAAGAAATACGTACCAGTTTGTTTCCAAAAAGGACCCTAAGCTACGATTTAATCACCAGTGCAGTTGTCAAAATGCTACCTGATTAAGGTATGTGCAAAATAGTTCATATCATTAATTAGGGATGGCAAATTGGTTTTCGGTTAACCGGTTAACAAATTAACCGGATAATAAATTATGTTATAGTTTCATAAATAATAAAATTTAAAAAAGCAATTATTTTTCTGTAAGATCAGGTTATGTAATTTAATTTGGTAGTAAAACCAATTATCATGTCTAAATAGTAAATATACACTCAAATCAATATTTCGAATAAGCGAATTTCGAACAAAATCACAACAATTGCATGTTTTCTAACAGTAGTTAAATTGTAAACAAGGAATATTTGAATTCACCTAAATCGGACAACAATCTCGGTCTAAATATAAATTTCAGCATGCACTATGATGGCCTAGATCTAGATCAGGAATTGCATAAAAAACTTATTCAATTATAGAGATGTTTCTACTCGCTCATAGAATTGTAATCTACAAAACTTGAATTTAAATCATTTGATTAAAGTATAAAAAGGGAAAATTAATTAGAACGATTGCAAATATTGTAGACAAACGTCAGCAGTAAATATAGGCCAGTGTTCTCTGTCATATCTGATTTTGCAACTAAGATACGTTCTAAATTAAGTTCGAAATCATTAAATGGGTTGATTTTGTTAAAATTACATATTATTTCCGGAAAGAAAAGAAAAAAGTATAATAAATAATTGTAAATGAGATTTCTTTGGCGTTTTCGTTAATTCATTCGGAATAGAATGGATAGAATAGATTGTTCTAAGTTCAAACAAATTCTGTCAAAATTTTCAAAATTAGTACATTCAGAATATTCCGAATGAATTAACGAAAATGCCACTTATTATAGTATTTCGCAATTGAGATTTTTTATATGCCTGATTTTTTATATGCTTGATTCAATTTCGATTGCTACATCAGCCTCAGGAACTTACAAAGAAAGGTTTTCTAGGCTGCTGATGATGATGTAGGGATTTCAATCCAGTCCAGTATCGTTCTATGAATCCCGGAAATTAAAGCATTTTGAATATTAAAACACGGGATTTAATGTGTAAGAAAAATCACAAATAATTAAAAAAAGATTTTAAAGCCAATATTTCATTATTTCATGATAGAATCCAGGGTATAAAAAATAACAGCGCTTGAAAAATTGCAAACATTCTTTAAAAATTATGCAGCAACAAAACTAAAATTGAGTTGCCAATAAGCATAGTGCTGTAGTGACATATTCATTGATCATGTGACGTACAGTTTTTCTAAAGAATGAAAGCCCGCATATAAAATTATACGAACGCTTATTACTTCGAACAAACAATAGCGTTCCATCATCAAGAATATACCATAACTAAAATTTAGAGCGCTGCTGTTTACTGAATAAAGTTCATCCGTCAGCACCACCTTTAGGGGTGGTCTTAGGGGTATTTTAACCCTCGTTAACCTCGTTAATCATTACTCTCAGAATTTTGGGATCATAAAAATATGTCTGGAACCCGGGATTTATGATCTCGGGATTGCAATCCCTAGTAACAATCGAAATCAAATTGAGCATATAAATTAAATATAGCTAAATAGTTAATTTGTTAATTATAAAAACTCAATTTCAAAATACTATAACAAGAAATTACTTCGGTCTGAAAGACCTAAGTATTACATTCATGAGCCAAAAGTGAAATTCTTACCCCCACTTTTTTTTGGCATTTCTCGACGTTTTAGGACCTACTGATTCTAAAAAAGCAAAAAAAAAAATGTATGTCTGTCTGCCGGCCGTCCTTCCGGCCGTCCGTCCGTTCGTCATTACCTACGCTGCAGGGAAAACCGCTGGAGGGATTTCAAAATTTTTTTTCTAAAAATAGGTATACTCAAGGGAGAGGTCCGAAAGGACGCTGTGTTTGATAACTGTACCGCAAGTGTGTCAAAAAAATCATTATGTGTGTCAAAAATAGCAAATTTTCATATTTTTGGCTCAAACAACGTTAATTTTTAGTGATTACGAGTAGGAACATTAAATTTGGAGAAATCTTGATGGTCGAAATTGGTATGTGAGATCAAAAACTAGATTATTGCATTATAAGTTTGTCAAAAAAATGTTGTCAAGTGTGTCAAAAGAAAGATTTTTATTTATTTTTTACCTAATTTTTTGGGAAAAAAATAAAATTAATTGTTTGTTTGAAATGAAGTTTTATTATTATTATTGAGGATTATGGCATTATGAGTTTGTCAAAAAAATGTTGTCAAGTGTGTCAAAAGATTTTAATTTATGTTTTTACCCAATTTTTTGGAAAAAAATAAAATTGTTTGTTTGAAATGAAATTTTATTATTATTATTGAGAATTATGGCATTATAAGTTTGTCAAATATGTTGTCAAGTGTGTCAAAAGAAAGGTTTTTATTAATTTTTACCCTATTTTCTTAGAAAAAAATAAAATGAATAGTTCGTATGACATGATATTTTATTATTATTATAGAGAATTATGGCATTATAAGTTTGTCAAAAAATAATGTCAAGTGTGTCAAAAATGATTTCATTTAATTTTTTAGCCAATTTTTTGGGAAAAAAAATGTAGCTGTTTTTATGACGTAAATGTAATTTAGCTTGAAATTAGACATGGAAATTTTTGAATTTGTTATAGTTTTTGAAATATTTTTGGAATTTTGAAAAAGTTTGTATTTTTGAATTTGGAATAATTTTTGCAATATTTTTAGAATTTCGGCAAAAGTTTTAATTTTTGATTTTGTAAGAATTTTTGGAATATCTTTAGAATTTTGAAAAATTTTAAATTTTTGATTTTATTATAATTTTTGGAATTTTGAAAAAATTTTCAATTTTTGATTTTGTAATAATTTTTGCAATATTTGTAGAATTTTGGAAAAAGTTAGAATTTTTAAGAATTTTTGAAATATTATTTATTGGAATTTAAAAAAAATTTAAATATTTGATTTTATTCTAATTTTTGGAATATTTTTGGAATTTTGAAAAAGTTTGATTTTATTTAATTTAACAATATTTTTGGAATTTTGATTATAATTTTCCGACAACGTATTGACGTTTTCTTGTTAGTTTTGTAATAAATTTTTAAACAGAGATAAAAAATACTTGTACTTTAACAAAGAGTTATGTTTGATATACATCGCTGCCCAAAACTAAAAACCATGTCCTCATAAAAGTATTTTGCCGAAAACTATATACAAATCCTTAACCCAGACCGAAGTCTTGATATCTCAGAACTGTGAGATTTCAGCCCCTCCATATTTTTATTTCTAAAATTCATCGAATCAAACTATAATAAAGTTGAGTCTTATGATTAAAATTTAAATAGAGAAAGATTTTAACTGTCAAATTCAAATACTGATATTTAATTGCCTGATTTTATATTTGTTCTGGTATGTTTTAAATGAAGTGTTATGATTAGAGTAGAAACACTTATTTAAAGAAATTTATTTGAGAATTACAAACCAATTTTTATTTTAATTTTTTAACCGGCTAACCGGTTAAAACCGTTTTTTTGAAAATTTACTATTCGATAACCGGATAGTAAAAATGTCGAATAATTGCCATCTCTATCATTAATGCAGCGCTCCGATTAAGGTATGTACCGATGTAATGGAAAGTAGCAGAAGTGATTATGATCCTAAAACCGAATAAATCACCAAATGACAAAAACTCGTATAGATCGATATCATTACTCCCAACGATATTGAAGCTTATTGAAAAACTTTTTCTTAAAAGACTTAAGCCAGTAATAGAAAATAGAAACCTCATAGATTCGCATCAATTTGGTTTCAGAGAAAACCACTCTAACATCGAACAAGCACAGAATCACGAATATTATTGAAGAAACGATGGAAAGCAAAAGGTATGCTCCGCAATTTTCTTTGATGTCGCTTTTGATAAAGTTTGGCATCATGGCTTAAAGTATAAATTACATAGAGATCTGCCAGTTTTATAAAATTTAGAGCTCTTATCTGGATGACCGCCACTTTAGAGTCAAATATGATGATAGTTATACCACATTGAAAAATATCGATGCAAATATACCTGCTATATACAAGAGATTTGCCCGGCCTAAGCAAAACAACTATTGCAACCTTTGCAGATGTTACAGCAATTTTGACCACAGGAAAAACCGTAGAAGAAGCAACTAGCAAGCTGCAATAGGCTACTAATATAATCCACAACTGGACAAATAGATGGCGAATTAAGCTGAATGAAACATAATCCTCTCATGTTAACTTCACTAACCAAAAAGTAAGCCAAATACAACTGAAAATCAACTCAACACAAGTTGCTTATGCAAACACAGAAAAATATCTAGGTGGATGCTAAACTGAGATGGAAGAAACATATTAAAAAGAATAAAGAAAAACTGACTTTGAAATTTAGAAACATGTACCTACTGGTTACCTGGAAGAAACTCAGTACGATCCATTCAAAACAAACTACATCTGTATCGTCAAATACTGAAACCAGTGTGGACGTATGGTATCCAGCTATATGGGGCTGTACTAAGAAAACGAACGCGAAAATTATCTAGTCGTTCCTAAACAAAGTGATGAAATAAAAAAATATGCAATTAAACACACCACGCGTATTCGCGTACATGAAAATATTGAAATACGCCAGCTAATGGATGTGCCCGTTGCTGACAGAAGGCTTAAAAGAACGAAGCCACTAGATTTGATCTTATAATCAAAAGCGTGCTTAATAATATAATGTGAATGGGACTAACCAATGGATTACACCCCAAAAAATGTGTTATAAATATGACATGTAAATTACTAGATGAGCGTAGCTCAGTTGTTCTATTATATTAATAAAAAAAACATCTGAAACTAAAAGGAAATTGTTTCTCACAATGCGCGAGTATTACAAAGATCTTTAGTCATAACGGTGTAGTTTGACCTGGCGGTTAAGATGAAACGAAAATGTCAATTGGCTTGCATTTCTTATCAAAGTTAAAAACAAATGTAAAAGGAACTAAACAAAGTGCATTAATAAATTGAAAATGCAAATGAGAATAATTAAATTATTCTATCTAGAAGTATTCTTATCTAGAAGTTTTTATGTAGTTAGTTGTTTTGTTTTGTTTTATATTTTATAATTAAATTAAGAGTGGCTGGAGAAGTAGTAAAAATAGAGATTATAATTTTTATTTGTATAAAACCCTTGTCAACCCTTGCTTGTGATTTTTTTATGTGATTCATAAAAACATATTGGATATATATTTCAAATAACTCCAATTTCATTTTATGAGTTATAATATGTATGCTCAACTGTAATTGATTTTTGCATTCAATGTGTGATTAAAGACAAATAATTAAACATTACTAATCTTTGGTTTTTATTAAATTTAAATTTCGATAAGAACAGTTCAGCAAAATAAAAAAAATGTTTTTATACGTAACTTGTAAATTACAAGTAAAGTATGTAATTGCTTAGTTTGTGATAAATATATATATAGAAAATCGTTTTCTAATCTAAACCTGGATAGTTTTTTGAATATTGACCAAAACAACTTAAAACTGTAAGCGAAAAAGTAAAGTAAATCCGTAAATATCATTTACAACTTCTTGTGCATAGTTGGGTTAAAATACATGAATAAATAACAGCATACAGTTCGGTACAAAATCAAAGGATATTTCAAAAGTTATATTCGCGATCAACAAACATTAAAGTCATATACAAAACAAACAAACACATATGTAACATACTCAATTGAAGATAATATAATAATATAAATGACTTTAAGGCTGAAAACATCTTTTATTTTCTTTCTTTGGTTCTGTTTTTAGTTGTAGGAAAACAAATATGTATATATAAAATACTAAATAAAATTAAATTGAAAGAATATTTAGAACTAAAGATTTAAAATAACAGAAAAATTAAAAGTGGTGAAAAACAAAATTATGTAGCGCCGGCGCCAGACGCCGCTAAACCATTTTATTTGTTTAACGTGAAAAACTGTTTTTTGTTTTAGTGTTCTGTGCAATATGTTTGCCAGGAATAATAGTTCGCTTTGGTTTAAAACGATCGGTATCCAACAATTAAATAAATTCATACTTTCTCTAAGCTTTTATTGTGAAAAATAATAGATTTTTTTAACTACTAACCTGAGAATATTCAATTTACTCAATTTCTCTAATGAGAAGTAATTTTTCCCAGCCTAGGTCAATAGTAAAATGGAAATGAAAAAAATAATAAATAAAAAAGATAAAATAATAATTGAGTCTTATTATTATACAAATTACGGTTTCAATGCACCATTCTTATCTTCTATAAGATTGTTTAATGAATATTATGCCAATTTTGATTTTGATATTTCTCGTGACTCATTTAGGGAGAGGTTGTTGAAGTTTAATAGGGCCAATTGCTTTCTCTACGATTTAAAGTTTTACAAGCCTAGTATAAAAGACCAAGAGCCAGAGCAAAAAAAATCCTCGAAATTTACTACCCCGGTAAGCAGAGAGGATTGTTTTTACATTGAGCCAAGCTTGTTTTAAGGTCGAACAACGTTGGGACAAGCTTTACAATAAACTTGGTTGAATGTTGTTTTAGCCTTAAATGATAACCACGTACCATTATTATTTTTACACATTGGAACAATATTTACATACAATGTTAAGCCAATTCTAAAACAAATAAATCGAATTCATAGCTTTTTAATTTTTTATTCAATGCATGTAAGTATAATTCATTTTTGTTCAAAAAACAATAATAGTAAATAAAAGTAATTTATCTTACAAATTAATTAACTTCTTATGACAAAGATATTAATAAGAATTTAAAAGAATTAAATTATAAAACGGATATTTGGACCGGCTTAGACCGTTTATGAATTGAATTGCATGATTTATAGGAGCTGCCAATATTAAACAACGAGCCAATATTGGCCCAGTATTGGCGAGCCAAGCCTTGGCTAGTTAACTTTGGTTTCAGTCTGGGCCAGTTGTAAATGCCTAGACTGAACCAAGATTCAGTCTATTATGTTACGCATTATTAACTAGTCTAATGTAGTGTAAACATGTGCAAGTCATATTAAGTTTTTCTCTAATTTTATATATGTTACTATTTACACAACTTCTTTCCACACATTTAAAGGAGATCTGGAGAAAAAATTGGGCCGTTTGCAAATATTAAGTCTGGCTCAAACCCCAAAAGCTGTGGTGCAGGCTGGGCCCAGGTCTGGCCACTTAGCCTTTTCTTACCCGTGTATTGTAATGGAATGAAATATTGAAAATTTTTTGGTTACAGTCCATCATTGCACTGATGAAGGCCTTCTATACATTGATCTTAAAAATATAAAATTGCTGAAATTATATAAAGATTACAATAAATTTGTTTCAACATTGGACCAAGCTTGGCCCAAAACTAAATATAGTAGTCAAATGATAACCCAAGTAACATTTTGTATATATTATAGTCACAAATTATTGTTGTTTAATTTACGGAACATATACTGTACTCAAAATGTGATGCGGTATTAACACTTATACAAAATGATATTTCTGATTGTATACAGTAAAGCTACAGTGCAGTAGTAAGCTTATAGCTTCGAATGTAACGTTTCTGATTATGTACTATGTAATTGTATGTTTACTTCTACAAAATGATTACATTGTATAGAGTCTACGAGAGCTTATAGCTACCTCGTATATTTACTAAACGTTGACTTTGTAAATGTAATTTTACATTTACAGATAAGTTACAAAACTTTACTTTAATGAGAACTTAAATGCTTACCGTATATTTACGGAATGTTTACATTATGAATGTATTTATACTGTTACATAATGTATACAGTTCTCTTATGTCAAAATATTTAGTTTATTAAAAGGTATCTGAAATAAAAGTTATTATATTTTCAGCAATGAAATAAAAAGAACTACACCTTTTCATTTTACATCTTTCTATTTTAGAAGAGTAAAATTATTAGCAAATTTAAAAAGAAAGAGGTTCATATTATATACTGAATTATAGTGAATTATAAGAAAAATGATGTCAGTGAATTATAAGAAAAGTGAATTATAAGAAAAATGATGTCAAAATTCCAACTCCTTCCCTGAACAAATTGATATAGCCAGCTTTCAGTGATAGAAAAATTAGAAATTGGGCATTCATCGAATCTTACATCAATCAATTAATCAGTTACAATTAATCAGAATTGGAAAGCTTTGGTATTATGAGCTATATGAGACGTTGCTTAAAGTTGACGTTGGACAAATAAGTTTTCGAATTTGGATCACCCAAATAATATTTCAGTTACCTTAACATTGACGGTATTTCCATTTTTAATAGCACAAAGAATGAATTTCGTTTGATGTATAAGCGATCACTCGGAATTCTTGAGTCTATTTGCACTTTATTGTGGTCAAACAATGCCAACTCTACAATAATATGGGAACCTTTCGTCACAGAATTACAAGATATATTAATTAAAAATAGAGTTAAAATTGATCGTCATAAAATTATAGTTACAATCGAAAGATTTGTGTGTGATACTCCTGAAATATTTTTTATTTAAGGTTATTTTATTTATAAGATAAAAGTTTGTTTGCAACTGACGATTCATTACTGTTAAATTTACTATAGGTACGGTCGATTTTAATCGTTACCATTGTTGCTAGAAATGTACTACATTGGGAGAAAATTATGGATATAGAATGGTTTCTAAATGTAGACTCGTTGAATTTATTTAATTTAGGGTTAATGCAACAATAGGGTAGATAAATGGCACATTTAATCTCTGTACTGTCTCACCTTTAATTTCTTTTGCACAAATCAGCGAAATTTCTAAGCAGTTGAAAAAAACAATTTTTAATAAAAGAACAGCATCGTGGAATACGAACGCTACAAAAAAAATTTTTTTTTGGAACATAATTAGAATACCACACGTCCCTAGTTTACGTTGGTCCTGGAAGTTTAAAAGAATTGATTGAAGAATTTGATCAAGCCAAGCCATTTCACGGTATTTCTGTCAACATTTAATCGTTTTATAGTATGTACACAAATGTCAAAAATTGTAAACAGATTTATACAAAGTTTTTACAGACCATATACAAGTACATATTTTTAAAACCAAAATGTAAGTGTATATGCACAACTACGAGGCTTATACTAAACGCTTACATAATTTATACATGTTAACTCTTTGAATGGGAAATTTTAATTGTATGATTACCTTTACAGACCAAATACATACAGCGTTTACATTACGTTAACATGTTAACATTTTAAATATGGAAGTGTAAATGTAAATAAAATGTAAATGCATACATTCTAAGTACTCTCTGTATATCTACATAGCGTTAACTTGTAATTAAAGGCTTACAAATGAAAAGTCAGCCATTTCTATGCAAAATTAATATTTGGCTGTAATGAAAAAAAAATTGAAAAATACATTTAATAAAACTTTATTGGGTTTTATAGCTTTTGTTATAAATATATTAGAAAAACTTAAATTTATGATAATATTTGAACAAATTTTGCATAATTTTATCTTTCTAAAATAAATTGAGAAATAAAATTTTTCTTTAAATAATATTCAATAATTTATTATTTTTATGGCGCGTTATTATTTTAGAATTATTTTCAAAATTTAATCGAAATTTTATTATTCGTTTGTAAATTTTGACATCCAACTATACAAAAATAGTTATGCCAAAATATAATATTTGCATTTATAAATACAGAATATATTATGGAGATTAAGTATAAGTATTTATATATTTATTTATATTTTTTGTTTACAAAATATCATGTAAAAGTCCGTATCAAAGTATGAGATTGTAACTTATTTGTAAATTAACCGTAGTCGTAAAAAATCGCATACAATTTGCTATCTGTAACAATACGTACGTGTTTGTAACCATACATAATTCTTACGTGCATCGACATCCGTAAAAGTTCAGTATAAACCAAATTTGTTCCCCAAAATGTATACAAAACACTTACGACACGTTTACGGCGTAGTTACCACTGTAACTTTACAAATACAGAGTAAATGTACGGTAATAAATTTGTAAACAAAGTTTGTTACTTGGGAAACTTATTTATTTATTTTAACCGTTGGCTGAGTATGACAAAGTATATCAGACTAAGACTTGGCCATGCCTTGATAATCATTTCTTAGTTTTCCAAGCTTGACCCAAGCTTGGCCCATTCGATAAGCCTTGGTATTTCTAACCTGGGTATAGCCGATTTTTTGCCGGTGGGTTGTAGTGGTTGTGTACACACGTATGCTACTGTCGGTCAGGTGTGCTGTGGAGCAGGCGTCTGATGTATGTTGTCATTCATGTTATCATTACGTTGGTGGTAGCGTGAATTTACTAAGGCTGAGGATTGTTGTACAGATTGTGTATTGTGTAATGTGTGGTCTGTATAACAGTTTTTAGTCTTAGTATATGCGTTTTGTTGCCAGCGTTATGGTGACATGTTTGGAAACATATGTCAGACGCCTGATCTACAGTGCGCTTGACTGACCGCATTGTGTGTGTGTACACGGCTGCTGTGGCCAACTGGCAAGGGGTCAGCTATAGTGGGCTAAGAGCATTTTTTTGTCCCGGCTTATTTCTTTTAAAAATGTAAATTTAGTATATTCTTAATTTAATATAATTAAAATGTATAATTTTACGGTTGGTCAAATGAATAAATAAATAATAGTAGTGTTGCCAATTCTGATTACTAGTTAATCACACTAGATCTCGAAACTGATTTACTAAAAAGTATAGAGATCATAAATCCCGTAAACCGTCCCATATTTTAAAAAAGAACGCCAATGGTCTTCGATGTTTCTTCCAAGGTTTTCGATTGTTATACGAACGATGTAAAAGTTTCTGCTCAAAGCTTTACTGTAACCGTCGTTTCCTTTTCAATAGTTAGTGTTGATGAGTGAAGATTTGAATCCTAACACGAAACACGAGAAGAGGAGTTTCATACTCGCGTGAAAAGAGTATCTTCGTTGAACAATATATTATTTAATAATTTGAATTATATCCTCACATTTCTATTTTTATGTTATTTTAATAGATATAAATAGAAGTATAACCAATGTTATCTACAATGTAAATAATATTAATTGCACGCCTTTTAACAAACCAAATTTAAATAATTCTTACCTTGACTTATTGACTAATACATATTGACTAATTAAAAAATTTTTATATTAAACTTTTTAAAAAAAATACTGCAATTATATTTTTCTTGTAATAACTATAATTTTGTTTGTACAAAAATAATAATGCACCAATTGAATGATTGTGGTCTAAAATCGTATAGAATCAAAGACTGTTTATAAGTAAGCATATGTAGTAATAATAAAAAATTCTTAGACAGAATATTTTTTAAACCCAGCAATACAAAAAGTTTTATTTTTACCACCCATGAACAATGATCATAAAAGCAAGTAAAACTTTTGTTATTTTATTTGCTGGTTGGTTAAGTTGAAACAATTTCACAAAAATGGACAACAAAAAAATAATGCCAAAAAATATGTAGTTATGTTTATTTTTTCTTTGCACCACGATTTGTAGTAAATATATTGTCGCCAATTACATACACCGTTTTTTGTTTCGCATTGTGCAAATAAATCACGAAAAATTGTGAAATAAGCTTACATATATATATAAACATTTTATTTTTGCTATCACATAATAATAACAATTAAATAAAAACAAAAAGGAAAACGAAAAAGCCGTAGAAAACATAAATACAAAACTTTCCTCAATTTGTTAACCCTTAAAAACGAGTGTAACCAGTTTTTTCGAGACACTTTGAGGTTATAAAATTACACAATATGTGTGTACAAAAGAGAGGCACCAATTGCGATTAGTCTCAAATTTAAAGTGTTGCTCAAATGTCAATTTATATCAATTTCGATACTTATTTAGTTTAATTAACACTGTTTGCCGTTGGCACTTGGCGTAAGTTTTCAAATAACATAATGTCAATCCTTGTTACTTTACGTAAATAACTTATTTAATAAGTTTAATAAACAATTAAAGAATAGTAGATTTCTATACAAGTGGTGAAAACGTTTTAACCACGCGTAGAAAACGCTATTTTTTCTACGCTTGTAAATGTAAATGATAATATTTACAAATTCACATGCTAAAAACTTACAAAACGACATATCTAAATTTGACTGTGTAAAAAATAAACAAGATTGTATTTATATAATAGCATTTTTACCAGCGTTAAATAATGTTATTATTGTGTTCGCCTACAGATGGAATAATAACAGACGAACAAAATAATAACATTATTTTACACTGGTAAAAATGCGATATATAAATACAATCTTGCTTTTTTAAAACACAGTCAAATTTAGATATGTCGTTTTGTAAGTTTTTAGTAGATGAATTTGACAATATGAATAATGAAAATAGTTCATATATTTTCTTTAAAAACTTTTACAGATATTACAGATATTTTTTTTACCGACTGGAAGTCATCGTTTAAAGTATAAATTTAAAAAATTGTAGGTAAAGTTTTAATTAAAAACAAATATAAATAAATTTTTTAATAAAATTTATATATTTATTTAATAAATTTTTTTTCATTTTTTTTTTGGCGGAAAGAACTCAGAGAATATATTTTATCCACGACTACTAAAGAATATATGCTTTCCATGCGTATGTCTTCCATTGTAATTGTATTCATTCCACAACTAGTGAATTTGATTAAAATTCTTTTAACAGCTCTATAGTTTATTAAATATTCCCCTAACAAATTAAACAACAAACTTGTTTTGTTTTTCGCTATCTTTGATGTTTTATTTCAATATGGCGATATGGCAAATTTTTGCATGAAAACTGGAAATTAAACAAAATATTTTATAGTCGTGGATAAAGTAGCATCTTGTATTCGCTTAGGATGATGGCAATTCTTCACTCGGATGATTCCATCCACTCGCTACGCTCGTTTCGGGAAACTTCATCCTCGTGAAGAATTGCTTACATTCTAAGCTCATACAAGAATCTACTATTATATCTGACAGTTAATTATCGGAGGAAAAAATTATACGATATATCTGATACAAATTTTATTTTATCGCTCCGATTTCTCCGATGTAGAAAAAAACACACTCGTTATTAGTTTAATTAATTAATTACACACAATTGATATAATGATTAGTTTCGATTCGATTCGATCAAAATATTCAAAATATTAAATCCCTTCAAAATACTGCGATATTGACAGAAATAAACACAGCAACCGAAACAACAACAGAAACAGTAAATCAAATTCAATCTCAAATATTCAATCCTTTAAATAACCACCACCTGTAGGCGACCACCGAAACTATTTTACTTTCAGTCCTAGTGACTGAAAACATTTTAAGTCACTACTTAGAAAAAGGTTCCCTTTCACATAGGTTTTACTATATATTAAAATGACATTTTCGTAGCTTGAAGTAGAAAAAATAATGTTTTT
This sequence comes from Diogma glabrata, assembly GCA_963693315.1. NCBI lineage: Eukaryota > Metazoa > Arthropoda > Insecta > Diptera > Cylindrotomidae > Diogma > Diogma glabrata. The sequence continues at coordinate 256,289,712 of OY856187.1, read as the reverse complement.
TTATAATTTTACTGTTACTCCATATATATTTCAGCTTGTTAGGCCTTCTTCTGAAGTAATCTTATTTAATTGTTTGGTATTTTGAAAATGAAATGAAACAAATTTTATACTAATAAGAAACCAAAAACCAATCATAAAACAGATAATCTTTTTCATATTGGAAATTTAATTCAATTTAATCATAGAAAATATTTGCAATTTTGAATATTCGAGAGAGGGACATGCGCTTTAGTTTGAACTTATTCTTTTTTATATAATCAGAAGAGCATAAACGTTTTTTTATTCGCCTATATATTAAAGTGTTACTTTATTACTGTGATTTGCGGCTTTAAAGTATCACTTTTCAGCTATTTATTTTGTCGTCATAGCTACGTCCAAAAAAGTAAAAAGCATTTGTATTTGTTTAAATTCTATGAAAAATAAATTTTTTTATCAAAGCAACCAACAAATTCAAAATTTCATTATCCAATTAAAATAGTTGTTATCATTTGTTGTCATAGAATTTGGAAAAAATAATAAATATTTTTTCAAAGGTTACTTGTTCCACATATTTTGATTTTAAAATTTATGAAAATTTGTAATTTTAATTTAGAATAAACAACTTTTCTTACAATATTTTGCTTGCGGCGAATAAAAAATAGTATATGATGCACGGACGTAAGCTATTTTGGACTTAATGTGGGTGCAAATCTCGGCTAGCGCCTCGATTTGCAAACTCCACATCCGTCCAAAATCTTTAGCTTTACGTCCTAGCATCATAATGTACTATTGTTGATTTTTTTAAAATACAGTCAAATTTTTTTAAAATACAATCAACATTTATTTTTATTTATGCAAATAATAGAGAATCTTACTCGTACAAAAAATCTTGTATGCAATTCAGGCTAACGCCTCGAGCAACTTTACGCCCTTAATACATAAATAGTTATTGTACTAATAAACCGTAAAATACACTTTTACGATTCAAAAATTGTGTGCAAACTGTAAAGTAGGCCTTTGTTCCTATTGAATGCCTAAAATTGAAAAAACAATGCATATAATTACTATTTTACGCCCTAAAGCGTAAATATTTTTGACAACATCAGACGAACTCAAAAGAACAAAATACATTATGGCTATTTAAAAAAAAAAAATATTTACAGACATATGTGTTTTGTGAAATTTTATTTTGAGAAAATTGTTTAATCTAAGCATTTTTATGTTTGTTTGTAATTTTATATACATTTAATATTAAATAAATTGGTTGCTAAGAAATTTAGAAAAAAAATTAACAAAATATTACTTGAATTTAACAATTTTCTCAAAAACTATTTTGCAAGAAATATGCATACTTAGCAATACGATAGATAGATTAAATGAAACTGAAAAGCAAAATGTTTTAAATAAAATTAATATAGAAATTTAAAAACAAAATTGGTTGCTATAGAAATTTAGGAAAATAATTATCAAACGAAAATAATTATCAAGAAGTTGGATTAAACCATTGTATCCACAACTGCTAAAGAATATATGCCTTCCATGTGTATGTCTTCCACTGTAATTTTATACATTCTCTCACTTGTGTGTAGAATGTAACGCAATCATTAAATTCTACAACAGTTTTAAAGTTTATTAAACATTCCCCTAACAAATTAAAAACTTCATTTATTGTTATAATAATATCAAAAGGTAAAAACGAGAACAACACATATATAAAATATAAAATAGAAAAATGTTTCTATGCTATCTATGATGCGTGTATTTCAATATGGTGATAAAAACTTTAGCAGGTAAACTGGAAATTAATCGAAATATTTTGCAGTCGTGGATAAAATAACATCTTGTATTCGCATAGGACGGTTCTTCACTCGGATGATTCCCTCCACTCGCTACGCTCGTTCCGGGCAACTTCACCCTCGTGAAGAATTGCCATCATTCTAAACTCATACAAGAATCTACCATTCTCAACAAACATTTTACCATTTTGTGTAAATATATGTATTTTAAGTGATGCAAATAATACAGAATATTACTCCTACAAAAAATCTTGTATGCAATTCATAAAAGGTATAAAGTATCTCTTTGCTTTCGTGTGTTTGTTGCCCTTACTTTACGACCTATACATAAATTGCTATTATTCTGTTCCGCAATATTCACGGAACAGAATAAAATTAACAGTTGTTTATTTTATTCTGTTAAGCTATTAACGCACACAATTATGGTTGTAAGAAAACAGAAATAAACCTATACAAATTTATAGTTGGCGGGAGAATAAAATAATTTACTAGTTTTAAATAATCATACGAACATTTAAACGAAAACGTGGCTCAAAAATTTCAAACAAATGTAAAAATCTTTTACTAGCTTACATTAAATAATTAGGTGACCAATGCAGAATGCAATTGAAAAAAAGGAACGAAGATATGTCCAATCCAAAAGATATGTCCGAAGATATGTTACAATCCAAAAGAACTACAAACTCGCTACAGTTTAATGTGTGGTAAATATTGCTGCATTGCAAGTTTGATCATGTTTTCAACCTGGACGAGTTTTTATTTTGGTTCGTTCACCTTTTTTGTTTGCCGTTTTGTTAAAGTACTTTTTATAGACAAAATTCACGATACGATCGATGTAGTCTTCTCTTTGCTTTCGTGTGTTGGGTTGATTGGTTTCAAATCCGTTTAAAAAACCTACCTCCGGCATAGATTTAGTGGAAAATAAATGAAATTTTTTTTAAACGGATTCGAAACCGATATGTCTGACTACAACGATCGTATCGTGAATTTTGTCTATAAAAAGTACTTTAACAAAACGGCAAAGAAAAAAAGGTGAACGAACCATATAAAAACTCGTCCAGGTTGAAAACATGATCAAACTTGTTCAATGTAGGTAAAAGTGTGTTATTAAATTTTTTTAAAATCAACTAATAACAAACTTTTATTTTCAGACTTTCAATATCACTGCAGTTCAAAAAAAAAATAAAAAAAAAAAATATAAAAAAAAACAAAAAAACAAAAAATAATTTAATAATTTGTTTAAGTATTGTGAAAAGATGATAATTTTCCCATTGAAAGTCTATGGGAACCGTTTTTCGGTGATTATTCCTCCGTGGTATGTCTAATTTTCAACATTTTTTTTGTAAACCATCTATGGCTGGTTGTCGTCTTACATGCCAAATTTCATTTTGATATCTTTAATAGTTTGGGAGGAGTTTGCGGACAAAGGAAATGCCGAATCGAGGGAAAATGGAGCTTCGCTCCAATAAGTATGTATTTACATTTTATATACAAAACTAGAGTCCAAAATACAAATAAATTTATTTTATTTTTTTAACCGTTTTACGAGCGGGTGTTATGATTCATAAAGTCCTTTCATTCAAAATTATGAACTTAACTGCTACTTTTTGTGTTGAGTCTATAGTATAGCAATTATACACCAAACACCAAAAGTCACTTTAGCACCATATTAAATACACTATTTATTCGGCAAACGTTTAATTTTTTTATAAATATGAAATCAACACATCAAAATTTTTATAAATATGATTTATTATCGTCATAGTTATTTCCAAAAAAGTATAAAACTTTTAAGTTTGTATAAATAATATAAAAATAAATTTTTTTATCAAAGCAACCTTTCAATTTAAAATTTCATATTTCAATCAAAATACATATTTATTATTTTTTGTTGCAATAACAATTATTTTAGTCTAGTCTTGTTCAACATATTTTTATTAATTCATAATCTCATGTTGTCACTTTTGCTGCCGCCGTAAAAAATGGGAAAAATGTCGACACATTTTCTGCCTCCGTAAAAACTTGAACCTTCTCCCAAGCAGCTGTAAAGTAAAATTTTACAGTCGTTTGCCGAAGAAGTTATTTTCGTATCTTATACAAAAAATTATACATTTTAATGTCAGTATATTAGGATTTAGGGTGTCCCACAAAAAAAGATCTATTTTAATTTTCATAACCTTGAACCGGAATTAGGTTGCTTATGGTCTAAGTCATCCGTGATTTTTTTCAGAATTTAAAAAAAAAACTTACCACTCGCTATTTTATTTTTTCTGTTCAAGGAGCAAAAAACATTAGATACAATTAGTTTTTTGATTATAACTATTTCAGTTTTGATCAGTGGCGTCATTTCACCAAAATCTTGGGGGGGCGAGAATTTAAATGACATAAAAAGATTTTTTTCGTAAAACATAACATACACATTTTTATACACACATATATTTAAAAGCATTTAAATGCATGGACTAAGAAATACAAATAAAATGATTTTGAGCTACCTCGGTTACTCTGCTAGATCTTTGTCTTCTGTTGTTGTTTCATTGAAGCGAATGTCGCAAAGTTCTGCAAAATCCCTTCATTTGTTAAAAATAATTTTAAATTTAGTTTTAAGTTTTAGTTTAAAGTTTTAAATTTAGTTTTAAGTTTTAGTTTTAGTCTCTGCATTGTTTAAGCATCAAGAAAGTAGTTTTAATTAAAGCGTTTGTTCTAGAAATTATTATATCTTTGCTTTGTCACTGTTCAGAGAGTGAATTTGTAAACGACAGCAGATCGTGCAGCATAAACAAAAGGATGGTTTTTCTATACGATCCCAGGCATCCCGGGATTTAAAATTTATGAGTCACGTAGTCCCAGGATCCATAAAACACCACGGGATTGCAATCCCTACGTGACTCCTCTTATGTCGAATCGTTTTTTTGTTTGTTTGTTTGTTTGTTTTCCTTTATTTGTCTCAGAGAGAAAGAGTTATGTCTACCCTAAACTGACCAGAGCCAAATCGTTAAAATTTGGGACAAAATGCAAACATTTTTCCAAATACTAGCTAATTAGAATTTCTATTGCGAGAAAGTGGGACGGTGAAAACGTGCTAACTAGATTGTGCATAAATTTACTATTTAATGCTTTCCTTTACTATTTGTTTACTATTTAATTCTACAAAAAATTCTTTTATTTTAATTGGACATTTTTCAACCGTTAGGAAACGTGCTTACAGTGGTTCGTACATTTTCAAAATTCTTTCTAGTGCTGGCATTACCGCCAGTCAGCGAGTTTCACTGTATGTATCCAATAAGTTGGTTATGTTTGACATTACTTTTGCCGCAGAACTCCTTCAACTTAAACCAGTAAAGACAGTAAAATATCCAAATTTTTTTAACCCTGCCATTTAAATCAGCAGCACTTCTTATTGCATTATTTAGAATACGGGCTGCGAATCCATTACCCAGTACATTCTGATTCAAATTCGCGTTTAGTTTGCTTTTAAATTTTCACCCCTTGACGTGACACCACTAAAATTGGTTATCAGCGCAAATTGCAACTAGTTTTTTGTCAATGTTAAACAACAACAAGAAAACAAAATAACAACAAAACTTGTTAATCTACTGGAGCTGGCGGCTTATAGCAACGCTTTTTTATGTTTATCTGTATCTATATGTCTTTTAATATCATAATGTCCACTGTTAATTTGCATATTCACTCCGACTGGTAATACAATAAACTTTTGCGTCGTTATATTTTGATTTTTTTTACAAAAGGATAGTCCAATTCAATATCGTATGAGAATTTACGTAAACGTTTTCTATCCGTCTTGATTTGCAGGAGAACTTTTTAAATATAATTTTAAAAATTAGTATAAATTTACCTTTTATAGTAGCTTAAAACCTTAGTTACACAAGTAAAGACTGCAAAACAATTGAAACAATTTATTTTAATTTTACTAAATAATTAATATCTTTTCTGTATTCTGTAAGTATAAGAGGTATATAGTATACCTCACGTTCTATCTTTTGCAAATCTATACCATTTATTAAGATTTTATGCTGTTTACTTTGTTTGTTCTTTATTGAGAAAAAAAATTAGAAATTAGAAAGTAATAATTTTTTTTTGAGCTACCTAGTTAAAGTGTGTTTAAACAGAGTTTGAAACGCTACTTATATCACTCCTTTACTTTGTTCTTTCAGAGTGCGTAGCTTAAAAAAAATATAACACTCCCACACAGAGGAGTGAAAATAGTAAAATATCATTCTTGCTACTAAATTGAAAAAAAATATTTTCTTTCAAATACTCAAAATTTTTATTTTTGCTTCAAATTTGATGCTTTCCAACGTAAAATGCTTCGAATGATTCGTTCAATTATTCATGTATTGTTAGAAAAATGAATATAAAGGATGACTAATTTTGTTCTTTTGCAAATCGAATAAAAGAACAGGAAAATGTAATCTGTTCCAAAGGAGTAAAATCGAAAAAACAAAAATTTTACTTTTTCGAATAAAGTAAAATTGTAAACTCTGGTTTGAAAATTTAAATGTTTATGAATTTATACGGAAAACTGCGCTTCCTAAGTAAAATATTTTGTATTTTATTTTTCATAATATACTTTCGATCTCTCGTATATACACCGGGGAAATGTTTCTATAAACAAAGAAACCTTTTCGCTGAAGTAGATGTGTTAGACATCAATAGATATTGGCAAAATAAAATGTAAATTATTGAAGTGAAAAAAACTGAGTTTAGTATTTCTATGAAAATTATAGTTAAAACACTATTTAGTAAAAAAAAATAATGCACTGGTTTGTTCTCTCAATATAGTTGAATCAACATATACATAACATCATACAAACTGCAATAAAAAACTGTGAAGTCATTGCTTTGACTAAGATATTGCGCAAACTGTACGTAGGTAGATATAAGGTTTTTTGATTATTTCGATAATGCGGGCAAATGTGGTGGAAATATTTGTTTCGTGGGACGCTTTGTGAGACAAATTTCTCCGTGGGACAACGCAACGAAATGTGGAACATTTCCACGCAGTGTGGGACGTCTGGGCAGTTTACTACCCATAAACGTGCGTAAATTTTTCATATGATTTGAAATTGTACAATTATTGCGGCTTCTTTTAAATCTATAAGAAAAACCTACCACAAAAAAAATAGTTTCTCCCTCCCTGTATAAAAAAATGAACAAAGATTGACGTTTAGGATACATTTTAGATTTTATTATAACCAACCAAACATATAATTTTTGCTATTTTATGAATTAAAAATTATAGTCCATATAGCGAAATGAATTTTTCAGCAAGTTTTCATAACATATTTTGAAAATATTTACATAACTTAATTTGTTCGTGTCGTTAGAAAATATTGCTTGTCCATTATAAAACATTCACTATTATAAAATCACTGGAAATAACTATCAAGAAAACTTTAGATATGTTATAGGATTTTACATTTAGAATTGTTTTTAATTTATTGTTTTTAAAAAAGTTGTAAAGTTTGTACAATATGATATAGATAAAAAACAGGGCCAAACAGTCAGGGTTCTCAAAATAAGTGGGGCATGGAGGGATCAGTTTTTAATGTTTAAAATTTTTTTTTTTATTTTTGATCTACGGGTGTGACAAACCCGCGTACTCCAGTCCCTGCTATTGACATACGAGTTAACGTGAGATATCACATACCACTGGCAATAGCAGTGAGATATCACTAGCCAAGGTGACGTTTTAGGGGTGGAGGCGGATGAACTGTATTCAGTCAACGGTAGCACTCTCAATCTTAGCTGTGAAATAATCCTTGATGATGAGATGCTATTGCTTCCTTGAAGAAACGAGCCTTCATATAACTATGTGTGGGCTTTAATCATTAAGAAAGATGGTGCGTCAAAGGATCAAGGAATAGGCAGCCGGCTGGATTATTGGCAACTACATTTTTGTTTTGTTTCAGCAAATTTTTGCCAAAATTTGCTATTTACTTTTTAATCTACTTTTATTTTCTTTATTCTATCATAAAACATTGGCCTATGTCATATTTTGTCAGTGATAGGATTTTTTGTTTAGTTATCCATTCTTTAACAAAAAATATAAAAAAATAAAACAAAGGAAGATTTACGTCCATCAACACCTTCGAACGTATGTTGTTGTGGGACCTTGGTCTTAAGAGGTTTTTAAGGGTTATTGCGACACATATTGTAATTCCTACTACACAACACATTTTATTAAAATAAAAAATAATTAGGTTGTGTTCTCCTGCATGTACTTACTTTTAAGTTTATATAAATTACCAATGGCCAATAACAATTGAAATTTGAATGTTAAATACTGCACTTTGAACTCTCGAGAAACCCTATACTAACGAAATAGTTTGTTTCGATTGGCTCGGACACGAATATCTTATAAACAAATCACAATCGTTCTTCTAAAAGCGGTGATACCGCGCACCTTATAGTGCGATAGAATTTTATCAAAATACGCACTCACGGCGTTTTTGGAAGAACGATCGTGTTTTGTTTATAAAACTGATTTTATCAGAAGATTAGAAGCAATTCGACCGCCTTTCATATCGGCGGCGCTCTAGTCCTTGATACAAAGAACGATAACGGTTTGAATATTGCGATGAACTGTACTTTAGTCTGGCCAAAATAATATGTAACGTAATAATTATATTATCAGATATATTTCAATTAATAGTATGCGATAAAATTGGTATATTAGTTAAGTAAATCTTCTAGAAATTAGACGAATTTACAAAATAACCGTGCATTGAAATTTTTATAGTGTATAATTCTACCACGATTGGATGGTTTTATTGAATCGATGTATTGAATTATTGATAGTATCAGATCCTTGGGGGGGGGGGGCCAATGCCCCCCCCAGCCCTACCCAATTGACGCCCCTGGTTTTGATTTTAAAAAAAAATTATGCAAATAAAAGTTGTAGATCTTAAAAATATACATCAAATTTTTTCTTTGTTTAGGCAAATTTCATAATTTCGTGTGCAATATTTTTACCTATTTTAAAAATTAATAATTGTCCATAATTCAGAGCACAGAGTCGTTATGTGAGTCCGCATATATGTATTTCATTTCAACTATTAAGGCTACATTCATAACTCCTTGCGCAACCTACCATTAAATATGGCTTTTAGAACCCTTATATTATTTCAATTCTTATGAAAGCAATTTAAGTGAGCAGGTTGTTTTTTATTTAATTTTACCTTAGGGGACTGCTTTAGACGCAATAAAAGCATTAAAAAATAATTTACTAATTAAAAAACAAATTTCAAAGTAGCATAAAAGTTATGCATGATCATTTTTATTTACACAAACAATTTGGTCACTCATTACTATTTGATAATAGTAATTTCATAATTTTAAATTTAATGAAATATAATATAAAATAACTCAGTTTTCTAAATTTCTGATAAAAGATTTTTTCGGCAAACTTTTTTGACGTATAGCGCCATTTTTTTTTACAGCGGTAGAAAAAGTAACTAATATATTTTTACGGTGGCAGAAAAAGTTTCGCCATTTTTTCCATATTTTTACGGCGACAGGAAAAGTTACTTAACATATGAGGTTATAAATATATTTGTTATTTTTTCAAACAAATTGTATAACTATGACAACAAAAAATTAAATGTTGATTGGATTATGAAATATTGAATTATTTTATAACTATGACAACAATAGATAACAAATATTTTGATTGGATTATGAAATTTTGCATTGAAAGTTTGCTTTTATAAAAAACTTTATTTATACAAATTTAAATGTTTTTTTACTTTTTTGGAAATAACTATGACGATAATAAATCATATTTATAAAAATTTTGATGTATTAATTTCATATTTACAAAAAATTTAAACGTTTTCCGAAAAAACTGTGGATTTAATTCGGGGCTAAGTTGACTTTTTGTGTTACGTCTATAATTGCCAAACTAGAGACTCAACACAAAAAGTAGCACTTTAGCTCCTAATTAAATAATATACAATTAGTGGTTTTGTCAATGAAAAATTTCTTTTTTTCTTTTTGTCAATGAAAAATTTTCTTTTCACTTTAAAAGCGTTTTATTTATTGTGAAGATTTTTTCATTTTTTGTCATATTGACCCTGGCTAGGTCATCCAACCTCAACGTGCAATAAAAGTTCAAAAGTCATACGGAAATCGAAAGACAGCTTTAATTAACAAATAAAAAAGAGTGTTTAACTGAAAACGAAAAGCAATTAGTGGTACGAAGTGTGACCTTAAAAGAGATGCCAAGAACTTTCCGTAAAGTTAAAAGCTAACTACCCGGGTAAGAAAAAGCCAAGGGACCAAGCCTGGGCCAAGACCGCGCCATAGCTTTTGCGGGTTGGGCCAGGCTTAACATTTTCAAACGGCCCAAGCTAGGACTAATGTCCTAAGGCCAAGTCTGGCAAACCAGGCTTGGGCCAAGTCTGGCAAATAAGTTTTGGACCAGGTCAATCAATCAATTTTTTCCGGGCCTCCTTTTAATGTTGTGGGAAGAGTAACATATATGAAAATAAGGTTAAATATGATATGGCCTGCACATGTTTACAATGCATTAGACTGGTTAATAACGCGTAATATAATAAACTGAACCTTGGTTCAGTCTAGGCATTTACAACTGGTCCAGACCTGGCCTAAACCTTGGCTCGCCAATACCGGCCCGAGATCGGTCCATTGTTTAACATTGGCCGCTTCTACCTGGGTAGTTGCCAAGATTGTAGTTTAATTAACACCGACCATTTTGTACAAGAAACCTCAAAAGCTATTTAGTTCTTTTTCATGTTAATTCTGAAACACGTTTTACCAAAATCTTTAAAAACACTTGTGATATCCTTAAATCAATAAAAATGCTAATTAACCGTAAGTGACAAAGTTAAAAATTACTCTAAACTTAGCAAAAACCTTGTGCTGTAACTTTAATGAAAATCGAATTTTAGGAATGAGCGTTATTGAATTTTTAAATAAACAGGTGTTCAGGTGATTCACTCACTAACGCTCTAAACAAAAATATTCCTAGTTGTTATCATTCTCGTATTGATTCATATGCGTTAGATTCAAATCATGCAGTTTGTTTTCAAACAATTAAAATACCAAGTAGCCGATTAACTTTAATTGCAGTTTACCGTATCAGCAGCACTGTTTTAAGGCTAATATTTTTGAAAGCCTTAAATAAAAAATATTACAAATATGCATCAAAGCCTTAGGTTTAAACAAAATCAAATAAACCAAATCGACCACCATAGATGCGTCTTTTACTCCTAATTTATGAAAAATATAAATTTATTTTTTGTTATCCACAATAATCCTAAAAAGTTATGTTGTCTTGACCTGAAATTCTGAATTCCTGAATTTAAATTTCACAATTGTTTTATTGTTGTTTTATATAAAACTTAATAATAAAACAAGTAATCCCTAAAGAGTAACCAAAGTGATCTAATATAAAAACAGAACAACACATAAAACAAATCACCTTAAACAAACAGAGATACGTCATCACTCTGCGGGAATCATTAAATATAACCAATTTTAAAGGAAATATTTACAACCAAATCTATCAATCGTCTAAGATTTTATCTCTAACTTTGTGTTTTGGTTTTTGTTAGATTTTTATTCGTTTTAAATTAATATGTAGTTGTACAGATTGATTTCGTTGTGTAATGAACCGAGTTTTTGTTATTGTTTACATTGCAATACATGCATATTAAATTATTATTGTTTTATAAATATTTAATGTATGTATATTGTTTTTAAATTATTAAATTAGAAATTGCTAAATAATCAAACTCTTTTGATAGCAGGCACCACAAACCTGAACGAAATTATAGTTTATGCCAAAAACAGGATCAAGAACTCGTATCGGATCTCCCAACACATCAAATATGTAGGCTATTCTTCTCTGCATTTATTCTTGTGCCATTAAATTTTTTTCCTATGGCGAGTTTTTATGGTTGGTATTTGTATTTTGTTGTTGATTGGATACTATACAATGTTTTCGATGTTTATATCGATCTTTATTTCAAATTATTTGTTTCTTATTTCGATTTTAAAGTACTTTCTTACTAGTTTCGTTTAGTTCTTTTAGGTCGAATTGTTATATATATTCGATTTACTTTATATGCAATTTTTTTTTGTATTCTTGTTTTGTTTTAAATCCTATTTTTTAATTTGCTAGTTAAAAAAAAAGAAAATGATATTAAAAAGCAAAAACATTTTTTTTAATTTATCCTAATTTTTACAATTGCATCTCACAGATGCATGTCATTGATAAAAATGAGTCAGTTTTTGAGTGAAAATCACGTCAGTAAACATTTAATCATAAGAATATTACATGCATGTTTTATAAATTTGGTCGTCCGGCAGAGCAATTGATCCAGTATCAATGAGTAAGAGATTTACAAAACTTTCAAAATTATTTATAACTCTTTTTAAATATTTCCTCCACCCAACTATGATTATCTTTAAATTTAAATTGAATTGAAATATAAAATCAGTATTTTATTTTATCTATCCAATAACAAATCATGAATCTTGGGTGGTATAAAAAAAAAGAAAATTGCTCCATCTAAAATAATAATAAAAATGTTATTTTATCACGATTTTTATTATTGTTAAATAAATAAAAATTAATTTTTTGTTTTGAATACAAATCGATTTCATAAATTACAATTCAAAAATATTTCACGTTTATTATAAAATATTATTTGATTAACACGTAAGAACTAGAGGAATTAAAGAGCTAAACAAACTATATAATGTAATTTATGTTTATATTTTGTCTATCTATTTAAGATATTACCTATGATAATAGCATAAATAATACCGTATATATGGTATAATGTCAAAAAATGCAAAAATTTATTTATTTTTTCATGCCCAAAAATCAAAATTCGACGAGTTTTCCGCTTCTTATCATAAATTTAGTAAAAAAAAAAAGTCACGCGAGGTTAGGTTACACTTTTAAAGTACCTAACCCCCCTAGATGGATTCGAAATTTAATCACAAACATTTTCCATTTTTTTTATGATCATTAGAGCCCGAAATATTTCAAAAATAGTAAAGCGACCTACTCAAAAAACACCAAAAAACCAGTTTTTCCAATTTTTGAGGCCCTTCCGGACCTCCAAATTTGCTAAATAATTACATGCCCACTAACTTTTATGTCTCTAACATGAAACAAAAAAAAATTAAACTTTGCTCTTACATCAAATATATCACTTTTTTTTACTAATATGACTCCACTACCTAGACTACTAAAGAATATATGCTTTCCATGCCTATGTCTTTCATTGTAATTGTATTCGTCTAAGAGCCAGTGATCGGCAGACTTACGGTATGTTAGCAAACTCCATATTGATGCTAGATATACTTTTTCACCTGCCGTAGGTGAAATGGGTATTCACTATCCCCGTCGATGGTTCCTTTGGACGTGTCCGGAAGTAAACAAACGTAAAAATTGACTTTTAATACGTGATTTCAGCATTTCTGCCGTTTTAATATCTTGAAGTATACAATCTTTATTTATTAAAAAATTAATTGGCTGACTCTTATTCCGGTTCTTAGTATTTTTTTTTTGAATTTCAAAGTTCGAAAATTTTATGAAAATATACGTTATTTCAGCAAAGCTGAAATTTGTATATGTTATTTACATTATTATTATACATATATATTTTAAGAAACAGACACACAGGTCGGTTCCAACATGCGGGAAGACGCTATAAGGCTTTCTTTGTCTGAATGGGAATGAAAGCGTATAAGGCTTTCTTTTTCTGAATAGGAATGAAAGCGTACCAGGAGAGAAAGAAAGCGGACAGACGCTATAAGGCTTTCTTTGTCTGAATGGGAATGAAAGCGTATAAGGCTTTCTTTGTCTGAATGGGAATGAAAGCGTTTATTGTGAATAATTTTTATGAATGTTATAGTTTATTAGTCAGTAAAGTATTAAAAATATAATTTCTTCTAAATAAACAAAACTTTTTAATTTTCTTATTCATACAGATTTGGTTATATATTTTATTTTAATAAAGCGTACAAATTAAAATAGGAATACAGACAGAAGTTGACGGGTGTTGCACTAATTGCGGCAACGAGTGTGTAATTGACTGAGATGGAGATGAAGACGTTTCTACAATTTTTGATGTTGTATGATAATAATATTTTTCAATACTGTAAATGTCTTCTAACAAGTACGATGATAGCCACTAACTAAATGTTCACGTGGTAAAATAACATCACTATATTTTAAATTATGAAATTTTCGTAAACGCAAAATAGTCTGACATTTCTTAAAAATTTCTTCTGAAAAGATATGTACACTTTCACCAGCATTTAAATCACAAAATGCACAGCTTAATTCATCTTCCATGATTTAAAATATGCAGTAAAATTAAAAAAAACTCACAAATTTAAATACAAAATACACTACACGTGCTTCTATAAAATTTGAGAACGAAATGGAATAGAGCAGAAAACAACGCTACAACATTCCAGGTATACAGTAAACTCGCGATATAATGAATATCCATTATTAGGAAAGTTCACAAATGTGAAAACTTTATTCTTCCCTAGGCTATTCTAAAGTATGAGCAAAAAAACAAAGCTTGAAATTTTGTTTACATTTCAGAGCTATGAGCAAGCACACTTTCATAAAAATTTCGTCCGAATTCGTCGAAATTCAATCGGAAAGAAAGACATCATTCAAAAAAGGTTCAAAAAGAATAGTGTATGTTCAATAACCCTTCTCTATCGTATGATTATGAAAATTAAAAAATGTTTTCTTGTACCTCTATAGAAGCACTCACTTTCATTCCTCAAACCAGGCCGGATAGTCATATTTTCCTCCCTAGGGAGGAAAAAGTACTGTTCCTCCCTCTCAATTCAGGGTAGAAGGAAAATCATAAGCATTGCACGATTGGGAAGTGCCTTTTCCTCCCTTGGACGTTTACTACCTGCATCCTACTGGAGGAAAAGTGGCACTTTCCTCCCTAGTAATGCAAATAGCTATTGTTTATTTCTTTAAAAGACGTATTTTTATATTACTTAACTGTGTAATAAATTATAAGATTCATAAAAATTATTAACAATGTATGACAATGTATTTCATTCCCATTCAAACAAAGCAAGCCTTATACCGTCTGCCCGCATGTTGGTCGGTTCCAATGTGTCTATGGGTCCTATGTGTCTACTTCTTAAAATATATATGTATAATAATAATGTAAATAACATATACAAATTTCAACTTTGCTGAAATAATGTACATTTTCATAAAATTTTCGAACTTTGAAATTTAAAAAAAAATACTAGGAACCGGAATAAGAATCTGCCATTGAATTTTTTAACAAATAAAGATTGTATACTTCAAGATATTAAAACGGCAGACATGCTGAAATCACGTTTTAAAAGTCAATCTTGACGTTTGTTTACTTCCGAACATTCATTTCACCTACGGCAGGTGAAAAAGTATACCTAGCATCAATATGAAGTTTGCTAACATACCGTAAGTCTGCCGATCACTGGCTCTTAATCTATATTCATTATGAATTAGCGATTATCTTTGATGGATTTTTTTCAATATGGTTATACAAACTTTTGCAGAAAAACTGGAAATTATTCGAAATATTTTCAAGTCGTGGATAAAACAGCATCCTGTATTCGCTTAGGATGTTAGCAATTCTTCACTCAGAAGATTCCCTCCACTCGCTACGCTCGTTTCGGGAAACTTCATCCTCGTGAAGAATCGCCTTCATTCTAAGCTCATACAAGAATTTACTATTCTTTTATTTTTAATGAACTGAACAGAAAAAAAAACCAAAACAATAGTAATTGCATTCCCTATTTCATTTCATTAGTTTGAAACTGAGCTTCCAGGCTACTTGATATTTTCGGATATTGAAAAAATGAAATGAAAAATGACTAATATCAAAATCTAATTAAATCACCTATGATAATTAGTGTTATTAGAGAAAAAATTCTATATATACCTCGGTTAGAAGGCAAATATAGACCTTTAACATTAAATCCCTCGGCGCTATAAAAGTTCATGGTCAATAATAACTCACTTCTCAACCAATAAAGCAATTTTATATAATTTACTAGACTATGAAAATAAACTTGTATTAGAATATATACTTCTGTAATACCTCAAAATCTGTTGAAAAATTTGAATCTAGTGAATTATATTTCTTATATTTCTTTATATTTCTTATTTCTACTAGTAAATGTTAATTTACATTATATCTCTTATATACATTCAAATAAAATCTAGAAAACCAAATAAACTAATGTATTATTAGTTTATAATTATTATATGTTAGATTATACTTATTAACTAGTTTTTCTACAATTAAACTAGATGGTATAGATCAGTGGTTCTTAACCTTTTCGCAGTCGCGGCCCTCTTACAACAAGTCTTTGGCAATCTCGGCCCCCTTATAATAAAATATTCTTTCGGTCATCATACTTACTATAAAAAAATATAAAAATCATTATAATATTCATTTTAAAACAATAACCTTGTTGACATATTGTGATAACAATAATTAATTGATAGTTTTTAAATATATCTAAAGTAGAATCTTACTCCACCTTATTCGCAAATTCATTTTACTGTATCCAAAACTATAACATAAAGCCTTCAAAATTGAACCCTCATGTAATAAAGATTTGCAAGTGTCTTGATTCACTATACCGACTGCTATAATCACGACCGCATCAACACCACACCTTGACTTCAGTGGCAGACGACCACATTGCAGTTTATCGGCAATAAAGAACCAAATTTGTCCATAAGTCTATACGAAAAACATTTAAGAAATATCTACTTTTAAAATGGATAGTGAGCTATTTCGATAGTACGGACAGTACTTATTTAAAAATATTACTGTTAATTTATTTCTGAGACTGCGTTCCAATTGCTGCTAAGTTGTATTTTACCTACATTTTTCAGAACTGGTCGTTAAATAATCATTATGAATGTATGAAAAAAGAAACACACTCAACATGGTATCTGGGGATATTCAAATCAATTGAGTTAAGTGGTGAGATTCAATGCTTAACATGTTGCTTTAAATCATAATAAAAAACCAATGCAGTCAACTATTTATTTGACTAAATCAACATATTTATTCTAAATAATTGTAAAGAAAAATAATGCTTTTCTCAAAATCTATTACTAAAATTTCTGTGGTTCTTCTTATACTATTTGCATAAAAGAGTTTCTTCAGATTATGGTTTATTTATTTTATTGTCCATTGTGGAAAATCCTTTTTCACGCAGATATGTTCAAGAAGAATTGAAAAAAAAAATGAAAATTGAGTTCCAAACTGCCTTCCTCAATTTAAACAATTTGTCATCAAGAGCAATTATAAAATTTAGAATTATATTATTTATCAGAAGGATCGTGTTCAAACTCTTCTGTTATCAAGAGCTGTGTGAACTTGGAACCCGAACATAAGAGAAAAAAAAAGAAAAATATTTTTGGAAACTACAAACGACGTAGATGATTGTAGTAAAAATTTTTTGTTTGTAGTTGTAATAAATTTCCTTCAAATCATAAAAATGGTTATTCCCCTATACACAGTGTTAATTTTAATAAGCCAAGTATTCAAGATTGTTCGAAATCGTTTGTAGTTGTTTGTAGTAATGATAAATATTTTTGGAAAATTTTTGTATAGAAATAAATTTTTCAAAATTTACAGTTGAGCAAAAATCTGAAATATTCTATTGATCCCAGAAACTACAAACGACGTTGATGATTGGAGTAAAATTTTTTTGTTTGTAGTTGTAATAATTTTCTTCCAAATCATAAAAATATGTGATTCCCCTATACACAGTGATAATTTTGATAAGCCAAGTATACAAGATTATTCGAAATCGTTTGTAGTTGTTTGTAGTAATGATAAATATTTTTGGAAAATTTTTGTATAGAAATGAAAATTTCAAAATTTACAGCTGAGCGAAAATCTGAAATATTCTATTGATCCCAGAAACTACAAACGACGTTGATGATTATAGTAAAAAAAATTTGTTTGTAGTTGTAATAATTTTCTTCCGACTCAAAAAAATATGTGATTACCCTATACACAGTGATAATTTTGATAAGCCAAGTATACAAGATTGTTCGAAATCGTTTGTAGTTTTTTGTATTAATGATAAATATTTTTGTAAAAAAAATTAAAAATGTACAGTTGTAAAAAAATCTGAAATATTCTTCAGAGCTCAGAAACTACAAACGACGAAGATGACTGTAGTAAAATCTGTTTGTTTGAGCAAAAGGTTGAGCAACTACAGGCTTAACTTTTTGCTCAAATGGGCATTTTAAATTTTTTGTCTACAAATAATATTTTTTAAAATATTTATCATTACTACAAACGATTTCGAACAATCTTGTATACTTCTTTCTGACTTATCAAAATTATCACAGTGTATCACATATTTTTATGATTTGGAAGAAAATTTTTTCAAACTACAAACAAAATTTTTTTTACTACAATCATCAACGTCGTTTGTAGTTTCTGGGATCAATAGAATATTTCAGATTTTTGCTCAACTGTAAATTTTGAAAAATTTATTTCTATACAAAAATTTTATAAAAATGTTTATCATTACTACAAACAACTACAAACGATTTCGAACAATCTTGTATACTTGGCTTATCAAAATTATCACTGTGTATAGGGGAACCACATATTTTTATGATTTGGAAGAAAATTATTACAACTACAAACAAAATTTTGTAACTATAATCATCAACGTCGTTTGTAGTTTCTGGAATCAATAGAATATTTCAGATTTTTGCTCAACTGTAAATTTTGAAATTTTCATTTCCATACAAAAATTTTCCAAAAATATTTATCATTACTACAAACAACTACAAACGATTTCGAACAATCTTGTATACTTGGCTTATCAAAATTATCACTGTGTATAGCCGTATAGGGGAATAACCATTTTTATGATTTGAAGGAAATTTATTACAACTACAAACAAAAAAATTTTACTACAATCATCTACGTGCGTCGTTTGTAGTTTCCAAAAATATTTTTCTTTTTTTTCTCTTATGTTCGGGTTCCAAGTTCACACAGCTGTTATCAAGTTCATAATCTAAAATATAAAAATCGAATTTTTAATCAGTGTTTGTGATATCATTAAATTAAATAATTTGTACGTTCTTTATCAAATTCACAATTAAATATCTGAAACTGTCTGAGATAATTGGGAACCATTGAAAACAAAACGATTCGGTAATTTGATTCCATGCACGGAATTTGTTTTTCATTGCTTTTGTTTAGGATAGGATATTCAATGAGTTTTATTCTGTAAATATGACCCCCAAGGACAGGATAATTTTTGTAATGCTTTTTATTTTTGACCGACGGGTGTGACAACATTGCGTACTCCAGCCCGGGTAGTTCCATTTATTTTGTACGTATCTTATATATTAATACGCTAGCTTTGTACTTTGTACAACCTAAGGCTTTTTTATTCGAATTTTCACTGATTCCAAATTTTCACTGCTAACTGATATCAGTGTAACCTAGATCTGAGAGATTTTTGGGATTTTTTGGATCATAAACAAAAAAGACGTATAGACTTATAAAATTATAATGTATTTTTGAATTCAACTGCCTCCCCTCATATCAAATCAAATGGATCAGATGGAACCGTCCAAATCTTTTCTTTGTTTATAGTATTTTATATTTTCTTTTCAGTTTATGCATTGATCTAGGAGAGCATGGACGTTATTTTTCTTTGTTGTTTTATCTTATATATTAATACGTTGAATATTTAGTTAGATATATATTGTTTGTGAATAAGTATTTTTTTTTCAGCGACAATTATGTAATGTGTGTGTTTGGTATGATAGTTTGAGATCGTAAATTTGATTGTTAGAATTTTTAATATATACTAGATGGGCCCGGCGTGCTTCGCTACGCTTATAAATAAAGTTTTTGCGTTGACATTTTGTTGACGTAGAAGCAATGATTTCAAAAAGTGGTAATGAGAAATTCCAGCATATAATTTTTAATATTTCTATTAAATATATTAATGAAAAATAATCAGAACTCTAGCTGATCAGTTCGGATATATGAAAAATTAGCGATCAAATAAGTTTTCAAGTAAGCTTATTTGATCTCTAACAAAATGTCTACGCAAAAACTAAATTTATAAGCGTAGCGAAGCACGACGGGCCCTCCTAGTAGAAAATAAATCGATTTGTAGATTTTAAATTATGTTCCGAAATAAATACACATTTTGGAACTGAATATTAATTTTCAATAATATGCATACGCGATTTAAATGGAACTAAATTTATTTTTCCTGCTAATTTGAATATAAGAATTCTCTCCACGTCTAGCCAACGACTATATATTCCCACGGTCACGTCTTCTTATTTACAGCTGCATACGAAATTGAAATCGAAGATTTATTCGTTTTCTTTTATTTTGGGTTTTCGGCAGCATACGGTCCTTAATCAAACACAAAAAACGAATTTTTAATGACTATTGACGTCGCAAGCGTTCCATTGGATTGGCCCATTGATCTACTCAAAAACTCGTTTGACCAACTAATTTTTTCCAAAAGATCGCATGTTAAACCAAATATATACTGAAAGTGTTATTTAGAGAGCTCATGCTTTCGAATTGAAAAATTCAATCAAAATCTATACAAAAATCTATTCAATTTTCAGTATAGTAAATTATAATTCAAGGCGATTTTATATATTTGCAAAATGCTGATGCATTTAAATAAATAAAAAGATGTATTTTTATTGTTACCGTCTTTGATTTTATTTGATTGAACAAATCAAACCAAAGACGGTAACAATCAATTATCCGCTCAGATTCAGTGGATGTGTAATAAAAACACATATACATTGAACAAAGAAAACTTCGTTATGTATTTTTATGTTTATTGAATGTCTTAGAAAAAATATTATTATAGCTCTCACTACGCTTACCCTGTTATTTTCATACTCGAGCGATATGAGTATCATTTTAACATTGTTATACAATATACTAACTGCAACAACCATAAATATTTCATTTTATCCCAATATCAGTTTCATTTCAGCTATTTTGTTTGCACTTTGCTTTTGAAGGGTTTGCAGAAACCTTGACAAGCTAGTTTTCAAAGTTGATCTGGCTCAAATATTGAAATGAACAGTTAAGTAGAATTAACTTTATCATAGTTCTGTTAAGCGGTGTCTAAGGGTATGAATTAATGCCATGGGTTGACATGTCCATTGTCCATATTTATATAAAAACGAATATAATTTTACTTGGATACCGAAAATGAAATTGTCACATCGTTCAAAATTTAAATTCTGTTTGGCACTAATAAATTTGATAAATTTTAATTCCGTGTTCAATTTTGATATTATGACATCTTTGAAAAGATTTCTATGTGTTTGGACAAAATTAGATAAAACGATTCGTACACCTAGATTTAAAAAACGATTTTGATAACGTCAACAGTTATTATAAATTCTTTAGCATTCAATTAAAAAAAAATTTGGTAATATTTTCGCGACCCCCCCAAAAGCTTTTCGCTGCCCCTCATGGGCCGTGGCCCCTTGTTAAGAATCCCTGGTATAGATGATATATGACACAGTTTTTGGCAATTAAACGTAGTACGTTTCATTTTTGTTTTTTTTTTATCATAAAATCACCTAGGTAGTATACGTTTCTCTCGCATTAGTGCGTAATAAAATAATAAACAATCTTATATTGTAAAAACCAAAATTGTCATACAATAAATGTCACACAACTATGTAATACAGTTTGAAAAAACACAAAATTTGCACTTAACAAATATAAATTTTTAAACCTTTCTGATTAGTGATTAGGCATCATTTGTTTACAACCATAATTCTAATTATTACAAACTATGTTTTTGATTTTTTACAAATCTGTGTACAGTATGATTTATTATTGAATAACAATTAACAACCAAAACTAATATTATGGGATGGACAATGGACGATTAGACATACCTAAATTGCACTTTTTTAACAATTATTCAAAAACTATGCAAAGCAAAACTAACAAAATTTGCAATGTTACCTTAATTACTCTTTCAAATGACATCACACATTCACACATATCAATCAAATCACAAATTTACTTGACAGGCTTTTGGAAAATATTATTCGTTTAGTCAAAGTTATAAACGATTTTCGATATTTTTTTCGCACAATTGATTATAGTCCCTGGGCCTTCACCTACATAATTTCGTGATTACCACATATTTTATACTTCGTGATGCGCCTGTCCTTGACGAGCCTGAAAACATTTGTTCTATGATTTTTCTCAAATCGGCCGCTTTTGCGTTCGGCAAGCTCCGAAAAACGCCGATTGCTTGCGATCTTGTAAATTTGCTACCACATTTATTTTATTTGACTGTGGAGGTTGGAAATTTGTTTTAGAATACGAGGGTAAGCTTGTCCGACCAAAATGTGTTTGCTATTATCGAGTCCGACAACTGACATTTTAGACAATAGCAGACAAATTTTTGTCGGACAAGGTTACTCTTGTGTTCTAAATCAAATTTCCAACCCCCATAGTTAAAAAAAACAAAAATTTACAAGATCCCGGGCAATCGGCATTTTTCGGAGCTTGTCGAAAGCAAAAGCGGCCGATTTGAAAAAAATCGAAGAACAAATGTTTTCGGGCTCGTCAAGGACAGGCGCATCACGAAGTATAAAATATGTGGTAATCACAAAATCATGTAGGTGAAGGACCAGGGACTATTACAAAGTGTTTAGAATTCAAGATAACAATTTCGAAAAAGTTTAGAACACCGCAAAACAGTATCAAATTCATTAGAACCAGCAAATAGCATCGGAAACGATTTTTCAAACATAAAACTTTATAATTTTAATCAAATTTACATTGGTAAAAGTGGAAAAATTTTATTTTAACCAAACATTTGCACGAGAGACAGCTAGGGAACTTAAAAGAAGTTTGGTACACAGACGCAATAATAGCGCAAATATACTTTTGTTATATGATGCTATTATTTTATATTCAAAATGATGAAAAACGTGATCTACACAGGTGAAAAAGTCGAAAATTGAACTTGACCATTTATGATTTTCGTGAAACTTGGCATATAAGTAGTATGAACAAAATAAAAAACACTACCTATTTTAGATTTTTTTTTAAAGTGCTTAGTTTCGGCTTAGAGGGCCATTCATGATAAATAAAAATTTTGCCGTTCCGAAGTAACTTTGGAAATTGCTCAAGAATGGCTATATACCGATTTCAACAAACTTTTTATTGTTTTATAGGTAACTATCAATTAAACCTTTTTTTAATTAATTTTAAAATGGCAATTTTAAAAAAGCTATAAGAGAAAAATGGAATTTTTCTTTGAGAAAAACCCAAAATATACTTTCGAATTGAAAAATTCAAAATAACTTAATTCGTTTGTTTTGGATTTTTACTGATTAAAAAATATATAAACAAAAGAATTTAAAATCTAAATTTATAAATGCTGGTGTATTTAATGAATTCATGTCAATGTCCTCCTCTTAAATGACAATGAATTGTGTTATCTTAAAGTTATCTCTATAATCAAAATTTGGCAATTAAAATTATCAAGTTTATACATCACATGTTTTTTAAAACAGAACAATTGACAACAGTTTAACTTTCCATTAAAAACTGATCAGAATAAACTTTTTTGCAATCTCGTCTTTCTTTATTAAGGATTAAAAATAATTTTCAGAACAAAGCTTCAGTTGAATAAGATTTATTAAATGGTTAGAACTTTATTTTTTGTTTCTGAAGTTTTTTTTTTGGTTTGATTTTAATTTTCTTCAATAAAAATCTTAGTAACATTTTTCCAATGTCCAAGTCTATCATGTCACAGCATTCAGTTTTAATTCTTTTGCTTATATTTATTCTAATGAAAGGATAAAGGAAAACAGTTTACAACAAACCATATATTATAAACAATTGGTGGATGGCGCCTTCATTATATTATTATTTCTTTACAGTTTATCAAAAGAAATTATTAAAATTAATATATATACAGTAAAAGCCCAATTATCCGCAAAGCTCGGGTATTGAAGCATGCCGGATAATCGAAAATTTCGGATACTTGAATGTAAATCAAAATTTAAACAAATTTTTTAATGCAAACAGACGTGTATACATTTTTCTCCTGTTTTTATATAAATTATTGTGAAGTGAAATCAAATCTTTTAATATATTTATCATATCTAATTTTGAAAAGTTTCAAGTTATATATTATTTTTTCTACAATAATTCAAAAAATATGCGTTTTCTGCACTCTTTTGAATGCAAAAAATGTTGCTTTTTCTTGGAACAAAGTCTTTATTGCACTCAAGTGGATTTTTATAAATAAATTCGTTAAACAAGAGAAATAAATTAAACGGTTTCGCTGCCGTTTCTATACTAGAAAAACGTATTTGCTTTTAATA
The DNA here is from genome assembly GCA_963693315.1 of Diogma glabrata. NCBI lineage: Eukaryota > Metazoa > Arthropoda > Insecta > Diptera > Cylindrotomidae > Diogma > Diogma glabrata. Next base: position 256,265,496 of record OY856187.1, on the reverse strand, counting down.
TCTTAGATTTAAAAAAAAATGAGAAAAAAAGATATGAAAAAAGTAGACATATTTTTATTTGACAATATGAAGGAATAAAAGGAAATTAACAAATATAGTGTTAAACTATTTTATTTTTATTTATGTTATATTAATAAATTTTTTATTAATAATAACAACCGTCGTGGGAAGTACAATAATTGTTGAAAATTATTTAAACATGTTTCGATAATATCTTGATTATCATCCTCAGTATTTTATCAAAATTTGAAAACGACTTATGTTAAATATAATAAATTGCAAAAACAATATCAATAAAATATTTTATTTGACTATATTCATTTTGCGTCACATTGAAATGAAAGGTACAATTAGTACAATTCTTAACATTGAAATTCTTGATCATAGAATTTTTCTTGTCATCAACATCAGTAACAGTTGTATCAGTATTTATTTCATTTGAGTTCAATAAATTTAAACTGATTGTTGAGGTTTCGGCTTCTCCAGGGTAAATATGTTGCTCATTATTAGCAAATGTATTTGCTTCCGACAAATGCATTGAATCCATCCTATTTTTTGAAGAGGATTCCCCTTCCCCATGAAAATCTGTTTTGCAATGTTGATGCGATTTCCCAACGATTGCTCTACGTATCCTTCCACTACTGTCGAGGACTTCCACCCACCGTGTCGCTTTAAACTAAGTATGTCAGCACCAGTATCAGCAAGTAATGTGGCTGACGATCTTCGAAAACAATGACCTGTATAAAGGTCTGGACAGTTTAGATTAAGAAATTTAGCTATTTCGTAAGGAACTTTAGCAAATGTATTTACACCAATCGGTTGAACTGTCCACTTTTGGTTTCTGTAGCCTACCAAAAAAACGATCATGAGGAGTATTTGTTGGCCGTAAATTGGCGTATTTTTTATATATGTCAATAAGATTTAAACCATCCTCTACCTCCTCTTTTACTACAAAACTTCTTTCTTTGTCTGTCTTGGAACGTGGAACTTTAACGCACAGTAGAGAACCATGTTCTTCAATGTCTTTTAAGGTCATTTTCTGAAGCTCATCTCTACGGCATGCTCCAGCTATACCGAATATGGCTACGACCTAAAATCGTATACCATATACCATTATATATCATGGATGCAACAGTACTGAAAGCGTATATCGTAAATTTGTGGAGTCTATACACTGTAATTTACTACATCTGATAACCGAAGATGGTCCAGTTTTGTTCATTGGGGATTTTAATCTCCAAGATTGACTGGAAATGGATTGGTGATGACTTTTTTCCTTTCTTACTTGATGCTATGTCTAGTTTTCTGGGATTTGGCACAAATCAACTTAATAGCATAAACAACAGCAATGGTTGTCTATTGGACTTAGTATTTTCATCGAGCAATGCCATTACTATCACTACTTGTAAGGATCTTGGAAGATCGTCTAATATTTATCACAAGCCTTTATATATTAAATATTTCTTTTCAAATAACTCGTCCGTAAACTGATCTAACATTGTTTTGATAAAATTTTTAAAAATTCTGATTTTTTGAGCATCAACGATTATTTTGGAAATATTGATTGGTCAAATATATTAAACCATAGCAATGTGAGAAATGATATTGCGAAATTTAACGATATTTTAAGCACCTGTATTGAAAATTACGTGCCATCTAAGCAAACCGAATGCATCAATCATCCTCCGTGGTTTAATAGGAGATTAATCAACTCATTAAATCATCGATCTAAAGCTTTTACGCGATTACGTAAATCTAAGTCCGCAATTGAAAGAAAGTATAACAAGAACATTTTCAAGAATCTTAAGCGTGAATTTGAAATTTTAAATGACTTTGTTTACGGCAACTATATTTTAAACATTGAGAGTGAAATTTCTTCTAATCCAAGAAGAGTTTTTGCATTTATTGATAGCAAACAAAATTCCAAGTTCAATGATCTATGGAAGTTTAACGGCACAATGTCCATCTAAAAATTTGTGATTTGTTCTCTTCATTTTTTAATTACTTAATGGATTCAAAGGAGCTGGCCCAGAGGGAATTCCACCAATGTTTTTATCACAGTGTGCTGGATTTTTATCTGTTCCGCTCACCATGTTATTTAATTCGAGTTTATTAAGTGGCATATTTCCGGATGAATGAAAAATCTCACATGTAACTCCGATTTTTAAATCTGGTAATAAACATGATGTTTCAAATTACAGGGGAATTACCATCTTGTCTGCAATCCCTAAGATTTTTGAAAAATTGGTAAAAAAAACAGATTTTTCTTTATCTTCTTTGGTATCTCCAACACAGCATGGTTTTATGAAGCGACGTTCCACAGTAACAAATCTGGCAGTTTTTAGCAACTTTCTATACAAAAATATTAGTAGTTATCAAGTTGATGTGGTATATACCGATTTTTCAAGCGCTTTTGATTGTATTGATCATCTCATCATGCTAGAAAAACTAAAAATTTCAAATTTTAACGCACTATTCTTTCACTATTGTTCAGCAAATTTTTGGGAAATTTTGACTTGACCCCTTTTAATTTTGATTTTTTTTTGTTTATAGATAGTCTTTCATAAATAAAAAACACTTCACAGGTCTTCACAGGGTGCCCCTTAATTTTTTGTTATTTTGTGATGTGAGTGCATTTTGACGAGCGATTGTAGAAAAACTACTCAATCGATTTTCATAAATGATATGTCGTTGAATAGGTATTAGAACAAAGTTTTTAAAAATGTACACTGTTAATTTTTTCAAATAATTTTTAATAGTGTAACATAAGAAAAAAACGGTGTAATTGAAGAAAAGATGGCGCTACAACTTTTTTTTTTTTTAAATCTAAATTGAAGCTTATTTTATATCTAACAATTTGTGAAAGTTTTATTCTTTTTTATTGGAGGTCTTTGAGACGTGCAGTTCAAGGAGCACTGCGATTGTGCTTACTATTGTGTTTACCCTGATTGTTTTATTAGTCAGTCGTCGTCTGAGCCGTTACTGGTTGTATTCTGTCATCCAAGTTGAGACTTTTAATAAAATTAATTAGTTCAATTGGAGTGACGTTTTATGGTAATGGAAGTGTTGACCAAGTTGGTTGTATCTGCGCCCAGAGAGTTCAGGACAGCTGCAGATGACGAGTTCCATCGTTTCCGCATCCGAGTAGCAGAATCTACACCTGTCGGAAACAACAAGGCCTATTTTGTTAAGATGGTGGTTTAAAGGACCATGTCCAGTAACCCACCACGTTAAAATTCTTAGAGACTCTCTGTTTAAATCGATTGTTTTTAAGGGTGAAACAGGGAGGTTACCTAGAAACTTCTTAGAAACTTTACGAACAGTTTTTGGATAAACATATCACAAAATGTGACTTAATTGCATAACTTATGCCAAAAGTAATCATACTTTTAGAATTATTTTCCCGGCTTATTCATAAATTATTCATACATACGGATAATCAAAAAATTAAATTTTTGATTTTATATTATTTATAAGTTTTAAAATATTTTTGGAATTTTGAAAAAAGTTTAAATTTTTGATTCTGTAATATGATAATATAATAATATAATAATAATAATCCCACCAATTTTCTTAGTACGATGTGCTGATGTTTTAACTACGCCTCTAACATTTTTGTTCAATTGCAGCATATCAACCGGAATATTCCCAGATGAGTGGAAACTCTCACATATTACTCCGATTTTCAAATCGGGTAATAAATGTGATGTTTCAAATTACAGGGGTATTACTATATTATCTGCTATCCCTAAGCTTTTCGAAAGCCTAATAAAAATTAAAATTGATTTTAATTTATCCTCGTTGGTATCTTCAAGACAACATGGGTTTATGAAGGGACGGTCCACAGTAACTAACTTAACAGTCTTTAGCAATTTTTTATATAGTAACATTGGTGATTTCCAAATTGATGTAGTTTACACAGATTTTTCAAGAGCATTTGATCGTATTGATCATCTTATCATGCTGGAAAAATTAGAAGTTGTAAATTTTGACCTTATCTCCTTGAAATGGCTAGCCTCTTATTTATCAAATCGTAAGCAGTATGTTAAGATCCAAAATTTCAAATCAGAAACGTTTGTCGTTTCATCTGGTGTACCTCAGGGAAGCCACCTTGGACCAGTATTATTTAATTTATTCATTAACGATGTCGTTTCCTGTTTCAAGTTTTCAAATTGTCTAATGTATGCGGATGATTTAAAGATTTATGCCGGTGTGGGATCCCACGATGATTTTGTGAACTTTCAATTTCACCTTGGCAACTTTTGTGAATGGTCCCGAGTAAATAAATTGACCTTAAATATAAGTAAATGTAAAATTATGAGTTTCTGCAAAAATAAGTCATTCGTTGATAAGTCATACGAATTATATGGAGTAAAGTTGGATCGAGTTAAATACATGCGTGACCTAGGTGTCACTTACTCTACTGACCTTTCATTCAACCTACACATTAACTCAATAATTGCTAAGTCCAACTCCATGTTGGGAATGATTAAAAGAAATGGTAGGGATTTTAAGGACCCAAATACTCTCAAAGTTCTTTATACGTCATATGTCAGGTCGCAGCTGGAGTATGCCTCAGTGATATGGTCTCCACATTTTGAAATTCACTCATCGAGAATTGAAAGTATACAAAAACAATTTTTAATCTTCGCCTTACGCCTACTACCTTCCAGCAATTTAACCTCATTTGTGAGGGAACCGTACAACAATCGTCTGCAATTGTTGAATATGTTGCCACTATTTCGCAGACGACAGATTTATTATGTTACGTTCACTTACGATATCATCTCAGGTCTAATTGACTGTGCGGAGCTATTAAATCTTTTTGAAATCAATGTTCCAAGGCGAACTCTTCGTCGTCGAGATGAATTTTTCAAGATACCATTTTGCCGAGCTAAGTACGAAACTTCTGACCCCATTTTTGGGTGTATCAAATATTTTAATGATTATTTTACAGTGTTTGATTTCAATGTTTCTAAGATAAGTTTGAAAAATGCATTAAAGCAACATATTTTAAATTTTTAATAACTATCTCTAATATATTTAAGCATAAAATGTAAATTAATGTTGTAAATTGTTCTCATTCTATATTTATGTTATTTTTTTTTTTTTTTTTACTGTCGTAATTTTTATATATCAACTTATTTGTAAATAAAAAAGTAGTCTACCTGTATGTTATACTAAAGATGAAATAAAGAATAATAATAATAATAATATAATAATAATTTTTGATTCTATAATATTCTTGAATATTTTTGGAATTTTGAGGCAAGTTGGAATTTTTGAGTTTTTAAAATTTCGGAATCTTGGAGACAGTTCGAATTTTTGATGTTGGTATCATTTTTTAAATCTATTCAATCAGGCCCTTTTTTTGAAAAAATTAAATTAATAATTTGTATACATAAAATGTAATTGAACATGAAATTGGTAGTTTACCTTAAACTAGTTAATATGTAAGTTGTTGAAAATTAATCCTCTGATAACAAATCAAAACCTGTAAATAAGTTTGCATATGTAATTATATTTAACTTATATTTAAGTTATAAACTATTTAAACATTTCTAAACGCCAAACATGCTACTTTACTCGATTTGACTCACATAACTGAATTTACTGAAAAAACAACAGCAATTGCATACAATTTTTCAGATACATTAGTTGCTTCAGTCAAATCGAACGCGGCTATTATGAACACTAATTAACACAAATTAACAACAACAACTTTCACATGTGGCCGTTAGTATAGTTGTTTTAATCATTAAGATCGTATTGGTTAGTGGTAACACATTTAACAATACAAAAAAAATTAATTCTTACCTTATCACTGGTAATCACAATCATATCACTATCACAATTGAATACTTTTTTTATTTAAATTTTTCAAAATATTAATTTATTTAACTAATTTTTTTAAGTATTTACATTTAGAGAACCGCGAAACAAAAAACATTAAAACAAACTACAAACAATTGCACGAACAGTATTAATATTATTAAGTATCATTATTGCATAACTTATAAGAATAATCTCTTTTTACTTCACCACAATTTTAAATTGTGTGAAGTAATGCAATCTATCGTGAAAAAAAAAATCTTACATACCCCAAATTTTATTTTATCTTTTGTTTTGGACCATCCTCTATCTAAATAGGCAAAAAAAAATTTGGTGTACGTCTGTGTGTGCGTGGGTGGGTGGGTGGGTGAGTTTTCTGCATAGGATCTTGATGAAACTTTGGTAAATGATACAGGTTCACTTGAAAATGGAAGATCTGGATTCATTTCAAATTTGGACAAAATGGCGGGGGGTCTCCCGAACACCTCTAAGTTTAAATCTTGAATAACTTCTGATCCCGGGCTATGATCTTATTGAAACTTAGTATATAAGGTTTTAGTACTGTTTCCAATATTTCTGCATACCAACTTCCGGTTTGTCACTTCCGGTTTGTCACTTCCGGTTTTTTTTCAGGTGTTTATCCCTACTGTAGCCTACAATTACCGATCGATTTTCATGAAACGTTGCGAAAAGCTTTTAAATAACATGAGAAAGATTTTATCAGCTTTTGGAGCACATTGGATAAAGGGTTGGGGGGTCCCCCATACAACAGGTGGTTTTTTCCACAAAGTTTTTATGTTTGTTGGGAGCATAAAACATTCATTCGTGAATGAATTTTAATCACACTTTGGAAAAAGACGCAAACATGTATGACAAAGAACTGATTAGTTTTCGAGCGATAGTGAACAAAGTGGTGGGGGGTCCCTGGAGCACCTGTTTTTTTGAAAGCTCTATAGCTTCTGTACCTGATAAGCGAATTGGATGAAACTTGGTACATGAGTATGTAGTACGGTTTAAAATAGTTCAGCATCCCAACTTCCGGTTTTTCACTTCCGGTAAAAAAGTTTTTTTGTACTTTTTTGAAGTTTTTTTCAGTGTCTTTATGCACACTACAGCCTACAATAATGAAGTGATTATGATGAAACTTATGGAATAGGGTTCCAATTAGTGTGAAAAGATAATTATCATGTTTTGGGACACATTGATCAAAATGGTGGGGGGTCTACCATACAAATGCTGACTTTTCACACTTTGTTTTTTAAGTTTGTTGGGAGCATACAGACTTCGTTCATTAATTTATTTTAATGACACTTTGGAAAAAGATGGAGACTTAAGTAACAAAGAACTGATTAGTTTTTGGATAATATTGGAATAAGTGGTGGGGGTCCTCCCGAACACCTGTTTAATGTGTCACTCTTTTTTCAATGTTTGTTGGGAGCACACAGCATTCGTTCGTGAACGAATTTTGATGACACTTTGGAAAAAGACGCAAACATGTATGGCAAAGAACTGATTAGTTTTCGAGCGATAGTGAACAAAGTGGTGGGGGGTCCCTGGAGCACCTGTTTTTGTGAAAGCTCTATAGCTTCTGTACCTGATAAGCGAATTAGATGAAACTTGGTACATGAGTATGTAGTACGGTTGAAAATAGTTCTGCATCCCAACTTCCGGTTTTTTACTTCCGGTAAAAAAATTTTTTTTGTACTTTTTTGAAGTTTTGTCAATGTCTTAATGCACACTACAGCCTACAATAATGAAGTGATTATGATGAGACTTATGGAATAGGGTTCCAATTAGTGTGAGAAGATAATTATCATGTTTTGGGACACATTGATCAAAATGGTGGGGGGTCTACCATACAAATGCTGACTTTTCACACTTTGTTTTTTAAGTTTGTTGGGAGCATACAGACTTCTTTCATTAGTTTATTTTAATGACACTTTGGAAAAAGATGGAGACTTAAGTAACAAAGAACTGATTAGTTTTTGGATAATATTGGAATAAGTGGTGGGGGTCCTCCCGAACACCTGTTTAATGTGTCACTCTTTTTTCAATGTTTGTTGGGAGCACACAGCATTCGTTCGTGAACGAATTTTGATGACACTTTGGAAAAAGATGCAAACATGTATGGCAAAGAACTGATTAGTTTTTGAGCGATAGTGAACAAAGTGGTGGGGGTGTCCCATACACCTGTTTTTTTTAAAGCTCAATAACATCTGTACCTGATAATCGAATTGGATGAAACTTTGTACCTAAGCATTTAGTATGATTTACAAAAATTCTACATCCCAACTTCCGGTTTTTTACTTCCGGTAAAAAATTTTTTTTTTTAATTGTTGACAGTTTTTTCAGTATCTTTATGCACACTACAGCCTACAATAATGAAGTGATTATGATAAAACTTATGGAAAGGTTTCAATTAGTGTAAGAAGATAATTATCATCTTTTGGGACACATTGATCAAAGTGGCGGGGGATCTACCATACAACTGCTGACTTTTCACACTTGGTTTTTAAAGTTTGTTGGGAGCATACAGATTTCATTCATTAATCAATTTTAATGGCACTTTGAAAAAAGATAAAGACTTTATTGACAAAGAATTGACTAGTTTTTGGACAATATTTGGATAAGTGATGGGGTCCTCTCGAACACCTGTTTATTGTTTCAATGTTTGTTGGAAGCATACAACATTCGTTCGTTAAGTAATTTTGATTACACTTTGCAAAAAGATGCAAATATGTATGGCAAGGAACTGATTAGTTTTTTTAGCGATAGTGAACAAAGTGGTAGGGGGTCCTCCAAGCACCTGTTATTTTGGAAGCTCAATAACTTCTGTACCTTATAATCGAGTTGGATGAAATTCGGTTCATACACATTTAGTACGGTTTACAACAGTTCTGCATCCCAACTTCCGCTTTGTCACTTCCGATAAATTTTTTTTTTACTTTTTCTCGTACAACAGAATTTATGTTTGTTGGGAAACTACTGCCTGCTTTAATATTTTTATTATTAGAACTACGAAGTCCATAATATTGGTTAACTTTTAATTAAAGTATTTTATAGATATTAGCTCATTATATATCCAGAACACTATGTTTCCAGAGCTGTGGTGAAGTCAGCCTATGCATCAGCGTCGCAATATTTTTTATTAAATTAAGAGCAGAGATTATTCTTAGAGAGCATAAGCTATGAAAAAGTATGTTTTTACAGAATTGTAAAAAATATTTCATAAGTTATTCTTTATTAGGAATAAATTCAAAAAAATTCAATGTGTAATGTTCAATCAACTATATTTGTATGTAGTTTATGATTTTGATAATCATAGCATAAGTATTAGGTATGATTATTTATTCATAATTTCCATCAAACTCTTAAATATATTTTTTATTCGCCTACATATTAGAGTGTTACTTTATTACTGTGATTTGCGGCTTTAAAGTATCACTTTTCAACTATTTATTTTGTTGTCATAGCTACGTCCAAAAAAGTAAAAAGCATTTGTATTTGTTTAAATTCTATGAAAAATAAAAATTTTTATCAAAGCAACCCTTAAATTCAAAATTTCGTTATCCAATTAAAATAGTTGTTATCATTTGTTGTCATAGCTACACAATAATTTGGAAAAAATAATAAATATTTTGTCAAAGGTTACTTGTTCCACATATTTTTATTTTAAAATTTATAAAAATTTATAATTTTAATTTAGAACAAACAAATTTTCTTAAAATATTTTGCTTGCGGCGAATAAAAAATAGTATATGATGCACGGACGTAAGCTATTTTGGACTTAATGTGGGTGCAAATCTCGGCTAGCGCCTCGATTTGCAAACTCCACATCCGTCCAAAATCTTTAGCTTTACGTCCTTGCATCATAATGTACTATTTATTCGCCTACATATTAAAGTGTTAGTTTATTACTGTGATTTGCAGCTTTAAAGTATCACTTTTCAACTATTTATTTTGTTGTCATAGCTACGTCCAACAAAGTAAAAAGCATTTGTATTTGTTTAAATTCTATGAAAAATAAAAATTTTTATCAAAGCAACCCTCAAATTAAAAATTTCATTATCCAATTAAAATAGTTGTTATCATTTGTTGTCATAGCTACACAATAATTTGGAAAAAATAATAAATATTTTGTCAAAGGTTACTTGTTCCACATATTTTTATTTTAAAATTTATGAAAATTTATAATTTTAATTTAGAATAAACAACTTTTCTTAAAATATTTTGCTTGCGGCGAATAAAAAATAGTATATGATGCACGGACGTAAGCTATTTTGGACTTAATGTGGGTGCAAATCTTGGCTAGCGCCTCGATTTGCAAACTCCACATCCGTCTAAAATATTTAGCTTTACGTCCTAGCATCATAATGTACTATTGTTTTCTTAATTTATGATTTTGTGTCACAAAACAATGTAAAATTTTAAAAATTTAAGGCATAACCCACGATTAAATAAAAATGCATAATTCTTATTGTCTATAATATATGATTAAAAACCATAAAAAACATAAAGACGAATTTTCTGATATTATGACAAGATTAATCATAATCTATGAAATACGATTTTTCTCCGAGTGACCGTATGTAGTTTTTAATACGATCTCTGGCCAATATCTTGACAACCTGTCTAAATCTATTGTTTTTGGCATACAATCCGAAATATGGTATGTATGCATTTCAGCTTGTAATTCAGAAAGGATTTTAAGGTGTCCGGTTAGATTACCCGGCTTAACCCTTCTGTGAGCTGCAGTCTATGAACGCTCAACACCGCTACAGATTTTACATGTAGGTGCAATGGAGAAAGCTTTAGAAGAATTTCCATTGCTGACGTTGGCATGGTTTTGAAAGCACCTGTGGTACTAAGACACACAAGCCTTTGTATTTTTGTAAACATATTTTGAGCAGTTATTTGGCGCGTTTTAGACCACCAAACTAAAGCTGCATATGTTAGAATTGGTTTAATAAGACTTTGGTGCAACCAAAGTATCATTTTTGGGCTAAGACACCAGGTTTTCCCAAACAGGTTTCTGCATGTGCAGAAAACTTTGTTTGCCTTATCGGAGATATATTTCAGGTGTGAGTTCCAGGCTAGTTTGCTATCCAGAATCACACCCAAATATCTAACCTCTTTTGATGTTTGTATTTTTTTTTTTTTTTTAATAAAATGTGTTGTGTAGTAGGAATTACAATATGTGTCACAATAACACATAAAAACCTTTTAAGACCAAGGTCCCACAACAACATACGTTTAGAGGTGTTGATGGAGGTAAATCTTTCTTTTTTTGATTTTTTAAATTTTTTGTTAAAGAATGGATAACTAAACAAAAAAATCCTATCACTGACAAAATATGACATAGGCCAATATTTTATGATAGAATAGAGAAAATAAAAGTAAATTAAAAGGTAAATAGCAAATTTTTACAAAAATTTGCTGAAACAAAACAAAAATTTAGTTGCCAATAATCCAGCCGGTTGCATATTCCTTGATCCTGTGACGCACTGTCTTTCTTAAAGATTAAAGTCCACACATAGTTATATGAAGGCTCGTTTCCTCAAGGAAGCAATAGCGTCTCATCATCAAGGATTATTTCACAGCTAAGATTGAGGGTGCTACCGTTGACTGAATACAGTTCATCCACCACCACCCCTAAGATATCACCTTGGCTAGTGATATCTCACTGCTATTGCCAGTGGTATGTGATATCTCACGTTAACTCGTATGTCATTAGCAGGGACTGGAGTACGCGAGATTGTCACACCCGTAGATCAAAAATAAAAAAAATTTTCAAAACAATAAAAACTGATCCCTCCATGCGGTAAAACGGATCGCCGTTTAGAACAGGAGAAATGAAATTAAAGTTTCTCCTGTTTGTGAAAACGGCAATGCATGTTTTTCGTGGGTTGATCGACAGTCCCAATCTGTTGCACCACTTTGATACAATATTAAGAGCTGTCTGGGTTCGACCAGCGACAATGGAGTCATGTTTCCCTCTTACCATGACTGCCAAGTCGTCGGCATAGCCTGCAGTGTTGAAGCCGGAATCATTAAGCTTAGTGAGGAGATCATCAGCCACCATTAGCCAAAGCAGCGGAGAGTGCGCCCCCTTGCTGGCAGCCTCTAGATGCTGTAACAGTCACTGAATAATCACCTAGTGTAGCAGTTATCTTCCGACTCTGTAGCATCTTGATAATCCACGCAATGATAAGCGGGTTTATATTTTTCTTTGTGGCCATTTCAATGATAGCATTGAAGTGGATATTGTCAAAGGCTCCTTGTATGTCCATAAATGTACAAACGAGTGCCTCCTTATATTTTAGGGGGCTCTCAATTTCTTTCTCCATTTTGTGCAACGCCGTTTCAGTAGATTTCCCAGTCTGATAGGCGTGGTGGCTAGAGTTGAGAGGGTTTTGTTTAAGACATACATGACGGATGTGATAGTCCAACATCTTTTCCATTGTTTTTAATAGAAAAGGTGTAAGACTTATGGGTCTGTATGATTTGGCTTCATTAGGTTTTTTTCCTGGCTTAGGTTTAAAAACAACTTTGGTTTCTCGCCATATCTGAGGCATGTAAGCAAGGCGAAAGCTTGCTTTGAACAAACGCATGAGATATGGAAGAATGATTGTTAGACCCTTTTGCAGAAATACCGGAAAAATTCCATCACCTCCTGGAGATTTATATGGACCGAAGGATTCTATAGCCCATCTCACTTTGTTGGGGGTGAAAATTGTGTTGGCTAAATGATCTGCAGTACTTTTAGTTGCAGGATCTAGAAGACGTATGTCTTCGTTGGCATTATCTTCCGTGCTCCATTTTATTGAGCCCGGAAAGTGGGTTTGAAATTGAAGTAAAGTATCTAGTGTTTCAATGCGGCTGGTGGTATACGTACCACTTGGTTTGCAGATTGAGCCTAGAGGGTTTATGTGATCAGACGACATCAATTTTTGGAGTCGAGCTGCATCAGGCAGATTATCTATCGTATTGCAGAGCTCTTCCCAGCAATTTTTTTTGATTGTCTGAGTTCTTTATTAGAATTGGTTAGAGCTACTCGGTGCTCTGTCCAATTATTTGTTGTTTTTGCTCTGTTAAAGAGCTTGCGAACTTTATTCTTTTTCCTCTCCAAGTTACCATTCCACCAAGGTACATCTCTGCATCTTTTGGATTGAGTTATTGGAGTATTAAGGTTGTATGCTTCAGTGATAATTTCTTGTAAATTATTTGCTGCAGAGTCAAGTCCAAATGTAGAGTTGATACTGCCGCAACTATTTACAATATCATGAAGATATGTTGTGTAAAGTTCCCAGTTGGTTTTTCTTGGGTTTCTAAAGTACTGGATGCTCTTTGGGTAGTGTTCTATGTTAAAACATATATAAGCATGATCAGACATAGAAGCTTCCTTCGTAACATGCCAGTTCTTAATATGGTTAGTGGCGTTTATGTTAGTTAAAGTAAGGTCAAGGACCTCGCCTCTGATTGCGTTTCTAAAGGTAGGCTCACTACCTTTGTTTGCAATAAACATATTGTTTGTATACAAAAATTGAAGCAGACGCTCGCCTTTTGTGTTAATGTTGCTACTTCCCCACACGGTGTGATGAGCGTTAGCATCACACGCTATTATGAGGTTATAGTGGTTATTGTTGCAATACTTGATGAGTTTCTCTACCACTTTTGGTGATGTCTCGTCCTCATCCCCCGGGAAGTATGCAGAAGCTAAAATGAATTTACGAAATCCACCTTGAGGCAGATGAATTTCTATCTGGACCGTTGTAAGATCTCTACAGATAAATTCATTCAATGGAAATATTTTCAGATGTTTGTTGAAGAGAATCGCGGTTTGCGGTCTTTCCACATCTGAAAAATAGATCAGTTTTGTATTTTTGTTTGACGATAGACCTTTTATTCTTTTACTGTCTGCCCACGGCTCCTGTATAAACGCAAGATCGTGAGCATCCTGTTCAATTAACCGGTTCAAATTAACTGAGGCCATTTCTGATCTGTGCAGATTAATCTGAACGCAACTTAATTTAGGTACTATTGATTTGTGTCTATATCGTACAGGTCTTCTGTCTGACTTAGAGTAAGCTGGTGAATCAGACATTACCATAGAGTCAGACATGGTGTGTGTACTATCCGAATTAGGATAGGCTGATAAATCAGGCATAATCCTAGAGTCAGACATGGCATGTGTGCTGTTTGGTTTAGAATAAGCTGATAAATCAGGCATGATTCTAGAGTAGGACATGGTGCACAGTTTTGTTGTTAGTTTATGTGATGCGCTTGGAAAAGCATCGCTCTCATATAAAACTTTATAGTTTTCCATACAATATTTATGAAGAAAGTAGGGAGGTACAGTGGTCAACCACAACAGAGCCATGTGCTGTGGTAAGGCTATTGAAACTGGAGGACGCCCGGTATCCAGAGTTCCGTATTAATAATCAAGCACCCTCTTGACCATGCTAATCTTTTGGCGTACGAGTCTCACCTTAGCTTTGGGTTTTGGACTTGATCTTGGCTTCGATTCTCACCGAGGACCTAACGGCATGGGTGACCCTACCGTTGTAGCTCCTAAGATCACTGAGTCTACTGAGCCCTATCACTGCGTCAAAGTGCCAAGTCCATTAGATGGGGTGTGAAAGTTTAGTACTAGCATTATTTTTTGTTTTAGAGACAAAATTCGTTGTGCATATGAATCGGGAATCAGTTTTTTTTGTTCTGAAGGAAAATTATAAAAATGGCGTTATAAACTAAGAGATTTTTTTCGTATGTTAAATATCAAATATTTTATTATTAAATATCTTATCTTTGTAAAATATTATAAAAATTATATATGTACAATAAAGAAAATATGAGCGATTTCAGCATAATAAATCCACAAAAGCGCTTATTGCTATGTACATTAAATGAAGCTTATGTGGAGTTTAAAAATAAGTTTCCTGATGTAAAAATAGGATTTATTAAATTCACGTCCCTTCGACCACAAGAATGTATAAAATTATCCCAAGGAGTTCATAATGTGTGCGTGTGAACCTTACATCAAAATATGAAACTAATGATGCAACACTCTAAGATGTCTTGGATTACTGATGCTGCTTTCCAGAATTATAAAACATTAATTGACTTTGTTTCATGTGGTGAATTAATAGAAGATTGTCATACTTTGAAGTGCAATGAATGGTCAAAAAAACTTCAACAACAGGAAGAAAGATTACTAAATGATTTTGACGTTAAAGGAATCCTTCAAGTCAAATATCAACAATGGAATACCACTGATCGATGCAATTTGGATACTTTAACAGAAACTGTAGAAAAATTTATGAAAATATTTGTTTACCGTTTACAAATTTTGATACCACACAACTTTATAGCAAAACAGCAATATACATTCATTGAGGAAAGAAAAAAAAATTAGAACCAGGAGAGTGCTTCGTTCATTTAAGGGGATTTTTCTGAAAACTATGCCTTCATAACTCAGGATTCGTTTCAAGGTTATCATTATAATAATTCACAAGCTACTATTCATCCATTTGTCATTTATTTTAAAAGTGCCGCAAGTGAATATATTCAGCACCGAAGTTTTATATTCATTTCGGATATCACAACAGTTTTACAGTCCATCTTTTAATTACAAAACTTATTGAATTCATCAGAACGCATATAAATTCTAATATTAGGAAAATAATTTATAACACCGACGGTGCACCTTCTCAATACAAAAATAAACCACCATAAAAAAGATTTTAAGGTTGATGCAGAATGCCATTTTCATGCTACCAGCCATGGAAAGGGACCTTGCGATGGGATTGGTGGTACACTGAAGCGTGCTGCACAACGTTAAAATATGGGGAGATATTATTGATACGCCAAAAAAACTTTTCGAATTGGCTTTAAAATGGGAACCTACCATGAACTTTGGATGCGCCGATAAAAATGAATATCAATTAACAAAAGAAAAATCACAAAATCGATATAAAAATGCGATTACTATAAGTGGAACTCAAAAATTTCAATCTTTCATACCATTTAACACTAAGACAATAATTGCAAAAATGTTTTCCAACTCAGAAGAAACTTTTGGATGTAAAATAAGTAAATAAATTTTAATAACTATATTTATTTTCTTTAACCTACATATATAATTTGTTTGATATTTTAAAAAGTTTATTCAATAGTAAAATATTTGTAATTTAATGTTAAAATACAATCTTTTACTTTATGATTCCATAATAACATAATACGAACATAATACTTCTCCAGTCAAAAGTTCCTAAATATATTTAGTTATTTATACGGATTTTTTGTTTGCAGTCGAGACTGTCAAATTATTTTTTATAAGAGTGATAAGTGATTACTTAAAGTGAGAAACAAACATTTCATTTTTTTATGCCATCTAATACAAAGAAAATAATTACAGAAGTGTTTTCCTATTCAAAAGAAGCTTCTGTTTGTAAAATAAGTAAATCATTTTTAACAATTGTATTTATTTTATTTATTGTACTACATATATAATTTTTATAATATTTTAAAAAGTTCGTTTAATAATAAAATATTTGATATTTAACATAAAAAAAATCTCTTAGTTTATAGCGCCATTTTTATAATGTTCCTTCAGAACAAAAAAATTTGATTCCCGACAGTCATATGCACAACGAATTTTATCTAAACAACAAATAATGCTAGTGCTAACCTTTCACAAGTTGTTAGATATAAAATAAGCTTCAATTTAGTTTAAAAAAAGGCAAAGGGCCATCTTTTCTTCAATTACACCATTTTGTCCTTATGTTACACCGTTAAAAGTTATTTCAACAAATTAACAGTGTACAATTTAAAAATTTAGTTCTAATACCTATTCAACGACATGTCATTTATGAAAATCGATTGAGTAGTTTTTCTACAATCGCTCGTCAAAATGCACTCACATCGCAAATTAACAAAAAATTGAGGGGCACCCTGTGAAGACCCCTGATCGAAAAAAAAAATTTCTAAGAGAACCTGTATTTTTTATTTATGAAAGACTATCTATAAACAAAAAATAATCAAAATTAAAAGGGGTCAAGTCAAAACGTTGTTGAATCTTCGTGAAATTGCTCAGCTTCATTGCTCGACGTTGTGCCGACAAACACTTAGCTTTTGGCGAACAGTGAAGAGTTGAAATTATCTGTATCAATGTTTACCAGTTAAAAGTTCTCGCATGAAAATATATGTAGTATCTAATTTAATATGTTTTAAGAAAAGTTACCAAAACTCTGCTCGAGAAAAAAATTTAAAAATGTGGTATTTGTCAAATTTTCAAAATAATTTTTGAAAGCTTCGAGACCTTTGAGTTTGATTTTTTTTTAATCTTTTTATAAAAATATTTATACTATATAAAATATAGTAATAGAACCTTCAGTTCAGGATTAACAGTGGGCTATTTGTGTACTGTATGGATACGTAAAATATGAGGATACGTAAAATATGAAGATTAGCAAGCAGTCAAGCATTGTTGCGGTGGCCGCCTTGATTTAGTAAGGTCACTTTGCTTTAAAAAGTACATGTAATTTTCCTATACCTTACCTAACCCAAACTTGGCTTCGGTTGTCTACTTTCTTAAAGTAGTTAAAAAGAATGATGAAATTTCAACTTTGAAATATTATCGCTTTAGTAGGTTAGTTGGATAGTGTGTCTGCTAAAACGGATTCGAACCATGGCACTGACGAGGATAGTACGAATCCTAATCCGAAACACGTATAAGATTTTAGAGTTTTGGAGCAAAATCTAAAATTACCTTCGAATTGAAAAATTCAAAATAATTTAATTAATTGCGCTTAAGTGTTAAAAAAATCTCTAATATATAATTCAAAATTGTTCAATATTCAATTCTACAGAAACATTGTCTCTTGTATAAAGTAAATATACATTCAAATAACATCTAGAATCTAAAATATTAGGTAATATTTATATCCCCTAAAAGCTAAAACCTATATGTTTTTATTTTTGATAGACAGAAGTACTTAACGTAAACTGTTCTTTTTTTAAATGTAGTTAATTTGAATAGCTACAATAGCTACTTTTCCCATCTTACTTTAAATAGTCCAGTAACTTTATACATCATAGTATGCGTCAAATCCGGTAGTTCTGATTTTTCGCAGACTTGTTTATGATGTTGGCCTAATGAATAATCCAAGTTTGTGACTTCGAGCGCCGAACGCAGCTTTGTCAAAAATCGACAAACCCGCGAAAAAATCGTTATTTTTTCAAATTTTGGCGATTATAACCCTAAAGGACTAGTTTTTTCTTTATACTCTCATACGACGTTTTAAAAGTAGACTAAATTTGCTACAATAGGATACTAGAACTGTCTCTGTAGACTTAATAGTTTCCGAGATTAAGCCTTTCAAAGTTTATCATTTTTTTTCGAACTTGTTATGTAGTCTGGGATGTGATAACGTAGAGCAGTAAAGTTTCCGATTTATATAATGTCTGTTTTCTCATAACTCACAATTTTTCTCATCCATCCACAATCTATGGTCATGTTTTCATATAGTTTCCGTACATAAATTTGTTCTTCGCATAAAATAATTAACAATAATATTTCTTTTGCAATCCCCTATTATTGACTCATACTGCGTTTTCACCCGCATTACTTTACCATACTGCTAAAATTCGAATTCTCCGGACACTAACCATACTTGATCAACGAAATTTTCAAACCTCAAAACAGCTGTGCATATTTGTCCAATTGTCGCAATAGCTAAAAAAATTATTATCCTACAATCAGTTTTGTATTCGATTTCCTATATGGGTATTTTTTATCATATTATCTTTCCGTTATAGATCTGAATTTTACTGTAATACTGATGTAAGTTGTTATTTCGTAATACATAAACATCATAAAATCGATTAAACTTACGTTTAATCCATTCTAATACATTGATATTTCTTACAAGTGTGTTGGAAATAATTTATTTCGTTAAATTGTCCTGCAATGTTATGTATTACAAAATAACAAACAGTGTTCTTTTTTCTTACGGAAAATGTACTAACATTATTTACCCTACTACGAAACTGGTGGCAATATTTTCGATATTAAATTAATATAAAAGCCATGACTATACAATCTTTCAGTCTCTTGTGCAGCATATTTTCGTCTCATGAATGACAAAATTTGAAGAACTGAATTTTGCATTCATGTTTTTTGTCTTAAAATTAAGTTTGACATATAAGTAGTGAAAATTTTAATTTTTTGATTTAAATTCAATTAGTGCAATTAGTTCAATTTTTTTTAAATGTTCCGTCCCGTTAGTGACAAATTTAGTTCAAATTTATATGTTTTGTGTCGTCGCGAAAACACAAACAGTTAAAAAAAATTATATGTTTGTGCCGTTAAAAAAATCAAACAAAAAATTTACAAAAAAAATGTTTTGAAAACAAAAAAATTTACCAAAAAAATCTATAGATGTTAGTGATGTAAAAACCGTAAATGCTCTTAGTCTATTCTTTTTCCTATTGGAATTTTGTGCGTTTTGACGTCTAGTAGTCGAATTAAAAACGTTTGCATGTAACATTTGTTTGGTATGTTAAACCTTTTTCGTTTTGTTATTTTGTTTAGTTGAAAAATATTCCTTATCAAATTTTAAATAGAAATTAAGAATGGTGTTATTTGTTTATAATACCGATAGTTTTATTATTGAAAATAAAGAATAAATTGTTTTTTTTTAAATTGTTAAATAATTGTTAAATAAAATAACAGTAACTAGTGATGCCTTAAATAAAAAAATTTAATTCTACTACATAGTTATCGTTTCGCTTAATGTACAAAAATTGTGAATTAATTTACAAAAAAAAAATATATATGTATGTTCTGTTAAAAAAATAAAATTTAATTTGTAATATTTCATAAATATAATGCCAGCAAGACAATAGAGTTCATTTTTTGTGTAACAAAGTTTTGTTATTATTTCAACTCAACATTGATATCAGAGTTTTGCTATTACTGCTTATTTCAACTCAACATTGATATCCAAGTCTTACTATTACTGCTGGGAATTTTACATATTTCAACGCAACTTTGCTATTAAGGTTTTGCTGTGATCAAATCAACATTGATCTCAAATCATCTATTCTACATATTTCAACTCAACATTGGTGTCAAAGTTTTACAATTGCTGCCATGTATTATACCTATTGAAACGCATCACTTATATCAAATTTTTGGTGTTACCACCGTATATTTGGAACATTACTACTCAACGTTTATATCAAATTTTTGCTGTTGCTCCCGTATGTTTGACATATTTCAACTTAACATTTGTATCAAATTTTTGGCGGATGCTATCATATATTTTATATATTTCAAATCAACATTTACATCAAAGTTTTACTATTGCCGTCATATATTGTATTCATTGAAATACATCATTTATATCAAGTTTTCGCTATTACGACATATTACCAATCAAGATTTACATCAAAGTTTTACTGTTGCTGTCATATATTATATTCATTGAAATACATCATTTATATCAAGTTTTCGCTATTACCACATATCACAAATCAACATTTACATCAAAGTTTTGCTATTGCTGTCGTATATTGTATTTATTGGAACGCATCATTTGTAGCAGGTTTTTGCTGTTACTACATATTATAAACCAACATTTACATCAAAGTTTTACTATTGCTGTCGTAAATTGTGCTTATTGAAACGTATCGTCTATATCAAATTTTTGCTGTGGCTATCGTTTATTGTACATATTTCAACTGACATCAAATTTTGGTGTGATTACAACTGAAGTTCAACTCAACAGTGATATACAATACAATTTTCCTGATACTTTACCTGTGGGGTTATTGACGGTGGATGGAGGGCTGAGGCGTAAGACGTTGTAGCAGGGAGGCTTTAATCATGGGGTGAGCGAACTTGATTTATTTTATTTATTTTTTTTACGTAGAATTGTGAATGTGTGAGAAAAGGGTGTATCAGTGATTGAATGGGGGCGTGCTTGTCGTTGCGTGTGTGCGTGAACTGGCGGTGCGTGTAGCGAGACACATTTAGTCTGAATTGGAAATGATTCTAATCTAAATATTTTTACTCCGAGGTAATAATTAACATACCAAATACCTTTTCTTTATTATATTACCTAAATTGATGAATTTACATTTTTGAGTAAATCAAAAGTCATTCTCACATAACCTGTACTATAAAAAAAACAAATTCTTGTCATGTTTTAGGTTTATTAATTCTATAATACATTGGCCAACTGTAAGCTACAGGTATTGAAATAGACTGGTTTGGACATGTTTGTTTAACTTACCAATAAACTTACAATCTTTTTTTTGGGTTGTAAATCTTTTGTTTTCGGGAATCACTTATGGTTTTATAAATTTTTAAGAAATGTTATTAATAAAGAAAAAGGGAAATAATCAATAAAGACTTTCAATCTAGCGTGTGACGTTCTCCAGTGCTCTAAGATCTGATTCACGGTGTACCAGCAACGGCAGTGGTTCACGAGCTGTATCATATGGGTCAGTTGACAGCCAGACAACGAAGTTTTGATTACTACCACTTGCGATGTTTGCTGCGGGTCTTAAAGCTTAATTGTCTTGCTTCGCAGTCTGAGTGTGTGGGTGAATGTTGGCATGTTTGAAGCGTGAATGTGTGGGCGTCTGGGAATGATTGAGTGGGTTGGACGCGCTGATCGTGGGTCTTTCGCAAACGGGTCGCCAGAGTCTCCATTTTCCACTTGTATTTTTTTCCATTTCTGTAAATTTTCGTAAATTGCGTAAATTTCTGCATTTGTGTTGAAGCAGGGAGCATTACTCCATCAAATCCACGAGGACTGAGCTTTAGTCGTTACGGCGTTAAATTACTCTAGGTACGCATCCTGCTATGCCATTCTCATTGGTTCGCCAATGAGAAAGCTCTTCATTACAAACTACGCAATTTTTTGCAGGTCTGTCGTTCTGAATGAATTTTCGAGTGACGTCTAAAATATTGCAAAATATTGCGAAGTTAAAAAAATGATAAACTTTGAAAGGCTCAATCTCGGAAAACTATTGGGTTTACAGAGACAACTTTACTATCATATTTAGCAAATTTAGTCTACTTTAAAAACGTCCAAAGAAAGTTTTTTCAAAAACTAGTTCTTTATGGCCATAATCGCTAAAATTTGAAAAAATAACGATTTTTTCGAGTTTTGAGGCTTAATCTCGGGAACTATTGGGTCTACAGAGACAGTTCTAGTATCATATTCTAGCAAATTTAGTCTCCTTTAAATACGTCGCAAGAAAGTATAATGAAAAAACTAGTCCTTTAGGGTTATAATCGCCAAAATTTGAAAAAATAACGATTTTTTCGCGGTTTTTTCGATTTTTGACAAAGTTGCGTTCGGCGCTCGAGGTCACAAGCTTGGATTATTCATTAGACCAACATCATAAACAAGTCTGCAAAAATCACAACTACCGGATTTGACGCATACTACCCCATACTCTCAGGCGACAAAGTTACTGGACTAAAAATAACGTTTTGACATTTGTTTTTAAATAACTTGTGTCAATTTTGTTTTGCTTGCGAAACATGACGGACTAAATAAATAATGTGTCTTTTTGGTAGATTTTCAAATGTTTCAAGGGCAAAACTGAAAAACAAATCCAAAACTACAAAAAAAATTTGCAAAAGTAGAACAATTTTGGCTCAATTCGAGAACCGAAAACACTGTTTGATTATAATTATTTCGATCAGATAAAAATTATTTAAAGTATGAATTCTTTTTGACAGATTTAAAAGATTTTTTTTATCTTTTGCAGTGCAACAGCCTTATCCTTTTTCCTAATCTTAGTTTTTTTCTGAAAAAAAACCAAAGTCAGACAAGATAAGCAAAAACGAGATTATAAAGCAGGATGGGCACCGCAACTATAGGCTTAATAGATTTAATATTCACTTTCTTATCACCAGCACGCGATTATATCATTTGTCACAGGTAGAACGAACAGGTAGAAAAAAACATCGAAGCAAATAAAAGTATTTATTGCACCAAATAGTCAAAGCTATGTAAGTAATTAAATCAAGAATTCCAATAGACTACAAACTACTAAACGTTATAAACTACCACTGTCTAATATCTTCCTCTGAACACGATCAGTATATTTTACTATTGGGTTTACTGAGAGATAAACTACTTTTAAAAAGGTAAACTAATTGATAGAATAATTATAAAACAAACTCCTGTGTTTTTAAATCATTGCTAAAAACAATTAAATGTATAAGATTATTTAACATAATGATCCTTATTGTATGAATTGTAGATTAACGAAGAACAAAAACAAAACAATATAATAAAACTACAGACACACAAGCAGGCAAAAATATCAAAAGCATGGCGTCGATAGGATTTAAGCCAAAAAGATTTAATTTTTGTATTATTTTTTTACTTTAATTCTTTTCTTCAATTTTATTTTTTTGCTTTAGTTAAACTAAAAAATGAAATTTTTAAGAGTCGGAATTCTTTGAGAAGATTTGTAATGGATATTATAGTTTGATAAATAAAGTGATATCGCAGTTAGTTATGTTCATTTAAAAATTCGGACTCATTTTATTCTGTTATATTTAAATTAAAATTTTTATTAATATTTTGCTACTATTTTTCTTACAATTTTACGGGTAAATGCATTTAAAAGATTTAAAGAAATAAGAATATTAAATATTGAATTTAAAACATAGTGAAAGAAGTTAAAATATGTAATATAGTTATACGCATTGAGAGTTTGAGTTTTGTTGATTTGTACATTTTTAAAAAAAAATTATATATGGGTGTGACAGCCCGCGTAATCCAGTCCCTGCTATTGAGAAACGTAACATATCATATACCACTGGCAATAACAGTGAGATATTCCTACCCAATGTGATATTCAGCAGAACTCTATTCAGTCATCGGTAGCACTCGCTCTCTTATCCGAGCAGAAATTTGTCAGGGCTCAAGTAAGGTCCTGATCAGGTTTGCCCTTGTCCGGATCAGGCATTGGTTTGATTGGGCACTGATCATGAGTGTAACGCTTTTGCCCTATAAGGTCCTGATTGGGATTACAGGATCAGACCCTGATTGGGTTAATCGGATCAGGCCCTGATTAGGATATCTGGACCAGCCCTGATATATATTTATATATTATAAAAATACATAAATTAATCAAATTAAAATTAAAAAATTACAATGGGAAAAATTAAAACATACATACCACCTTAATCACTATTATTATAGTCTTTCAGCCGAGAAGCGATAACTAAAACATACGTGAAACGGTTTTAACTATATATTTCTAAAATGGATAATACTCTAGTGAATTTTAACCAGTTGAAATTTCAGCTAGGGATCAAACACGAAAAACCTGATCAGGGCCGGATATATTCAAATAAGGTTAACCTTTAAAGGGTATTCCAAATCAAGCCCGGAACAGGCTCACACCAGATTGCCCTAATAGGGATTGCCCTTTTAGGACTGACCAGGCCCTTATCACGCCCTAACTGTATTCAGGTTTTCCCTTACTATTTTCATCTCGGGAGTTATGGAAATATCCTTGATGACGGCACGCTGTTAATTGTTTGAAGAAAAAAAATTTCATATAACTCTAAATATGGGCTTTAATCATTGAGGCAGACGTCAGTGCGTCCAATGAGCAAGAAATGATACATATCAAATTGGAATGCATTTTCGTATTTGCTGTTTTTAAAATCATGGTATATCAAAAAAAACGTTCGGCGGCCTATAAGCATTAGGACACAAAATGAATAATGTGAGAATGAATAATACATGCGTTCCTTTGGAAGAAAATAACTCCTCAAAGAAGCTTTTGCACCTTTGGATTGCCACAAATGGATTTATTTTGGGCTCATTTTTAAATCTAGCTGGTCTTATTTATTATTAAAAATAACAAAACATGTTTATAAAATTCTTTTCAACTACACAACTTGTTCGAGGTAGAGTATATGTCAAAGCAAATTTGAGCAAGTTTACACTTCAATGGAACGCGCCTAATGTGAGACATAAAAGTTTATCACAATTTATCGCAATGGCAATTGGATTCGCTTATGTTATGATTTGCAACCACTAATTATTTAAAATTTCCAAATAAAAGTATTTCATAATTTTAAATATATTTATGTACAATCCACCAAAATCGATCTACCAATTTTTAATATTTTAGAACCTTTTCCCTACACAGTGAAATACAAACTTTAAAACGGAAAGTCAACAAACAAACAAAAAGTTATGCTATCAGCTGGAGAACATAAATCCATCTGCAATAAACCAGCAAATCATAAAATAATTATACCAATTTTTGATTATTGAATTCAGAAATAATAATATATGACAAAACCAATCATAAAATATTCTTTCATGATATGCTAATAAATATATCAATCAAAAATAAATTTATTATTCATCCATCATAATTTTAAATGTCATAATTTTCATAAATCCAACAAATTTTTATTATAAACAAAACTGAATTTCTTTTATGATAAAAAACCCAGCATCCATTTTACCATAAAATCACATGAATTGCAATGTATTTATTATTGTTATTATTATGAACTTTTTTATTTGCGTTTCCATGTTTTTTTTATTATTTTCAAATCTCCTTTATAATGTATGATCGCATTTGGTTATGTTAGGTTACAATGGCGTAAAATGTCGTTCTAAATATTTTTCACTATAGGTAATGTTTCCGTTGACGATTTAAAAAATTTTTTTTCATTTTACATTTTAGTAAGAGTATTCATTTTACAATCGTTTTTAAGGTTGAAATACAAATTACGTAACAATAATTTGTGACATTATTTTTGTAGTAGTTACTGATTTAGAATTATGTATATTTAGTTTCGGCTTTACAGATGTCGGAGAGAAAAGCTGTTTGGTGCCTTTAAGCCTTTAGAGTTTGCTGTTGTTTGCTTCTTTTATAATTTCAACTTAAGTATTCTGAAAGCTATCTAAAACTAATTAAGATTCCGAAAAAAATTCCTATAACGAGACGAAACACTAAACCCTTGAATCAGCTTTTAAATCAAGGTACATGAGCAAGGAGATCAAGGTAAAATCACGAGAGCGTTGCATATAAACGCTTTTTAAATTTTTAGCTACATGGTGAATGCGGTGATGATAACTAATGTCCAATTCTTTTCACTCAAATCCATAAAAAAATTGATGTAAATCAAAAACTACGTTCTATTCACGTAGAAAAATCATTTTTTTTTTCGATTTACATAAAAAAAAAATGTGCATTTTTTCGTAAATTTTTTTACATTACTAATATCAACAACGAAAATTTAAAAAATAAACGATATGTTAACGACAATTTTTATATAAATGTGAACTGTTTTATTTTGAAGAGGCAATTATTGTGTTTTATATAATATATATATACATACAATAATATAACTAACATTTAAGAAAATAACTCCTAATAAATGAAAAAAAAAATCTAAAATGGATTTATTAGAATTATAATATTATATTTTATTGGTTGATCAAAAAAGATGCATCATAGAAAAAAAACGAAGACGCTTTTCCCTGAAATGAAGCATTTTCAATTAAAAGCAAATATGAATGAATAAAAAAAATTAATTTATTCACAAATTAATTAAATCTTTTTTCTATGCGAAAAGTAAACTCACTAGTGTAAAAAAATAACAAATTATAGTTGCTACGGTTTTTCATATAATTTTACAAAGTATTTTTTCTGTTTTGCGTCTAAAATAAAGTCATTTCGATACCCAAATGCGTATCGAAATGGCCTTCATTACGATACGCAAAGTTTTGTCTTTCAGGGTTGGTCACATTGGTCATACAAACGTCAGTGAACATTAAAACGAATAATTATGTAAATAAAATTAATAAGAATATCTAAATTAGTGTTAAATATTTTAATTAATTAAAATAATTAGTAATAATAACAAAATTTCAAATTGATTATTTTTTAATAAAATACACATTTTTTAAAATTTCAAGACAAAAAATGCAAAATAGAAAAAATAGTATAAAAAACTCGTTTCATAAGACGTTTTATCGCACTTATCCTTTAAAAAACTCCCCGCTGCGCGGGTCGTTTTCTAAACAGATTGCGTGCGATAAAATCGTCGATTATGAAACTACCCGAGCAGAAATTTCTTAGGGCTCAAATACGGCCCTGATCAGGTTAGCCCTATTTTGATAGGGCCCTGATCATGAGTGCACAGAAAAAAAACATTATCTGATATAGAAATTTAAGATATTTTAAAACAAAATCTTTATTATTTGTTTGAGATAAATCAAACTTTCTTATATACAAATTGTTAATCTCATATTGAATCAGTATGAATCTTAAATTATGCGTTTTTAATGTTTTATATTAACTTTGTAAATTTTGATAATATGTGTGCTTAATAGCTACATTTAAGAAAATTCTTGTTTAACTGTAATTTAACTGATTTGCGTTAAACAAATTCCTTTTAATGTGAACCGATATAATTAATTTTACGCCAAACATCGAAATTTTTTAATATGAAGCAAATTTTTGATGTTTAAACTAACATTTTATAAGGTTTAAAAAAACATGAAATTTGGTTTAAACACAAACAAAATTCTCTTGGCTAAAATCGTAATATTTTTGTCTTAACATTGTTATGATTTATATTGTCAAATTATAAATCGTCTATATTATATATACATATGTTATATAAGTGGAAAATTAAAATATTTCTATAATTATAGTAAAAATATTTTTAAACATGTTTAATTGTTTTAAATGTAGTCAAACATTTGAGACAGTATAAATTCTATGCCACCATATAAAATATCTTCATGGTTGGACTCCTACTGAAACATTAGTTTGTTATCAAGATGGATGTCTTCAAAAATTTTCACATCTTGATCGTTTCAAGCGCCACTTAATAAATGTGCATAAAAGAAATATTAAAGTCTTAAATAGCGATGAGATGCATCCAAAAGACGATAATTGCGTTAACATGGATATGACAAATAAAATAACAATAAATGGTAAATATCATAAAACATATTGGTATATTTTTATTAACCTTTAATATATTAAATATTTACAATATACTTTTCATAGAAAATGTTAAAAAATTAAGTGATGATGATGAAATTACACACGAAAAAAAACAAAATTTCGGTCATTATCAAATTAACGATTTGAAAACAATCATTGAAAATGCATCACTGAAGTTTGTATCAAAATTATACAGCATCCAATTATTACCTACATCAGGGGCCCTGGAAATTATTGAAACAACTCAAGAATTAATCAGTGTAATAATCAGTAGCAGTAAAGGTACAAGAAAAATGGTTCAGATGAAAAACTAGATGTTGATAGTTTATTAGACTTTTGCGAATTACCATTTATCAACATAAAATCTGAATATTTATTGCTCAAAGAATTAAAAAAAAAGGGGTTATACACTGCGCCAAAAAAATTTACTATAAGTAAACAGAACTTAGAACAAGTCCAACGAGGAAAGTCAGTCATCAAAGAATTTAAAAGTGAAGGTATTTTAATGCCAATCTCGGCTCAAATTAAAACATTCTTTGAAACTAAAGATCTGTTGAAACAAACACTAGCACATGGAAAGCAATTACTTGCAAACAAAAACGAACTGACGAACTTTATACAGGGCGAACTCTGGCACAAAAAAAGTTCAATAGTTGATAAAGAAAATGTTATTCCTTTATTCCTCTATTATGACGATTTTGAGACTAATAATCCCTTGGGAAGTCGCTTCGGTAAACAAGCGATCGCTGCATTTTATTATATGTTTCCAACCATACCACAAGGTTTATCAAAATTGTCTAATATATTCGTTGCCATGCTAGTAAAATCTAAAATTGTTAAAACTTGTAATTATAATAAAACTTTGGCCCCTCTAGTAGACGAACTACAATCACTCATGGTATTGATATAAAAACTGAAGAAGGGTTGATAAAGGTACATTTTGTATTGGGGATACTGATTGGTGATAATTTAGGGTTAAATTCGATCCTTGGATCCTTGGAATTGAAAAAAAAAATTAATTTAAAGTTATAATTAAACCAAAATGAATATATACAGCCTGAAAAACATGTATTACTTCAACAACTCTTAAAAAAGAAAATACTTCATAAGTTAACAGATAAATTAACATAAATAACATTTCAAAAAACAACTTAAATTTACAAAAATTATATCAATAATCTGAATTTTTTTAGAATATTCTACCTTTACTGGCTTGAAATTGAATTTGATCTATATTGAAAAATAAACTGAATATGTAATGCCAATTGCTACATATATGGGTCATTCTTTTACAAACCCAACATCTTTCTGACCGACACATATTTGATTTGGCTGAAATTTTAGGGCTTTTATATAGAAAAATTTCCAAATTCTCATTTCCCAAGAAAAGAAAGATATACGTGCTCGAGAATTTTTTTGGGTTGGAAAATGGAGCGGTTCTAAATTTCGAGGATTTCGTGATTTTTGGCGACTTATTTTCAAAGATTCATAACTTCGCTTCTGGTAATGATAGACATTTTTTTCTGTTTTATTTTAAAGCTAAAAGATGAACCTTAAAAAAAATTGTTATCTACAAAGATTATTAACAAATTCCTATGTGTAAACAGTTTAGCAATAAGTCAGACACTTTCTCTCTGACATCTGCAATTTTGCAATTTTTTTTTTTGCAATTTTGCAATTTTCACGTCGCGCAGTGTGAAATTTTAATCGCGCATTGCGAAAATTAGTAGTGAAAAAACTCATCTCGCGCAGTGGAAATCGCGCAGTTAAGACCCGCGCAGTCGGAGGGATTACTGTATATATATTCGATGCATTTAAAGCTATAATGTTTTTGTTTCAATATTTTTTCAATATAATACAAAACTGTAATTGTTTTACGACAAATCGAAAAATTATTAAACGGCTTAATTCAAAATCGGCGTTTTGTATTGACCAAATTTTGCTTTGATGTAAAATTTTTGTTTTTATTTTCTAGTGTTGTTTCATTTTGAGATTGCTTGTTTTCTCTTTTTATCAAAAACCACATGATTTTTTCATTCTGTCCGAAGCGTGTTTGTGATAAGTGGAAAAATAAATTTGTGAAAAAATAAATTTTAAATTCAGTAATTTAGAAGGAGTGATAATAATTATAGTTATTGATTGTAAAGTGTTATTGATTGAATCGATCGAAATGAATCATTTAATTGAGGAAGATACAACATGTATCACTATTCAAGAAGGAGATGTGCCGTTGGCATAGGCGTAACTAGGTAGGGGCCCAGAGGGCCCGGCCCCCCCTAGACGAATTTTGGCCCCCCCTAGAACACCAAGTTCATGAAATATATTTAACAGTTAGGGAAAATGAAAATGTATTTCTTTACTAAGGAATTCGCTGTTCAAAATTATTTCAAAACGTACAATTATATTATTCATGATATTATTCATATCAATGATCTTCATTTAAATTTAATAAGGAAGTTTAATAAGCACTACCAATAATATTGCCACAAAAGTAACTATAAAATGGTCGTTTATCTTATCGGTTCACCATAGTAGAGTAGCGAAGTTTAAAAAAGCAAACATTTTCTTTCCAACATGTGATGTGCCTTATGTCAGAATGTCAAATGAATTCATAATTTCTGGAAAACCACGCCTTCCAATTTGTTCAACGAAAAACATCGCAATAAGAACAATATAGACTTCGTTTTAAAAAAATACGGTCTCATTCTCCATAAGACCTAAAACCACACCGAAACACCAACACTACTCGTAGTTTTAAGTTTGTTTGGCAAGATTACTTTTACTTAGGCGCCAGCCATTTTTTTTAGTGTACTTTTATAAGCAAATTACAAATTTTTTTTTGAAAATCAGTCCCGGGGACCAAGAGAAAAGGCCTTTGAAACAAAAAATATCGTATAAAAATACACTTTTTTTTACCAAATGTTTCAATTTAGTTGTTATTTTTGATATACAATTTCAAGGAATCAACATGTATAACTTAAAAAAAATAATTATAACCTTAGGGGCCCACGTTATTTTATTTTATTTTTTATTTTATTTAATAATTAAAAAATAGTATATTAAGAAACTAGTTTCATAATTGACGATTTTATCGCACACAATCCGTTTAGAAAACGACCCGCGCAGCGGGGAGTTTTCTAAAGGATAAGTGCGATAAAACGTCTTATGAAACGAGTTTTTTATACTATTTTTTCTATTTTGCATTTTTTGTCTTGAAATTTTAAAAAATGTGGATTTTATTACAAAATAGTCAATTTGAAATTTTGTTATTATTACTAATTATTTTAATTAATTAAAATATTTA
The DNA here is from genome assembly GCA_963693315.1 of Diogma glabrata. Classification (NCBI taxonomy): domain Eukaryota; kingdom Metazoa; phylum Arthropoda; class Insecta; order Diptera; family Cylindrotomidae; genus Diogma; species Diogma glabrata. The sequence continues at coordinate 256,234,334 of OY856187.1, read as the reverse complement.
ACACTAATTTAGATATTCTTATTAATTTTATTTACATAATTATTCGTTTTAATGTTCTCTGACGTTTGTATGACCAATGTGACCAACCTTAAAAGACAAAACTTTTGCGTATCGTAATGAAAGCCATTTCGATACGCATTTGGGTATCGAAATGACTTTATTTTAGACGCAAAATAGAAAAAATTCTTTTCAAAACTGTAATTTTGAATGGATTTTGCTTTTTTCAAAGGCCTGTATTTTGAACCCCTGGGCTGATATACAACTCGTTTTGGTTGTATTCGCTTCAGTGATTGATTCAATATCAAATAAAAAAATCTTGGCGCCTAAGTAGAAGTAACATCACCGTTTGTTTGTATGACCATTAGCGAATTGACGACGGAATTCGAATTCTGATGGATTTATTTTTGGAATTATCTGAATTTTGAATGGCTGAAAATGAAGATCGTTGTGCACAGTACTGCATTAAATTGTTGGGGGAGTGCATGCTTACCGTAAACAATGAATTGTTATTTTTGAACCATTTTTTATTTTTATTTTTTCAATAGCTTTAGAGACTAGGAATGTAAAGTTTAATTTAGAAACTAGGAATGTTGATTTTGTATAATTTTTGTTTGTTTGAAAGTTACTAAATGAGGATTTATAAAAATATCATACTGATATAACAATTTATAATTTTATATGATTTTTTTCAATTTTAATTTGACAAACATGTCGATTTTAAAAAGAATATTTTTTTTTTTTAGTTTTATAATTTAAAGATTTATTATTTACACAAATATATATCTAAATATAAACATAAATAACTGCAAACAACATAGCATAAATAACTGCATTCGAATCGGTAGATGTAGGAGCAACGACGTCAAAAGTGACACTAAACCACCGGCAATTTCACCGTTCATATTATATAGATGCCGGGTCACAGTGGCGTTAAATGCTACTATATAGCGGACGGATTTTCTAGGCAAAGGACTAAACTCGATCTTCTACAAGAAATGGAAGCTCGAAGCGAGTCGTTGGCTCCTCTCAAACAACTAACTTATGACTGGGTTAAAGTCGTAAACTATAGGTCGATGGTCGAACACCATTAGCTGCAAGATAAACAGGTAAATCTTTCCTAGACTAGACCTACAGCCTTCCAAAAAACTTATAACCTTGAGTAGGCAGAAAACTAGTTCATTGTTAAAGTCATCACTGGTTACTGGATCCTTGGAAAGCACCCAAGTGTTGATTTGCAGGAGCTGTAAGGAAGAGGATCAGGTGGAACCAGCGTTTCATCTACATTGCACATGTTCAGCATTCGCCCATTATACGGCAAACTTATTTTGGAACGCGCACATTTAAAACTCTCACCGACCTGGATAATTTTAAAATCACGCAAATACTTAGCTTCATTAGAAGCTCCAATCGAGTTGGGGAACGAGATTCTTTGGTATCACAACCGACGTATTTTGGTCTAAGTATGTCGTCCTGATGTTGTGTTTTGGTGACAGTCACTGCAACCTAACCTAACATAAATAATCTAGCAAAAATATATAAATGACCGTAAATTTGAAAATTAACCTCAAATTGACACATCCGTTATGTTTTAAAAGACAGAAATAAAAACGGAAACTTTATAAATTATTTTACTCAGCAATATTATTGGGGCCAGGCCCACCCTAGAACAATTTCCTAGTTACGCCAATGGCCGTTGGCGGCATTATTTTCCGAGTGGGGCCTATTGGATCTTTATCCTAGATTAATCGGTAATGTGAAAATAACAATTATTAAGTGCTTTGATCTACAATAAGCTTAATCATATAACTAATATGAATAAGTTTACCAATAGAAAATTATGTGTTTAGTATTGTATTATAAATCTATATGAATCATATGTTTCAATAAGTTGAATTAATTAAAATCATACAGCATAAGTCGGGAGGTTTAACTTTTTAACATATTATTCTAGAGGGAGGACTGAATATTGATTCTTTTAATTATATAACGAAAGATGATTATCACACCCTGTTTCCGGAATATAAGGATTTAGGTACAAAAATCAAATTTCGTGCAAAAATAGAAGAATGGAAAAAGGCAAATGTAAGTATACAAAAATGCAAATATTAAATAGGATTTCGCAGTAATAACTTTATTGTATTTTTAATAGGGCATTACTGAATTAGAAACAACTGTTGATACAACAAGCACTCTAAATTCATATATTGCGGATTGGGTACAATCTACCCAAACAAGTTCGATTGACTCCCATACACCCTCAACTTCATCGTCCATACTGAATGTTGACAGCAAATGTAATACAATGAAGGTAAAATACTAAGCTTACATTTTTAGTTGTAAATTAATAGGGATATTATTTTTTGCTTAAGCTAATCGACAACATGTTCGAGATGCCTTACATTGTAGAGCTCTTGAACTCCCTAAAACAAAATGCATCAAATGCTACACGCGAACTGGTATGCAAAAAAATGACCACTCATTTGTTGGAGGAGAAAGCTACCAGGTTAAATTCAATCGATTTTCAAAAAATCGTAGAGAAAATTGTAAAACATTGTTAACTAGAAAACCCGGATTTTTATTTCCAAGACGGCCAAATTAAAAAAGGGAAACTGTACTATAAATATAGAAATAATAAAACAAACTTGAGGAAAGTGGGTTTATTGGCAAGTAGGCACCCAAATAAAAGGACAAAATTTTGCAACGCAGTAGACGAACAAATAAAAGGTTTTAAACTCTACAATGAATGAAATTGCACTTTAATACTCCCTAACATTTAATTTACAGACGTAGATGAAACCGTTGAAGGTGCAAAAGAATGGTTGAAGTACCACTTGGAACCATGGGAATTAGTGGAACGGCATTGGCACACAACATCTGCATATAGAACAAAGTTCTTCCACAATTCCACTAACAAAAACTCGAAAGAATTTTTTAAAGAATGGCCACCTTTAAAAAGCTCTCAAGCGCATCATTTAGTAAGTAGTTACAATACATATTATGTACATATTTTTTACATAATTTTATAATAATGCTAATAAATTTTAGATTGACATAGATTTCGGTCATTTATATTCGGAAAAATCTATAATTTTTTTCAAAAAGTGGACCAACGAATTTTTAACAAAGCTTTACGGTCATTTGGCAACCCAAGTAAAAGACAAAGTTGTACAGAAAGCTGGGAAAGAAATTAAGGATCTTATTTTAAGTGAACGATTTCAAAACGACGAACTAAACTTGGATCACAAAAGTAATATTGCGATTATGAATATTAAAAATTTGTACCAAACTATACCATTTTTTGTGAAAACATATACTCGTAAAGAATACAGATATATCTGTGCATATGTCTACATATATTTTCGCATAAATTGGTATGGTGTGTACTAGTTCATGCGTTTAAACCACTAATTACACCTGGTTTCTTGCCCATTGTTTATTTTAGTAAGCGGTTTTAGTGGTTATAAACATCTGTAATATAAGTGGTCTTAAGAATCCAAAATACATATTAATATATTATATAATTTCATTTGTGTTTAAAATTCTTGTTTTATATTTTATAAAATTATTTTTTTTTATTTTTCAGATTTTGTTATTGCAGAAATATTTCGTCTTTTAAATGCTTTTTTGGCACCAACAACTCGAAAAAAAAGCATTTCCAGTAATAAAGTATGGAAACCGTCGATTGTAGAATCATTCGATTCGTTCATCAATTACATTTCCGAAGTAAGCCGTATTAAAATTATAATAGATGAAAAGAAAACTAAGTACGCGGAATTCGGGCTTGCAATTCAACCACTATTATTTGCGGAAATCGATTCAAAAGAAGGAATTAAAACCATTAAAAAGATTTATTTATATTTTGATGAAATTTTTTTTGTGTTTGAAAATATTATAAATGCAATAGACATAAATTTTAAATTATTTTATGTAATGCATTTACAATACCCGTTTGAGTGTAACAAAATATATAAATTTCTTGAATACATTATATATGATATGCCATATATAAAAGATATTCCAATAGAAATTCAAAGTTTAAAGGACTTTTTAAACTAAATATTATTTACATTTGCAAAACCAAAGAAGAAATGAATTATAAATATGGAATTTATACTTTATATTATAAAAATAAATTATTTTTTTATTAAATGAAATATAATTAACTTGAATTAATTAAAATAATTTTGTTTTATTAATGTACCCAAAATATAAATTTTCAATAGTTATACTTTTATCCTGAAATTATTTCGAATTCAATTTAAATCAATATTATTTAATCTCAAAATTTAATTGTTTCATAATCAAACCAAGCTGGTTTGAATTAAATTTAATGTGACTATTTTGCGATAGTTTTTTGATTACAAACAAAACATTGATTTTGAATTCAAAACATATAAGTTTCTTTCCAAACACCTGAAACATCCCGATCAAATCGTATGTGTGTATGATCCAATCGTGTATTCGCTCAAATTAAATATTAGAGTTTCATATTAAACTAACATTTAAAGTTTTGCATTTAGAAAATCAAGCCTTAAACCAAACTCAAAACTTCTTGACGGATTATCGAAATCTGATTTGATTTAGATACAATCATTTTTGTTTGATGCTAATCATTTGTTTTTTCTGTGTGTAACGCTTTTGCCTAATCAGGCCCTGATTGGGATAAACGGATCAGGCACTGACCAAGTTTTCCATATAAAATTAAATAAGGCTAACCCTAGTAAGGCATTTTGTATCAGGCCATGATCAGATTGCCCAACTAGGGGTCAGATACGAAAAACCAAATCAGGGCCGGATGTATCCAAATAAGGTTTGCCCTAAAAGGGTATTCTAATTCAGGTCCGGAACAGGCCCACATCAGATTGCCATAATAGGGCTTGCACTATCTGACCCTGATCAGGCCCTGACTGTATTCAGGCTTTCCCTAACTAATTTCTGCTCGGGTAGTTTCTTAATATACTATTAAACAACGTAACCATGAAAAAATAGAATATGAATTTTGAATGTTTTGTTGTCGATTTATAACTTTATAATTTATAGTAAATATCGATTATATATTAGTATCCTAGAAAAAATTGCATTTCCTACGCGAGATAAAAACGTTTTTCGGCCGTAATTTCGGCTAAATAACGCAGACCTACTAGGGAAATTATATATAATCTCTGATAGGAGTCAGATGTGAATGCCCTATTAGGGATTACCATATGATGGATTAAAGTAGTACCCTGATCAGGACCGGATCATAATTGGGTATGCCTCACTTAGGTATTCAGTCAAGTAATTCATAAAAAAACTATTTAAATGGAAAAAGAAATATGTAATTGCATTTGTTATAATTTTCTAATGAAATTTCGGTAAGCAAGCTGCATCTTATCGAAAAATTACTACATCAAGTCTATTAAGCTTTTCCTTATAGTTAAGGAAATGAAATTATCTATTATTTTATTAGTGAACTAAATAAAATATTTAAAATCTGTTACACACAAAACCTAGATGTAAATACATATGTTATTTTGCTGTAAAGGCAAGTAAAAGTACAAGTAAAACAACTATAAAAGTGTAACGACCAACAAAAATCTGATCAGTGGATATTTTCTTTTAAAATCTTAAAATCAAACAGTCATCACATTAATCATACCTTCATTCCGTAATATCAATTACAACTTAAGATCATTTCATGAATAATATCTGACCGTATACAACGTTTCACTGTATAACTAAATTCATTTTTTAGTTTATTACTTGATAATATGTATCTTTTATTAGTAATCGACTACCGGAGCTTAATTTCAGTGTATGTTCAATTGTTGTTTTATTTAATTTTTTTTAATGAGAAACAAATATATTTTTTTTGAACAGATGAAATAGAGTAATTCTGCGATCATTAATTGGGTAGTTCATTTAGTGATGTTTGAACAAAAATATGTTCGTAATATTAATAATTGATTGAATTAAGAACCTTATTGTTATGATTTGATGATTTTCAATGTGTGGGATATTTTTTGTTGTTGAATTGAATAAGAAAACCAAAGCGAAAGAGATAAATAGAAAGCCTTTTTAAAAAACCAAGTCGTTGTGTAAACACGTTGATTAAAATTGTTGCTATAAAGTTTTAACATTTGAAAATATATAATAGATGACAGTGATTGTTGATTTAAATTATTTTTTGTTATTTTTGATAATATTCCATTTTTTGATAGAAACAAAATATCATTAGATATAAATAATAGTGTTATTTGATTTGAAAATATAAAATAAAAAATTTAAATAGTACATTATGATGCAAGGACGTAAAACTTTGTTATTTTTGGAGGTTTTTGGACCTATGTGGAGTTTGCGAATCGAGGCGCCAGTCGAGATTTGCACTCTCATTAAGTCCAAAATGGCTTACGTGGCCAAATATTTAAAAAAAATTATTTAATCTAAATCAAAATTAAAATTTTTATAAATTTTGAATTAAAAATATGCTGGACAAGTCGCCTTTGACCAAATATTTGTTATTTTTTTCAAACAAATGGTATAACTATGACAACAAAAATTACAAATATTTTAATTGGATTATGAAATTTTGAATTGAAAGGTTGCTTTGACAAAAAATTTTATATATATATAATTTTTTCAAATTTAAATGTTTTTTATTTTTTCCGACGTAAGCATGACAATCAAATATAAGGCTAAAAAGTGACACTTTACGACAGCAAAATTACAGTAATAAAGTAACACATATTAGTGTAAGCGAATAAAAATAAGATTGTGATTAATTGTATAGAATTTTTTGTTAAGAAAATTAACCAATTTCAAACGATGATTTTTTGGAAGCCGAACCATTTTATGGTCATTTAAGCAATTGATATGATATAACATTTTGACGATGTTGAAGAAGTTAAATAATTTAGTACATCTTAAAACAAAAATAAATCTAAAATAATCAAGATTTAATCGAATCGAAGTGAAATCAATATAAAAGTTTTTTTAGATTTCGATTATGACTATCAAATTGATGGTTGCAATTTAACAACAACCAAACAGTTATTGGAATGAAACAGTGATCATAAAGTGAATAAAGAATTTGTTGTTTATTGAGGGTTTCTGAAGGATTATACGGATCGATGGTTGAAAAATTTTGTGATGAATTGTCATCAATCCTGACAAGAGGATCGAATGTACTACAATCAACATTCTAAGTAAATTTTCGTTTTTGCTATTAAAATTATTCTTGTTTTCTTATATTTTATGTACATATTTTCTGAGCTTAAAATGATCAATTAAATTGAATCAGAGATTTTCCTGAGCCAGAGGCCATGTGTTAAACTTTTTTTGAATAATTGTTATCCCGGATATAAACAGAAACCAGTTTATAACAAAAATTAATGTTACTAAAAATTTTGGGGCAATTTATTGTTTGACAAAGTTTTTTACCATCTTTCCGGTAAAAGGAAAAGTATGTAAAATTTACATTCCTAGCTGTATTACCCAATAAGTAAATAAACCAGAAGAAAGCTTTACTCATTGTTAAGTATAATCCTTTTACAAATAAAACACAAACCCACTTGAATTATTAGACTATTTTCTGAATAAAACGGCAAAAAATTATAACAATACTACTTTTAAAATAATCAATGTCATTATATATCTTATATCTATAAATGTTTCTACAACAATATAAAGTTGCGGCAAGCAAGTTTCTCTTGATGATTTATCTTTAATTTTTTTTCAAAACAAGCGGACAATAGTTAAAACATCTCAATATAAAAAAGACAATAATCTATGATTTATTTCGACAACTACCATTATAATTATTGTCATTTAATTTTGAATGTTATTTCTACCTTTGCAAAAGGATCACTTTTTTTAAACTATTTGTATTTAACTAATCGTATTTTTTGTAATGATGAAGCCAGATTATTTTTTAGAAAAAAAAATTAATTTAGATATACCAAGTAGTAATATTTTTAAGGAGAGGATTAAAATAAAATATTTCAGAAAATAATTGCTGAGATTTATCGTTTTAAATGTTTAACAAATACACCAACAGAGACATGTCACCAAGCTACCTGAAGATGCAATTGAGGAGATATTATCTTGTCAATTGATAGGGTTTTGTTATTAATTGGATTGGTTTCTTTATGACTTGAAGTACTTTTTGTATGGATCAACGACCAAACAAAAATTCCAGATCTTATTTTAAATGTTTACGTCTGTTAAATATAAAATGAATAAAGAGCACTATATTTATTTTTTTACCATTTTTGAACTGTTTAATGGTTTAAACTTTAAATTATAACATTGATTCAATATAAAATTTCCTTGTATACATAAAGGAATTCGTTGTCAAGGATAAAGTGATGTGGTTCTGTAAGACTCTTTATATGATAACTCCACACATTTTTTTTTCACTATAAAAATGATGGATATTAACTGATTGATTAGAAATTGAATTTATCATCAGCTGATTGCAGTAAGCCATCGTGGTAAAATAAATTATCTTATAAAATCTCATTAGACATCTTTTATTTTTATTTTACAAAGAGTCATTAGATTTTAGAGTTCAGTTTCGGCATGAATTGGAGTTGAAAAAATCTAGATATAGTTTCAAAAATTTATTTATGATACCTTAAAACTGTTTGCTTAGGTAACCATTACATAAAAACACCATATTTTCAAGTGTATATACCGTTTATTTTTAATATCGAATAACAGCCAACTATGACGTAATTGTCAAAACATCAAGCAATGTTTTTTTAAAAATCATGGTAGCAGATAGTACTTTTTCAATCATTTTTAGAATTTTCAACATATAGGAACAATGAACAAATAAGTAATATGCAATCTTGAAATGGAACATTTAATTCGTAATCTAAAAAATACTACTTCTTCCAGTCCAGATATGATTTCAGTAAAATTTGTAAAACATTTTAGTAACAACCTGTGTCCGATTTTAGTTCAATTGATAAATGAGTCCATTAGCAGAAACTAGTTTCCTGATGTTTTAAAACTGGCTAGAGTTGTCCCTGTGTTCAAATCCGGTTGCGCATTGACCTTAAGTAACTATAGACCGATTTCAGTTTTAAATGTTTTTTTGAAGTTATTTGAAAAAGTTATTGCGACAAGACTTTTATCTTTCCTTTCTGATGAGAGAGTTATTTCGGATATGCAATATGGATTTTGCAAAAATTCTAACACAACGTGTGCTTGTCTTGCTCTCACGGATTTCATTAGTAAAGAATTGGATAAAAATTTCTATGTTTCTTGTATTTTCCTGGACATTAAACAAGCTTTTGACTCTGTTATATATTTGATCTTGTTATCAAAGCTTGCTAGAATAGGATTTTCTATACAAGCATTAACGTTCTTTGAAAGTTATTTGAGAAATAGAGAACAGTTTGTCTCTGTTGGTATGTGTAATAGCAAAAATAATCAGTTGCAAAAAGGTGTTCCACAGGGCTCTATTTTGGGTCCTTTGCTGTTCAATATATATATAAATGATATCTGTTCTCTGCCGTTAAAAGGTAGAATACATTTATATGCTGACGATGCTGCGCTAGTCTATTCTTGTAATACAAAACAACAGCTCCATGTAGATATGCAAAATGATCTAAATATTTTTTTTGTATGGTTTACCCAAAATAAATTATCACTTAATACTTCTAAAACAAAATTTATGGTTTTTGAAAAACGTAATGTTGATAGTTCCCAGCATGACAACTATTTTATCTCTTATTGTGATAGTACTATTGCTAAGGTTAATAGTTTTAACTATCTGGGCCTCCAATTAAATGCTAATTTCAAGTGGAATGATCATATTTGTCACATTAAAGGTAAAATTGTTCCTTATATTTTTGCACTTAAGAAGATTAGGAATATTGTTCCTTTGGAATGCTTAAAATCAATTTATAATGCTTACATTTTGTCTCATTTAGTTTACTTGAATCCTGTTTGGAGTGGTGTCTCAAAGTTTTTATTACATGATCTATTCATACTTCAAAAAAGGGCTATCAAATACGTACGGAACCTACCTATTCGCTATCCTACGGCTCTGTTATTTGATGAGTTTCTTCCTTTGAATATCTTAATTGAAAAAGAACATCTCATCGTTATTTACAATATAATAAACTCCCGTATAAAACATAGTTTTTCCATAACTCGTGCTTGTGAGATTCATAGTCATTATACGAGGAGGCGTTCGTTTTTCCTTCCGGAGTTCTTTTTGTCTTGTGCGTCTAATAATAATATTTTATATAGAGGGCTGCCTAAATTTAATCAACTCCCAACTTTAATAAAGAACGAAACTAACTTTAATAAATTTAAAATTAATATAGTTGTTCACTTACGTGGAATTTTTCTTGATAATTGATAAACTCGTTTTCTATTATTTTTTGTTTTTTTCTCTTTTTTTTTTTTTTTTTTCTTTTTGAGATTATTTCTGTTACTATTTTGTTGATACTTTTGTTATTTTTGTACTTGTTGTAATTGTTATAATTGTTAATTGTAAATTTTTATTGATTTTCTGTAATGTAATTGTAATTTGTTATTAGTATGCCATGCAATAGCATTTTTGCTCATATGGCTATTTAAATTGTTAGGTTTCTTTTACTTAACAATAAAATAAATAAATAAATAAATTAATCAAAATGTCAGTCAAGGGCGAATTCAATATTAATCAACAAATAAGACAAATGCATTCAAAAAGCCAGTCAGAATCCAATTAGCTCTTTTCTCCTGGTATTAATTTATTAGGATTTTTTTTCAAAAATATAAACTATAAGCATTTATTTGTCAAAATGCATACATAAGCATAGATTATGGAGCAGCTACTCTTAAATTACCTTAAATTAAGTACAAGTGTTAAACAAATATGTTATTCAACATATAACGCGAAGAGCTTACGGCAAAAAGTGTAAAGCATTTAATGATTGTCTTTGCCACACATTTTGAAATGATTTTGATATCGAACACGTTTTTATTGGCAGCGCTTTACTTATAATTCACAAACATTACTTTACGCAAATCACTTATTTAGTAAAGTTATTAAAAAAAATAGTTATTTAACTTGTACACTATATTTATTTTTGCTTGCTTGGCAATCTTCAGGAGTACTGGCGTAGCAGTTAAATCTTTAAACTATTGATACATGTTTTGAAACAAGAAAATAGTTATTTAAAAATAGTGAAAAAATAGTGTAAAAACGATAGAAGATAAAAGTTTTAACAATTTAAAAAAAATATATTTAACAATTATTATAGAATCAAATATAATTTAGAAAACCACGAAAATATTTTAAATAAAGACATTACGAACACTAACTATGATTAATCATATAAAGTTGTTGGGTTCATTGAATATTCATAATGAATTCACCAGAAAGAAAACAGTGGTTATACTTTTCGTAAAATTCCAAAATATCAAATTATTAACTTAGAAGCAGTTAATATACTCAAATGAAGAGATTATCTATATATAGATACACTGTGGCTAGAAGTAATCACGCGATTGGCTTTATTTTAACCCATCTTTTACAGTTTTAATGCAGCAAGGTGATTCTAGGTTCCTTTCTTATTTAAATTCCTACCTTAGTTTGACCTAATTATTTAAAACTACAATTATTGAACTTGGTTTCGTATACACCTCACATATATAGAATAAAAGCTGTGCTTTATTCATTCCGGAAAGTTTATGTTGAACTTTTCGTAAAACCAAAAATAAAAAACAATTTTATTGTGTTATTGTATTTACAAATTGCGAGACTGTATTATGATCTGCTATATTTCCAAATTTTCAAATAAAATGTATGCTTCTAGGACGTTCTGCTAGCGGAATCATTATAAACATACAAAAATAAATAAACAATTTATTTATGCAAGTGAGATCCCATTAATCAAGGAAAAACTATTGTTCCATCTTTAATTAAAAATGTATGGCTCTCTTCTAATGGCAAAATTCCGTTTCAAGGAAATTTTAACCTTATACCTTTATACGTTAATAGTTCAAAGCTTAAAACCATATCAAACACTCATAACAACAGAGAAAGCATAAACAAAAACTTAACAATAAATCAAAAAATTTCGTCTGTTCGTAAGGTAGAAATAAGTTCTATAAAAACCATTTCACGCAAATTACAAAAAAATAAATACAAATTCTAAAAAAGTAGTTCAATTTTTTATTGAATTAGATTAGGATATTACATTTTAGACATTTAATAGAAACGATTGCATGACAGAAGGAATAAGATTTATATTTCGTTTCATAAATAATGATACTTCTATTATTTAGACCTCTCAACAATAGGCAGCTGTCAATATTACCAAAAACATATTAATATTTTTTATTGTATTTTATTTATGTATATACATATATTTTTTAAGGATATGTTTGTTGTTGTTTATACTTAGACTTTTCAAATGTAAAAGGAATAATTAATTGAAAATATTTGTTTACGAATTTAAAGAAGGCGTTACAAAATTTGGAATACCAAATACAAAAATTATAAAATATAACTCGGAAAACAAAAGAAAATTAATAACTTAATTGAAATTCTCTTTAATATATTGTTGATAAGCAATTAATTCCAAATATTTCTAATATTTTCAATCATTACATAAGATTTATAAAACAGTTGTATTACGTTCTGTTGATTTAATACTAAATGATACTACAGTTTTCAGAATGGTTCAGATTGGGCTGATTATCATTGTGTTACTGTTACGTTTCCAAAGCTGATTTGTATCCCACCATTATAACACACAATTCTTTTGATATGCTCCACGTATTCATTTTTGTTTTTCTTTTTGAACAGCCTACCTGTACATGCATCTTTTTCGATTTAAGGAGCGATGGATTATATTAGATTAATAATTCCGTATAACTTATTGTTTTGCTAAAATTTAATTTTTGGTTTTAGAGTGCGGTAAAATCACTATAGTATAACAAATTGATTTTTGTATATAGTTGCAAGGGTCCCCTTGCAAGGGGACAAAACAAAAACAATTTGTTATATTATTGTTTTGAGTCTCATATATATTAAATCCTTAGTAAACCAAGGCGGGTAATTTAAACTACCATTATGACTTCGTTTTGGAAAGCAAATGTCAAAACCAACAAACAAACCGTTGTAAAATTGATCAAAATTAAGCTCAAGGTCTGAATCTTCAAAACTTGTAGACCAATCAATACTAACTATCCTAATACCCTTTTAAAAATGGATAATCTGTTTTTTTTAAACATAAGATCAAAGACCGAGTTCCCCAAAGATATTTTTTTCAGGGGCCCTATTCCCGAACACATATTTGTCAATCGACAATATTGTCAATTTCACCAAAATGCTAACAACTTTGTTTAAAAATGGTATTCTCTAACTCATATTTGTGTCAAACAAATTATAACAAATTTTTACAAAATTATAACAGATTTTTGGTACCAGATTCGTACTTTTGACAACTAGCTTTTTTAATCTTAAAAGATGCAAAATAAAATAAAAATATATTTAATAAATAAATATGTTTTAATGATATTTATATAAAAATATGATTTTTTAATATTATTAAAGATTTAATTTTGCGTTATAAATTAATTTTTACGCCAATCGATGAAATTTGTATAAAAAAGAGTCAACACACACAACATAAAGCAAAATTGTGATTTTGACAGTAACTATATTGTGCTTGTCCGATTGTTCTTGTCCGACCAAATTGGTGTTACATAATACGAAATTCACAATATTATGTGAATTTACAATATTGTGATGACATTTATGTGTTCGGGAATAGGGCCTCAGTATTCGTTTATTGGGTGTCACAGTTCACAGTTCAAATTTTCACAGTTCACAGTTTTAAACGACCTACTAGGGAACGAATATGTAATGGCGATGGCAAAAAGCGTGTCTAGAAAACTCGGCCTCCTAAATAGATGCAAAAAATGTTTCACTTCATAAAAATTGCTCCATGTTTATAACTCCTATATTCCTCCCTGTATGGAGTACTGTTGTCAAGTTTGGGGTGCTGGTTTCCATCTTGGCCTCTTGGACTCTGTTCAAAAGCGGGCTATACGTATTGTGGGTGATCGAGATTTCACATCAAAACTTGTTTCCCTACAACATCGTCGCACTGTTGCTGACCGCGTTGTTTTTTACAGATATCGTCATCAACAGTGCTCAAATAAAATCAGCAACATCATGCCTCAAACTTATTCTTACCCCCGTTCCACTCGGGAAACGGCTAGCGCAACAAGTCAAACGGTCGAGATCCTGCGCTGTCATACTGGCAGATCGCAGAAAGACTTCTTTGTCCGAACCGCATACAAATGGAATAGTTTGCCGGAATCCATAGTCTGAGGTGGTTTCAATCCGCAAAAGTTTAAAAAAAGTGTTCATCAACACCTTCGAGAGATAGTTGTCGTGGAACCTACGTCTTAAAAGGTATTTATGTGTTGTTGTGACTACAGATGTAAAGGTAATATTACCCATGGCAAAATTACCGGTAAAATTGGTAATATTGCGTAATATTACTTAGGCTTGGTAAAATTCGTAAAATTGCAATAAAATTTTATTTACCTTTGTTTAATAAAAATCAAAGTTTGTGCTTTTTTGTGGAATTGTAGAATATTTATTACATTAACAAGAATATTTATCACAACAAGATGCCCCTGAAAACCTAGATCTTAGTCGCAAATGCATCTAAGGTATTGAACACTGTTTAAACAGCTGTAGATTGAGGTCATCCAAGGTTATTGATTCCAGCAAATCATTTCATTGCAGATGATATGCAGTTCGGTTCAGCAGTATGTCTTTGTGCAGTACCCGCTGGCGAGCAATTGATACGAATAACAGAGTAAAACTTATGCATTTCATCGGTACACTGCGATGAACTGTTTTTCAATTGCAATACGTGGTGTGACAGATCGAGTGAATTAAAAACATTCTGTTGGAAAAACAAAATTCTTCATTTGGCTCTATAGCAGTTGCGGTATAGACGGATTTCTATATTATTTCTTCGCCTTGAATGTTAGATTGAATAATTTTGTGAAGCTCGTAGATGTCTTTATTGTTGGCCGCAAGCATAGTTCGTTTTCTCACAAATCGTGATTCTTATATAGTAAGTTAGAATATTTGGAAATAATTTGAAATTAATTTGGTTCACGTTGCAATTTTACTTTAAACGAAGCACCAACAGCAGCAGATCGATGGAATTCTCAAACGATTAAGAACACATAACGCAACGAAACATTATCAGCCCTTCATTATAAATTTTTGTTTCGAGTATGAGAAAAAAATTGTTTTAGCCATTTGCCTTTTATATTTTTCCCATGAATGAAACATTGAAATAATGCACGAATTAGATTTTGATTGTTACCCGCGTAATTAATGTATCTATCCCATCGTCGGTTGTGGCATATGTGAAGTGACACGTCACACGTTTACTGCCGTTGATAATTATCAATGCTGAGAAAACGTTGAACCGGCCTCATTTTCCAACCACATGCAATGAAAGTAGCATCTATCTAGATTGGGATGCATCGCATATAGTTTGAACATATATTAAGTTTCAATGAATATGCTTGGTGTTCTGTAGACTCTTTTTTTGAATTTGTGCCGTTCAAATGTTTTATATTTCCATTCCATGTGTAATACTAATACGTAAATATTTTCGAATGTAGTATTGTCCTTACAAACGCATAACTTCGACATAATAGTGAAGAAAGCAGTCATCGTTGTAGCCAGTTGGTCCAGGATTTGATCCATTTTTGCAGATATGCAAACAATGTGTTGTCCGTTTTCAAGATGTATTGCTAAGTATAAACAACAGCCGATTTTCGTATATTTAACCCCATAAAAATATATTTGATTTGCATCTAATTTTTTTATAAACTATAGAAATGATTTTTTTTTTTTTTTTTTTTATTAATTAGTTAGACATGTTTAGCACACTAAATATGAAATATTCATTATTTAGACTCTTTGAATATCCGAAGATACCATGTCAACTATAAAGGAAGGAGATGAGGAAAATGGAAGGAATGGGGATATAGGGATAACTATACTGATTTTTTTAAATGATGATGGACATTTTCTTTAAATGCCTGAGGGGAAAATTCATCGGGAAATACAGAGGAAGGCAATGAGTTCCATAATTTGGCCACTCTATTAAAATAGTCGTTTTGGAAGGACACAGTTCTACAACGAGGTATTTGTACAACAAATGGATGGGATAACTCGGCAGCTCTTGTTTGTCGATTATACTGCGCACACGATGGAAGGATGTTTTGAATTTCCTTAGAGGAGAATTCGCTAAAGTTATATTTATAGTAGATTGACAATTCAGCCACATTTCTTCTGTGCTGGAGTGAATCAAGCTGGTTCGTTAGTTCGGTATTACCAATCAACCGTATTGCTTTTCTCTGAACAGAGTCTAGACAAGTTATTGTTGTCTGACAAGCACCTCCCCAAACATGACAGCAGTACTCCATACATGGACGAATAAAGGACTTGAAGATTAGCAAAATTTGCTCGGGATTGAAATATTTTTTACACCGACTCAAGAATCCTAATTTTTGCATTGCAGATTTAGCGAGGTTGAACACATGTTTATTCCATTTCAGGTTATTTTGAATATCCACTCCAAGAAGTCTAACTGATTCAACCTCACGCAATTCCTCATGGTTTATTTTAATAGGAAAATTCTTATGTCGCTCTATTCGTGAAAGACGGCATAATTTGGTTTTGGTTGGATTAAATGAAACAAGATTACGATCACCCCATTCCATTATACGCTCCAGATCTTTGTTGATAGAATCAATTAGCAACTCTCTATCAGTGGTAACTGCAGTATGAGATCGAAATTTAGGAGATGCATGTGATGCATGTAATGTGCTGTCATCAGCAAAACTATGGATTGGGTGCACTGTAGAAATAAGTAAGTCATTAATGTATAGAAGAAACAAGGTTGGTGAGAGTGCCGAACCTTGGGGAACCCCAGCATTGGTTGTGAAAATATTGGATGTGATACCATCTAAATTAACATGAAATTGGCGACCTGTAAGAAAACTATGAATCCATGAGACAGTAAGATGGTCTATACCATAAGATTTTAATTTAGCTATAAGATTTTTATGCCACACTTTATCAAATGCTTTAGAGATGTCAAGTGAAATACTGAATGTTTCACCGTGGTTTTCCAGCGATTTGTTCCAGAGATGGGATACGTAGGCTAACAGATCACCTGTTGCATGACTTCTACGAAAACCATACTGCTTATCATCAATAATTCGCGACATTTCCAAATAATCTATCAAATTGTAGTTAACATATTTTTCAAATATTTTAGCTAAAACCGACAGAATTGCAATTGGTCTATAATTGTTAGGATCTATCTTACTGCCTTTCTTTGGTATGGGTTGAACGCTGGCCAGCTTCCAAGAGTCGGGAAATATTCCGGTTTTATAAGATAAATAGAAAATTTTTGTTAAAATTGGAGCTAGTTGTCTAGCAAAATTTTTAAGAATGAGGGGTGGAATACCGTCGGGGCCAGCAGATTTGTTGATATTGATAGAAAGAAGCATTTTCCGTACAATATTGCAACGAAAAATAATTGGTTTCATTTTCGTTACAACTGGGGAAATGAGTGTAGGAGAATGAGAGGGTTCAACTATGTTTGAGTTTTCTGCGAAAATACGACCCAAAAGATCCGCTTTCTCTTTCGAGTCGCTCACGGGAATGTCATTCAGAACTAGGGTTGGAATAGAGGATCGAGTAAAATTGCTCTGGACTGATTTAACTGCCTGAAAGAAACTACGTGAGCCAGATGGGTGCTCGGCGAATTTCTTTGCTTTCTTCTGGATAAACGCGTCTTTGTCCAAGTCTATTTTGAATTTACTAATATTTCTGGCTTTCTTATAGGCTCTATGGGTTTCGGGAGTTTTATTAGCGTTATACGTCTTGAATGCTTTGCGTTTATTCCTTACTGCCTCATCAACATCCCGTGTGAACCAAGGCTCAGTTTTAGGAGTGATTAATCGATTTGGAATAAACCGCCGCATTCCTTCTTTTATGATTTCAGAAATTCTTATTACCGATGTGCTAGGATCTTGATCAACACAACAAATAGTTTTCCAAGGTGTTTCATCATAAAAGTTTCTCAGTCCCTCCCAGTCAGCGCGTTTATAGTTCCAGACCCGACGAGGATTTGCTTTAATTTGTGTCGGTGATGTGAATTGCACTATTGCTGATATTAGTAAATGGTCCGATGATCCCAGGGGTTGGTCAACTTTTGTCTTCGTAGTATCTGGTTTGTTTGTCAAAAAGAGATCCAGCAAATTATTGTTATGATGTGAATTGTCTGCGATTCTAGTGGGACACTCTATCATTTGCGTCAAACCGTGATAATCTGCGAGTATCAGTTCGGCTTGCCTTCCTACGTCGTCAGTGCGCGATGAATACTTAAGCCATTCTTTATTATGAATATTGAAGTCTCCAAGAATGACCAGTCTTGCTTTGGGGTAGTCCGTGGTAATCTTGTCTAGATTAGCCGATATTTTATCGAAAAAGGGACATCCTGAGGGAGAATTTGGGGATCTGTATAATCCTATTACAAACATAGTTTCATCAACACCTGAGATCTTCAGTGCTATAGAATTATGGTGCTTAGAGTTCAACTCGTAGGCCTTAATTCTCATACATGAAAGTGAATCTCGAAAAAATACACAGACACCATGTTTGTTATAAAAGGAATGTTCCAATTCGTAACTAGGTATCCGGTATTTATCGAGATCCAATTTCGATGCTTTGCCACTAACAATTGTTTCGGTAAGAAACAATATGTCAGGTTTATTTTTTTCGATGTAGTGATGAACCTCGTTTAGATTCGAATTGAGACCTCTTATGTTGGTGAAGTCAATGCTAAGCTGTTGGTTCACTCTGCTGCATTTTTGTTGAGACAAAGACTTACCCTTTGACATTGCAGGTATAGATACTGAAATTCGGCCAGGCCTAAATTTCAACACTACACAATACAAAAGAAACTGGGTATCTCTGTCACAAAAACACGATAGCAGGTTTCATGCAACAGGAGCTCGATAAGAGAAAAGCAAAAAAAAAATAAAATAAAAAAATGGGGACACACAAGACACTAACAAAATTGAAGAGTACAAATAAAGGGTTAAATTTGAAAATCTCACTAACAACCAAAACTAAATTTTACCTTCCCAGTTACCAAGCAATATTAAACAAATTTATGATTTAAAATAATAAATAAATTTATTACATCAAAACAATAAAAGGTAAAATTTTACTTGCCAATCTGGTAACAGCAAATATAAAATACCAAATAATTATCTAAAAAAAAAGAACAATCTCACCAATTATATAATTGTACGCCTCCGTTCTTTAACAACTTTATTTTCAAACACTTACACTAGCACAAACACTATACAATACACTTATTTTCGATTATTTGTTTTTTTTTTCCCTTTAAATAAACACTAACACAATCACTATGACATACACTTTTTTTTTTATTTTCGATTATTATTTTTTTTATTTGTATTTTTTCCCATAAAACATTTTTTTTACCTTCTTCGTCTGTTTCTGGTTGATGAATGATATATGATATGATTGTGATATAGTCGTACATTTTGAATTAATTAAAAATGCAACCATAATTTAATTTTTTGATCCAGTTTTATATTTTACCTATTTTACCAATTTTACCAATCTTACCGATAATTTTACGGTAAAATTACCATAAAAATATTTTACCGGTAAATTTACATCTCTAGTTGTGACACATATTGTAAACACTATAACAAAACACTTTTTATTTAAAAAAAAAAAATAAATAGGTAGGATGTATAGTAGGAGGTCTGGAAGACCGTGCAGGTCTGCCTGTTGGTCTTGCACGCCACATTCACCCACTGCTAGCTTGAGCTGGCGTGTCTCCTGTTGACGCAGTGAACCCTACTACCTAGTGCCATAAGCCTCCTTACTACGAAATTACGCCATGTTCATATATACTGTTACTTTAATATTATCACTTTATCCTGATTTGCACTCTTAAATAAGATTAGACACTCTTACCTCCCATGTACCCCTTCTACGTCATTCAGCCTTCGATTCTTTGTTCCTATCCGATTGGTGCAGAAACTACAGTCATTCCGATAACTAATCCATATACTTACCCATTATACTTATCCATTATACTAATCCATATAAATTATAATTGGATATTCGAACTATTACCTTGATGTGGTGCTATGTTTTTCAATACCAACAATTCTTTTCTTATCTTTTTATTTTTTCACCTTTAACGAAACTCAATAATACTTAGTTATCTTTTATTTATTTAAAAGTTAATTTCTTTACCCAAACATACAATTCTGTTTTTTTAAACAACTCAAGAATTAACATTAGTTACTATTTTTAACATAAATAAATACTCTAATTTTATTTCGGATTGGTTTTTGTGAACAATTAAACTTAAGTGCATATTGGAAATCACTTGAATTTTGCAATTCGAAATAACTTTTCATTTTATCTAAAATTCCTTTAGAAAATTTTTTTTGTGTTTTGTGTCAGGATTCAAACTACATTCATCAGAGACACATTCTTCAAATCCCGTGTGTTGTGTCTTACACAACTTAGCCAAAGCGGCGATGACGAAACATATTTTAATTTTGATGTTCAGATAATTTCTAAATTGAAACTTCATCATTTTTCATATTTACTTAAGTTGAATTTTTCATCTATGATTACATATTGAAAAATATGGACACAGCTCTGAGATATCAAAACTTCGGTCTAGGTTAAGGATTTTGATATAGTTTTCGGCAAAAAACTTTTATGAGGACATGCTTTTTAGTTTTGGGCAGCGATGTATATCAAACATAACTCTTTGTTAAAGTACAAGTATGTTTTTATCTCTGTTTAGAAATTTATTACAAAACTAACACGAAACATCAATACGTTGCCGGAAAATTATAACAGATCATATATTAACATCATTTAGTGAAAAGATGATACACTCAGCAAACTGCTCAAAAACCTCTCCATTTAGCATTTCGAGAAAATTTTACAAAATCACAAATTCATATTTCTTTCAAAATTCCAAAAATATTGTAAAAATTAAATAAAATCAAACTTTTTTAAAATTCCCTAAATATTCCAAAAATTAGAATAAAATCAAATATTTAAACTTTTTCTAAATTCCAATAATATTCCAAAAATTCTTAAAAACTCAAACTTTTTCCAAAATTCTAAAAATATTGCAAAAGTTATTACAAAATAAAAAATTGAAATTTTTTTCAAAATTCCAAAAATTATAAAAAAATCAAAAATTTAAATTTTTTCAAAATTCTAAAAATATTCCAAAAATTCTTACAAAATCAAAAATTAAAACTTTTTCCAAAACTCTAAAAATATTGCAAAAATTATTACAAAATCAAAAATACAAACTTTTTTCAAAATTCCAAAAATATTTTAAAAACTACTACAAATTAGAAAATTTCCATGTCCAATTTCATTTTAAATTACATATACGTCATAAAAACAGCTACGTTTTTTTTTCCAAAAAATTGTCTAAAAAAATAAATGAAATCATTTTTTGACACACTCGACATTATTTGTTTGACAAACTTATAATGCCATAATTCTCAATAATAATAATAAAATTTCATATTGTAAGTTTGTTTCGCCGGGAGTATATTTATTAATTTTTTCTTTTGTATTTCCTCAATTAAAACCCCCTTTTCAATTTATATTAATACTTGTTATTTAATTGATCAATATATTTCAGGCTAGGCCCATCTTCAGGATCATTATAAAAATAACAGTTATATCACAATTGAAATAAAATAATTAAATGACATTTATATAAAACAAAGTTTGATATATAAACTATGTGTAAGATAACTATGTTAAAATTAACTTCAAAAATGGTTGTCAAGTGGAATTTTTTGAAAATAAATAAAAAAAATTAATAAAATTTCATTTCAAACATATAATTAATTTTATTTTTTTCCAAAAAATTGGGTAAAAAATAAATAAAAATCTTTCATTTGACACACTTGACAACATTTTTTTGACAAACTTATAATGCCATAATTCTCAATAATAATAATAAAATTTTTTCAAAGAAATAATTAATTTTATTTTTTTTTTTCAAAAAATTGGGTAAAAAATAAATAAAAATCTTTCTTTTGACACACTTGACAACATTTTTTTGACAAACTTATAATGCAATAATCTAGATTTTGGTCTCACATACCAATCCCGACCATCAAAATTTCTCCAAATTCAATGTTCCTACTCGTAATCACTTAAAATGAACGTTTTTTAAGCTAAATATATGCAAATTTCCTTGTTTTGACACACTTGACGATTTTTTTGACACACTTCCGGTAGAGTTATCGAACACATCGTCCTTTCGGCTCTTTTCATTGAGCAAACCTATTTTTAGAAAAATTTTCCAAATTCGTCCAGCGGTTTTCTAGATTTCGTCGGTTGTGACGGCGGGACGGGCGGCCGGCAAACAGACATACATTTTTTTTTTGCTTTTTTAAAATCAGTAGGTCCTAAAACGTCGAGAAATGTCAAAAAAAGTGGGGGTAAGAATTTCACTTTGAGCTCATGAATGTAATACTTAGGTCTTTCAGACCGAAGTAATTGTATTTCTTTGGTATTTTTTGTATTAAATTTCTAGATATTACGATGTGTGAATTCATAGGATGAGAGAATATTTCGTCAACATCTCATTCAATATTCTCTAAGTTTATATTATTTATATTTTGTTTTCTAAATATTTTTAAAAATTTCTATAACTTCACTTTTATCAATTTTACTCCAAAAACAGCACAAAAACGATAATTTTTCCTCTTTAATATAGATAAATGTAAATTTAATATAGCTAAACTTTCTGCACTAAAATGGTTAATATCCAACACAAAATCCAAAAGTCCACTGTTGCAACACTAACATACCACAGCCAAATCAATATTCAACCAGCCAATTCAATATTCCAAAACCAACTTTCTGACTCAAAAAAAAAACAAATTAAGTTAATTTCTCATCGCACGAGCCAAATGAATATCGTCAGCATAAATTTTCTTTTACAAAACTAGTTATTTTGTAATTATCAGTTCTTTTTAATTTTTTCATAATCAGTGGGAAAACTAATTAATTTAATACTGATTTCCTGTGTCAAATTTACTTGTAAGAAAGAATAAGTGTGTTGCACACAAAATTGATTAAAAGTATTTGAAAACGTATATTTACATTTTCGAGGTAAGATATAGTATATTACTATAGGTAAATAAGACGGAAAATGGAAGTACAATTGACAAGGAATATCTTGCCCATTACAAGGATAGGATAGGAGAATAGGATCAGATTTTAAAAATAAAGACTCATTTCCCTCCATTTGCAACTCTTACATAAGAAGTATTCTTGAATACAATGCAACCATATGGAATCCACTCTATCAGATTCATAAAGTTGAGGTAGTGCAACGTAAGTTTACCCGGTTTTTAAACTTCAAATTAGTCAACCCAAAAGAGTCCTACTTAGACCGGTTTAAACGTTACAATCTAATGTCTCTGGAAACTCGAAGTACCTTTATTAAAGAAGTTGTGCTATTTAAACTAACCAGCCATCACAATGATTTTACTGCATTTTATACAATACCGACAACATGACAATTATAAACTGAGAAACCCGCTTTGTTTTCGTATAAACATCTTTGACAGCAATTTTCGTAATAACAAACCATATCAATAAGAATGCAATGTAACCATAATTCGAAATTTAACAACATTGATTTGTCTTCTCCTACTCTCACACAACTTAAATCAGGATGCCGATTATGGAATGCGATTCGCTTTGAAAGCGATTTTGCTTTATATTTTGTGTATGTGTATTAGTAACGATTTTGATCTAAAATCCATTACTTTTTGTAAAACTACTACGTTTTTATAAATTATTTTTAAACAAAAATTCGTTTGACGTTTCAACAGAATTGTTTGTTGTTACTTGTTTAACTTTTACAAAACTCGTCGTGTACTCTTTATATTGGGAATGAAAAGGCGTTTGGTGATAAATTAGAGAAATTAAAAGGAGGTTTAATTTATTAATATTCTCAGTTTTTGACATGGCTATTTGTTGACTCGACAGGTTTTATTTGTGGACTCGACAGGTAGAATGATCACATTGGGGATGGTTTTCAGGAAACTTATAGTTAATATTAAATATTGGTTATGAGAATCTTAGCTGTGGATTGATGGTTACAGTGGAAGAGTTGGTAGTCCTTGATAAAGATCCCTATTCTAAAATGAATGATGTCTATTTTTTAGTTCAGTTTGCCGATATGGATTGCTTGTTCTGTGTCGGCTGTAGATTGAAACATAGAAGATGAATAAAAAATAGAGAAGTAGAACGAATAGAGAATCAAGTTTTATGTTGAGAAATGGAATTGTTTGTTTGAACTTGTTAGATAATAAAAAAAGAAAGGGGTCATCACAAGGGGTCTGCATTGAAGTTAGGACTATTAGTTTGAAGTGCAAATGATGTGTGTGATTTATGAAATATGTATTGGTGATTTGTTGATTGTATTTGTTGTAGTTTCTGGAGAGTTCATCATTCTTTTCGAGTCAACGAAGTTTTGATACATCTTTTTATTTAAGGACTGGCAGAATTCGCCTATATAGGAATTAGTGGATTATTTATTTTATAGATTGCAATTTATTTTATAGATTGTTTTTTGTGTCTTGCAGTTTTTCTTCTTTGGTGTTAAATCTTTAAGCTCAGTAAACATGTTTTGGTAATATAGGTTTCTTGTAAGTATGTAATTTTGATTTTCTCTGCAGGAGTCAATCAAATATTTGATAGATTATTCACGAAGATTAGAGAGGTATATACTAAGTGGGTTTTAGACGTTAGTAGATCGGAACTGGATATATTAATGGGGAGACGATGGATTTGGGACGCTTTTGGGAGTTAGGACAAAATATTTTGTTCTCCCATGGTAAATTTGTTGATGTATTTGTCAATATAGTGTGCTGGGTAGTAATTTTGTCCTTGTAGTAATTCTTATTAAGGAATACTGTTTCAGACTTGCTTTTCAGTTTTTGGGAAACAATAACGGTGTTAAAGTAAATACTTGATAAAACCTCGTGTTGGCGTTTACTGATCAGTGAATACATAAACAAATTTATGAATTAAGTTTCTTGAATTGAGAAAAAGACTAATTCGAAGGATGATAGAAAAATGTGACAGCATGTTTTGGATTTTTCTCAGAGAAAAACTCCATTTCTTTTATGTGTGTTTCAGACTGGATTAGGACCATCATCATCAAAGCCATTATTCTATTCGAAGTTTATTCGAAGTCTTTGGCAAATATGCTATTCACTACACCTTCAAGACATTGTATGTGTAGTATAGAGTTGTTTGGTGTATAACTCCAATGAGGTGTATACTATCAATGAATGCACGCATATAATAACTAGCTTGCATTTGCAAAAAAAAGAATGGCATCTGTTTGGATACCCAGCGACTACTTCCAACCTCTACAATGAGTGTTGGAAAACTCTTTGTAAGATAGCGCAACTCAACAACATCACACTGCGGTGGGTTCCAGGCTATAATGGCATTTCAGGCCAGTCATGGAATTCATTCAGTCATTCCATGTGGTCATGGAATATTCAGGCTCAGAACCCGCCTTGGGGTTATCTAAAACATTTGCCTTGTCATATATATATTACAGAAATATTTTAATAAATTTTGTAAGGTGAATTTTTTTTCAAAATTTCTCTGCTTTTTCAAAAAATTGCCATAGTCCCCAATTATTTGGCATTATGTGGAAAAATAATTATATTATAAGACTATGGGGAAAAATATAAAAAACAAGGGGAATATCAACTATCCAAACCCCTATTATATTTTTATAATAAATTATCAAAAGATAATATTTTACCAAGTTACTATTTTTACCAAAAAAGACCTACCTTTACCTTTAAACACAAAAAAAAACTAAAAATCTATCAAGTAGCTCATAAGACACATTGAATTGAACATATACGAAACCCGTGGGTTTTTTAAAACTGCTCCGAGATATAAAGAGATAACCATTCGCGACAAAAAAATTTTCTTCTACGAAATGGTTTTGTTATTCTCTTTTCAACAGTAAAAAATTTAAACCAATTCAAAAATGTGTGGCAACTCGATGTAATAAAAACGTGATTTATGCTAAACTCATGAACACATCTAGAAGTTGCATCTATAAATATGTATTACCAAAGCGTGAAATTCTGCCAATCTAAATCATGGATTTAATATAGAAAAACTTTAAATTTAGTGCAGAGTAACACAATTAGCAGTAAGTTGAAAGCTGAACAATCTAGCGAATTATTTTTTAATCGTTTGTTTAAACGAAGCAGTCAAGCACGACCCCTTTCTTTTTTTATTATCTAACAAGTTCAAACAAACAATTCCATTTCTCAACATAAAACTTGATTCTCTATTCGTCCTACTTCTCTATTCATCTTCTATGTTTCAATCTACAGCCGACACAGAACAAGCAATCCATATCGGCAAACTGAACTAAAAAATAGACATCATTCATTTTAGAATAGGGATCTTTATCAAGGACTACCAACTCTTCCACTGTAACCATCAATCCACAGCTAAGATTCTCATAACCAATATTTAATATTAACTATAAGTTTCCTGAAAACCATCCCCAATGTGATCATTCTACCTGTCGAGTCCACAAATAAAACCTGTCGAGTCAACAAATAGCCATGTCAAAAACTGAGAATATTAATAAATTAAACCTCTTACTCAGGAATTCTAGCACGCACAGTTCTAAAACGTGACTTCACAAACTCACTACAAACTAAAAACAATTCAGTATTATAAAAGAACTAAATGAAAAATGATGCATCAGCGTCCGCACTAAAAACATGTAATAGTAACCAGCCGAACGGTCTCTTAAAAATACACGCATCTAAAACACCGATAATACCCATCATATCCTACATAAGTACACTAGGGTACTCTATCCCACATTTTCAAACACATTTCTTCAAACATTTTTAACGTAAAAAACTTTTATGCCCTTAA
This sequence comes from Diogma glabrata, assembly GCA_963693315.1. Taxonomy (NCBI): domain Eukaryota; kingdom Metazoa; phylum Arthropoda; class Insecta; order Diptera; family Cylindrotomidae; genus Diogma; species Diogma glabrata. The sequence goes on along the minus strand of OY856187.1, from coordinate 256,207,240 downwards.
ACAAAATAAGACTCCACTTATTTCAACACAATGAATTAATCTCCTTTTAAGTAGTAACCCTCCCCACTAACCATACTATGAGCATATTCTACATCTACGATATCATTTAGAGTCTGAACAATTTCCAAAATGATTATAAAACAATCAACAAATAAATTAAAATAAATATAAGTTAAATATAAGTTTTTTAAATTTGCTCTCTTAATTTTTTTAACCTAAAAGTTTTTAACCTTGTAACATCTTATGCACTTTTCTCACATAAGCAATATGAAAATACTACCTCAAAAGGTAATGTTTATTTGACAGCGTACAGTGAAAATTATTGCCTAAATAAAAATATCCACAAAAAATTGGTCTACTTTCATTTCATTATTTTTTACTATTTACTAAAATGAAAATTAATTACTAATTACTTTAATTACTTCTAATTACTTTAATTACTAATTATGAAAAATTTTGTGTTTGTACACAAAAGTTTTTGAAAGCGATTGCGATTTTCATTTATTTATTTTTTTTTAAAGACGCGAATACAAAATAACTTAATGATATATAATTTAAATTACAAGTCAAATAAATTATTTCTGGACAATGCATCATGAATTTTAAATATAAGTATTATTTTAATATCTAGGAAATTAATTTTTAAAATTCAAACATTTGTAATTTTTATATATTTTAAATTATTGATTTATGCTATACAGTATAAAAATTGAAATTTTATTATATTTAATTTGATAATTTATATTTTTTTTTTTTTTTTAATTACATTTATCCTAAAATTTTTATATTATTACGTTTTCTTTTTTTCTCTTTTTCCATGTAACTTTGTTTTTTTTTATTGTTTTTAATTTTTTATTTTATTTTTTCTTTTTTATTTCTTTTTTTTTATTTATTTTTATTTTATTTTATTTTTATTTTATTTTATTTTTTATTTTTTCTCTTTTTGGTTAAATCGCATTCCATAATCGGCATCCAGAACTCAAAATTGTATTTTAAAAATAACTATCTATATGCTAACTATAACTAACTAAAATAAATAACATCTTCATCACTTTCATACTGTAAACAAATTATTTTGCATTCAAATTCAATAACCGTTGCCTTATGAATCACATCATTAACAACAAAAGTAATAAAACATTTAACACTACATAATATCTATAAAATTAGTAAAACAAAAGTCTTAATATCTAAATAAAATATTATATGCATGCATCAATAAACAAATAGAAGAATGAGAAGGCGTCCATTTATTGGGAGTCACAATTTCCAACGGCTCACTCTGAAACGATTATATAATGTCAATAGATTTAAAATACATTTATTCGTCCCTGTATGTATAGTATCGCACTGTTGTATGTATGTAAAGTATTGTTGTATTTTTGAGCGTTTAAATCGTACAAATGGAATACTTTACCCGAATCATTAGTCATTAACCATAAAAGTTAAAAAAAGCGTTCATCAACGCCATAAAACGACCCAGGTCCCACAACAACATAAAAATGTTGTTGTGGGACCTAGGTCTTAAAGGGCATCTATTTGTTGTTGTGACATATTGCAATTCCATAACATAATTTTTTTTATTAAAAAAAAAACTTCGTTAGGCACTCGACACGCTCAGTTTAAAGTTTTTTAGCACTATTGACGAAGAATCAAAGCATTGCGAAGATATACTTAATGGTCTAAAAGCTATCCTTAATGGTCTAAAAACTACCCTTTCAAAGCGTTCAGTCGCCAAATATCAACTTACTTGCTGCGGATAGCATTTTCAAAATTTTGTTCACAAAATTGGTGAGTGAGCACACCGAATTGGGCGACGAGTTTTAATCCAGCCTAAAACGAAAACTAACCGATCGTAAATCTGGCCTTTATTATCTGGCCTTAAATATTTGCACGATCCGGTAAACAGATTTTTCATACACCTACAAATTAAAGTGTTACTTTATTACTGTAATTTGCGGTCGTAAAGTGTCCCTTTTTAACGCTATATTTTGTTGTCATAACGATGTCCAAAAAGTAAAAAACATTTGAATTTCTATAAATATTAAAAAAAATATATAATTGTTTATCAAAGCAACCTTTTCAACTATTTCAAACCATTTCAACCAATTCAAAATTTCATAATCCAATCAAAATATTTGTTATATTTTGTTGTCATAGTTATACAATTTGTTTGAAAAAATAATAAATATTTTGGTCAAAGGTTACCAGTCCAACATATATATTTTGATTTTTATTTATGCAAAATTTTAAGTTTGATTTAGATTACACAATTGTTTTTATGTTTTGCTTGTGGCGAATAAAAAATAATATATGACGCACGGATGTAAGCTGTTTTGGACTTAAAGTGGGTGCAAATATCCACTGACGCTTCGATTTGCAAACTCCACATACGTCCAAAAACTTTAGTTTTACGTCCTTGCATTATAATCTACTATTGTGACCAATCTGAATTATGCCAAACGTGTTCAAAAACAGAATTATATTAAGAAATCAAAACGTACTTAGTTCGTCTCTTTTTTATTCAAACATGCAAGAAGAGCTAGCAGTGTCTGATTTTAAAGATGCAGCCATGTCAATCAACGTCGATATGTATAGAGAGTGACGTACAAAAAATTACACTTTTTTGACAATAACGCACCCAAAGAAGAATAGTGTCTCTCTCTCTCTCTGGCGTTTACATCCCATGGAGGGATTTTGCCGTCTGTGCAATCAGCTTCCAATTATCTCGTTCCATGACCAGTTGACCCCAATTTCGACATCCTATATCACGAAGGTCTTGGATGATGTCATCACGCCAGCGTTGTCTAGGTCTTCCTCTTCGACGAACACCAGCTGGTTGTTGTTGGGACGCTTTTTTTATCATTCTATCCGATGGAGCCCTTTCTACATGACCAAACGATCTAATCCGGTTGGATTTAATGAATCCGATTTAATCGCAGCCTCCAAGAAGCTGTCTGATTTCATGATTCATTCGGATTCTATACTGATCTTCTACTTTACATGGACCATAAATTGTTCGTATGACCTTCCTCTCGAAAGTTGATAAAATTCTACAATCGGAGGAAGACAGTGTCCAGCTTTCACTTCCAAATGTAAGCACAGGTCGGATTAATGCTTTGTAAAGTGTGAGTTTACACGACCGCGAAAGATGTTTTGATCGCAGAAGTTTTGAGTATGCGTAGAAAACTCTGTATGCGGCAGCAGAGACACGGGCTTTGATATCTGCCTGCATGTCATTTGACGATGTTATTACAGACCCGAGGTATTTGAAGTTTTCCACGCGTTCCACTTCATAGTCGCCAGTATCCAGATTTCCGGGAGGTATGTTCTTGGATGTTGTTAACACTTTGGTTTTGCCGGTGTTGATGCATAATCCAAGTCGTTTAGCATTTCTGAGAGAGACTATCAAGCTGAGAGAGACTATCCTTAATATCGCTTGTTCTACGTCCGAGAAGCACAATATCATCTGCGTAGCCAAGAACTTGACTAGATTTGTTATATATGCAGTTTTGTGTCTCAATTCGGCTTTTTCTTATCGCGTACTCCAGCGCCAAATTAAACAGTACGGGCGCGAGTGCATCACCTTGTCGTAAAAAACCCATTGAAATTAAATCTAAAAATATGGAGGGGATGAAATCTCACAGCTCTGAGATATCAAGACTTCTGTTTTGGTTATGGATTTTGATATAGCTTTCGGCATAAAACCTTTATGAGGACATTGTTTTTAGTTTGGGGCAGCAATGTATATGCCGGCCGGCAGACAGACATACATTTTTTTTTTTTTAGAATCAGTAGGCCCTAAACCGTCGAGAAATGCCAAAAAAGTGGCGGTAAGAATTTCACTTTTCGCTCATGAATGCAATATTTAGGTTTTTTTAAAACCAAAGTAATATCCCATATAGGTGACTGTAGATGCCGATTGGTCTGCTGTTCTTGAAAAAATTTCAATCGTAAATTTCAGTTTCAAACCGATAGGAATCTGATGGCGGAAAAATATGATAGGTTACGATTGGTGTTACACATGGAATGTGCGATAGAAAATGTTTAGTTTGTTTATGTTTATGTTTGTTTAAATGTTTAGTTTTACCAAAAAATTTCAATCAAAAACTTCTGATTCAGAACGATTAACAACGATAGAAATTCTATCGTAAAAACCCATTGAAACCAAATCTGAAATATCCCATAGGTGACGGTAGACTGAAAAAATTTCAATCGTAAATTTCAGATTCAAGCCGATAGGAATCTGATGGCGGAAAAATACGAAAGGTTACGATTGGTGCTACATATGGAATTTACGATAAAAAACTATTCAAAACTTGTTCAGTTTTACCAAAAAATTTCAAGTCGTGATCTTCAGATTTAAAACGATTACGATAGAAATTCTATCGTCAAAAAAAATTTGAAACCGAACAGTAAAAAATCTTATAGATAACCAGTGGCGAAGCGTCGGTATAGACACACTAGACAGTGTCTACCCAAATATAATATAAATATGAAACTTTATTTTCATGTTGTTCGCATAATGTCGACTTAATACTATTTTGTCAAACGTTCAAAGAAAATCATTAAGCTTAAATACAGTAATTAGAACAAAAACAATTCAGCTATGCTCCTGAAACTTTAATACAAACGTTTCCCAGTTTCATACAAACAAACAAAATGTTTCTCACAGTAAACGTTTCAAATTATGACTACCGTAATAAGCAATAGCAACAACAACAAATTTTCAACTTTTGTTCCTTCTTGGATAGACAGTTTTGTTTATGTCTATTTCTGTTTATATATTTTGTTTCCAAATTTTTTGAGAAACATATTATGGAAAACATTTTTGACAAAACTTGTAATTATTAGTTAGATGTTTCTTGAG
>OY856187.1:256174130-256202170 GCA_963693315.1 Diogma glabrata | reverse complement strand
AATATATATATATATATATATATATATATATATAAATGTATATACATATATATTTTTTTTTTTTTTTTTTTTAATAAAATGTGTTGTGTAATAGGGTTTAGAATATGTGTCACAACAACACATAAATACCTTTTAAGACCTAGGTCTAGACCTGGGTCCCACAACAACTGGCGTTCTGAGGTGTAGATTAACGCTTTTTTTAAACATCTGTGGGTTGAAGCCACCTGAGACTAAGTGTTCCGGCAAACTATTCCATTTGTACGCAGTTCGGACAAAGAAGTCTCTCTGCGATCTGCCAGTATGACAGCGCGGGATCTTTACCGTTTCACTGGTTGAGGCAGCCGATTGCCGAGTGGAACGGGGGTAAGAATAAGTTTGAGGCATGATGCTGCTGATTTCATCTAAGCACTGCTGATGACGATATTTGTAAAAAACAACGAGGTCAGCAACAGTGCGACGATGTTGTAGGGAATCAAGTTGTGATGTCAAAGTTCGATCACCTACAATTCGTATAGCTCGCTTTTGAACAGAGTCCAAGAGGGCCAAGATGGAAACAGAGGCAGCACCCCAAACTTGACAGCAGTACTCCATACAGGGACGAATATAGGACTTATAAACATGGAGCAATTGGTATGGAGTGAAAAATTTTTTGCATCTATTTAGGAGGCCGAGTTTTTTAGACGCGCTTTTTGCCATCGCCATTACATGATCGTTCCAGAGTAGGTCATTTGAAACTGTGACACCCAATAAACGAATGTTTTTACATTCACCTATTGGTTCATCACACATACTAAATAAAATATCTTTGGGGAACTCGGTCTTTAATCTGGAAACAATCAACAGCTGTGTTTTGGTGGAGTTGAAATTGACAAGGTTTTGGTCACCCCAGTCGGCGACTTTATTCAGGTCTTTGTTCACGTTTATGGCAGCGTCTCTCCGGGCAGGATTAATTCGTTCGTGCATTTTACCTTTTGAAGGAAGGGGCTCGAACGACTTGTGCAGAGTACTATCATCTGCAAAACTATTTATTGGGTTGCTGGTGATTTTCAACAATTCGTTGATATAAATCAAAAATAGGGTTGGGGACAATACTGAGCCTTGGGGTACACCAGCGTTAATTAGTTTAGACTCAGAAGAATATCCGTCTAAGGTTACCGAAATGTATCGGTCGGATAGAAAATTTTGAATCAGCTTCACAACATTGGGATGAAAACCGTACGCAACGAGCTTGTTGATTAAGTTGGCATGCCAGACTCGATCGAATGCCTTGGAGATGTCTAAAGCGATAACGTATGTTTCACCACCTTTATCAAGTATGCTGTTCCAACAATGCGCTACATAGTTTAATAGATCGGTAGTTGATCTTTTGTTTCGAAAACCGTATTGGCTGTCGGATATTAAATGATTTTCTTCCAGAAATTTTGAAATATGTGTATTAATATAATGCTCATAGACTTTGGATAGGACCGATAGTAAAGCTATTGGCCTATAATTTGAGATATCGGATCTTGGTCCCTTTTTGGGGACGGGCTGGACATTTGCCAACTTCCAGCACGAGGGAAATATACCAGATTTGTAGGATTGGTAGAATATTTTAGTTAAAGTTGGTGCAAGTTCTTTGGAAAAGGTTTTTAAAATAATGGGTGGAATATTGTCCATTCCTGATGCTTTGTTGATGTTTAACCCCTTTAAAAGTTTAGCGACTATTTTGGGTTTGAAGTGAAGTTCATTCATATTAACTCCTGAAGACTGGATTTGGGGTATTTCTTTAGGAGTTTCCAAAACAGTGGAGTTCAGAGCAAAGCGTTCAGCGAACAAGTTAGCTTTTCTTGCGGGATCATTGACGATTAAATCACCATCAATAATAGGGGGAATAGAAAATTTTGTACCAGAATTTAAAGAATTAATGGCACTGTAGAAACTCTTGTCAGAAACAGACATAGACGTAAGTTTTGAGGCTTTCGCTCTGTCAATTTCAGACTTTTCGTTTGAGATAATCTGATTAGATATTTTGTTGGCCTTTAGATATTGGGATCGATTAGTGGGAGTTTTGTTATGAATCCAAATATTAAATGATCTACGTTTGTTTCTAAGTGCCGTTTTGGCAGCTTTCGAATACAAGTATTTTTGTTTGGGTTTTACTATGGAGAAAGGGACAAATTTATTTATAGCAAATTGGATGGTTTCTGTAAAGTTTTGAGCAGAAACATTTACATTGTCAGTGTAAAAACAATGACGGTCGAAAGGGAAACCATGGAAAAAATTTTGAAGACCACTCTTATCCATTTTTGAGTAGTGAAATATTTTACGGGGTTTGGGAGCTGTAGTTTTAAGTAAATCAGTTTTGATAACTGATGAGATTAAATAATGATCAGAATTTCCAATACTACCTTTCGCAACATCGACACTCGTAATATCTGGCATTGTGGTAAGATAGAGATCTAGTAGAAAACTATTATCACCGCCATTACGGGGAGTGAAAGTCGGGCTTTTAACAATTTGGAATAGGCCCTGAGACGCGGCAAAAATTTCTGCCAGTTTTCCACTATTGTCAACATCGTCGGTCGATTTGGAGAATTCCAACCATGATTTGTTGTGGACGTTGAAGTCACCGGTAACGATAACTTCACAATTAGGGGACTTTGCTCTAATCTCGTCCATAATTTTTGTCAGTATATTAAAAAAGTTTGGGTTACGTTTGTTGGGGGACCGGTATATATATATATATATATATATATATATATATATATATATATATATATATATATATATATATATATATATATATATATATATATATATATATATATATATATATATATATATATATATATATATATATATATATATATATATATATATATATATATATATATATATATATAGAATTTTTTAAACTACTAACACTAATTATCATATTTGATTTGATCAGATTTTGATATTTGTCATTTTCCACTTCATTTTTTAAATATCTTAAAATATCAAGTAGCCTGGAAGTTTAGTCTCATACAAATAAAACGAGGAATGGGATAGGAATGGGATTATTATTTGTTTGTGTTCTTTTCTTCATTTCAATTAAAAATAAAAGAAAATTTGTTATTATTAACATAGGTAATTTTTTATTATTATTATTGACCTAGGTTGAGAAGAATTACTTCTCATTGGGACATTCGAGTAAATAATGACGATTTTCTCAAGTTAGTAGTTAAAAAAATTTTTTTAAATGTTTCACTATCATATTTTTTTTTTAAATAAAAAACGTTGTGTCATAGGGTTTACAATATGTGTCACAAAAACACACAAATGCCTTTTAAGACCTAGGTCCAGACCTAGGTCCCACAACAACCTGCGTTCCAAGATATTGATGAACGCTTTTTTAAACCTCTGCGGATTGAAGCCACCTGAGACAATGGACTCCGGCAAACTATTCCATTTGTATGCAGTTCGAACAAAGAAGTCTTTTTGCAATTTGCCAGTATGACAGCGTGGGATCTCGACCAGTTGACTGTTTGCGGTAGCTGATTGCCGAGTGGAATGGGGGTAAGAATAAGTTTAAGGCATGATGCTGCTGATTTCATCTGAGCACTGTTGATGACGATATTTGTAAAAAACAACGAGGTCAGCAATAGTGCGACGATGTTGTAGGGAATCAAGTTTTGATGTCAAAGCTCGATCACCCACAATTCGTATAGCCCGCTTTTGAACAGAGTCCAAGAGGGCCAAGATGGAAACAGAAGCAGCAAACCAAACTTGACAACAGTACTCCATGCAGGGACGAATATAGGACTTATAAACATGGAGCAATTTTTTTTTTATTGGAGGGCCTTGAGACTTGCAGTTCAAGTAGCACTGCGACCTGAAGGTATATTGTGCTTACCCTGATTGTTTTATTAGTCAGTCATCGTCTGAGCCGTTACTGGTTGTATTCTGTCATCCAAGTTGAGACTTTTAATAAAATTAATTAGCTCAATTGGAGTGACGTTTTGTGGTAATGGAAGTGTTAGTGTTCTATGACCAAGTTGGTTGTATCTGTGCCAAGAGAGTTCAGGACAGCTGCAGATGACGTGTTCCATCGTTTCCACGTCCAAGTAGCAGAATCTACACCTGTCGGAAACAACAAGGCCCATTTTGTTAAGATGGTGGTTTAAAGGACCATCTCTCTTAGAGAATCTCTGTTTAAGTCGATTGTTTTTAAGGGTGAAACAGGGAGGTTACCTAGAAACTTTTTAGAGTGTACTAGTCCCTCTCTGCTTCTCTATAATTTAGCATTTTGTTCCTGTTCCCATGTTTGAATTGTGCTTTTGAGCGAACTCTTGGCCATTCCGAAGCATGGTTCCGGTCCAACAACCTTTTTATCGGCCCCTTGCTTTGCTAAAGCGTCAGCGATAGCATTTCCTTGTATTCCTGTGTGGCTAGGGGCCCACACAAGTGTTACTTTATTATTGCAGGAGAGTTTGAGTAGATTTTGGTAGCATTCTTATACCAGTTTTGAATTAAAGCGGGTAGATTTTAGTGCCAAGAGTGCTGCTTGGCTGTCAGAGATAATGTATATGGGCCATTTTCACCAAACGCTTACATTTCAGATTAAAAATTTAAAAAAAAAAATTAATATTTCATTTAAAAATAATTACAGGTGCTAAGACCAAGGTTGGGACTATATAGAGAAGTAGATAGACGTACACTTTTTTGTATCATTTAGCATGTAGATGCTGTCGCAACTTGGGCTACATAGCAAATTGTCAAGTCCGTTACCATACACAAATCGTAAAAATTCATACTTAATGTAGGAAAAAAAAATTTTTAATTTTCAAAATCAACTTGCGTTAAGGTGATATATATTCCCAAAGTTGAAAACAGGCAATGGATCAGTTTTGCTTTTTTTAAATTAAAATTGGAGGCAAAAATTACCCTAGAATTTTAAAATATTAAATTATTTTGAAGAACTTTTCTAAATAAAGCAAGTATATATTTATTTAAAGTATTTACTTTCATTTGGATTATATTTGTCTTTCTTGGTTGAAAGAGAATTGCAATTTAAAAGATAAAAAAAAGTTAATTAATATATATGAATACCAATTAATATTGAAAACTATGCGGTAACGGATTTGACATTTGGTAACGGATTTGACTAAAACCTTTACCAAATGTCAAAATCGTTACTAATGTATTTTAATAATATTTTTGATGTCAATACTTACATGCTGTTATACCGATTTTCGAAAAAAAACTGCGAGCTATTTTGAGTTTTCCTTATTTCAACCGCGTTAATGTATTTTTTCCTTTTTTTTTGTGCCGTATCGTCAAAAATATTTTACAAGCTCAGTCGTTCTCAAACATCAGTTAAGAATTCTTTTAAAATAGTAAAGTGTAAAGTTAAATTTATTTGAATGGCGTCTCAAGAATTTTCAAGTGTAAAATAGTCCAATTTCATTTTGTTTTATTTGTGGTATTTGCATAATACATTCTGCTAAAAAAATCACTTCATATATAAGAATTACATACCTTCATTACTTCGGCATAAAATTGAATGAAAATAAGCACCGTGGATGCCGAACAATAGTTATGTCAACTGCAACTGAACACATTTAAGATGCTACAATAGAGAAAATGTTCATTTAACGTTGTAACGTTGTGTAACCACCAGGTTTTGACCATAAGTTGCAATTTTAACTCGAAAATCTGTATAACGTCTTATATAAATCAATTATGTTGCAGAATTTAAATTATTCTAAGTAAACCCTTTTTTTTTTTTAAATTTTTAGTTTTGACTTTTTTTGGGAAAACCTGAATAACATGGTGCATCCTGCACCAAAATTCGTGTTTTTTAACTTAAAAGAAAGAATATTGGCTATTAACTGTAGGCTTCAAGAAATTAAAATTATTTACAATCATTGTTTGTTCACAATTTTTGGCGTTGAATATGGAAAATTTTTAAAAAAACATAAATTTTTGATTTTTTTCAACTTTTTTCGAGTGTTACTTCCAGAATCCTTGATGGATTTTTACAAAAAAATAGCTCAAAATGTTTGTTAGTATTTTTACTATGCATTTCTATCATTAGTATATTAAATTTGCTTGTTTTGTAAAATATGCGATCCAAAAACCGGAATAACCCGTTTGTTCAAAGAAAAAATTAGTTTTCGGCAAATATCTAAAAAACAAGAGCTAACCTAAAAAAATTAATATGATATCCGTGTTCAGCAGATCAAAATCGATAAGAAAAGTTGGGTTTTATTTAGGAAGATTTTTCTTGTAAACTAGTGATAATATATTTGTCAGTTTGTTATATTCTGTCAATTCCGTTACCAACCACATGGTAACGGACTTGACTGGTAACGGACTTGACATTAACACTAAAACATTAAAAAAAAGCCAGATCTGCAAAAAATAATTATTAGCGAAAAATAGAATCACCTTTAAAACCTGTCCAATAAATAATATCAAACTGAAAAAGTATAAAAAATACTACGTTAGTTTCAAAAATAATGGTAACAGACTTGACAAAGAATAAAAATACCAGCTTTGAAGAAATCCTATTCTTAACACTACTGCAATTCTTCTGAACCGAAGAATACAAAATGGCTTAAAAAGATGCTTGACTAGTTTAGCAATAATTCTGTATATGTGCTATCTTCCGGTGATAAAAATTTGAACTATTTGTTGTCAAATTAATTACATGGTAACGGACTTGACAAAATGTGGGAGACATCCTTTTTTTAGTAATATCATAAAATAAAAAATCATTTAATTAATTTTTTACTAAAAATGTTCAATATATATAGATTATATTTAAAATAAACAACACTGTTTATTTTAAAAAGCTGAATTATTTAACAAAAATAAGAGTCAAATTTCATAAAACTTGAAGGGGACAAGCATTTTTCCAAACTTTTACATTTAAAACCTTTTATTTCTTAAAACATTTTGATATCTTTTTTTATTTTTTTAGGCTACAAATATTTAACACAGTCTCCTCTATATAAAACATTGCTTTAATTTAATTTTAAAGATTAATTTATGTTAAATATTTCTAATTTCTATTTTTACCTCTGGGACAGCAAATGTAAGCAAATTTTGAAAATGGTCCATATTTCAATATTTTGGTATTTTCTTTCAGCACATAGCAAAGCGTATCTGCTAATAGCGAAAATTCGGATTGAAATATGGTTGTTGTGGTGCCTGGGGCAACCGTTTGCTTTGTTCTAGGACCAAACACTCCTGTTCCCGTGCCCATATTGGTGCGAGAGCCATCTGTGTACCAGAAGCTGGAGTTATGTGGCAGTGACCGTATGTAGTTTTTAATACGATCTCTGGCCAATATCTTGACATCAAAGTGCCTGTCTAAATCTATTGTTTTTGGCATACAATCCGAAATATGGTATGCATTTCAGCTTGTAATTCAGAAAGGATTTTAAGGTGTCCGGTTAGATTACCCCGCTTAAACCCTTCTGTGAGCTGCAGTCTATGAACGCTCAACACCGCTACAGATTTTACATGTAGGTGCAATGGAAAAAGCTTTAGAAGAATTTCCATTGCTGACGTTGGTGTGGTTTTGAAAGCACCTGTGGCACTAAGACACACAAGCCTTTGTATTTTTGTAAACATATTTTGAGCTGTTATTTGGCGCGTTTTTGGCCACCAAACTAAAGAGCATATGTTAAAATTGGTTTAATAAAACTTTGGTGCAACCAAAGTATCATTTTTGGGCTAAGACCCCATGTTTTCCCAAACAGGTCTCTGCATGTGAAGAAAACTTTGTTTGCCTTATCGGAGATATATTTCAGGTGTGAGTTCCAGGTTAGTTTGCTATCCAGAATCACAACACAAATATCTAACCTCTTTTGTTGTTTGTATTAGATCGCCGTTTAGAACAGGAGAAATGAAATTAAAGTTTCTCCTGTTTGTGAAAACGACAATGCATGTTTTTCGTGGGTTGATCGACAGTCCAAATCTGTTGCACCACTTTGATACAATATTAAGAGCTGTCTGTGTTCGACCAGCGGCAATGGAGTCATGTTTCCCTCTAACTATGACTGCCAAGTCGTCGGCATAGCCTACAGTGTTGAAGCCGGAATCATTTAGCTTAGTGAGGAGCTCATAAGCCACCATTAGCCAAAGCAGCGGAGAGAGCACGCCCTCTTGCGGGCAGCCTCTAGATGCAGTAACAGTCACTGAATAATCACCTAGTGTAGCCGTTATCTTCCGACTCTGTAGCATCTTGATAATCCACGCAATGATAAGCGGGTTTATATTTTTCTTTGTGGCCATTTCAATAATTGCATTGAAGTGGACATTGTGAAAGGCTCAATGTATGTCCATAAATGTACAAACAAGTGCCTCCTTATAGTTTAGGGTGCTCTCAATTTCTTTCACCATTTTGTGCAACGCCGTTTCAGTAGATTTCCCAGTCTGATAAGCGTGCTGGCTAGAGTTGAGAGAGTTTTGTTTCAGACATACATGACGGATGTGATAATCCAACATCTTTTCCTTTGTTTTTAATAGAAAAGATGTAAGACTTATGGGTCTGTATGATTTGGCTTCATTTGGTTTTTTTTCCTGGCTTAGGTATAAAAACAACTTTGGTTTCTCGCCATATCTGAGGAATGTAAGCAAGGCGAAAGCTTGCTTTGAACAAACGCATGAGATATGGAAGAATGATTGTTAGACCCTTTTGCAGAAATACCGGAAAAATTCCATCACCTCCTGGAGATTTATATGGACCGAAGGATTCTATAGCCCATCTCACTTTGTTGGGGGTGAAAATTGTGTTGATTTAATGATCTGCAGTCCTTTTAGTTGCAGGATCTAGAAGACGTACGTCTTCGTTGGCATTATCTTCCGTGCTCCATTCTATTGAGCCCGGCAAGTGGGTTTGAAGTAAAGTATCTAGTGTCTCAATACAGCTGGTGGTATACGTACCACTTGGTTTGCAGATTGAGCCTAGAGGGTTTGTGTGATCAGACGACATCAATTTTCGGAGTCGAGCTGCAGCAGGCAGATTATCTATCGTATTGCAGAGCTCTTTCCAGCTATTTCTTTTTGATTGTCTGAGTTCTTTATTATAATTGCTTAGAGCTACTCGGTACTCTGTCCAATTATTTGTTGTTTTTGCTCTGTTAAAGAGCTTGCGAACTTTATTCCTTTTCCTCTCCAAGTTACCATTTCACCAAGGTACATCTCTGCATCTTTTGGATTGAGTTATTGGAATATTAAGGTTGTATGCTTCAGTGATAATTTCTTGTAAATTATTTGCTGCAGAGTCAAGCTCAAATCTAGAGTTGATACTGCCGCAACTACTTACATTATCATGAAGATATGTTGTGTAAAGTTCCCAGTTGGTTTTTCTTGGGTTTCTAAAGTACTGGATGCTCTTTGGGTAGTGTTCTATGTTGAAACATATATAAGCATGATCAGACATAGAAGCTTCCTTCGAAACGTGCCAGTTCTTAATATGGTTAGTAGTGTTTATGTTAGTTAAAATAAGGTCAAGGACCTCGCCTCTGATTGCGTTTCTAAAGGTAGGCTCACTACCTTTGTTTGCAATAAACATATTGTTTGTATACAAAAATTGAAGCAGACGCTCGCTTTTTGTGTTAATGTACCTACTTCCCTACACGTTGTGATGAGCGTTAGCATCACACGCTATTATGAGGTTATAGTGGTTATTGTTGCAATACTCGATGAGTTTCTCTACCACTTTTGGTGGTGTCTCGTCCTCATCCCCCGGGAAGTATGCAGAAGCTAAAATGAATTTACGAAATCCACCTTGAGGCAGATGAATTTCTATCTGGACCGTTGTAAGATCTCTACAGATAAATTCATTCAATGGAAATATTTTCAGATGTTTGTTGAAGAGAATCGCGGTTCGCGGTCTTTCCACATCTGAAAAATAGATCAGTTTTGTATTTTTGTTTGACGATAGACCTTTTATTCTTTTACTGTCTGCCCACGGCTCCTGTATAAACGCAAGATCGTGAGCATCCTGTTGAATTAACCGGTTCAAATTAACTGAGGCCATTTCTGATCTGCGAAGATTAATCTGAACGCACTGAACGCACTTAAATTAGGTACTAGTGATTTGTGTCTATATCGTACAGGTCTTCTGTCTGACTTAGAGTAAGCTGGTGAATCAGACATTACCATAGAGTCAGACATGGTGTGTGTACTATCCGAATAAGGATAAGCTAATAAATCAGGCATGATCCTAGAGTCAGACATGGCATGTGTGCTGTCTGGTTTAGAATGAGCTGATAAATCAGGCATGATTCTAGAGTAGGACATGGTGCACAGGTTTGTTGTTAATTTATGTGATGCGTTTGGAGAAGCATCGCTCTCATCTAAAACTTTATAGTTTTCCATACAATATTTATGGAGAAAGTAGGAAGGTACATTGTGGTCAACCACAACAGAGCCATGTGCTGTGGTAAGGCTATTGAAACTGGATGACGCCCTGTATCCAGAGTTCCGTACTAATAATCAAGCACCCCCTTGACCATGCCAAGCTTTCGGCGTACGTGTCTCACCTTAGCTTTGGGTTTTGGACTTCATCTTGGTTTCAATTCTCACCGAGGACCTAACGGCATGGGTGACCCTACCGTTGTAGCTCTTAAGATCACTGAGTCTACTGAGCCCCATCACTGCGTCAAAGTGCCAAGTCCATTAGATGGGGAGCGATTGGTATGGAGTGAAAAATTTTTTGCATCTATTTAAGAGGCCGAGTTTTTTAGACGCGCTTTTTGCCATCGCCATTACATGATCGTTCCAGAGTAGGTCATTTGAAACTGTGACACCCAATAAACGAATGCTTTTACATTCACCTATTGGTTCATCACATATACTGAATAAAATATCTTTGGGGAACTCGGTCTTTGATCTGGAAACAATCAACAGCTGTGTTTTGGTAGAGTTGAAATTGACCAGGTTGGTGGACAGGAATTTTTTTCACATTTTTGGATATAACTCAAAAGCTGCGCTTTTGAAAATTACAAAAATTGTTTTGGACTAGAAAAAAATTCACCTTTCATATGACACTGGATAAGGTCAAAAATAATTTGTTTTCAAAATTTCCACCCTCCATATCCTCGAAATAACATTTGAAATGATGAGCCGACCGCTATAGTTTTCATTCAATCTTTACAATATTGTCCATAAACATGAATTTTCCCAAATTTTTTCTTTTGTAATGTACGAAGGGGGGGGGGGGGACAGGAAATTTTTGAACATAACTCAAAAGCTGCGCTTTTGAAAATTACACAAAAAAAATGTTTTGGACTAGAAATAATTGACATTTTTAAAACAACAAGCTCTATATTTAAATAAAAACTGCAATATATTTTATTTTAAGGGCTCTGTTAAATATTAATGCAATGAGTATTAAATTAAACTTTATAGCAAGCTTTGTATTGTTTTGTAATGGAAACTTCCGTAGGACCTATATGTGTAGCAATTTGTATTACATATTCAAGTTTTTTTTAACTGTGTAGGTAGATTTTTATATACTAGGAAGGCCCGGCGTGCTTCGCTACGCTTATAAATAAAGTTTTTGCGTAGACATTTTGTTGACGTAGAAGCAATGATTTCAAAAAGTGGTAATGAGAAATGCTAGCATATAATTTTTAATTTTTCTTTTTAAATATATGAATGAAAAATAATCAGAACTCTAGCTGATCAGTTCGGATATATGAAAAATTAGCGATCAAATAAGTTTTCAAGTAAGCTTATTTTATCTCTAACTTATTTGATCGCTAATTTTTCATATATCCGAACTGATCAGCTAGAGTTCTGATTATTTTTCATTCATATATTTAAAAAGAAAAATTAAAAATTATATGCTAGCATTTCTCGTTACCACTTGTTGAAATCATTGCTTCTACGTCAACAAAATGTCTACGCAAAAACTTTATTTATAAGCGTAGCGAAGCACGCCGGGCCTTCCTAGTTAATTTTAAAGCATGAATAGAACACATTGAAATTTCATCTATAATAATGATTGATGCATTATTAATATATGTGCCATGTACACTGTTTGGAGTTATATTTGGCATTGAATTCTCTAATAATGGAATTGGTAATTTGAAAACATTATGCAAAGTTCAAAAGAGTTGATGCAATACCACTGAAGGCAGTTACAATACACGAAAGATTTAGTGAATTAAATTTATGAATGATTGCCGTTTGAACAAAAGTTTTGCCACAACCTGCATGAGCTGTCAAGAAAAAAAGCTAAAGCATTCGAAGGAACATTCAAACCACAGATAAATGCAAATAATTGACGAAACTGTTTTGGTGATTGAATTTCTGAAGCTTCAAGTAAACATTCACGCTATTCATTATCATTTGTTGCAATACCTCGAGCTTCACATGCTGCAACAAAAGTAGGGTAGGGTACACCTTCATACATACGTAGATCAAAAAAAGATTTTGGACCACGAACATGCAACAGAAGTAAACGCATATGAAACAATTCTATATCTTTTGGAGTAACCATATATAATCGAGCAACAACTTTATCAGCCCCACGTTGTCTTCTTTTCCACGATTTACTTTGGTCATACCAAACATAATTAATTCTGTATACAAAAACTCATTAGCTAAATTATCAATGGAATTCAAATGGAAAAATGCTAACAATTTTGTTCTTGATACATTTGCGACTGTGCCAGCCACATTACCATTCCTGATATAAACATTTTGTCTATTAGGCAAATGACAATCAAGTCGAATAATTGTATGAGATTGAAAATGCATTGGAAATTCAAATATGCGCCAAGCAGCTTCAGTCGAACCAACATACCGTCCATTCAAAAAATCTTGAATTTCATTTCCCACAATAGCATCATCATTATTCACTGCATTCTCTCCATTCACTCTCAATTCAACATTGGCAGAATCATACTCTTTATATACATACTTGTAAACATATTTCACACTTTTAACAGTCGTACATATTTCCACGTTAATATGACAATTGAATTTTGCAAGAAGATAAATATTATACGGAACAACATATCTATTATCAAGAGATGCACCACGTACATCAACACTCATACCATTATCACGTCGACGGTACAAAGGATAACCATTCACATATTCTTTAATATTTTCAGAAAAAGGTTTTGGAAAATTATTACTACATTTACCACTCTCATACAAACAGAATTGGGATTTAGAGCACCACATGGTTCATGCATCATATGACGTTTCACATAATCATGTAATTTAGGAAAAAGAATGGAATCAGGGATTTCAGTACATACAAATTTATTAATCATTTCATTTCCATCAATTCTATCTTCATCTGACAAATTTAACAAAATTCATCATTTTTAAAAATAGCAACCACATCAGTTTGAACAGCATCATTAAAACGACGAATATCACATTCTCTGTTAACTTTTATAACCATTGACACATCAGCAGTAACATTCTCAGGTCTTTCACAAAATTCATGCATTGATTTAAAAGAACGAACAAAAGGATTCACACGATCTAACTCAAAACCTATCTTACGCATAAGAAAAAATTCGAAATGAAATTTAAAACATAGAAAAACAATATGTACGTTTATTCACATTCAAAGAAATAAATATACTAACAGCTGAGAAAAAATTAAATATAAAAAAGAATAACAAAATAAAGTTTTAAGTTTCGTTTTTGTTGTTCGTTGTTCGATAGCAAATATATTTTTATATGTATGTAAACTTATAATGCATATGTATAGAAAAAGTTTTCCGTATATAATAACTTTTTTATTTATGATCCGATTTGTTTGAATCCGGATCCCAATATAGGTTACACTAATATCAGTTAGCTGTGAAAATTTGAATTGAATCCATCTGCGAATAAAAAAGCCTTATGCTCCACAAAGTTTTAATCTAGCGTATTAATATATAAGATGAAATCTACCTAAAAGCAATACTCGGTTCTTAAAATACGATCAAAATTTTCTTAGGATACCCGCCCAGCCAGCGCACTTAGTGAAATTTAGGTGAACCATTTTGGGATTTGGTTTAATTTAAATAAAAGTTTGGTTAAATATGTGGAAAAAGGTAATATAGATGACTGTTTCAGCTAATTAGTGTACATGTATTTCTAGTCAAAAATTATAGTTAATATGTTTTTGGTGTAAAAAAATAAGTTAATAAGTAAATTTAACATATTAAGTATACAAATTTAAGTAAAAAAAATCATGTAATACAGATAGTACATGTATTTCATGTATTAAGTGAAAATTTAAGTTACAAAAGTGTATCTAATACATGTATTTAACTTATTACCTGTTGTTTAGCTAGCGGTAATTTAGCTGACATTGCAACAGTTATTTCATGAAATAAGTTAAATAGCCTAAAATTAACATAACTACGGAACATTGAAACTTTAAAAAAATTCTCAGATTGCTGTTAAGTTAAATAGGTCGAGTTTTACATGTAATATTGCATTTAGTTTGGTTTAGTGAACGAATGTTAACTAAGTTTTTGCTGTCTTTTTCATATAATACATATAATAAGTATAAGTTTATAAGTATCCATAAAGATTTATAGCAAATCTCGTTTTCCGATGACAATTATTATTAGTGCGCAGTATATTGATCAAATCGCTCGGATACAGTCTTTATTATATATTTCTCTCACTAACGTTCTTTTAAATAGTAAAAAATGCCCCTGAAAAAGAAAGTTAAGAAAAACGGTCGATACTACATAATGCGGCAGAAGAGAGCGGCCGAATTCGAAGCACGATTTGATGCATCAAATGTGTCAACGGATGAAGAAATGGATCGGCCACCGCCACAAGAACTGAATGCCATTTTTGAAAATAATTTGCCAGTAGAAAATGCTATGATCGAAATCCCCGTAAGTGTTACTTGTGATGAAAATGTAGAATGTGACGATGATATGCCAGATGATTGTACATAGTTGGTGAAAATGCTGAATTTTTATTATCAGAAGCTGATATTGCTGAGGAATTGATGCGCGAACACCTGGAATATGAGCATAACGCGCAAACTAAAATAGATCTGTTGAACGAACTAAGGCAATGGGCTTTGCAAAACAAGATTTCATTAACAGCGTTGTTATATTTTTTTTAAAAATAATATTAAATTAAAAATATCACATTTATCGTGACTCAGTTTGAAATGAATCATCTTTAGAGGAGCTTTTAAAACAGTTTATTGAGCAATTCAACATTTATTTATTATTCTTGTTTACTATTCTTGTTTTATTATTTTTTATTATTTACGAATTTCGAAAGCTATGCTTTCATCACCTATAGTATATAAAAACTAAATTTTAAAGTAAGATACATTCCATTATATACATATTGGTGGTTTAATAAAACCCCATTTTAAAAAATTAATAATCTAACTACTAAAAAATATAAAATATAAAGCAAAAAGAACGGATCTAATAAAACAATAAAATAATTAAACCATTAGAGAAAATTAAAAAAATAAAAATGAATTTGACAAAAGAAGTGAACCTAAATAATAACAGTTTTATGGTATGTCCGAAATGGGTGGATATCCTTCAGTCATAAATATAGTTTAGGTGATTTATTTATTATATCGTCGCTTTAATAATGAAATAACGTATGCCATTTATACGCTCTTATTATATAATGGGTGACCTGCATTCCCCATGAGGATCTCTATAGAGTGGCGTTTTAACATTTTCCAATTATTTTATAACTGGGGGTGAAAATTAATATATTGATATAATTAACGTACATGCAAATTTGAATTTGACTAAATATTGCAACAGCGTAAATGCATGTACGATATTCCAATGCCTACAGAATAATAACTTGGGCAAAATCAGTGTCGTATATTTTACATACATTACGATCACCACACGAAATGGTAAATATAAAATATTGTATAAGCATCATTCGTGAATACATGATGGGCCGGTTCATATAAATAAAAAATTGTAAGAATATCATGCGTTATTTCAATAATAATCAGTTTTGGGCTTAATCGTAATCGAGAAATATGAAATAACGTATAAGGTACCTGATTGACTTTTCACCTCTTTTTAGGTAGAAAAGCCAGCAGGTACCAATGTGAAATTTTAATATGCTGTGGAGAAATTAATCAAGAGTAATTGGTAGAAATTGTTTTTCCAATTTATCTTTATTCATTCAATAGTGCTGCCGAGTTTACGAAAATCAGAAAATCGAAAAATCTTTAAACCCAATTATCTCGAAACTACACTTTTGCGAATACGTTGTTTCATTATTAAAGTGACGAAATGCTCGGCGGTCTTTTAATTATTAGGTTAAATAAATTAGATTTTATGTTTCCTTCTTTATTGTTCATCAGGATACCGGGGTTTAATTGATTTTCTTTTTCAATGAAATAAATTCGTACGCTTCTAGGTGTTTTAGATTATTAATCTCTTTTATAAGCTCTAAATTTGATGGTGACGTGTTGTTGAGCGGCATATGAGCGGCAACGCTAGAATTCTCAGCCCTTTTGTATTTTTTTTCTGTAAGTTGCTCTTTCTGGCGTTGTCCCATTTTGCGTTGAGAAAGACCTACATAAAATTTTTCACAGTCGTTGCAGGATATTTTATACATACCTGGTTTCTCATTTGGCTCAGGTTTGATTTTTGGTTTATAGCTTACATTTCGAAGCTTACACACCACGGACACACCATAAAACTGTTATTATTTCGGTTTACTTCTTTTGTCAAATTCATTTTTTTTTCTCTAATGGTTTAATTGTTTTATTAGATTTATTTATTTTGCTTTATATTTTATATTTTTCTGTAGTTAAATTATTAATTTTTTAAAATGGGTTTTTATTAAACCACCGGTATATAATGGAAATAAGGAATGTATCTTACTTTAAAATTTAGCTTTCGAAATGCGTATATAGTAAAAAATAATAAAACTCAGTAAACAAGAATAAGGTGCTTTTTCAATAATTTTTTTAAAAAATTTGTTTCTTATAATATTATTTTTTAGTTTTTTATGGTAGAATGACAGCCCGATAATAAAGTAAGGTTAAAGAAAAATGGATGGTTCAATTACATGTAATTCTCATGAAAAAAACATGTAATAACTACAATATCTGACTTTGGTACAGTAAAATTACATATAATTTGCACTTGCTTAGTTTTGTGTTCAGCTGTTACATGAAATATACATGAATTTACTCTGCCAAATTCAGATATTGTAGCTATTAAATGTATTCTAGATAAGAATTATATGATCAATTTTCCACTTAATAGCTAGATAATTTACATGTATTAAATAAAATACGTGAAAAAATTTAGGATAAATTTAAGTTATTTCATGAAACACCTGACAAAAATTAACTTAAATAACAGGTAAATAATTTAATGGCTAGGAATTATGGATACGATATTATCTATCTCCCAAACTAATGCATTTAAGGACGAAATAGGTTTTTATGACAATTTCAAAACCGACTTCAAATAAACATTTTTATACATACGTTGGAGCGTATTTTTGAATGGATTTAAATGTTCATGTGTAAAGAAAGGTTCGATCTTATTTATACATAAAACAAAAACTGGAAAAAATAATGAGAACAACCCTTAAAAATACAATTAAATATTTATTTTTCTTTAAACTGAATACTTTGATTTTAAATTTTCTTTTCGGTATTCGATAAAAAACATTAATTATTGAAAATATAATATTCGTTTGTAGTATACATTAGGGGAGAATTTCGGTGCATACATTTTTTGGTTTGCATGTGTAACAAACAAGTTAAATTTAACTAATAATTAGCTAAAATATAAAATAACATTTGCACTTATTTAACTTAAAACTTGGTTAAATTATAGTTAACTTAATCACATATTAGCCAGCATATTACATAAAATTTACATGAAAATTTAACCAATATTTTTATGGAAAAAGTACGACACTTAGGTTAAATTTAACCTTTTATTATACATAAATTAAGGTTAAATGAGAATGTTCACTAAAGTTTTGTACAGATAATATCAACCTATATTTGAGCTAAAATCCACCTACTGTGTTAGCTGGGCGGGTATTATGATCAGCACTTTAAGACACACCCCATATTCTTTGAAATAATTTATTTTTATAATTTTTTATTTTAATAATCACAAGGAAAAGAACTTT
The DNA here is from genome assembly GCA_963693315.1 of Diogma glabrata. NCBI lineage: Eukaryota > Metazoa > Arthropoda > Insecta > Diptera > Cylindrotomidae > Diogma > Diogma glabrata. Next base: position 256,184,053 of record OY856187.1, on the reverse strand, counting down.
TTCAATTTCGCTTGGAAGTCAAACGTATTCTTTTAAAGGTTAAGAAAATTCCTTTTACATAATCAAATTTCTGTTGTTAATCAACTTTATAAAACAAACAAAAATGATTTTTATAGTATTAATATTTCTTTTTATCAACTAATATTCTTTTTTTCTTTTACACTAGACAATTTGTTGTTTTTAATCAAATTAACACAAATAACACAAGAAGGAAAATGAAATTTGTGTCATACCAAAACGACAAAAGAAATGTCTTTTAATTATAATTTAACGATTGATATCTAAAGATATTCTTTTCGAAGTTGAAGTTTAAATCAATGTGGTTTTACATGACGAGTTGCTCTTTTAAAACGGCTTTCTATTTATCTCTTTTGGTGTTGTTATTCAAATAAACAAGAAAAAATATTCCAAACAATAAAATCTGCCGTAAAAAATATTATTAAAAAAAACCGTCTCACACCATCAATTCATAACAAAACAAACCATCAAAAATCAAACAATTATTATTATATGCGAACATAGTTCAGTTAAAACACATAAATCGGTTCGTCCTATTCAGATCACCCAACATCAACGCACATGCGGAGATTGCATATACTCTATTTCGATGTCTGTTCAATAAAAAAAATATTTGTTCCTCATTAAAAAAATTAAATAAAACAACAATCGATTATACACCGAAATATAAGATCCGTTAATGGAGTTCAAATGAGAGAATATGCATTATGAAGCAATAAAATAAACGACGAATTTATTTATACAGTGAAACGTTGTATACGGTCAGACATTATTTATGAAATGGTCGTGTAGTTGCTTGATATTACGGAATGAAGGTATGACTAATGTGATAACTGTTTGTTTTTTAGATTTTAAAAGAAAATGTCCACTGGTCAGATTTTTATTGGTCGTTACAAATCTTTCGTATGAAATAACTTCATAAAAAAATTTGACTGATAAATTCCAAAATCTTAATCAAAGAGCTTAGCTTTCTCAAATTGGAATTAGTAACTTGTTCTGCATAATTAGCCATTTAAGGTAATAGTAAAAAATTAATTTGGGATTTTTGAGAACAATTGAAAACAAGTAAGTAAGGAAGTAGTTAGATTCTTTTCACTTCAAAGTGATGGTTGAAGTTTCTCAGCAAAATACTTCTATACTCCAACTTTCTCATTTTACTCTTTACACGCTATCAATTCCGAAGTTGAGGCGATGACTATTTTGAAGTTGAAACTCCATCATCACTTATTTATTTACTTAAATTGAATTTTTCCACTGTCATTATAGACTAATGTGTAATGTTTTTACATTACATGGGAAATTTTGTATTATATTTCTAAACATTACTTTGTGTGAATTCATAGAATGGGAAATATTTCTATTCTAATCAACATCCTAAGTCACGGTTGTATAGTCATTATTGATTGTTTCCAATCAATGCGAAAGCAATGACTGACACTTGGTCAATTGTTGTCATATGTGTATTCATATTAGACAACATAAAGGGAATTTAAATTTATTTGGGATTTTGGAGAACACTTGAACTCAATTAAGTAAGGAAGTAATTAGAATGTTATCAATTCAAATGTATGGCTGGAAGTTTCTCATGAAAAAACTGCATTGTTAAATTGATTGTGTTTTTATGTGCATTTTCTTTGAGTTAGATGCTTAAGCTTAAATAGTCTTAAATAGTCTTAAAAAGTCAATAGCAATATCAATTGAAAATTTATCCAAATTATACACAAAATGTTAAATCTCGTTAAATATTAGCAAAAGCAGTTTAGGGTAACTACGGAGAGATGCAATTACACCAACTTTTAAATGGTTTCTTGTAAATTCAATAATATTTGACGATAATTCACCGATAATGCACCGCAAAATTCTAAAAAAAACTTACAATGTTTCTTAAATTAAGTGCTCATTCCTATGACACCCCACACTTGTTAGGATTAAAAACGATTTTTTTCACTCTTCCTCAATCTCACCCCCTCAAAATACAGATAAATAAATATGTGATACTTCGCTATAGTTTTAGTTCAGGGTTTATCAAATTTCCTATCTCTGTCTGTTTTTTGAAATTTATCTGTCAATCAACGTCGAAACGTAGGGAGGGGGAGGGGGAGGAGGACCAACTTTCAGTTGCACTTTTTTGACAATGATTCAAAACCTGTGCACCGTAAAATTCTAAAAAAATTTACAATGTTTTTTAAATTAAGTGCTCTTCCATATGACACTCCACTTGTTAGGGTCAAACAAGATTTTTTTCACCCTTTCCCAATCCTACCCCCTCAAAATATAGAAAAATAATTATGTGACCCTTCGCAATAGTTTTCGTTCAGAATTTATCAACCTTCCTTTCTCTGTGAATTTTTTCAAATTTTTCTGTCAATTAAGCTCGAAACCCAAGGGGTGGGACCAACTTTTTGTTGCACTTGTTTGATAATAATCTAAAAACTCTGCACTGCAAAATTCTAAAATTAATTACAATGTTTCTTGAATTAAGTGCTCGTTCATAGGATATCTCACATGGCTGGGTTATAAATGGTGTTTTTCCCCCTTACCATTCCCACCCCCTTAATAAATACGATTATGAGAATTTTACACTTCGCTATATTTTTCGTTCAAAAGTTACCACTTTTCTATATTTCCTAAGACAGGGGGTGGCGACGTATGAAGCACGTATGAAAAGTTTCCTGGCATGTGAATATTTTCTGGTACAGCGTTTACGTTCGCCGATGCATGCGAGCGTATTATGCCTTCAGAGAAAGAAAACATGGAGACAGCACAGGGAATACGTGAAGTTGGTTGAAATCCGCATCAGTTCTTTTCCAAGATTTTGAACATAACTAAAATTTAATTTTTTTCTGTCTTGATGATAGTACCGATATCAGCTCGCTTGGCAATTTATCTTCGTTTTTGTAGAAGAAGATATTTCTAAGATATTTCTAATCAGTAACTAGTGACGGTGTTTGTAGTATTACAGTACTAGAAAATGACTTTGTTACTCTATTTTCCCAGCGTGTCGAAAATCCAACTCTATGGTTCCATTGCATTACACACCGGCAGTTTTATGTGCAAAGAGAAGTTTTATATCACTGGAAGATATTATCAAAAAAGATATTGTCATAAAAATAGTCATATCTTCTCGGGCTTTAAATAAACGAAATTTTTTCGAATTGTTAAATAAGGTAAACTCAGTGTACAGTAGATTACTCATGTACAACAATGTCTCGTGGTTAAGTTTGACAAAGATTTAGAGGGTGTTTAGACGAAGTTAGACTTTTTTTTGGATAAATAGAAAATTATTGAAAAATAAAGTCAATTAATGGACGTCGTCTTTTGAAATTAATGTTCTTTAGTAAATTTAAATAAATTAAATGTTAAACTGCAATATATTAACAAGACTGTTATGATAATTGTTTAATTAATTTAATCCCAGCATTCGAAACCAAATTAAATGGTTTTAATCGCGACCTTATATCCAACACATTTAAATATTTTCCAAATCTAAAAAAATTCAATGCAGATGTAGAATCCCATGAAAACCGAATCAAGTTAAATTAACACTGGAGTGTTCCGCAGTTATTCAGTCAGTTATTGAGGACTTTTCCTCAAGATTTACATAATTCAAACAATTTGTAGAAACCTCATAATTTATTTTAAATCCAGATACAACATCACCAGGTTTTTTATTCAAAGGTAGGCATGTTTAGTGTCAATTATAATAAATTATAAATTAACCTCTCGGAATATCCGAAGATACCAACTACGGATTAGGATTATGTTCAAATAAATTAAGTTTCTTTAAGAAACTTACTAACGTTAACTTTAAAATTTTAAGGATTAAAACTATCGGGGAAAACCCAAGAAGGTAAGGCATTCACTTTTTTGTTTGAACCGTATATGGATGAGCCACAACACTTGCACCGGTGTAACCCGATAAGTTTGTTTGTTCATGTAAAATTGATTTTATCTCTGGGGCAGTTTGTTCATCCATAATGTATTTGTAGAAAATTGTCAGATCAGCAACATTTTGTCTGTATTGCAAGGAATCAAGTTCGTTTGTAAGAATCGAATTACCACCAGTTTAACAGCTCTACGCTGAACAGAATCAAGACACTTTAAACTACTAAAATATGCTCCATCCCATATGTGAGAACAATATTCCATACAGGGACATATAAATGATCTATAAATTAATAAAAGCTGTTTGCTATTACAAAACTTACGGCATCTTCCCAAAAAGCCTAATTTTTGAACAGCGTTCTTAGCTAGGCTAAAAATATGAGGATTACATTTCATAATGTTTTCAACTTCTACTCCTAGAAGCCTTACAAATTTTTTAATATGAATTAACATTAACATGGTCCATGGATATTCTTAATTTGGAAATTTTTAAATTGGTAAATTGAAATGAATCTCAAATGCATAGTTGATTAAGTTTCAATCGAGTTCAATATGGGCCACAACACTTGCTCTGGTGTAACGCGATAGGTTTGCCGGTTCAGGTTAAATTGATTTTATCTCTACAGAAGTTCGTTCATCCATAATGTATTCGTAGAAAATTGTCAGATCAGCAACATTTCGTCTGTGCTGCAAGGAATCAAACTCATTATTAAGAGTCTAGTTGCCAATCATGTTTACAGGTCTACACTGAACAGAATCAAAACCCTTCAATATGGATAAACAAAAGTTTATAAATTTGATTCGGAAAACATGAAGAAGCATCCCTGAATGCTTTAACTGTTTAAAGACACTGGCGACGGTTATATTGTCAATTTTTTCATCCACATATGCGTGAGAGTCAGTATTCTCGGAAATGAATTTACAAAGGATAGTTTTGATGAATTTTAAAACTTTCAAATGAATTTTTTTTAAATAATTTTGAATTATTTTACCTAGTTTTTCAGCAATTTTTTAGTATTATTTCTTCAACTTTAAATTGCGGTATTTGGGCACCATGGCCATAATCAATTTTATAAAGGTCAGCTTGAGAAATAAAATGACTGATAAATCTAGTTCGGCATGCATTCTGTTAAAAACGATGAATTACAAACCCTACAATAAATATTTGTCATCCAAAATGCAGCAAGAAAAATCGCATTAATTAACTTAAACTTAATATAATATTTATATTTCAATTTAACTTTTAAGAATTTTATTTAAGATTTTAATTTTTGTTAATAAAATTCTGCAAACGTTTGTTTTTATTTTATTTGTAATAATTGGACTTTTTAATATTACAAGAAGCTTGGCTTGGCACGTGAGGAATTTTATAAAAATAGATTATATTTTTTTGGCACTTGTACTGAAAAAGGTTAGCCACCCCTGAGACTTTTGAATTTTTTTTATTAAATAGGTTCGGAACTAAGTGGGGTAAAAAAACATGGAAAAACGCTATTATTCAATTTTATTAAAAAAACTGTGTAGTAAAAAATTCTATAATACATTTTTAATGGATACTGAATTCAAGTCCTTTCATATAATACCCTACTTGACTCGGTAAAAAACGTACTTCCTTAAAGGTCTACCCAACAATCTGATATTTTCTAACTGTTCCTGTTATTGAGAAGTATTCAAAAAAATCTGCCTAATAATTAAAATTTTTGTTAAAAACGGCACTTAATCTGCAACAACGTGATATTTACCAGCTGTTCAAAGTATCTGAAGCTAGATAGAATCATATTTCATATCCAATTTCATGTTCAATTACGTTTTATGTCATACACATCATAATTAATTTTATTTGTCAAATGTTTCTAAAGATTGTTTCAAATGATTCTATGTTTGTCAAGAAAAATAAATGAAAACCAATCCATTGACACATTTTTAACGATATTTTTTGACACACCTATAACATAATAATTAAACTCTTGATGCCGACTATCAATATTGCTCCACAATCAATGTTACTACTCATTATCGTCTAAAATGAATGTTTTTTATCAAAAAATATCAAAATCTTCTTTTGACACTGTTAATGATTTTTTCTACAGTTTTTGAAAACTTCCTCCTATCAGTTCTTACCAAGCTTGAGTAAACCTATTTTTAAAAACAAAATTTGTGAAATCCCTCCAGCGGTTTTCTAATTTTTGTAGGTCGTGACAGCAGATAGACAGACATTTGTTTGTTTTCTTAGAATCGTTATGATCCAAAACATCAAGAATTGCCAAAAAATTGGGGGCAAGAAATTCACATTTTGCTTGAGAATGTAATACCTAGGTCTTTCAAACCGAAATAATAAACCGAAATTTTAAAGTAAATTGTTATTGTTAATGTTTGTACAAAACCAAGGGTTTAAGGTTCAAACGTTTTAAGTAAATTTTTTAAAATACTTTAATCAAACGTAAATTTTTTAATAAATATTTTTTTCATAATGAGTCTAAATATTTAACCAATAAGTAAACCTATTCATATATTTTTAAAATTAACTTTCCTATCCTTAATTTTTTAATCCTTATACATACATCAAAATCGGAAAAAGCGGAAATTAATAAATATAAAATATAAGAATTTTTTATTTATTTTCTTCAAGTATTCAGCAAAGTAATCCAAACTACTTTAAGTCATTTATATACGTAATTAATTGATTGCAAGTTTCTAAAAATATTTAAAATCGTTTATTAAGTTAAACTAAACTAAAACTACATTTATATTTTAACGTGGGATTAATATTAATTCTTTATTGCACAAGTTGAACAAAAGTTGTTTTTCTACATAAAACTAATTGAATAATAGAGATGAATAAGTTTGTTGAAAATGAAGAATCTGAGTCCTGGGATATTAGAAGTTTAACTGAGTTTACTGTGAGCGTTTGAAGACATAGCTGGAAACAAAATTATCACGGTTACTTAAGATTAAAAACGATAAAAAGGTGTTTTTATAACTGATACACAGCTTTACTCACCACATAGATTGGACAAGATAGATATAATAATATCTAGCTGGCAGATAGATATAATAATAGCCCATTGCTTTTGTACAGAAATACATTCAATAAAAATCTAGAATGAAAACATATTCAATAAAAATCTTTGATTCTAGAGATTTTAAATGATAGATTTCAACCTGGCAGGTTCAAGTAAGATCAAATATCGGTCAAGATAAAATGTTGTAGATATTTTTTAACACCGATAATGATAAAATAAAAATCTGATAAGGTAAAGATTAGTTAGTTGTAAATAACTCCCATGACACAATGAACTAAAAACAAGTATTCAAGACCGAATCACAAAATCGCGTTCAAAATTCCTACTTTTATACCAAGAAATGAAGTTTAAAATACATACAGTCCCACTAATTTCAATTAGTTTAGCATCTTAAAAAAAAACTCATTTTCGACATCAAATACACATACCATATTTATATATTCGACCACCCAATTATATTAACAAGTTTTAATCTGATCGTAATAATGCCGATATTTTATCTTTTCTGTTAATTTCAATATTCGTTATTAATTAATAATTTGTTTGTAGTTTGTTTTTAATATTTATTATTATAAAAGGGGATTTTAAACCAGAATTCACATGAAATTATATAAAATATATGTAAGTTGTCATCAATTAGATTTCTATGGCAATGGAGTATTAGATTGGAAAAGAGAATATGTATCTAGCAAACTGTGTTACGGGTAAAAAACTTCAGTTTTAAATAACAATCGTCAGACATTTCAGATACAGAAGAAGTCATCGGACTGTTGTTCTATTAATTAATACTAGGAGGGCCCGGCGTGCTTCGCTACGCTTATAAATTAAGTTTTTGCGTAGACATTTTGTTGACGTAGAAGCAATGATTTCAAAAAGTGGTAATGAGAAATGCTAGCATATAATTTTTAATTTTTCTTTTTAAATATATGAATGAAAAATAATCAGAACTCTAGCTGACCAGTTCGGATATATGAAAAATTAGCGATAAAATAAGTTAGAGATCAAATAAGCTTACTTGAAAACTTATTTGATCGCTAATTTTTCATATATCCGAACTAATCAGCTAGAGTTCTGATTATTTTTCATTCATATATTTAAAAGAAAAATTATAAATTACGTGCTAGCATTTCTCATTACCACTTTTTAAAATCATTGCTTCTACGTCAACAAAATGTCTACGCAAAAACTTTATTTATATGCGTAGCAAAGCACGCCGGGCCCTCCTAGTATTAAAAATTCTAACAATCAAATTTACGATCTCAAACTATCATACCAAACACACACATTTCAAAACTGTCGCTGAAAAAAAATTCAATAATCAATATTTTATTCTCTTTCATTCACAAACAATATATATTAAAAATTCTAACAATCAAATTTACGATCTCAAACTATCATACCAAACACACGCATTACAAAATTGTCACTATATATTACATATTCTAACAATCAAATTTACGATCTCAAACTATCATACCAAACACACACATTACAAAATTGTCGCTGAAAAAAAATACCACAATCAATAATCAATTTTTTATCCTCTTTCATTCACAAACAAAATATAAATTAAAAATTCTAACAATAAAATTTACGATCTCAGACTATCATACCAAACACACACATTACAAAATTGTCGCTGAAAAAAAATTCAATAATTAATATTTTATTCTCTTTCTTTCACAAACATCACAAACTATCATACCAAACAAACACATTACAAAATTGTCGCTATATATTAAAAATTCTAACAATCAAATTTACGATCTCAAACTATCATACCAAACGCACACATTACAAAATTGTCGCTGAAAAATAAATAACACAATCAATAATCAATGTTTTATCCTCTTTCATTCACAAACAATATATATTAAAAATTCTAGCAATCAAATTTACGATCTCAAACTATCATACCAAACACACACATTACAAAATTGTCGCTGAAAAAAAATTCAATAATCAATATTTTATTCTCTTTCATTCACAAACAATATATATTAAAAATTCTAACAATCAAATTTACGATTTCAAACTATCATTACACACACATTACAAAATAGTCGATGAAAAAGAACACATCAATTTTTTATCCTCTTTCATTCACAAACAATATATATTAAAAATTCTAACAATCAAATTTACGATCTCAAATTATCATACCAAACACACACATTACAAAATTGTCGCTGAAAAAAAAATTCAATAATCAAAATTTTATTCTCTTTCATTCACAAACAATATATATTAAAAATTCTAACAATCAAATTTACGATCTCAAACTATCATACCAAACACACACATTACAAAATTGTCACTGAAAAAAAAAATTCAATAATCAATATTTTATTCTCTTTCATTCACAAACAATATATATTAAAAATTCTAACAATCAAATTTACGATCTCAAACTATCATACCAAACACACACATTACAAAATTGTCGCTATATATTAAAAATTCTAACAATCAAATTTACGATCTCAAACTATCATACCAAACAAACACATTACAAAATTGTCGCTGAAAAAAAAATATCACAATCAATAATCAATTTTTTATCCTCTTTCATTCACAAACAATATATATTAAAAATTCTAACAATCAAATTTACGATCTCAAACTTTCATACCAAACACACACATTACAAAATTGTCGCTGAAAAATTAATAAATTAATTATTGAAAATATAATATTCGTTTGTAGTATACATTAGGGGAGAATTTCGGTGCATACATTTTTTGGTTTGCATGTGTAACAAACAAGTTAAATTTAACTAATAATTAGCTAAAATATAAAATAACATTTGCACTTATTTAACTTAAAACTTGGTTAAATTATAGTTAACTTAATCACATATTAGCCAGCATATTACATAAAATTTACATGAAAATTTAACCAATATTTTTATGGAAAAAGTACGACACTTAGGTTAAATTTAACCTTTTATTATACATAAATTAAGGTTAAATGAGAATGTTCACTAAAGTTTTGTAC
>OY856187.1:255981463-256173930 GCA_963693315.1 Diogma glabrata | reverse complement strand
AATTGCCAAAGGGCGGTGATAATTCGAAATAATTTTTTGCCAAAAAGCAAGTACATTGATAAAAGCGCGAGGCCGTAGGCCGAGGGCTTTTATCAATACCACTTGCTTGAGGAATTTTTCAAAAAATTATTTGAATTTATCAACGAACGAGGGGAATTCGTTTAGAAATTTTTTGGCCATTTTTCATTTATTTATATATTTTTTATGAATTATACGTCGGCCTACTTTGATATCAGTTAATTATTTCAAAATTAGATTGATAATTTTTAATATCCCAGTAGGCCAGACATATAAATAATTGCTATTAGTATAATTCAAATTTTATTGGTAAAATTGAATGACGTCATTACATTTTAGAGAATTTCATGGTTTAAAAAATAAAACTAAGGCAAAAAATTTTCAGTTTTAATTTTCCAAGGGCGGTGATAATTCGAAATAATTAACTGATATCGCAGTAGACCAACGTATAATTCATAAAAAATATATGAAGAAACGAAAAATGGCAAAAAATTTTCTAAACGAATTCCCCTCGTTCGGGGAAAGTCTACCAATGTCTTATCGAATTTGCTCGCAACAACTAGATCGTCCACATGGATTAAAGTGTAGCATAAATGATCACCATCAACAAATGTATATAGACACCGATCGTTCTTGCTTTGAGTGTATCCACCATCTATCAACACTTGATGAATCAATTGGTTCCAAATCCTTCCAGCTTGCTTTAAACCATATATACTCCTCCTCAAGACACAAACTTGTTTTTCCTTCCCTTCGACAACAAAACCATGCGGTTGCTTCATGTTTACAACCGAAAAAAAATAAGTCTGCAAGTGGTAAAGCAAATTTGCCCAATCCACCCGCCCATAAAGCGGCACGTCCACGGAATTTGCAGCGACAAAACATATATGATTCAATAAAAAACTTTAAAATACATGTTCAAAACATCTGCGGATTAAACGCTAACCATGACCACGTGCAACGTCATCTTGAGCACGACAAACCGAACATTCTATTCATTACAGAAACACAAGTTTCTGAAAATTTTCTCTTTATAGAATCGCTTAATTCCAAATATAGGCTCGAATCAGCTTTCAAACTCCATCAGGGCGTATGCGCATTCATTCATGAGAGTGTTGCGTACACGCGCTTTCCAAATTTTGAACTACACGGTGACGGCTTCAATACAATGGTTTTAAAGATTTGTTTTCCAGAAATTACTTTTTTTACAATAGCTTTATATCGGTCCCCCAACAAACGTAACCCAAACTTTTTTAATATACTGACAAAAATTGTGGACGAGATTAGAGCAAAGTCCCGTAATTGTGAAGTTATCGTTACCGGTGACTTCAACGTCCACAACAAATCATGGTTGGAATTCTCCAAATCGACCGACGATGTTTACAATAGTGGAAAACTGGCAGAAATTTTTGCCGCATCTCAGGGCCTATTCCAAATTGTTAAAAGCCCGACTTTCACTCCCCGTAATGGCGGTGATAATAGTTTTCTTTTAGATCTCTATCTTACCACAATGTCAGATATTACGAGTGTCGATGTCGCGAAAGGTAGTATTGGAAATTCTGATCATTATTTAATCTCATCAGTTATCAAAATTGATTTAATTAAAACTGCAGCTCCCAAACCCCGTAAAATAGTTCACTACTCAAAAATGGATAAGAGTGGTCTTCAAAATTTTTTCCATGGTTTCCCTTTCGACCGTCATTGTTTTTAGACAGACAATGTAAATGTTTCTGCTCAAAACTTTACAGAAACCATCCAATTTGCTATCAATAAATTTGTCCCTTTCTCCATAGTAAAACCCAAACAAAAATACTTGTATTCGAAAGCTGCCAAAACGGCACTTAGAAACAAACGTAGATCATTTAATATTTGGATTCATAAAAAAACTCCCGCAAATCGATCCCAATATCTAAAGGCCAACAAAATATCTAACCAGATTATCTCAAACGAAAAGTCTGAAATTGACAAAGCGAAAGCCTCAAAACTTACGTCTATGTCTGTTTCTGACAAAAGTTTTTACAGTGCAATTAATTCTTTAAATTCTGGTACAAAATTTTCTATTCCCCCTATTATTGATGGTGATTTAATCGTCAATGATCCCGCAAGAAAAGCTAACTTGTTCGCTGAACGCTTTGCTCTGAACTCTACTGTTTTGGAAACTCCTAAAGAAATACCCCAAATCCAGTCTTCAGGAGTTAATATGAATGAACTTCACTTCAAACCCAAAACAGTCGCTAAACTTTTAAAGGGGTTAAACATCAACAAAGCCTCAGGAATGGACAATATTCCACCCATTATTTTAAAAACCTTTTCCAAAAAACTTGCACCAACTTTAACTAAAATATTCTAGCAATCCTACAAATCTGGTATATTTCCCTCGTGCTGGAAGTTGGCAAATGTCCAGCCCGTCCCCAAAAAGGGACCAAAATCCGATATATCAAATTATAGGCCAATAGCTTTACTATCGGTCCTATCCAAAGTCTACGAGCATTATATTAATACACATATTTCAAAATTTCTGGAAGAAAATCATTTAATATCCGACAGCCAATACGGTTTTCGAAACAAAAGATCAACTACCGATCTATTAAACTATGTAGCGCATTGTTGGAACAGCATACTTGATAAAGGTGGTGAAACATACGTTATCGCTTTAGACATCTCCAAGGCATTCGATCGAGTCTGGCATGCCAACTTAATCAACAAGCTCGTTGCGTACGGTTTTCATCCCAATGTTGTGAAGCTGATTCAAAATTTTCTATCCAACCGATACATTTCGGTAACCTTAGACGGATTTTCTTCTGAGTCTAAACTAATTAACGCTGGTGTACCCCAAGGCTCAGTATTGTCCCCAACCCTATTTTTGATTTATATCAACGAATTGTTGAAAATCACCAGCAACCCAATAAATAGTTTTGCAGATGATAGTACTCTGCACAAGTCGTTCGAGCCCCTTCCTTTAAAAGGCAAAATGCACGAACGAATTAATCCTGCCCGGAGAGACGCTGCCATAAACGTGAACAAAGACCTGAATAAAGTCGCCGACTGGGGTGACCAAAACCTTGTCAATTTCAACTCTACCAAAACACAGCTGTTGATTGTTTCCAGATTAAAGACCGATTTCCCCAAAAATATTTTATTTAGTATGTGTGATGAACCAATAGGTGAATGTAAAAACATTCGTTTATTGGGTGTCACAGTTTCAAATGACCTACTCTGGAACGATCATGTAATGGCGATGGCAAAAAGCGCGTCTAAAAAACTCGGCCTCCTAAATAGATGCAAAAAATTTTTCACTCCATACCAATTGCTCCATGTTTATAAGTCCTATATTCGTCCCTGTATGGAGTACTGCTGTCAAGTTTGGGGTGCTGCCTCTGTTTCCATCTTGGCCCTCTTGGACTCTGTTCAAAAGCGAGCTATACGAATTGTGGGTGATCGAACTTTGACATCAAAACTTGATTCCCTACAACATCGTCGCACTGTTGCTGACCTCGTTGTTTTTTACAAATATCGTCATCAGCAGTGCTCAGATGAAATCAGCGGCATCATGCCTCAAGCTTATTCTTACCCCCGTTCCACTCGGCAATCGGCTGCCGCAACCGGTGAAACGGTAAAGATCCCGTGCTGTCATACTGGCAGATCGCAGAGAGACTTCTTTGTCCGAACTGCGTACAAATGGAATAGTTTGCCGGAACACTTAGTCTCAGGTGGCTTCAACCCACAGATGTTTAAAAAAAACGTTAATCTACACCTTAGAACGCCAGTTGTTGTGGGACCCAGGTCTAGACCTAGGTCTTAAAAGGTATTTATGTGTTGTTGTGACACATATTCTAAACCCTATTACACAACACATTTTATTAAAAAAAAAAAAATGTATATGGCCTCCTCTAACCCTCCATATAAAAATGCAGTTTTAACATCAAAATGCTTAGCACTAGCAACAGCAAGTAAAATTTTGAACGTTGTTGGTTTAGCAACTGGCGCGAACACTTCATCATAATCAGTTCCGAACTTCTGTGAAAATCCTTGTTCCACCAATCTTGCTTTGTATCATTGTATTTTACCACATGCACCCTTCTTGATTTTGTATGTCCACTTGCTGCCGATTGCTTTTCGTCCTACCGGTAATTCTACCAATTCCCAAGTCTCGTTTTCATACATTGAATTCTTTTCCTCATTCATCGCCTCTACCCATTTTGATTTCTGAGCAAAAGTGACCGCTTGGTGGTAACTTGATGGTTTAATTTCTTCCTCATTTGTCACACCCATTATTTGAATCAAACGAGTCGGTGGTATTACTTTATTGGATCTATATTTGATCTTCGCAACTCCATATTTACTTCCACATCATTTCTTTCAACAACGTTTTAATTACCCAAACTTTTGTCAGTAATAACAATGTTTTCCGTTTTTGATTCAATGTCTTTCCAATCGCTGTCTTTATTTGCAAATTGAACGTTTCTACTGATAACATCTTTTACAGTTGATGGCACATAACAGCGATAAGCTTTCGATGATAAATCGTAACCAACCATAGTCGCTTGAATTGCTTTCGTATCAAACTTTTTTCGTTTTTCATCAGGAACAAATACATAACATTTTGATCCAAAACGCTTAAAATATGTGATACTCGGTTTAACACCGAACCAGATTTTGTGCGGTGTTTTCTCAATGTCCTTCGCTGGTAAACGGTTTTGTATGTAATTCGCCATAACTACTGTTTCGCCCCAAAACGTTTTTGCCATACCAGCTTCCATACACTGTGCCATTTCAATTAGAGTTCGATTTTCACGCTCAGAAACATCATTTTGTTGTGGGTGAATGGTGCTGTTCTGTTGTATTGAATGCCCACCTGTTTCAAATATGTTACGAACTCATTGTCAATATACTCTCCTGCTCGATCCGATCGAAGAAATGTTGGCTTGGTTTTCAACATGGTCTTGCACATTTCCACGTACTCTTTGAATTTTCCAAACGTTTCGGATTTGCATCGAAGTAGTTCAACAACTGTATATTTAGAAAAATCATCAATAAATGTTACCATGTATTTCTTACCAGACGGAGTAGCTGTTTGCATAGCACCTCAGACATCGGAATGCGCAATGTGAATCATTCCCTTTGCTCGATTTTCCGACTTCGGTGGAAACTTAATTCTGGTCATTTTTCCTTAAAGGCATATTTCAAAATTCAATATATTAGAACATTCAGTACTGCATTTTCCAAATTTGACTCCATCGACAAATTCACCTGATGGTAATGATTTCACAACCTTGATGTCTCTGTGTCCAAGTAATCGATGCCATTCATGTAGACAACATTCCGAATCATTCGGTTCAGCCGCTTCTGATGCATAAACTTGATTCGGAGTTTTAATTTTGTACAAATCACCAGATTTTCACGATATGCCACTTCCTTTTCACTATATTTAATTTCAAAATAGGTACTTTGAAATGTAACTGTGAATCCTTTCTTTGTTAGCTTGCTAACAGAAATAAAATTTCCTTAACTCTGGAACGTATAACACGCTCTCCATCTTCACTCGTGTGACTTCACCAGATTTGTTCACAAATTTCATTCGGAAAATTCCAATCCCCACAGCATCAACCTGTTCACCATTTGCGACTTTTACTCTTTCTCTGTAACTCAAATTGATCTCTATGAACTAACTTTTATCACTTACAGAATGAATTGTAGCCCCTGAGTCCAGTAGCTATCCTTTAATTGCAGTTCAAATAACGAATAAAAATTCTTCTTTATCGTCCTCAATTTCATCTCTCGCAGCTTGAATTAAGTTTGCTCCTTGTGTAACTGGTTTCTTTACTTCAGTATCTGGTTTATTTTTCTTCAACCATTCAGTATATTTGCTACAGTTCTTTCGAAGGTGACCTTTTCCTTTGCAGAAATGGCATGAAAATGAGCCCTTCTTGAATGTTAAAGATACTCGTAAAATTAATTTTCCTGTACTCTCTAAATTCCGTTCTGAACGACGTTTATATTCTCCGATGATCTTTGAACAAACGAAACTTGAAGTTAACTCTACATCTCTAGCTTCTAGTGCCGTTATTAAATTGTCATAGCTTTCTGGTAACGATCTAAGAAGAGTAGCACTAAATATTAAATCTTCTATAATATTATCACATAGTGCCAACATTTTCTGGAACAATTCACCCATTTTATTTACGTGAGCTTCTGCATAGCCACCCTCTTCAAGCTTTTGAGTCATCAATTGTCGTAGAATATAAACTCGGTTTTTTGCATTGTCCTTTTCATGAATGTCTTTCAACGTTTTCCATGCATCCCGTGCTAGCTTACATTGACGAATGTACTGAATTTGATCATCTTCAACATTGAGTGCTATTGTAGAATGAGCAACTTGATCATTCTTTTTCCATTCGTCTGTTATTGGATTAGGTACATCATCATCTATGATGCTCCAAACACCTTTTTCAATTAACATCATTTGGACCTTATATACCTCCAATTGAAATAGTTTTCTCCATTCAATTTATTGATTGTGTATTCCGTAATGCTACTTATATTCTGGGATTATCTGAATAAAATTCGGAACAAAAATTCTTGAACTCGGAAACGGAAATTCTTTCTTTACAAAATTTTTGCAAATCCAATTAATATCCTCTGAATGTGTGATTGCCCATAACATATTAGAGAGTCCAGCTTTTATATGGAATTCCGGATAGAATGAAAAAAATTTATTAAGTAAAGAACCAATTTATAATGCGACTTATCGATTGTACAATTGTTATGAAAATGGAATACTTGATAGTTTTTATTATTTAAATGCTAGTAAAAGCCTACTCTAACACAAAAACGGTCGACATTGTTTCTACTGTCTGCAAATTTTCATTGTTTGAAACTAGTGATACGATTCAATAGTTAACAGATTGATTTACTATACAATAACCAATGTAGTTTATTTATGTACAGTTTATCAGATACTGTCGTTATGATAAATTGAAAATCTTACACCAAGTGACAATTCAAACATTTTTAATTATTCGCTATTATTAAATAAATTATAAGTTTAAGGAACAGTACATAAGACCACTAGCAAAACCAAAGAATGTTTTTTCCCAAATAATTAGTGATAGACATTTATTTTATTTCATTAATTTATTTATGTAATTGTAATGTAATTTCAAGTTCTAGAGAAGATTGTTTACAAAAATAATAAGAAAACATTTCTCAAACAGTGTGTGTCGTTCATAATGTTATTACTCAAACAGTTTAAGTAGTCTGTTATTGTTAACCAATGAAATGCTAAAGTGTTCAACTTACCACTAATTAGAAGTTGAAAACCATTTCGCAGATTATTATAAAAACGAAGTTATTATTACTGTGTCAGCAATTCAAATATAGGCCTTATATGGGTAGTTCTAAACACGAAGGAAGAAAATGGAGCTAATTACGGCACGACATGTTTTTTTCGTATAAGTTCTGGCAACTAGTTTTAGTTAAAGTTGATGACGTTCTTTCAACTTTTCTGAATGTGGCCAGTCAAAAAAAAAAAAAAACAAAAAAATACAAGAGTCAAAATTAAAAAATATCCTTCTTAATCCTAAATTAACTCAAAATTATCTCAATATTATCTCAAAATACGAAATAAACATTTATCTAAGTCCGCCCGCTTATAAATCTTCCTGGGGACTGAGAACAGGGGACTGATAATTTATCAGTATTTCGCTTAAAAATGACAAAATTACGTCTAAAAAAAAAAATAAACGGATTCTATACCAAGGCAATACATCACGACGTATAAAATTACAAAATTACTTGTAATTAAAATACTTTTTACGAAAATACTTGCCAGGAGACTGATAGTTTGACTGGGCAAAACACGATCTTGAAAGTAATAATGACTGTTTTGATTGATAAAACCTCGGACTAAGTAAAACACTTGCATTATTATATTTATCGAACTTTAATTAATTCCTGTGACGAGCGATAACTTGATAGAAATATGAATTTCCAATATTTTCAATGTGTTTTGATTGTGCAGGAGAATAATAACAAATTCGTGGGACAAACTTTAATAGGATATATCTAATATGAAAGTGTAGAGTAATGTTATGATTATTTACACATTATTAAAGCATCATTATTCAAAATTATTACTACAGAGTAAATTTGACTCTACACACTTAGAATCATTGATTATTTAGTTTACCAGCTTTGAATTTCAAGGTGGGACACGCCAGGGGACTGATAATTTGACATTTTGAATAATTTTTTTTCTAAGACATATATTTCGAAACGAGTTTATTTTGGGTGACCAGCTAGACATAGTTAAGGTTTACAAATTTCATGTGAAAAAAAAATTTTTTTTTCATATTAATATACGAAATAAGCAGAGCCGTCCAAAATTCCTATGTTTGTAGAACTACCCATATAACGATAAAAATATTTGAGAGAACAAAAATTTCCTGAAACTATCCTTATCTATCCTCTAATCCTTATCTATATCCTCTAATCCGAACTAAACTTATCTATCCTCTTTAAAATAAATTCATTATATTCAAATAAAAATTGAATTTAAACAAAAATGTGTTTCCCTTCTCTAAAAGTATTTAGTTTACTACCATGTACAAATATGTGTGTTTATATGAACAATCAGTTCTTTCAGAAAACCTGGGATATGTTTAAAATGATGATTTTATTGTATAAGCATATAAACATAGATACATACTTTAGAAAAACGTCATAGAAAATGTTCCCCAATTATATATTTTCGTTTTCTTACAGAAATGAAATTCTTTTTACTGTACTGCATTTGATTGTACATTTTGTTTTTTTTTTTGTTAAATATCGTCAACAAAATAGACGAAGAAAGTTTGTGGGACACATAAAGAACATTTTATTTATTTCTCGCATGAAAAGATAAGACGCGATTCTTTTGTCACTGGCAGGCGCCTTGGTTTACCACCCTCTTACATATAATATTTAATTTATTTTTCCTTACTATATATCTTACTCTATATATACACACACTTTTTTTGTTAACATAAAATCATGTTACAATTTCTTACCGAAAAACCACACAGAACATACAGTTTTCCAAAAAAAAAACATAAAAAGATTTTCCGGTTTCTTTTGTACGTGATATGAAAATGTAAATAAAATTGTAGATAGAAGAGAATTTTCTTATAGTGAAATTTTATATTTCATTTTGTCGGATAAATGTGTTCTTTTTATGATCAACAATAAGATGTATTATTGTATGGGACTTTTTATGATAAAAAACATTAAATGAAAAAAGGAAATTGCTTTATGTTTTACCGTTTTACGATAAATGTATAAAAAATTAAATGAAATTCAAAATCAAGGATTTGAGCAAGGTTCTATTTAATTTTTGTTATAAAAGCTTTTTTATTCTACGGTTTGTTGAAAACATTACCGTTTCGAGAAATTTGATTCATGTGTTATTTATTTTATTTCAATCGCTACAAATCTATTGAAAAATTCTATCATGGAACTAAAAGTAGTGACAATACACATTTATTTAAATGTTAAGATATTAAAATTTGGAAATTTTATAAAAAAATACATAAGTATATAAATTTAAACACTTTACTTTAATTGTCAAAAATTAAATCTTTGTTATTTCTTGTAAATAATATACACTTGGCCCTAAAAGCTGTTGTTTATATTTCTGATTAATTGCAATGTTTTTAAGCTCAAATAAACATGTGCTGTGTTAACTTTGAGCACTAAGTGCAACTTTTACTCTTGCATGTACCTATTTCAAAAATTTTTAATTTTTATTCAAATAAAAATGTTGTTTAATATAGGAATTGCAACAGGTCCCACAACAATAAATAGATACCTTTTAAGACCTACGTCCCACATCAACATGTATTCTGGGGTGTTGATTTACGCTTTTTAAGCCTTTGTGGATTGTGTTCAAAACTATTGAT
Source organism: Diogma glabrata (assembly GCA_963693315.1). Classification (NCBI taxonomy): domain Eukaryota; kingdom Metazoa; phylum Arthropoda; class Insecta; order Diptera; family Cylindrotomidae; genus Diogma; species Diogma glabrata. The sequence continues at coordinate 256,163,977 of OY856187.1, read as the reverse complement.
TAGGGCAAATCATTCTATTTGTACGCTGTACGGATAGAAAAGCCCGTCTGCAAGTTGTTAATAGGAAAATACACTTACACTGAAGATGCATATTCATATGCTTAAAACATGTACGCTTTACAAAACTTTGCTTTTGTGTCATATAGGAACGTAGACTGGCAATAAGTGTCCATCGCCTAGGTTTGTTTTAGAAATCAGACTAAATTTAATCGACTATTATTTTAATGGGTAAAAAGCTCATGTTTTCTTTTATTTACTAACGGCTCGACATGCACTACTAATGATTCTTAATTAAATGGAATGGAGAAAACATTATGTTATAGAGGCAATGAAAAACGTCAATCGCATATTTGCTAATCTGAAACTAACAAACTGAGATAGATTTTTAGCCAAAAGAAAAGTCGAAGGACAGCTAAAGTAAACCAATTCATAATAATGAAAGCACCACTTTCTTTTAAAAAATTCTAGAGTATTGCAAAGGATTATTGATAAAATAGTTAACTGCACTAAATCGTTAAATAAATACAGCTGAACGTATTAATGCTGAACTGGCCATCTACTTTATACAAGTACAAGCATAGGTGAAATAAAAAATAATTTTTTTTCAGGAAATTTTTATATTTGTTTAGTTTGACAACAGCGTGGTCCGAAAGAGTTCTAGAAATTCAAACTTCGCGTGACTTTGAAATCAAATTGCAAGAGAACGGCTGACCCACTATCAACAGTTGTATTGTGCGTCAGAAATGTTATTCACCAGCTGGTTGAAAAAAATACATCGTAAAGTTTTTGCTTACACAGCTAAAAATTTGAAAACATATACATTTTTTAAAGATGGTGCTGATTTGGTTGCTCAAGCACTTTTAAGATTTTTCATACGACAATTTGAATGTTCCAACCTTACTTAAAAATATAAAGACAGCATACAATTCGTTCCAGAGATAATAATTTACATCGACGTCCATCTCAGGTGCAAAACTTTTAGTTTCAGAGAAATTCGTGATCTGGAGGACCGACAAACGACAAATCGACTTTATACTTGGCATGGAAGTAGTATAGCTGAAATAAATGTATGGGTTTATTTAGAACATTTTTAAAGTGTTTAATTTGAGAACTGCGTGGTCCGAAAGATTTATGAAATTTCAAATTGAGAGTAACATTGATATCAAATTGCTGGGATGTACGTTCGAAAGGTAATAGATTGACCTATCAACCTATTTAAAAATACAAGTAAACTTTTGCTCACACTGTCAAATATACTATGAAATAAAATGTTTAAAGATGCCATCAGTGGCGTAGCTAGCATGGGTGACACCCGGGGCGGATATTGTGGTGTCACCCCAAAAATAAAAACTGTCAATAATAATAAAAAGCAGATAAACGTAATTTATAATTTTTTTTAATTAATACAAATGAGCATTATTATTATAAGCCCGCAAGAAATTTTTAACTAATTTTAATTTGCTGAAACTCTTCTCACACGAAGCCACTAATACGCAAATAGTCATAAATAACTTTAGTGCGACCGTAAGATTCGGAAGAAATTCTAAAAAATCCCATTCTACGATGAATTTCAAAAAGTCTAGGTACACCCAGTTAGAAACTGTAACATTGGCCGCTTTTAAATGCCTCCGCACCCTTTGTATCTCTATGAGGAGTTCTGTTGCCAATACCGCATCATAAAAACCAGTAAATTTTGATACCGATAATTTTAACTCTTCACTGTTCGCCAAAAGCTAAGTGTTTGTCTGCACAACCTCGAACAATGAAGCTAAAGCTTGAACTGACTTCAGTCTAGTTCGGAGTTCAACACTGAATCGGTCAAGACATTCCAACATGTCCTTTTTAAGTTGAGCTCTCAGTGTCAGTCCAACATCAGGTGCAAACTCACCACCCGTTCGTTTTTTGCGTTTTTATGACGAATTCGGCTTTCCATTGGAATGTCATAGTCTTCCGATTTTTTCGCAGCAAGATCTATTGCCTCTTCTACAATGAGACTTCGTTGTGAATTGACTCTATTTTTGTAGCTAATTGATCAATATTCAAGCCCGTGCTTTGCAATCCAATCTGAGCACAGATATTATTTCTCTTAGAATATCATTCCAAAACAAAAGATAGCAAAGAAACGAAAAATCACATGCTGCATTGATAAGGTTCTGTACAGCGCCTCTAGTGTCTACATTTTCTTGTTGATCACTTAACTTCTCAATTTCAGCCACAATCCCATCGAAGTTTTCGGCCAATACTTTTACTGCAGCATAATGAGCACTCCAATGCGCTGTTAAGAGTATTTTAACAGTTGCTTTGTTGTGTTTAGCAAGTACCCAGCGGCTAGTCGAAGCAGAAAAACATGTAAAAATGGCTTCCACTGACGAGTGTTGGCCGTATAAATTAATTGAATGATCTTTGCAGCCCACAAAAATTGCTTTCTTATTTTTTGCTTTAATAATAGCTTGCACTTCTCCATTTATACTACTCATAACAGTTGCATTATCATAACCTTTGGGAGCGACAATTCATAACATCTATACCATCATTTTCAAGATTTTTACACTGAAAAAAACATGTCCTATTTCCAATCGAAATGCAGTTGTCTCAACCTCACCGTGCGGGCAGATATGGCGAATCGAAATACGAGATTGATTCAACAACCGTACAATGATAAGCCGATGCAGTTGAGACAATCACATGAAATATTTATGTGAAAATAAAATATAGTTCAATTAATCTCAAATACTTAAATTTTAAAATGAAAAATTCATGATATAAGGCCAAAGAAATATGTTTTCATGGAAATAGTTATTAACTTTATTCAACTACTGTTATATTGGATAGCACTTTATATTTTAATTACACCTCATTCTGTTATCAGGAAAATGTTACTGAGTACTGAGTAGTTGTCCCAATCACGGTGAAATTGTTTGTAAATAACTTTTCTTTGCATGAATAATAAACTGCCATCTTCGAGATGAGGTTATCATTACTTCAATTTTTTTTTCAGTGTAAGAATTTCATCGCTTAAATCAGCGGCTTTTTTCCACGTAAAGGAATAAATCCAAGGAATGCTTCCTTGATTTCCACTTTACTACCATCAATTTTCACATAACGAATCACTTCTGACATTTGATCAATATGTGAAATGTCAGGTGTGCTATCAAACATAATTCCAAAATATTTAACCTATTTAATTTCGTTGACAAGCTTAAACTTTACGTGGATCGCTAAAACATTTATGAACTCATTTTGTATATCTGGTGAAAAATATGATACTTTTGGTGATTTACCATGCTCCAAATTCAAAATGTGTTCTTTTAACACTACATCATACTTTGACAATAGTTTGGTTAGTTCTAAGAAATTGCCTTCATTTGAAGAACTTTGTCCTTCATCATGTCCATGAAATGCTGGGTTGTGTTTAGATAAAAACAAAGTTATATCCAATAATCTTGATAAAAGATGTTTCCACTTCTGTTTTTTATTATATATTAATTGCAAGGCTGCGTCTCGTATCGTTTTATGAATTTTTAACCTCATTTCCAAAGTTTTCCACTTTTCAAAATTCTCCAGATGTTCATTTGAAGTTTCATGCTCGGCCACTTTGGGATTTAGTTTCGACCGCTTCTGATATCCAGTAGTAAATGTTGATTTTGTATTATTTTTATTGGTGACAGCAAATACACGACAACAGAAGCAATACAGGACGCAAGTTATTATTTACAGGAGAATAAACAATCCATGGCCGTAGAATTTTTCCACCATTATTCATCATTTTATAAAACCATTCTTTAGAAAGATGGCGAACATCACCTTTTATGTCTAACCCGTGTCTAGATACAGTGACAAACGACCCTTCTCTATTTTGAAAATGTTCACTTTCTTTTTTTATGATTTCAATGCGAACATTACCAGAGACGAGTATATTCCAATGTGATACATCTCTTAAGTCCTGAAGTGATTCACCCATGCAAATACTGTCTTCGATAGTAGAAGCATTAGCGGCATTATCACTGTCATTTTCATTATTCCTTTCTAATTCGTCATCATAGGTTATCATTATTAATTCTGTATTGTTGCTGTTACTTTCCGAAGATGAGCCAATATTCTCTGAAACATTCATTGCATCAACGTGATAATCAGTTTCTTTTGATGAACCTTGGATATCATCGGGTTTTGTAACATATTTATAGATTTGGTCTTTCTCTGCTGGAACCAACTTTTTCTTTAAAAGTATGAACTCCTCGTGGCATATTTATTTTTTGGGATATTTGCTAAACGAAATCTAAAAAAATATTTTTAATTATAGTATAGGTATCAGCAGAGCATTAATTCTAAATATATTTGTAGGATACATAATAGGTACATAGTTCATAATAAGTACACTGTGTTAACGACTAAATACACCGCCAAGAAAATTAATTTATTTAAATTTCCTTGTAACAACTTATATTAAATAATATTTGTTATATAATAAGGTTATATAATAAGGAACTAAGGAATAATTGTTATATAATAAGGAACTATTTAAAAAAATATAAGAATGAAATCCTAAAAGATATTTTATATAAAGAATTGAAACCAAAATTAAATATCCAATTAGAATCATACTCAATAATTTACAAAATTGAATGTGATTTTTGTGAAAAATTTTACATCGGGAAAACCGGAAAATGTTTTAAAGACTGATTTAAGGAATACCTGCCTAAGAAGAAAAATAAACAAAATTTAAAGTTTATTTTTGCAAACCATTTACATAGTTAATAACAATAGCTATACCACTTTAAAAAAAAATTGAAGGCTTTACATTTATGAACCCAAGGATCATTAAAAGAATCACTTGATGAGTTTGAAATTTCCAAGGGATTTAAAACCCAACAAAATGTAATTTTAAATGATAAACTTTCATTTAATTCAAATAGATAAATATATAAAACTGAAAACAAACAGTATGAGTATGTATCAACCTACAAAAATTTGCAAAACTGCAGTAATTGCATAACTGCCATTTTATTCCACAGTAATTATTTTTGTGTCCATTGAAAAACGATCTATTTCAATTTATTCTTTGAGTTTTAAGATAAAGGAAAAAAAAATTATTTTGAGATCATTTACAAACACGGTAATTTGATTGTTTGTTAGTTTCCTTAGGTGTTCAATTAATTTGTTTGAAATGTAAAACATATTTTAGGTAGTAAGGTTAAGCGGGTATTTTAGAAATAATTTTGGAATAGAGACATTATAACTCAAGGGTGCCACCCTATCGACAAAGGCTGCCACATTATCGACGTAAACCACTTTTCCTATACATTATTCAGCATATGTGTTTTTAGACCTGTTCATTAAATAATCATGCTTGCATACTAAATAATATATCGTAAAAAACGGTCAATATGGTATCTATAGGAATATTCAAAGCTATTGAGTAATTGTGGTGATGGGATTCAATGCTCAACATGCTGATTCGATTAATATTGTTAAAATTTTATTTCAAATAATAACTCAAAAATTTTAAAAAGTAGAATAGATTCTTTTTGAACCAATAACACATTTATAGGACACATTTATAAGTTATCACAATTTATAAATTAAAATTATATGGATAACCTGGTTAAAATGGTTTCTAAGTGATTTATCGTTGAAAACATGTGATGGTTTGTTTAAGTTTTTTACGTTCGGGTGTCACCCCAAAACGGTTTCGAAGTGATTTATCGTTGAAAACATGTGATGGTTTGTTTAAGTTTTTTACGTTCGGGTGTCACCCCAAAACGGTTTCGAAGTGATTTATCGTTGAAAACATTGTGATGGTTTGTTTAAGTTGTTTACGTTCGGGTGTCACCCCAAAACGGTTTCGAAGTGATTTATCGTTGAAAAGATTGTGATGGTTTGTTTATGTTTTTTACGTTCGCGTGTCACCCCAAAACGGTTTCGAAGTGATTTATCATTGATAACATTGTGATGGTTTGTTTAAGTTCTTTACGTTCGGGTGTCACCCCAAAACGGTTTCGAAGTGATTTATCGTTGAAAACATTGTGATGGTTTGTTTAAGTTTTTTACGTTCGGGTGTCACCCCAAAACGGGTGACACCCGGGGCGGACCGCAAACCCCCCCCCCCCCCCCCCCGCCCCCCCTAGCTACGCCTCTGGATGCCATCGTGAAGAATTTTTGAAAAAAAATTTTACGATCTGAAAGTGTCAACCTTACTCTAAAACACGTCAAAATCGAACGAAAGAGTTTGACTTTGTTCTAAATCTTGTTTCTTTTGTTCTCATCTTTAAAAAGCAATGTCTTTAGAACAATAACCAACTTTTTCTTAAAATTTTAGCAGGCCGTAGAAGAAGGACTTTATATTGCGAAAAAACAGTTAAAAAAATGCGATCTACGACATTAGCGATATCTTTAAAATTTTTAGTTCATATCATTTTAACAGTGTAGGCCAAAAATTTAATGTGAAATTTTTTCTCGATAAGCCAGTGAATTGCCTTTTCAATGCACATACAATTGTTGATATCGAGTAAGCCGTTCTCTAGCAATTCTATTAAAAAGTTATTCATGAATTTGAATTTCCTGAAATTTTTCGACCATGGTGTTCTCAAACTAAGCACTTTAAATTTGTTCAGAACTGCGTATTTCTTTGTTCACCTATACTTCTTGTTCGCCAAGTATGAAATCGATCAAAAATGGTCGGGCTCAGAGTCGATAACCCAGATCACGAATTTCATCTAAAACTAAAATTTTTGATCTTAGATACATATCTTCAAACATTAATCATTCTGATTGATTGATTGATTGATTGATTGGACTGTAGGACCAAGCACTAGGCGAGACTCCCGGATTACGGCCGGGCCACTTCCTACAGTCGTTTTACATATAACAATAGGTAAGGATAGGTAGGTAATTGTTAGTTAGGAGTGAACGACCCGGTTACAGACACATGGCAAATCGTATCTAGCTACTACTGTTAGGAGACAATCACAAGGACAATCACTTATACATATAATCTGCAATCGCCAATCAGCAATCCCGTATCTAAAATTTCTCGCCTGCAATCTCCAGTCGGAAACCTGTTATTCATGTAATTTATTAGTATAATAGGATGATGACTAAATTGTAGTCCTCTGCACTCTCCAATCTGAATTCATGTTATTATATTTATGGTTAAAATTATTTATGATTATTTATGGTTAAAAACATTTATATTATGTGCATATATATAAAAAACAAAAAACCCCTTTGAAAATTGAGTGAATTTCATATAAAAAAGTATTGGGATTGAATTGGATAAAAATATTATCTTTCACTTGATGTTTTTATTTGAAATGTATTTATTTAAATTTTATAAAACATTATTTTATATAATATAATTAACGCAAGAATGTTTTGAATTTTTCTTGAAACACAAGAATTAATTTAACAAAAACAATTAACCCTGCTCGTTGATATCGTTCAAAAATCTTATTGGATTTTATGGATAATGTTTGGATAAATAGAAAGAGATAAATCTATCACATAAAATTATGTCAACAAATGAAATTTTAAACTGAATTTGAAATAATAACTAAATTTCGCTAGTTAAAGCTCTAAGTAGGTTTAAATTTTACACAAAATCGAATAGCACAATAACACCTTTATTTAGTTTTCTAGTAAAAATCAGAGTTAATAAATTTTACATTTAGGGAAGATTACATCTTGGTCGCCCACATCTTTCCATTTTTGAAGGCAATCTTACCTTAGAGTTTAATTATTAAAGCCAACACTTTAGAACTATTATATTAGATATAAAACTGATTATTACAATTAATGTTTTCACTACATTTAGTTATACTTATATATTTATCATTTAAGAGATTAATTTAGTTTAAAATTCACACTGTCACTTATAACAAGTGTTGATAAGACGACCATTCACCATTGTCATATATATATATATACACATATATACACATGCACATACATACACATACACACATATATACACGTACATACACACATATATACACATGTACTCACATATATATACATATATACATACATATACACATACATGTACACATACATACATACATATATACACACATACACATATATACGCAAAGATACACAACACATACATATACATACATACATACATACATATACACACATACATACACACATATACACACATATATACATATATACATATATATACATATATACAAATATATATATATATATATATATATATATATATATATATATATATATATATATATATATATATATATATATATATATATATATATATATATATATATATATATATATATATATATATATATATATATATATATATATATATATATATATATATATATATATATATATATATATACATATATACATATATATATATATATATATATATATATATATATATATATATATATATATATATATATATATATATATATATATATATATATATATATATATATATATATATATATATATATACTGTAATGAAGCGCTTTCTCACTGGCGAACCAATGAGAATGGCATAGCAGGAAGCGTACCTAGCGAGATTGATTTTCTTGCCCCAAGCTAGCTGCAGCCCATGGGAACGATAAAGAAACCCTGCAACTTCAGCACAAATACAGAAATGTACGCTATTTACGAAAATTTGCAGAAATGGAAAGAAATACAAGTGGAAAAAATGGAGACTCTGGCGACCCCAAGTGCGAAAGACCCACGATCCACACGCCCAACCCCTACATTCACTCTCAGACGCCCACACACTCACGCGTCACACATTCACCCACACATTCGACGACTAACACGCCCCCATTCAATCTCTGACACGCCTTTTCACACCCATTCACACCCCTACGTTAACCAAAAAAAATTAAACCAACTAAATGTACTCACCCCATGATTAAATCCCGACCTCCTATCCTGATTGAATCAGCCTTCCATCAGCACGTTGGTCACGTTGGATAATTCACGAAGATATTTGTATAAATAATTTGCCAACACCGAAATATAGTTGGAAACAGTTGAAAATTCAAGGTGATATTGAGCATAAACAATCGGCGAATAAATTGGAATCTATAGTTGAATATGGTGTACAATTGTTGAATAAATAAGTAATTCTCGTTGAATATGTTGTACGAATAATCGTTGAAAATCCCATGTAATTGTTAAATAATTTGCCAACACAGAAATATAGTTGGAAACAGTTGAAAATTCAAGGTAATATTGAGCATAAGCAATCGGTGGATAAATTGGAATTTCTGCGAAGTATGTGTCGCTGCACTATTTCAGCGATTGATGTGAAAATTGTATAAATAATGGTTGATAAAAATATGTTGCCTGTTGCGCTGCAATAACTCAGCGATTGAGGATAAGTTGATGTAGTCCTATACAACGGATAAACAACGCCGCAACAACTCAGGCAACTATTGATACACTACAAAAATGTTGCACCGATATTGCATGTAAGTTACACCACACGAAACAAGGCAATGCCGGATAAGTTAAACAATGATTCAATACTTCCTTGTGTTTAAGTTGGAAATTTATTCTTTCGGACGGACAAACATTCATATATTCTTTTGGGTAGTAATTTATTTTAAACAAAATGTTTCCATTCAGTGATTTATTTGATAACAGATAATTGATTTTAGTTCGATAAATAATTATTAACCTAATAACACAGATAAACGATGATTCAGTGTTCTCAATACAAGCAAATAGGCTAAAATAGCTCTAACTAATTTAAATTACTTAGTTCTAACACAAAAAAAAATGTAAATATAACACTAATTTAAGTTCACATGAATAGTCTGCACACAATAAAATATTCTAATATCACATTAATTAAATTTAAATATAAAGCTATAATGCCGGATTACATCCTATGGTAGTATTAATTGATCGTAATTAGATAGTTCCAGTCAAGGAAAAATAAATTAATATACAAGCAATACGATTTGAGAACATTGATAGGACAAAATAAATAGTTCTTGGGTCAACGGACCGACGGTAGCACTAGTATTATAAATAACTTTTAATAATTAATTTCAGTAATGAAGGCCAAGCTAGCGTAATATTAATTGACTTTGACTAGATGAATCAGGTATACCAAAGTGCGTTAGTATACTAATAGCACTAATTGCAGATCTTGCACGAAACACCATACACAGTTGTTAGTACTATGAGCCCCGCATATTGCCAGTAATATATAAAAAAAATAAATTTATTGAAATGGCAAATCCCGAAAATGGCTATGGAAGCTATAAAAAATTTCACTCGGTTCACAATCATTAACACTTAACAATAAATGACCGTAGGATCGATTGTCCAAATACGCTTATTATCAAAAAAAAAATTATTTCACATACGCACAATTTTGTTGGTGTAGTATTGATTTACTTTCTAGAAATTGACGGATTCCATTTAGCGTTGATTCGACATGTTGATGTTCAATGCTAATTATAATATACAAAAAAAACAGAAATGCATTTTACCTTCATATAAAGTAACATCCGAGGTGTATCCGCGTGCATTCATGTACAGCGAACGAGAATACCTGTAGTCCTTTGTAATAATTATCCTCAGCATTGATTCGCCAACTAAATATGAAAATGGTTGGTTTCCTTCTTTTTTCTCACAATCAGCCAAATAATCCACCAATAAGTTCCAGTTCCAGCTTATGTATCTGGACATTAAAATTAAAACATCGCCAAAGAACATGAATTTAACTTTTTAAAACAATAAAAATGGCACTTTGTTGCACATGACTAAACAAAAAACACAATTTCATGCATTGTAAAACGAAACGTCAAAAATCAATTCCCTCCAATAAGAAAAAATGATCGACTACCAGTCGTCAACCATCAAAATCAGAATGTAATAAACTAAGAGAGAGAATAATTTACCGTGCTCATTATATAGCCAAATTTTTAGTCTCGCAATAACTCGAATAAAGTATTTAGAGGGGAGATAATTAATTTACATCAGATTTTCAAATTATTGGGAACTTATTATAGTTCACAAAACCGTTTGCTATTTGATAATATTGTACGAAAATAAGGTTGGGACACAGAATATTTCCGACACATCCATAATATTTATAATTGAATTCAAAATGAATTAAATGCAGATGCGATCAATGGTATGATGTTTGGACATTTATTAAACTACACCCTACTATATCAGCACAGTGAAGTTCAGTTCAATAACGGAAGGATTGTTTAAAGCAAAATACTCATACAAAGACAAATCAAATGTTTAACAAAGCAAAAATAGTAATTCGTTGTATGTTGACGATTGGAAACAAAATACACGTAGCCGTTATGAGGTTTTGAAAATTTCGTTGTTTCATTACGGTTTGTGTTTTAGAAAAAAAATTCAAACTCAAGTAGTATGGCGAGAACAATCGAATGGAAGTATAGCGCGCGTCAATTTTAGTGTGTGGTAAGATTAAATTCTGAGTAAATTTTAGTGGTTATACGGATGATGATTAAAGAAAATTATTAATTAATTCAAATTACCCAATATTACGTTATATTAATGAATAAATAAATCAGGGTAATTAGTGCCATTTTCTTTCTCCTATACGTTTGTCCGGCTATTGCAGATTTAGTTAGATTTTAAGAAATATAAGGACGCTATGGGTTAAGGAAATTACACGAAACATGACTATTGATGATGAAGGGATGAGAAACCATTACAAGCGGTACGGATTAATATAAGGAACAACAACTAAGGAAGCTGCGACTATCATATACTATATTAGTCCAGACTATCCATTACAATACATACACACATATATATATATATCCATACAAATACACATGTACTTATATACATACATACACACATATACACACATACACACATACACACATGTATACATACATATACATATACCTATATACATACACATACACATACACATACACATACACATACACATACACATACACATACACATACACATACACATACACATACACATACACATACACATACACATACACATACATACACATACATACTCATACATACACATACATACACATACATACACATGTATACACATACATACATATACACACATACATACACATATATACGCACATACATATATACCTATATATATATATTACATATATTTATTAACAGCAAACATACATATTAAGAAGTTTTCACCTTATGTCCAACATACTAATTTATGTGGTATTGTTATATAAACATACATACATACATATATATACATACATATATATATATATACATATATACATATATATACATATATACATACACACACATACATACATACACACGCACACATACATACATACATACATATCCATACACATATATATACACACACATATACACATATATACATTATGTATTATATTCTGTAGCTGTAAATCAAAGAAAGTTAATTAATACGAAGTTCTATTTTCATTAAATTTATTAAAACTAAATTAAATTAATGCCAAATCTCAGCTAATCTCATATATATATATATATGAAAATTCAATTCTTTCGAATAGCGAACCTAAGATATCAAACCATCAGTTTTTTTAAGAAACAAAAATGTTATCAATGTTTTTTAAGAATAATATTTCACACGCCATGACACCTTTTCAAGTCGACGAAATTTGTATCTTTATTTCTAATAAATCTGCATTTTCATTAATTATATTATGAAATTTAAACTAAAATACTCCATTTTATTTACATTCATTTATTCCTGGTAATGGCATTTTGATAAATTTTTTTATTTTCTCTAAATCAACAAACAAAATTTTTTTTTTAATCAAAACAAGAAACACGAATTCCTCTTACATAATTATACCCAACTATAGGTGCGTTCGATTTGACTGAAACAACCGAAAAAACAACAACAATTGCATTTAATTTTTCAGTTGCTTCAGTTGTTTCAGTCAAATCGAACACGGCTTATTTACCACGACTTGTTGATTAGATCGTTTCTTAATTTAACACTACAAAAATCAGATAAATTCTATAACCTTTTTTAAAAATGTTAATAATTTTCATCGACTAAAATCACTACGGTTTAATTTCATTTTAATTTTAAATGAAAAAAAAGTAATAAAAATAAACAACGACACAACAATGTTGTATCGAATTGAAAACCATAAATTACGAGAAATTCAAGAGAAAAAAAATTATTTTCCTGATTTTTTCAATCTTTTAATTAGAAAAATTAAATTATTTTTAAAATACCACCATTATTATATATTGTTATATATCATATATTATATATTATTGAAGCACTTGGTTTGAAACACATTTTAGACACTTTAAATATGGTAATAAGACACTTTAAATATGGTAAATTATTAAAGTAAAAAATATGTATGTATTTATCACGACGGAGAGTTTTATCCACGTCCATCTTCTTTAAATGCGCTCGGCAAACTCCATATCTTCAAACATTAATCATTCTATAACAAAAAAAGTCCAAGCGGCACGTATATCTTTTCAACAACTAATATAAAAATGTTGTTATATGTTATGCCTAACAGTTTAATGAAATAAATGCTGACTTTTACTTAAATAGCATTAAAACTAACGTAATTAGTAATAATTCAGATAAGTAAAAATGAGTTTGGTACCTTTAGTACAATAATATCACATAACTAATTTTGTTTTGTATAATCTTTAAACATCCAATCATACACTAAACAAATAGCAAGAGTAATAGCTTTTCTATAATGCCGTGCTAAACACAGAAGTGGTACCTTGGATTTTTGTCAAAAATGAGTTATGAATCTAAGCTGATATAAAAACAGTCGATGGATATTTTTATCATATAATTAAAACATTTAATTTATTTTTTCATTCAAAAATGACTCTATTAAATATGCCGTATCTTCTTTACGGCTATTAATTACTATTTGCCGTATCTATCAATTACTCAGCTATTTTAATCGTAACTTAGAAAGTTACGATAAAATGCCGTAGTATTGTGTATGACGCTCGACTTTGCTAAGGCAAAATAGACGTATCTCACTATGTTACTAAGGCAAAATAACGTATCTTGTTATTAAATGGTAAATAATTAATTGCGATTATGGCGTTATTATTTTAATACTTAGATATTAAATCTGTGTTCCTAAGTATATTTATTGTTTGCAGTTTTATATTTACTAAGTTTTTCGAGTGAAATAATAAGATAAATTGATTTTATTGACATATCGGTGTTAGTTTTGTAAAAACAAATTTACTATTTAATTATCCAAAAATTATTATTTTATATTATTAACAAATAAAATAACCTTTTATCTTTCTGAATCAAACCAAATTTGAAAACTTTTTGACTATAAATATAGTTTTAAATGACTGTGAAAATTGAAAATTAAAAAGTTACCACTTTTGTGCTTAGCACGGCAGTATATTAAAATATTTATAAAACTTTAAACATTCTATTAAATAAAGAATTGATTTTGTAATTATATTTTTCATCTTTTTTTAGGGTTCCGTTTTTTATACGGAACACTATTGGTGAGAGAACAACGTGTTTTTCACATTATTTCGATTATCTCGTGAACCATTAATCCGATGAACTTAAAATTTGAGGTGCTTATAAAACTAACTTATCCACACCAGATGGTGGGTTAAAAAATAAATAAAATTGTGTTCGTTTGTTTTAAGGAGGTACGATGTAAAGCCTTTGAAAACATACATTTTTTTATCGAGACGAGTAGGGTATCATATGAGAGGGCTTCATTTCAGCATTATTTAAAAATATATTTTGGAATTTTACACTTCACCATTTTTTGTATAATTTTGAAAAATGACGTTTTCTGGATGTTTTATTGCCCCGAATAACTCCGACCCTACTTCATCGAAAATCTTGAAATATATTTGGAATGATACAAAATTGAGCAGGTTTTTAATGAAAAATATAGAAAAGTTGCAGATACTCATAACTATATTTATTAAAGGGGTGGGAATGTTAAGGGTTAAAAACATCATTTAAAACCAGGTCATGTGGGGTGTCATTTGAAAGAGCACTTGATTTTAAAAATATTGCCATTTTTTAGAATTTTGCAATGCATAGTTTTTGAATTATTATCAATAAAGTGACACAAAAAGTTGGTCCCCCCCTTGCATTTCGAGCCTAATTAACAGAAAAATTTGAAAAAATTCACGGAGACAGGAAGTTTGATAAACTCTGAAGGAAAAATATAGCGGACTCTCAAATAATTATATTTTTGTGCTTTTAAGGGATTGGGGTTAGGAAGGGTGAAAAAAAACTTTTTTGACTCAAGCGAGTGGGGTGTCACTTGAAAGAGAACCAAATTTCAGAAATATTGGAATTTTAGAATTTTGCGGTACACAGTTTTTGAGTTATTCTAAAAAATGTGCAACTTCCAGACCGCCCCCCCCCTACGTTTCGACACTGATAGACAAAGAAATTGAAAAAATTTATAGAGACAGGAAATTTGCTATATTTCGAACGAAAATTATAGCGAACTCTCAAATAATTATATTTCTGTGTGTTTAGGGGATGGGTGTAAAGGGGTTAAAAAAAATATTTTTTGACCCAAGCGAGTGGGGTATCATTTAAAAGAGCACTGAATTTCCAAAACATTTCAATTTTTTTTAGAATTTCCCAGTTTTTGATTTATTCTAAAAAATGTGCAACTTCCAGACCGTTCCCCCTCCCCCCCCCCTACGTTTCGACACTGATTGACAGAAGAAATTGAAAAAATTCATAGAGACAGAAAGTTTGCTATATTTTGAACGAAAATTATAGCGAACTCACAAATAATTATATTTCTGTGTGTTTAGGGGATGGGTGTAAGGAGGGTAAAACAAAACTTTTTTTGACCCAAGCGAGTGGGGTATCATTTGAAAGGACACCAAATTTCCAAAACATCTCAATTTTTTTTAGAGTTTTGCGGTACACAGTTTTGGAGTTATTCTAAAAAATGTGTAAATTCCAGACCGTTCCTCCCCTACGTTTCGACACTGATAGACAGAAAAAATTGAAAAAATTCATGGAGACAGGAAGTTTGCTATATTTTGAACGAAAATTATAGCGAACTCTCAAATAATTATATTTCTGTGTGTTTAGGGGATGGGTGTGAGGAGGGTTGGAACCAAACGACTGGGGTGTCATTTGAAAGAACACTTAATTTAAGAAACATTGCAACATTTTTTAGAATTCTGCGATGCACAGCTTTTTAGTTATTGATAAAAAAAGTGCTAGTTTAAGTGTATGTATACCACCCTATATTTCGACGCTGATTTATAGAACAAATATTCTCAATTTAGACCATTAAAATACTGATTAAATCTTTCTTTAGCTAACATAAACAGCTATGGATAAGATTTAACCTCAAGTAACATTTATGATCAATGTAGATGTGATTGACATTTACGATTGACGTTTACGATTAAACATTTATTCTGTTATGCGTCCATAGTCTGGCGATATAAAGACTTTACAACATAACTTTATGTCATTTATTTTTGATATTGTGTATTTTTATATTCACGGAACCCTTGGCGAGCGAATTTTATTCGCACTTGTCCGACTTTTTAACTTTCATTTAGAAAATAGCTGATATTTGTTATTTTGTTGCATTTAGAGTTAACTTACTAAGTGCAAACATTCCAGTCGTCATAATACTCTTGAGTTGTGTACCTCAATTAATTAAATTTAATTGAAATTGTTTAATGAAAATTATATCTAATTTGAATATGTATACGAATTTTAAGTTTTTCATTTTTGTTTGTATGTACAGTCAGTCATAGCACGTATAGTCACTCATATATTTCTTTCATAATTTCTTCGTTACCATAGTTATATATAAGCCAATCATGATTTTAATTTATTTTTTTTTAACAGAAAAAGCTGTCAGCATCAAAGATGGTTCAAACATTTAGTTTCGTTAAAACCTATAAATTAAATTAGACGATATATCATCTTATTTTTGGTCAATTCATTTAAAGAATTATCTATTTCATAAAATTACATTTTTTAATTTATTCAATACAATTGTATTATAATTACACTTTTAAATCATTCAATGATTCATCAAACCAGACAAATATTTTCATACATGGAGATAGCGGTAGTGTGTGTTAGTTGTAAATTGAAATTGTATATATTTGATTAGATTTGAAAACTGATGTGTCCATTTTTTAAATGAGGAAATTTAAACGATAAAAAATCGGAAATCATAAAATTTAATTAGTTGTCTTAAGTGCAGAAAATAATATTAATTTATTCATAATTTTCTTATACCTATAAAAAAATAAATTAAACTGACACGATAACAAGGTAAACTGACACGAAACAAGGCAAACAAGGTATATTAAAATAATTTGTTTAAATGACTAAAATTAATTATTCAAAGTGCCAGTTTGTTTTTTATGTCTCTTTTGATTACCTTAATTAATAAAATTTGTCATACAGAATTTTATATGCAAATAAATTAATATTCATCAATTTAATATTACGAATATATTTTATAAAAAGTTCAATGACGTAAGCCATTTAGAAAATATAAAAACGCTTTTCATTTTTGAATTCTTTTATTTATTATTATCATCATTGAATAAATTTCGTTTCAATTCGTTTTTTATTATTCGTAAGAGACTGAAAAAAAGATAGAGACTGAAATTTAACGAAAATGTGTCGTATTTTACAGTGTAATGCTGGGAATTCACCTACAACAGAAACAGAATTTCATTCAAATTTGACAGGAAAAAATTCTGTTTCTGTAAAATTTGTATGGAATTCTGTTTCTGTTTATTTTTCTGTTGTATTTGGTTTCAAGTCATAATATATTTAAATAAAACATAACGCAAAAAAATATTGGCAAAAACATTGACAAATTTAATAAAATTTTAAATAAAATTAAATGGTCAAAATTCAATCATATACTCTACTTTATAATTTATTTGGTATCAATGGATGTTTAGCAAATATCTTTTTCTACTTCAAGTTACGAAAATGTCATTTTAATATATAGTAAAACCTATGAGAAAGGGATACTTTTTCTAAGTAGTGACTGAAAATGTTTTCAGTCACTAGGACTGAAAGTAAATAAGTTTCGGTGGTCGCCTACAGGTGGTGGTAATTTAAAGGATTGAATATTTGATTGAATATTTGAGATTAAATTTGATTTACTGTTTCTGTTGTTGTTTCGGTTGCTGTGTTTATTTCTGTCAATATCGCAGTATTTTGAAGGGATTGAATATTTTGAATATTTTGATCGAATCGAATCGAAACTAATCATTATATCAATTGTGTGTAATTAATTAATTAAACTAATAATGAGTGTGTTTTTTTTCTATATCGGAAAAATCGGAGCGATAAAATAAAATTTGTATCAGATTTATCGTAAAATTTTTTCCTCCGATAATTATTAACTGTCAGATATAAAATATATTCTCTGAGTTCTTTCCGCCAAAAAAAATAAAAAAAAATTTATTAAATATATAAATAAATTTTATTAAAAAATTTATTTTTATTTGCTTGTAATTGAAGCTTTACCAACAATTTTTTAAATTTATACTTTAATCGATGACTTCCAGCCGGTAAAAAAAATATCTGTAATATCTGTAAAAGTTTTTATAGAAAATATATGAACTATTTTCATTATTCATATTGTCAAATTCATCTACTAAAAACTTACAAAACGACATATCTAAATTTAACTGTGTAAAAAATAAACAAGATTGTATTTCTCTATATAGCATTTTTACCAGTGTAAAATAATGTTATTATTGTGTTCGCCTGTTATTATTCCATCTGTGGGCGAACACAATAATAACATTATTTTACACTAGTAAAAATGCTATATATAAATACTATCTTGTTTATTTTTTACACAGTCAAATTTAGATATGTCGTTTTGTAAGTTTTTAGTAGATGAATTTGTAAATATTATCATTTATATTTACAAGCGTAGAAAAAATTGCGTTTTCTACGCGTGGTAAAAACGGTTTTGCGTTCCTGAACTTATTCCACTCGACGCTATCGCATCTCGTGGACAAACCGTTCAGTCACGCAAAAAGAGACGTTTTCACCACTTATATAAAAATCTACTATTTTTGTGTGTGCGAAAGTTACAAATTATTTTGTTTTCTGTTTTCTTCAAAAGTGTTTTACATTCGGTTCTTTTCCGCTGCATGAATATAGATTTATATTGGCACACTTGCTCAATTTACAGACTAAACCTGTGATATTGTGACTAAACCTATGATGCGTTTTTTAAACAAGAGTGTTTAATCAGTTTTTATACTAAGCACCTGATAAACCTAATAAAGTCCATCCAATTCCACCAGAAGGCGATCAAAGTTTTTGTTAAATAATGTAGTTATTACATAAATTTTAATTTAACCAGCATCCATTTCAACACCTTATACAAATAGTGACATTAAGAACAAGTATTCCTCAGTAATAAGTAATGTTTAATGCAATTCGTTACGTTTAACAATAATAAGGAGCTAAAATTTGATGGTTGCTAAAATAAGACATATTAGTAAGTCTGAAAGCGACACATCAAAAAAAATTGTAATGATCGTAAGACATTTTTTTATATGATTTCAGCTGACAAATGAAAATAATTTATGGGAATATTTTATTTTATTATTATTGCAATTTTATTTCATGTTTATTAATTCAACAAAAATCAGTTGTATACCAAAAGACAGCAAATATTAAAAGGTTATAATATACTTTTATCACATAAATATCGCACATTTTATTGGTTTCGATACTATATATTTGCGAACATTATTAATTCTCGTCTTTTGGCTTCATAGTACTTTTGCAATGAATTGTTTTTTATAAATTTATTGTCTCCGTTAAAATTTTAAATTTCATTTCATTACTAGTTTATTGATTAACAATTTGGATGTATTGTATTCAAAAACTAAAGTTTTGGTGGTATAGTGGAATTTATTTATTTTGACTATACCAAGTTTCAGAAACTCACATTTTGCTATAGAACTAGATATATGTTTTAATTAATAAAATTTTCGATAATTTGAGTTAACAAATCGATATCGTAATTGAGGGACTTAGATATCCTAATGCATAACTATAATTATTCAAAGTACTAGTGTTGATAAACAGGACTCCAATATTCACTTTTTCAGTGAAAAGTATACTTTTACTCACCGGTTGAGAATCAAACTAATGGGGCCTATTCAGTAAAATCTTCTATCGAAAATTTCTGCTGTTCTTTTATTTTTTGTTTGAAATTTTATTTTCCCGTTATAAAATTTCATACAAAAAATAAAAGAATAACATAAACTTTCGATAGAAGATTTTACTGAATAGGCCCCATTAACTCGAATCAAAATAATAACAAATGATGACTTGGCGAATGGGACGTGTCGAGTAATTGTTCAACGTTAGCAATAATTCTATAAATGCAGTGTTTGTGTAACGGAGCAATGAGAGCTGTTTTCCATCCACCAGGGAAATCTTCTTGCTCTCAGATTGGATGCCTGAGATTGTATGCACGTGATACATAATATATCCCTTCAATAAAAATCACTTCTCTGTGGATGCCATCGACGCCTGGCGGTTTTCCATTTTTCAGTTTGTTGATGGTTGCTTCCACTTCTATTGTTAGGTATGGTGCAAAAACAACTTCACTTGATGGAAATCTTTCTTTAGATTACATATTAAGCATATGCAAAGCACTCTTTCGAATTTTCATTACCCACATGTTGGTTGGTGTTATCAATACAGCTCTTTATGTTTGCGTTTCTTTTTCCGTTAGAACCTTTGTTAAGGCTTTTCTGGCGCATATATAATCAGTATGGAAGCTTCCGCTGTTCTTTGTTAATCGTTTTACTTGCAACATGTGTTTGTTTCCAACTATTTGACGCCAATTGTCGTCAAACCATTCTTGCTCGGTCTACTTTGTTTTGGACATTGAAATTTTTGATTTTATTATAATTTTTTAAATATTTTCTGGATTTTTTGTTTGAATTTTGGCTTTTTTGGCTTTATAAAAAAGTTACACTGATAAAAAAATTATGCTTTTAGTTGTTTTTTTTTGTATTTTAATTATTTAAACCCGGCTTTTTCAAAAAGTACCATTTTGTTTTTTTTTTCGTTTTTTATTTATATTTTAAAGGTTTATTATTTACTCAAAATAAAATTTAAACTTTCTACCGTAATTTCTTGGTGGAATTGCATTTTAATAATTAAAAAAACTTTTTAATATTTAATTTTATTCCACAATATTTTATTTCCAAAGTACACTAATACATTTCCAAAGCAAAGGAAGGATCATGAACGCACTTGAGTCCCGCCTAAAGCAACAAAACCCTAATTCAATCCTAAACGATCAATTAGATGTCACATCATCTCCATTATTACAACCTCTCATATAAAGCTATAAATACATTGTCCTTACTTAGTTTAATTGAACAGATGTTATTGTACAAACAACCTGTAGATGAGATATTGTATCTCGAAACATGTAGTTAAGTTAATAAAAAAAAAAAAAAAGAATTGAAATTAAATTTACATTTTAAATTAAAAATTAAAGTTTTAAAAAAGTTTTGTTTTATTTTTTTTTTTTTTTTTTTTGTTTGAGTGAGTTTAAGGATTTACGATTTTTTAAAAACTACAAAAAATAATTTATACTTAAGAATAGTATCAATGGGTTTTTCCCCAAAACCTAACCAAAAGATGCCAGTCTAAGTCGACCTTAAATTAGTTTTTCAAATCATTGATTGTTTTATTACCTACTTTTATTGTAATTAGTTTTACTGTTCATTATTAGATGTCTTTATTGTAATTATTTTTATAATTTTTTATTGTTACTGTTTTATTGTTACGACCTATAATGTATATAAGGTTATGACAAAATCACTTTTAGATTCTAATCACCTGAAGATGCTATAAGCGAAAGTACTAGTGAAATAAATAAAATATTGTGGAATAAAATTAAATATTAAAAAGTTTTTTTTAATTATTTACTCAAAACCTACTAAAATTACAGAGATGCTGTAGATTTGACTGTATTATTTATTAGTTTGATTTTTTTTGTACTTTGTGCTATTTACTAAAATAGTACATTATATAATTAGGAGCTAAAGTGATACTTTTTGTGTTGAGTCTATAGTTTAGACGATACACAAATTATAGACGATACAAAAAAATTCACTTTAGCTCCGAATTAAATACGTTATTTTTTCGACAAACGATTAAATTTTTTATAAATATGATTAACATAAAAATTTTTATAAACATGAATTTTTATCGTCATAATTACTTCCAAAAAAGAGAAAAAAACATTTAAATTTGCATGAATAAAATTTTTTTATCAAATCAGTCTTTTCAAAATTACATAATCTAATTGAAATAGTTGTTATTTTGTTGTCATAGTTTTCCAATAATTCAAAATGTCATTATCCAATGAAACTGTTTGTTATGTTTTGTTGTCATAGTAACATACAATAATTCAAAATATCATAATCCAAAGAGAATAAACTTATTTTTTGTTGTCAAAGTTATACAATTTGTTTGAAAAAATAACAAAATAACAAATAGCACATGTTACTTTACAGTCGCCGTAGTATAGAATAAAAATGGCGTTACTTTTGCAGCCGCAGTCAAAAAAGTAAGACTTTAACTAACTCCCTAGCGGCAGTAAATTAAACTTTACAGCCATTTGTCGAAAAACTTGTTTACCGATTCTATTCAATTCTTTTTTTTAAAGGTATTATTAAATAAGGCTTAAAATAAAAGTTACTATATGCTAATCACTAATTAGTTTTCTACGTATTTTACATGAAATTTTTTTCTATTAATTTTTATATTAATTTCAAGGATGGCCAAATCCAAAAGAATCTGCTTTTTCTTTTTCTTTTTAGTTTTCTTTAGATTTATTTTCCTAAAAATTAATAGAATTACAGTCATGCGTTTTGTTTCGTTGACGAGACAAACCCGTTTGAATATTTACCAATCAAAAATATGACAGTTATAGAATTAGATATTCTTGAATTTTGGCCTACAGATGGTGAATTTTCTTTTAAATTACAATAAAAAATTCATATTTTTTTTTTATACTAAGTTAGACATGTTTAGTGTTAATTTAAATAAATTATAAATTGACGTCTCTGAATATCCAAAGATACCATGCCAACTGTGGATTGTGGAAATGGATTATGTTTCTTTAAGAAGTTGGTGGACATGGACTTTAAAAAGTTGGGGATTAAAATAATCAGGGAAAACCCATAAGGGCAAGGAATTCCAAAGATAAGAAACCTGGTTGAAAAAATCACGTTGAAAGGCGATAGTTCTACATTTTGTTATTTGAACGGTGAATGGGTGGGCCATGGCTGATGCTCTGGTTGAACGAGAAAAAATAGCGGGTTTGGGTAGTATTGATTTTATCTCCTCTGAAGAGTACTCATTCATAATGTATTTGTAAAATATCGTCAAATCAGCGAAATTTCTATGCTGTAACGAATCAAGCTCGTTTGTAAGATTTGAATTGCCGATCAATTTAATTGCTTTCCGTTGGACAGTGTCCAGACATTTTAAAGAGGTTGGGTATGCACCACCCCAGATGTGAGAACAGTACTCCATGCAGGGTCGAATAAATGATTTATATATTAAAATATGTTCGCTATTGAAAAACTTGCGACAACGCCCTAGATATCCTAACTTTTGAACCGCGTTCTTAGCAAGATTGAAAATGTGAGTATTCTATAAGGTGTAAGGTATAAGTGAGATAAGGTATAAGTGAGTATAATTAATTATCATGTATTGTAAATAAAAATAAGTATTAAATACGTCAAGTAATTTTTTAAAATATTACAAACATTTTGAAATAATATATGTGGTTTTCGCATTACATCTTGATAATTTGAAGTATTAGCACTATAACTATAGTGAAGACATAATTCAGAGATGGTCAAACTTCGCTACACGTGGAGCCGGATTTCAATAAATTCTCGTTACGAGAGCCAACAAAAAAATAAAATAAAAAAATTCATACTTTTGGCTTAAGAACCTTTATTTTAAGTGATAATGAGAAATGTTGATGGTCGGGATTAGTATGTGAGAACAGAAGCTTGATTATTGTGAACAGAAGCTTGATAAGTGTGTCAAACAAATAACGTCAAGTGTGTCAAAAAAATGATTTTCATTTATTTTTTTCCCCAATTTTTTTGAGAAACATAAAATGGGAAACGTTTTCGATTAGAAACATTTTTCAAATAAAATTAATTAGTGTATGACAAAAAAGCGGATTTTTAATTGAATTAACTAAACATATCATCTTGCTAGATTTAATTTTGATTGATTGAATCATCTTGGAAAAAGTTTGAATTTTGATTTTGTTATAATTTTTGCAATATTTTTAGAATTTTGAAAAAAGTTTCAATTCTTGATTTTGTAAGAATTATTACAATATCTTTAGAATGTTCAAAAAACGTTTAAATTATTAGAACATTTTTGGAATTTTTAATTTTGTCTCTTTTTAATATTCTCTTGAATATTTTAGGAATTTTGAAGAAAGTAGCAATTTTTGATTTTATTATAGTTTTTGGAATCTTGGAAAAAGTTTGAATTTTTGGTTTTGTTTATTGTTATAATTTTATGAAATCAATTCAATCAGACACCTTTTATTTGAAAAAAAAATTAAATTATAAATTATTGTATGACATGAAATGTAATTGAACATGAAATTGTTAGATAATGGATTATTTGTATTTGAAAAGTTGAAATTGCTGAACGCTAAATGGAAAGGTTTTTGAGTAGTTTGTTGAGTGTATATCATCTTTTCACTATAAACTATTTAAATCTTTTTATTTTTTTTTTGCCAGGCTAATCAGCTTTGAATATTCACTACGGTCATTCGCAAGAGCGACATAATTACCATGGCAGCCGATTTTTTTAAGGCCGTTTATTACATCAGTCTCCCATTGTAGTCGTGGTCTACCTCGCGGTCGACCACTCCCTGGGGTACTAACGTACATTTTTCTAATCATTCTAGACTGAGAATCGGCTCGTAGAACATGCCCAAACCAAGCAATTCTATTAGAACGGATACAACCTATTATATCAGGATCCTTAAGAAGGTGTCTGATCTCAAAGATATATCGGGTTCTATACTCCCCATCGTCTGTCTTAAGTGGACCAAAAATGTAGCGTAGGATCTTACGCTCAAATACAGATAAATGCGACTCGTCATTTTGTGTAAGGGTCCAAGTTTGTGACCCATACATCACAACCGGTCTAATCAATGTCTTGTATAAATTGAGCTTGGTGTTAGTTGATACATATGGTGATCCAAGGAGAGGTTTAATTGAGTAGAAAGTTCGACTACTTGCAGCGATTCGAGCTTTTATATCTGTAAGTATGCTGTTGTTTGAGTCAAGCAAGTCAAATATTTAAAAGATTCAACTCCCTCAATTCGTTCATCGCCGCACATCAAATCTTTCTTCTCAGCTTCTCTTGAAACATTCATATGTTTGGTTTTATTGCAGTTAATTTGCAGACTAATTTTCCTAGCACAACTCTCAAGCGACTGGAAAGTCTCACTCATAACAGCTTCACTTCGGCCGACAATGACAAAATCATCAGCGTAAACAATCATCTGTACTGACTTTATTGACAAGATATTGTTATTAGTCGGTAGTTTCTTTTGGCGGCACACATATTCCAAGACTAGATTAAAAAGTATAGGAGAGATAGCATCACCTTGTCTTAAACCGGAGTCGACTTTAAAAAACTTTGGTATTTCGTTCTCTACTCGTACACAGTATTGAGAGTTCTGTACTGTCATTTTGCATAGTGATACTAGTTTACCAGGAATTCTCATTGACACCAGAGCAGACCATAGAGTCTCTCGTTCGAGAGAGTCGTAGGCGTGCCTGAAATCAATGAAAAGTTGGTGCACAGGTATGTTGAACTCTTGATACTTTTCCAAAATCATCCTTATCGAGAAAAGTGCATCGGTAGTACCTCGGCCCCGCCAGAAACCACACTGATATTCTCCAAACAGTTGTTCAGCAAAAGAATTGATCTTGGGTAGCATAACATAGGTAAAGATCATATATGCTGTGCAGAGGAGAACGATTCCTCTGTAGTTTGCACATTGTAGGCGATTACCTTTTTTATGGATTGGTATCAGCATAGCTGTGTTCCAGTCCTGTGGCATGGTTTCAGTCCTCCAGATCATTTGAACAAGTTCAAACAATCTTAGGGATAGAGTTTCACCACCACGTACAGTCATTTCGGATGTGATATCGTCGATACCAGGTGCTTTATTGCGTTTTAATTTTGACAGCACCGCATCGAATTCCTCTTTGGTTGGCTCGTCTACATGTACCTTTGACGCACGAATAAGCTTTGCTCGTCGCCCGACTTGTTGCTGGTCACTTAAGTTGAGAAGATTCTCAAAATAAGCGGCCCAAGTACCTAAAATATTTTTAAGGTCTACTTGTAACTCCCCATCTTCGTTTTGAATAGCAGTCGATCTAGTTTAAGGGCCCTTCTTTAAGGTTTTAACCTGTTGAAAGAAGTTACGCGATTGATGTTCCTTATTGAAGCTTTCAATCTCCTCACACTGTCTCTTCCACCATTCTCTCTTCGTTCGCCTACATAGCTTTGTAACGGCTTGTCTTGCCAGTTTATAGTTCTCCTTCGTGGACCTTGTGTTGCGTCCTTGTAGACACTTCAGATAGCAATCTCTTTTGTATTGATTAGCGTCAAGGCATGCTTGATCCATCCATGGCTTCTGGGAGTGGTTCTGTTGTCGTCCAAGTATTCTCTCAGCAGCGCTTAAAATAGCATCTCTGAGCAAATACCATGACATATCGACGTCTCCATTAATGGTTTCGGATTTCTCCAATGTTTCGGCAATATGGATTTGATATCTCTCTTCTGTTTCAGCATTCTTTAATGATGGGATGTTAAAACGTTACCGTTGATTGAATTCTGGAATGCCTGGATTTGGGAAGTGGAACCTTATCGTTGCACATACAAGGAAGTAGTCACTTCCAATCTATGGACCTCTAAAGGATCGCATATCCCGAACGCTCGAAAAGAAACGTTCTGTTACTAGAACGTGATCAATTTGATTTTGAGTGTTTCCATTCGGTGAGACCCAAGTCTGCTTATGAGTCGATCGATGCGGAAAGAACGTACTGACACTTCTTAAATTATTTGATAGTGCAGACTCAGTCATTCTCTCACCATTATCATTCGAATTCAAATGCAGGCTGTTGTGACCCACCACATTTCCATAAGAGATATCTCTTCCAACCTGCCCATTAAAGTCACCAAGAACCATAATGAAGTCGCGTGTTGGTGTTTGTTTCATAACCTCTTCCAGTGCTATGTAGAAATTATTCTTCTCGTCGACGGTCTTAGCTTCAGTAGGTGCATGCACGGCAATAAGAGAAATATTGTTATATGTACCGCGTACACGTAGGTAGCGGCTCCACTCACTGATCGGGATGAATTTCATCACGGCTTCTTGTATGCGTGCACCAACAAGAAAGCCAGTTCCAAATTATCTTCGAGAAGGATGGCCACTACAGTATAGAGAGTGACTATCCAAATCTTGTTTTCCGATTATCGGCTGTCTTATTTCTTGTAGAGCAAGGATATTCATCCTATACCTCTCAGCTTCTGTTTCTAGACTTATAAGAGTATCAGGAGCGCTCAGGCTGCGCACATTCCACGTTCCGATTCGGTAGTCTGGCCCTTTTTTCACGTCCAGGTAAAATTCTGTTTTTTTGTCCGGGTCTGTTATTCTCTTTCTGATAACCAAATTTAACAAATTAGTTTTTTTCCGAGGTTAGGGTCTTAACCTTAGGCCCAACCCAAATTGTCGGGAATGGGTTCATTTTGCATATTAAGGCCACCAGAAACAACCTTTTTACACGTTTATATAACGAGCCGCTTGATTCAAGACAGACGCCCGCTCCAAGCCGCCCCTGACATGGAGAACAGACGCTTGAGTCGCATTGGTTGTAAGGCCCCAAATCGCCGTGATGTAGCGTCATTGACTATGCAGTTTTACTCTGCTTGTTTCCAATACACCAACCTAATCCTGTCAGCATTGCCCAGGCAGCACGGCGTGGACGTCGAATTTCGGATTTTACTATGTTAATATATGATCTGTTATAATTTTCCGGTAACGTATTGATATTTCGTATTAGTTCTGTAATAAACTTCTACACGATGTATATTAAACATTTTTTTTATGTTAAACAAACATCGCTGCCCACAACTAAAAACAAGTGCTCATTTGCCGAAAACTATATAAAAATCTTTTACCCAAACCAAAATTTTTATATTTCAGAGCTTTTAGATGTCAGCCCCTTCATATGTTACTGTTGTATTCACTCAGTTTTTTATCATCAATTTAAGAGAGTTTATTTTCCAGACAAGGAAAGTGGTTTAACATTTTTGTGGTTAAATCGCGTTAAAAAGCTATATTTTTTATAAACTCAGAATCGTTTGAATAAGATCAGTTACTTTATCTTTTCCTTGTAATGCTAGGTTGGGAACTGCAGATTCCCCATTATATTCCCCTTTGAAAAATTTGCTGATAGGTGGGGAAATAGTTAATTTTTTGTTTGTTTTAACTAACGAAAGTTATCCCATTTTTCGATATTTTGGATTAAGAGCTGGTAATATACTGGTAATTTAATTACAACTTTATTACAATTTTAATAAATTTTTAAATATTATTAAATTTTTTTATTTCTTTTCAAGAGCCGCACTCGTTCTTTCAAAGAGCCGCATGCGGCTCGCGAGCCGCAAATTGGTCATTTGTGAGTCATATAATATCAAAAAACAACTCAATTTTAAATTATCAAATTAATAACATTAAGAAAATCGAAACCTTCTTATTGGGGTTCCGTGTTTATACGGAACACTATTGGTGAGACTACGTTGTATTAAAATCGGTTACCTTAAAAAATAAAAATCCTATGCACCTGAAATTTAAGATGCGTATAAAACTTACCTGTCCCCTGAAGATGACGGATACAAAAGTCCAAGCGGCACGTATATCCGCTAGAAATAGGTAGATTTCGAGATCAGACAGTTTTGTGTGCCAGTAGAATCTGATGTATCAGATTAGTTTAAACAACACAAACTAATTTCAAACAGATATCGAACAAATTTTAAAAAGATAATTAGCTACCTACAATCAAAATTATATCTATCCAATTTTGCAACAAACAAATATCAAATCTACCACAGAACATGTGTGTGAAAATTTATGACACAAACCTACTCTATATCATATGTCGTGCAATTGCTGCAAAATATCAAAATAGTTTATTTCTAAGAAAAAAAAATTAATTTCTTCTATTCAAATCTTTTATTTTTTTGACTGTTATAAGGTTGACATTGACTGTTATAAGGTTTTTGGAAATTGTAGTTGGGGATTGTTGCAAACTTTTTTGTTGAAGCCAACAAGTCAAAAACCTCTAACTGCAGAGGTTTATATTTATAAGAAACGGATTAAAATGTTTCCACAAATTCTAAATTTATGAAGATTTTAAAAATATTAGTATCCAAACGGCCGTTATAACGGATTAAAAAAACTACTTTTTTTTCTAGTATAAAGCCTCTAGTTCCTTAACCATGTGTCAGATTTTTCTGATTTACGAACTTGTCCAAGATATTAATAAAACACACATTTTTAAGAAACGATTTTTGATCTGGCTCCACAAATGCAACCGTGAGAGCGCCGGTTGATTCAAACGCATTTTGTGTTTTACAAGCTTTGTTGTTGGAGCCGCTCACTCAGAAACCTCCAACTGCAGAGATCTTTTTTTTGAAAGAAACTGATTAAAAAGGTTTCAAAAATTCTAAATTTATGAAGATTTTAAAAATATTAGAATCTAAACGGCCGTTATAACGGATCTAAAAAACAGAGTTTTTTTCTAGTATAAAGCTTCTAGTTTCTTAACCATGTGTTGGATTGGGCTGATTTACGAACTTGTTCAAGATATTAATAAAACGCACATTTTTAGAAAAGGTTTTTTGATCTGGCCTTATAAATGCGACCGTGAGAGTGCCGGTTATTTTTAAAAAAAAAATTTTTTTGCAAACTTTTTTGTTAGAGCCGCTCACCAGGAACCTCTTACTGCAGAGGTCTATTTTTAAAACAAATTGATAAAAAAGATTCCAAAAATTCTAAATTTGTTAAATTTTTTGAAACATTAGTATCCAAACGGCCGTTATAACGGTTTTAAAAAATCAATTTTTTTCAGAAAAAAGCCTCTAGTTTCTTAACCGCGTGTTGGATTTTGCTGATTCACGAACTTGTCCAAGATATTCTTAGAACACACAAGTACAGAAAATTTTTTTGATCTAGCTCAACAAATGCGACCGTGAGAGTGCCGGTCGTTTTCGTTATCTCTCATATCGTTTATATATATATATATATATATATATATATATATATATATATATATATATATATATATATATATATATATATATATATATATATATATATATATATATATATATATATATATATATATATATATATATATATATATATATATATATATATATATATATATAAATTTTTTTTTTTTTTTGTTTTTTTGTCTCCGCTTATCATATATAGTCGTTTGGCATAAAAATTTTTCCGAAATTCCGAGATGAAGCCCATTGCAATAGGTAGATTTTTATATGAAATCTACCTAAAAAAATAAAGTTGTGTCCGTTTTACGGGGCTATTATGTAAGGCCTTTAAGAAAATACTTTTTTTTCCGAGTCAATTTGATTATCATATGAAAGGCTTGAATTCAATATCCTTTAAAAATGTATTTTAGAATTTTTTCTACACAGTTTTTTGAATAAAATTGAATAATAGCGTTTTTTTCATGTTTTCTTTTGCTACTTAGTTCCGAACCTATTTAATAAAAAAACTTCAAAAGTCCTTAAAAATATAGAAAAAGTGGTAACTTTTGAACGAAAAATACAAAGAAGTGCAAAATACTCATAATTGTATTTAATAAAGAGGGAAGGGGAAAAACACCATTCAAAACCCAGTCATTTGGGATATCAAATGAAAGAGCACTTAATATTAGAAACATTCTAATTTTTTTAGTATTTTGCAGTGCACAGTTTTGGAATTATTGTCAAAAAAGTGCAACAAAAAGTTGGTCACCCCTTGGGTTTCGAGCTTAATTGACAAAAAAAATTGATAAAATTCACAGAGAAAGAAAGTTTGATAAACTCTGAACGAAAACTGATGTAAATTTACCGGTAAAATATTTTTATGGTAATTTTACCGTAAAATTACCGGTAAGATTGGTAAAATTGGTAAAATAGGTAAAATATAAAACTGGATCAAAAAATTTAATTATGGTTGCATTTTTAATTAATTCAAAATGTACGACCATATCACAATCATTTCTATAGTTTATAAAAACATTAGATGCAAATCAAATATATTTTTATGGAGTTGAATAAACGGAAATCGGCTGTTGTTGATACTTAGCAGTACATCTGGAAAACGGACAACACGTTGTTTGCATATCTGCAAAAATGGAACAAATCCTGGACCAACTGGCTACAACGATGACTGCCTTCTTCACTTTTATGTCGAAGTTATGCGTTTGTGAGCACAATACTATATTCGAAAATGTTTACGTATTAATATTACACATGGAATGAAAATATAAAAACATTTGAACGGCACAAATTCAAAAAGTGAGTCTACATAAAACCAAGCATATTCGTTGAAACTTAATATATGTTCAAACTATATGCGATGCATCCCAATCTAGATAGATGCTACTTTTATCGCATGTGGTTGGAAAATGAGCCCGGTTCAACGTTTTTTCAGCATTGATAATTGTCAACGGCAGTAAACGTGTGACGTGTCACTCCACATATGCCACAACCGACGATGGGATAGATACATTAATTACGCGGGCAAAAATCAAAATCTAATTCGTGCATTGTTTCATTCATGGGAAAAATATAAAAGGCAAATAGCAAAAAAAAAATTTTTCTCAAACTCGAAACAAAAATTTACAATGAAGGGCTGATAATGTTTCGTTGCGTTGTGTGTTCTTAACCGTTTGAGAATTCTATCGATCTGCTGCTGTTGCTGCTTCGTTTAAAGTAAAATTGCAACGCGAACCAAATTACTTTCTAATTATTTCCAAATATTCTAACTTGCTATATAAGAATCACGATTTGTGAGAAAATACTTGCGGCCAACAATAAAGACATCTACGAACTTCACAAAAATGAAATGAAATGATTTGCTGGAATCAATAACCTTGGATGGCCTCAATCTACAGCTGTTTAAAATGTGTTCAGATGCATTTTGGACTAAGATCAAGGTTTTCAGAGGCATCTTGTTGTGATAAATATTCTTGTTGTTGTAATAAATACTCTATTATTCCACAAAAAAATCGCAAACTTTGATTTTTATTAAATAAAGGTTAATAAAATTTTATTGCAATTTTACCAATTTTACCAAGCCTAAGTAATATTACGTAATATTACCAATTTTACCGGTAATTTTACCATGGGTAATATTACCTTTACATCTGTAGGTGTGATAATAGACAAGCTCCTCGTGCTACACCCTGGTTAACGCGAATAGTCTATTCAAACTTGGTAGCCAAACATTTCATTTCGAACTCTTGGCTGTGATACAAAAAAAATAAAAAATGAACCAAAATCAAAATC
Source organism: Diogma glabrata (assembly GCA_963693315.1). NCBI lineage: Eukaryota > Metazoa > Arthropoda > Insecta > Diptera > Cylindrotomidae > Diogma > Diogma glabrata. Next base: position 256,131,276 of record OY856187.1, on the reverse strand, counting down.
ACAACAACAACGGTACTTTTCAGCACCATAAGACAAAAAATATTGGACCCTCAGTTCGTATTTTGCAATTGAACATTGAAGGCATAAGCAAGTCAAAAACTGAACATCTACAAAGAGTACTAAAAGACTTCGACATCGACGTTGTATTTCTGCAAAAAACGCATGCAGCAGATGAAGCACAACTTACCTCTAGAGGAAACATTGTTGGCTACAAATTAATTAGTGCTATTTACCATCAAACATATGGATCTGCCACGTATGTTAAGTCAGAAATCATGAACTGCACCCATGTACTTACACAGATGGACAACGATATTCATCTTATTGTTGTTGATATATCGGACATGAAGATTGTAAACGTATACAAGCCTCCTAATACAGGATGGCCAGCTGCTACTCTACCATTATTTCACCACCCAGCAATATATACTGGTGACTTCAATAGCCATCACACCCATCACACAGTATAAAACTGACTGACTGGGCGGATGATAACAACATGTTCCTGGTATATGATGCAAAAGACATGAAAACCTTTATATCTGCTAGATGGCAACGTGATTACAATCCCGACCTTTGTTTTTCCACAAAAAACGAACAACGTAACCCTATTCCAATATCTAGGGCTGTCTTACAAGGTTTTCCACGCTCTCAACATCGTCCAGTAATTCTTGAGGCTGAAATCCAAATCCCACTCGTTAACTCTACTCCTCAACCTAGATGGAATTTTAACAAAGCTGATTGGGATAAATATAGGTTGGAGCTGAATGTAGTGATTCGCTGGATCCCACCCATTCCTAAAAATTATGATAGGTTCGTTGGAGCCATCATCTCAACTGCAAAGAAATGCATCCCAAGAGGCTTTCGTGAAGAATACATTCCTGGCTGGAGTAGAGAGAGCGATAAATTGTATGAGGAGTACCTTAGTAGTGGTGAAACAGACGTGGCTGATGACTTAATTTACTCACTGGACGCCGCAAGGAAACAAAAGGATTAGCGCTGTTGAAAACATTGATTTTTCTCATTCAAGCAAGGAAGCATGGAGTCTCCTTCGGAAACTGGGTGGCTCAAACTCCATCACTCGCGCTAACAATGAAATAAATCCAGAGGACATTGCAAATCATATCGTAAACATGTCTCGTTCTTCTATTAATCGCCTTCATAAGAGAACAATTAAACGTAAATTAAGAGAAATGAAACGCAATTGCTCGTTTCCATCGAAGTATGCGAACTCTTTTAGTAGCGAAGAACTGGATTCAGCTCTGTCCCAAACAAAAAATGGAAAAGCAGCGGGCTACGATGGCATATTTCCAGAATTTCTTAGAAATGCGGGAAAAAATGTAAAACAATGGCTAACTAAATTTTTCTCGATTATCCTAGAAACTGGCAATCTTCCAAAACACTTTAAGACTACGAAAGTGATAGCGATACTTAAACCAGGTAAACCATCCAATGAACCAGGAAGCTATCGCCCAATCGCTCTTTTGAGCTTCTGCTACAAATTGCTAGAACAGCTCATATACAACCGTATCGCACCGATTTTGAATGACCAGATCCCAGTCGAACAAGCTGGTTTCCGTCCCAATCGCAGCTGCACTGACCAACTGCTCGCTTTAACATCCTACTTTGAAACTGGGTTTCAAAAACAATTAAAAACAGGCGCAGTATTCATCGATCTCACTGCAGCATATGACACGGTCTGGCGAATTGGAATTATATATAAGCTGTTCAATGCAATACCTTGTAACACCATCTCACGCTTAATTAACAACATGCTGAGTAATCGTGTATTCAAAGTTCATCTAAATAATTCCTGTAGTACGTCCAAAATGCTTAACAATGGTTTGCCACAGGGTTCTGTCCTGGCGCCATTACTTTTTAATTTGTACGTCCATGACATGCCTGATACAACATCAAAGAAATTTGGGTACGCGAATGATTGGACCCTGGCCACTCAAAATAAAAACATGGGTGTCTTGGCAGATTTGCTGTCAACTGACCTGGCGACAATGCATGACTATTTTCGAACGTGGAGCGTATTTCCTAATCTAAGTAAAACCGAGAGTTCTTGTTTCCACTTAAACAACAAACTGGCAAAACACGAACTATCAGTGTTATTTAACGGCATTGTCATTAAATACAATCAACAGCCAAAGTATCTGGGTATTACACTCGATAGAACTCTTTCTTTTAAGCTCCACCTAGAGAATACGTCAAAAAAACTTAAAACGAGACACAATATATTGCATAAACTGGCAGGCTCGACATGGAGTGCTACTCCAGCAACCCTCCGCACAACTGCTCTAAGTCTGGTTTACTCAGTGGCTGAGTACGGCGCACCAGTCTGGCTGAATAGCACATATACTCAAAAAGCTGACTGCCAGCTGCATGCCGCGATGCGTACTATAAGTGGTACTATCAGGTCCACTCCTTTACCTTGGCTCCCTGTGTTGAGCAATATCGCTCCACCTGCACTCAGACGCTCGCATGCACTCATGCGTGAACATAAAAAGGTAACCAACAACATCACGTTACCCTTGCACGAATATTACGGTGACCACACTAGTTGTCGATTGAAGTCAAGAAAGCCTCCACATAAACTGCCAGCAACCTGCTGGCAACTAATTTTAATATCTTGGATGCCTGGGACACCTCCTGGAATGATTACAACACTTCTGGCGTTTCTATTATTAACCCGACTTCTGCCCAACCTGGTTTCGATCTGCCACGTCATACCTGGACCACACTAAACCGAATAAGAACGAATCATGGACGTTGTGCTCATTCGTTCTACAAGTGGGGAATCTCAGAGTCCCCTCAATGTGACTGCGGAGCTCCACAACAAACCATAAAACACATTGCAACAGTGTGCCCACTTCGACGATACAATGGCGACATCTCAGACATCCAATTGGCAACTTCCAATGTAGTAGCATGGATAAACTCACTCGATGTAAATATCTAATGTTCAAATATACTGCCCAATGTTCAAATATTTTAATATTTTACTTTTTAATTTTTAACTAAAAGACGCGCAATCATATTGATTGTAAGCTCATTTAATGTGTATTATTCATGTTTTGTTTTATGTAAATTTCATATGAAAATCTATCTATTTTAAGTTTTATTTTTGTTTTATTTTTGTTTTTAATGTGTCACAACAAAAACCATACGCTAAATAAAAATCACAACGAAACTTGAGAATTGTGATTCAATGGAATCATACATTTGTAATATTATTGAAACCGCACAGAAACTAACAGAAACCGGTTTTGATATAACGGATGAATGGGTTGGTTCATTATTGCTAGCGGGATTATCGGAAAAGTTTGCACCGATGATAATGGCAATTGAACACTCGGGTATAACCATAACAGCCGATGCAATTAAATCAAAATTAATGGACATTAAAGTTGATAATAATGACAGTGCTTTTATCAGTAAAAATTTTAATAAAAGGAAAATTTTTTAAAAATAAAGGTCCAAGGTGTTATAATTGCAACAATTATGGTCATTTCAAGGACAAGTGTCCAAATCCCTTAAAATCTGTAGTGAGTCAAAAAGCGTATGGTGGAAAAGCAAAAAATAAATATGTACATGCATTCAACGCAGCATTTTTATCAGGAAATTTTAATAAAACCGATTGGTACATTGATTCGGGTGCTTCTTCACATATGACGCTTCACCGTGGATGGATCAAGAATGAAAAACAACCACCGTTAGATGAAATTCTGGTTGCAGATGATACGCGCTTACCTGTAGTAAGCTCAGGTGATATTAATATAAAAATTAAAACAAATCAACAAATTTTCGATGTCAAAATATGTGATGTGTTATGCGTTCCATCGCTTGTAACTAATTTATTATCTGTCAGTAAACTTATTGAACAGGGTAATTCAGTAGAATTTGATAGCAGCGGTTGCAGTATTTTGAATATTAATAAACAATTGTTGGCGCGTGGTGAATTAATTAATAACATGTATAAATTGATTGGAAATGTTCAAGGTTGTTTAATTGTACAAAACAGTAATGCAAATCTATGGCATCGACGCTTGGGGCACATCAATTATAATAGTTTATCAAAAATGATGAATGGTGTGGTGGATGGAATAAATTTTTCTGAATCAAACTACAATTCTATTGTTTGTGAGCCGTGTTGTGAAGGAAAACAATCCAGACGTCCTTTTAAGAATTGTTCCAGGTCGAAAGCTATTTTAGACATTATTCATTCCGATATATGTGGTCCGATGAAAAATATGTCTATTGGTGGAGCCAAATACTTTATAACGATCATCGACGATTTCTCTCGAAAAGTTTTCATATATTTTATAAAATCGAAAAGTGATAGTTTCGAGAAATTTAAAATCTTTAAAAATTTAGTGGAAAACCAGAACGAGAGAAAGATTAAGGCATTCCGGTCTGACAATGGCACCGAGTTCTGCAACAATGAATTTCAACGTTATTTCAATGAAAATAGTATAGTTCATCAAACAACAAATCCGTACACCCCGGAACAGAATGGTTTAGCAGAACGGATGAACCGAACTATCGTCGAGAAATCAAAGTGTATGTTGGCTGATGCTAAACTCAATGTAAGGTTTTGGGCGGAAGCAGCTAAAACTTCTGTGTATCTTATAAATCGATCTGTTGCAGCTGGTTTAATTGATAAAACGCCAGAAGAGGTTTGGTCCAAACAAAAACCAGACTTAAGTCACTTAAAAATATTTGGTTGTGATGCCATGGTGCATATTCCCAAACAGAAACGAACCAAATGGAGTCCCAAAGCACGGAAAATAATATTTGTTGGCTACAACGAAGGTTCAAAAGGTTTTAGGATAATAGATCCTAATACCTTTAAGTTAGTTGAAAGTCGAGATGTCAAATTTATTGAACCTGTACAGCAACAGAATATCATATTGCCACTGAACAATGAATTAATAGAACCAGATTCAGTGGGGGGAGCAGAAGCCGTAATAAATGAAACCGAAATGGAAAGTTTTGCAGAAGACTCTGAAGAAGACACGTATTGTGAGGAAAATGTTTCGGAGTATATACCAGATATTGAGATTTCCAAGAGTGACAATGAAATTCTTAGAAAATCTAACCGACTAGCAACAAAAACGAATAAATATGCTGCAATGTGTTCTAACTATGATTTAAATGTTAATAGTCCACATCCAGATACTGTTGAAGAAGCATTGAGCGGAAACTATAGTACATACTGGAAGGAAGCAATGCAGAACGAATATGATTCGTTAATGGAAAACAAAACCTGGCAGTTAGTACCTTTACCCAATAATTCTAGATGCATAAAATGTAAATGGGTATTCAAAACCAAAATTGGCGATGATGGAAAAGTAATGCGATACAAGGCCAGATTGGTTGCCAAAGGCTGCTCACAACGTAAGGAAATTGACTAGCAAGAAACATTCTCACCGGTAGTTCGGTACAATTCCATTAGATACTTGATAGCAATTTCTGCAGAAAATGGTTTGAGAATCACACAGATGGATGCAGTAACCGCGTTCTTGCAAGGAGATCTAACTGATGAGGTTTATATGGAACAACCGGAGGTGTTCAATGATGGTACAAAACGTGTTTGCAAGCTACAAAAATTGATATATGATTTGAAACAAGCAAGCCGCTTATGGAACATTAAGCTAAACAATGTTCTGCAGCCAAATTCTGTAATTGTGAAGCGGTGAAGTGATAAGTTTTTTAATGAAAAGAAACGAAGAAATTTTTATCACTTCACCACTTCACAGTTACAGAATTTGGCTGCTGGTTGAGGCGGGGTTTAATCAATCAAAAATAGATTCGTGTGTTTATTTCAAATTAAATAATAAGCTAATGATTTTTGTTGCAGTATACGTAGACGACCTGATGATATTTTCCAATGATGAATCAATGACAAATGATCTCAAAATATGTTTAAGCAAACAGTTCAAGATGAAAGATTTGGGTGACGCGAGTAATTGTGTTGGACTGCGTATCACTCGATGTCAGAAAACTGATACGATTTTTCTTAGCCAAGAAAAGTATATTTCTGATTTATTAATAAAATATGGAATGAATGAATGCAAGCCAGCCATAACACCTGTAGATTTTAATCAGAAGTTAACGAAAAATATGTCTCCAAAGAATGCAGATGAACGAAAACAAATGGAAAGCATTCCTTATCAAGAGGCAGTTGGAAGTTTGATTTATCTGGCACAAGACAGTAGGCCGGATATAACTTATGCTGTGAATAGCGTTAGTCGATTCAATAATGATCCTGGTGAAGCACATTGGTCAGCTGTTAAACGTATTTTTCGATATCTTAAAGGAACCTGCAATGCAAAAATTATGTTTAGGAATAGTGAAACGGATAGCTATCATTCAAGAAGTAAACATATAGATGTACGTCATCATTTTCTTCGCGAAAAAAATTTCAAATAATGTTATAAAACTTAAATTTACTGGAACTGTTGAAATGAATGCTGATATATTGACGAAAGGCGTGACTGGTATAAAGCACAAAAAATGTGCTATCGGGATGGGAATCAACTTTTAGAAATAAGAAACAAATTTGAAGTCAATTTTTTATATTTGAATTATAATAATCTCAATTTTTCTTTTGAATTTTCATATTGTATAGTACATATTGTATAGTACAATTTTCATATTGTATTGTATAGTATTTTACATAGTGGGGGTGTTAAAATATAATGTAAAATGCCACTCACAAATAACATTAACTTTAGTTGATACATAAATACTTGTTGTTTACATCAACCTGTAAAAGCCATTTATGTATATAACTTATACATTTACTTTATTGTATATATATATCAAATATTCTTGCATATAAATATCTTTTTGTTAAGCTTACAATTATATATACTTTTATCGTTCAAAAAGATTATTCTTGTTTTTATTTACAACAGATAGGGTGAAAAAATCATTTTTGATTCTAACGCCCCACCCCCACTCGACATATAAAAGTGCACCTTATTTAAGAAACATTGTAATTTTTTTTAGAATTTTACGGTGCACAGTTATGAATTATTGTCAAACAAGTGCAACAAAAGTTGGTCCGCCCCTTTCGGTTTCGACGTTGACTGACAGAAAAATTTGAAACAACACACAGAGAAAGGGAAGTTGATACACCCTGAACGAAAAGTATAGCGAAAGGTCACATAATTATTTTTCCGTACTTTGAGGTGAGATTGGGGATGGGTGAAAAAATTCAGTTTTGATCCCAACGAGTGGGGTGTCATATGAAAGAACTTAATTTAAGAAACATTGCAAATTTTTTTAAATTTTTAGAATTTTTGAATTTTGGCAATTTTTATTGAATTGTTATTTGAATTAATAATGGATATTTTCTAATTTATACCATTTAAAAGTTGGTGTAATTGAATCTCTTTTTAGTTAACCTAAACTGCTATTGCTAAAATTTAACGAGATGTAACATTTTGTGTATAATTTAATCAATTTTCAATTGATTTTGCTATTGAAATTTACAAGTAAAAAATCTTTTTTATGTGCCTATGGTCTAAAGTCTACACAACTTTACATACTTAAATATTTTCTGTCAGTTTGTTCTTCTGCTTTCACGGAACCCTCAGCGAGCGAATTTTATTCGCTCTTGACTGATTTTTTTCGTTAGTGAATACTCAAATGGGGTTTTTTCGTCAACGAATCAAAACCCATGTCTGCTGTTTGAGTATGTTTTGATTTGACTATTTAGAAAACCAAAAAATTTTATAAAACCACATTAAGGACCTTCCAAACCAAAAAAACTTTTCTCAAATCGAATAACCCGTTCAAACACAATTTGAATTTAATGTTTGATTGTCACTAAATTTCATAAGAAATTTCAAGCCACCCTGTGTCAAAACTAGTGAAAAAATACATATTATTTTTTTTACTATACTAACGATTACCGAAGTTTTAAAAAACATCGGAAAAGGTCGGGTTCACACCATTTCATCTTGATTCAATTTTCTTTCACTTATAACATTAAACAAGGGAATGCAATTATTATTTGTTTTGGTTTTCTTGTTCATTTGAATCAAAAGTAAAATAAAATTTGTTATTATATACCGAGGTAATTTTTTATTATTATTATTGTCCTATAGGGTGAGAAAAACTACTTCTCATTAAAGCAATTGATTAAGTAGTGGCGATTCCTTCGGTTTGTAGTTAAAAATAGTACATTATATAACAAAGTTGAGAAGTGAGCTATTATTGATCGAGAACTTTAAGGCGCGTAGTGCCGAAAGATATAATGATCGAGATCTATATGCGGAGCATTCCTTTAAAAATCGAACGGATTTGGACAAAATCTGACCGACACATTTTTGATTTGACTGAAATTTTTTTTTTTTTGTTTTATAAAAGAAAAATATACGTGTTCGAGAATTTTTCTTTTATGGAAAATATAGCGGTTCTAACTTTCGAGATCTTCGTTATTTTTGTCTTTACGAGTTACTTTCAAAAATTTATAACTTCAGTTCTATTAAAGATAGAAACTTCTGTGTTGTTTTATTTTAAAGATAAAAGATGTTAATTAAAAAAAAAATTAAATCAATAAAAATTATTAACAAATTCCTATTGTTGTAAACAAATAAAAGGATCAAATCGATCTTCAGTCATTGCCCCGCCCCACCCACGAAATGAGATTTTAGTCTGCCCATTGCATTCTAATTTTAATTTTTTATAAAACACGTATTTTGAATTAATGGAGAAATAAATTTACTATTAGAAATTAATCAATTTATCGAGCGCGCGACGACAAAAAATTCCATATATGGCTCCATTTGATTCTTTTACATACCGTATTAGCTCAAAATTTTCTACGGGTTCTAGATAAACGGGTTCTAGATAAACGTGTTCGAGGATTTTTTATTATTTGGATTTGGGGGAGGAAATAGGATGATTTTCGGCTTGAAGGCTTATTTTCAAAGATTTATAATTTCGGTTCTGGTAAAGATAGACACTTTTTCTGTTTCATTTTCAAGTTAAAAGACGGGATTTTCAAAAAAATGTTATTTATGAAAATTATTAATAAATTCCTATTGTTATAAATAAATAAAATCGAATTTTCGTCATTATTTAACAAAATTAAAGAGTGTTTAGTATTACCATCGTATTATACTTTCAATTTTCTATAAAAATATATATTTAATAAATGGTTTTACTGTTACAAATACAATAATTTTTCCAGCGCGGAACGTAAAAAATTTATGAAATTTTTGGTCGTCCCGCGCTCGATAAATTAATATATGAGCAATTTCACGAAGATTCAACAACGTTTTGACTTGACCCCTTTTAATTTTGATTATTTTTTGTTTATAGATAGTCTTTGATAAATAAAAAATACGAGTTCTCTTAGAATTTTTTTTTCGACCAGGGGTCTTCACAGGACGCCCCTCAATTTTTTTGTTATTTTGTGATGTGAGTGCATTTTGACGAGCGATTGTAGAAAAACTACTCAATCGATTTTCATAAATGATATGTCGTTGAATAGGTATTAGAACAAAGTTTTTAAAAATGTACACTGTTAATTTTTTGAAATAATTTTTAACGGTGTAACATAAAAAAATGGTGTAATTGAAAAAAAGATGGCATAGCCTTTTTTTTTTTTTTTTTTTTAACTGAATTGAAGCTTATTTTATAATTTTATATCTAACCTCTTGTGAAAGTTTGGGACACGCGTTATATTTTGTTTTAAAGATAAAATTCGTTGTGCATATGACTGTAGGGAATCAGTTTTTTTTGTTCTGTAGGAAATTATAAAAATGGCTTTATAAACTAAGCGATTTTTTTTTATGTTAAATATCAAATATTTTATTATTAGATGAACTTTTTAAAATATTATAAAAATTATATATGTAGTACAATAAATAAAATAAATACAATTGTTAAAAATGATTTATTTATTTTACGAACAGAAGTTTCTTTTGAATAGGAAAACAGTTCTGCAATTATTTTCTTTGTAATAGATGACATAAAAAAATGAAATGTTAATTTGTCACTTTTAGTAATCACTTGTCACTCTTATAAAAAATAATTTGACAGTCTCGACTGCAAACAAAAAAACCGTATAAATAACAAAATCTATTTAGGAACTTTTGACTGGAGAAGCATTATGTTCGTATTATGTTATTATGGTCATAAAGTAAAAGATTGTATTTTAACATTAAATTACAAATATTTTATTATAGAACAAACTTTTTAAAGTATCATACAAGTTATATAAAGAACACAAATATAGTTATTAAAAATTATTTACTTATTTTACATTTAAAAGTTTCTTCTGAGTTGGAAAACATTTTTGCAATTATTGTCTTAGTATTTAATGGTACAAAAGAATGAAATTTTTGAGTTCCACTTATAGTAATCACATTTTTATATTGATTTTGTAATTTTTTTTTTGTTAATTGATATTCATTTTTATGGGCGTATCCAAAGTTCATGGTAGTTTCCCATTTTAAAGCCCATTCGAAAAGTTTTTTTGGTGTATCAATAATATCTTTGCTAAAAAATTAGCTAAATTACATTTACTATCACAGAGTTTAGTATACGCGGTTTTTATCAGGGTTGTTCCTTTACGCGTAATCTAAAATAGATTACATTACATGTAATCTATGTAATGTAATCTATGTCATCTATGTAAATTTGGCGTAATCTATTAATTTTGATTTAAGAGGAAATATGTGGAAATATTGTATTATCCCTACTGAAAATTTTTTCTTAAAAGACATGATCAATAACATTGTCAAAAAGAAGATCTTGCGAACTTGAAAAAAGTTAATTTATTGCTAAAAAAATTTTAGAATTCACATATCAATTAAATAGATTACATTATAGTTTACATTATAGATTACACGAAAATATCTCGTGTAATTTACACGTAATCTATGCGTAATCTATACATGTAAAGTAATCTATTTTGTCTACGGCACAACCCTGGTTTTTATCCCGTCATGTGGCGTTTTATTTTATAAAAGAATTGTATTGATTTGAAACATGTATTGATTAAATTCTTTTATAAAATAAAACGCCACATGACGGGATAAAAACCGCGTATACTAAACTCTGTGATAGTAAATGTAATTTAGCTAATTTTTTATTTAATTTTTTATTTATTTTTTAAAAGATCTATGTTCTATTTATTATTAAATTGTGCCGTATACGTATGTTTGTAAAGTCAAAATTTAAAATATTAAAAATTTTAATAATTTGTTTATTATTGTGACGTGGGTGTTTTTACACAAAATTTGTGAGTTAATTAAGGACATAAAATATAATAAATTTTATATAATTATTCACTAAAAATGAATTACATATCTTTGCTCCCTATACTATAACTACTGTGTGCAGCACGCTTCAGTGTACCACAAATTCCGTCACAAGGTAACAATGGCTGGTAGCATGAAAATGCCATTCTGCATCAACCTTAAAGTCTTTTTTGTGGTGGCATAAGTTAATTAGGTTATGTTTATTTTTGTATTGAGAAGGTGCACCGTCAGTGTTATAAATTATTTTCGTAATATTAGAATTTGTATGCGTTTTGTTGAATTCAATAAGTTTTGTAATGAAAAGATGGACTGTAGTACTGTTGTGATCGTTTATATCCGAAATGAGTATAAAACTTCGGTGTTGTATATATTCACTTGCGGCACTTTTAAAATAAATGACAAATGGATGAGTAGTAGCTTGTGAATTATTATAATAATAGCCTTGAACTGCATCCTGAATTATGAAGCCGTAGTTTTCAGAAAAATTCCCTTGAACGAAGCACTTCCTGTTTCTAATTTTTTTTTCCTCAATGAATGTAGATTGCTGTTTTGCTATAAAGTTGTGTGGTATCAAAATTTGTAAACGGTAAATAAATTTGTTCAAAAATTTTTCTACAGTTTCTATTAAAGTATCCAAATTGCATCGATAAGTGGTATTCCATTGTTGATATTTGACTTGAAGGATTCCTTTAACGTCAAAATCATTTAGTAATTTTTCTTCCACTTGTTGAAGTTTTTTTGAACATTCATTGCACTTCAAAGTATGACAATCTTCTGTTAATTCACCACATGAAACAAAGTCAATTAATGTTTTATAATTCTGGAAAGCAGCATCAGTAATCCCAAGACATCTTAGAGTGTTGAATCATTAGTTTCATATTTTGATGTATGGTACACACGCACACATTATGAACTCCTTAGGATAATTTTATACATTCTTGTGGTCGAAGGGACGTGAATTTAGTAAATCCTATTTTCACATCAGGAAACTTATTTTTAAACTCCACATAAGCTTCATTTAATGTACATAGCAATAAGCGCTTTTGTTTTTTTATGCGCTCATCTTCTTTTTTAAAAGATATTGCATCTCGTTTGCCTGGCAATAATCTACTGATTTCATCGCTTTTATAGAACTGCTCCACAACATTTATATCTGTTGTGGATGCACCTCTTTTATCCGTCGCAGATGAATGCTGAAAATTATTTTCGTGTATAGTTTTACTTTTTTCAACCAAATGACGCGTAGCATTACTGTTGTTTGTTATTTTAATTTTATTGTTATTATAATTATATTATTATATTTAAAAATATAATAATTTATATTATTATATTTAAAAAAAATTCTACGCGAAGTCGTATTTTTCATTTATCAAAGGCTATCTATAAACTAAAAATAAACCAAATTAAAAAGAGTCGAGTCAAAATGTCGCAAAATTTTGCTGAACTTGACTGAAATTGCTTTTTAAAAAGTTCATTTAATAATAAAATATTTGATATTTAACATAAAAAAAAAATCTGAATCTAAAAATCGCCATTTTTATAATTTTCCTTCAGAACAAAAAAAACTGATTCCCTACAGTCATATGCATAACGAATTTTATCTTTAAAACAAAAAATAACGCGTGTCCTAAACTTTTCCAAGTGGTTAGATATAAAATAAGCTTCAATTTAGTTTAAAAAAAAAAAGGCTATGCCATCTTTTTTTCAATTACACTGTTTTTTTCTTATGTTACACCGTTAAAAATTATTTCAAAAAATTAACAGTGTACATTTTTAAAAACTTTGTTCTAATACCTATTCAACGACATATCATTTATGAAAATCGATTGAGTAGTTTTTCTACAATCGCTCGTCGAAATGCACTCACATCACAAAATAACAAAAAATTGAGGGGCACCCTGTGAAGACCACTGGTCGAAAAAAAAAATTCTAAGAGAACTCGTATTTTTTATTTATGAAAGACTATCCATAAACAAAAAATAATCAAAATTAAAAGGGGTCAAGTCAAAATTTCCCAAAAATTTGCTGAACTTGCGTGAAATTGCTCATAATAGTAAAATAATGTATAATAGTAAAAATCATTTCTTAATAAATAAAAAATAAGCTTTTAATAGAAAACTGAACGTAAAGTACGATGGTTGTATAACAAAAACACTCTTTATTTTTATTTTGGATTTTTGAGATCAATTAAACTCAAGTAAGTAAAGAAGTAATTGGAATATTTTCAATTCAAAGGTATGGTTTGAAGTTTCTCAGAAAAAAACTTTAATTCACATTTTACGTGTTTCGGATGGGATTCGAACCTACCCTCGTCAGTGTCCGGCTCGAATCCTTGGGCAGACACGCTATCGATTACGCCGTTGAGGCGATGACAATTTCAAAGTTGAAACTTCTTCATCACTTAATTATTTTTTACTTAAGTTGAACTTTTCCACTGTCATAAGACTCCATATTATGGAAATGCTTTTACATTATATGGGGTTTTTTACTCTTTATTTTTGTTAGGCAGTGACTAAAAATCGATTTTAACTTTTATTTGTTTATAACAATAGGAATTTGTTAATAATTTTTATAGATAACAGTTTTTTTTAAAAGTCCGACTTTTAACTTTCAAATAAAACAGAAAAAAGTGTTTCTCTTAACCAGAACCGAAGTTATGAATCTTTGAAAATAAGTCTTCAAGCCAAACATCACGAAGTTTTCTCAATTTAGATCCGCTCTTTTTTCTCCCCCATAAAAAAAAAATGAAAAATCCTCGAACACGTCTATGTTTTTGTTTATGTAGAACCCGTAAAAAATTTTTGAGCTAAATCATAAAAGTCTTTGTTACATTTTGTCCTAATCTGTTCGGTATGTTAAAGAATGACCAATATATGGAATTTTTTGTCGTCCGCGCTCGATAAATTGATTAATTTCTAACAGTAAAAATCATTTCCCCATTAATTTAATATAAAGTTTTATAGAAAATTGCACGTAGAATACGATGGGCATCCTAAAAACTCATTTCGTAGGTGGGGCAATGACTAAAGATCGATTTGAACCTTTTATTTGTCTATAACAATAGAAATTTGTTAATAACTATTGTTGATTTTACTTTTTTTTAAATCTAGCACTTTTTAGCTTTAAAATAAAATAAAACAGAATTTCTATCTTTAATAGAACCGAAGTTATGAATTTTTGAAAATAAATCGTTAAGCCGAAAATAACGAAATTCTCGAAATTTAGAACCGCTATATTTTCCAAAAATAAAAAGAAAAAAAATCCTCGAACACTTATGTCTTTTTTTTCGATATAAAACTTTTAAAAAAAATTTCAACCAAATCAAAAATGTGTCGGTCAGAAAGGTGTTTGGTTTGTAAAAGAATGACCCATATTTACCTTCTCAACCGAGGTATATAGATGGAAATTGAATCAAGACGCCGATGATGTCAACCCGGCCTTTTCCGATGATTTTGAAACTTCGGTAATCGTTAGCATAATAAAATAAAAATTAATATGTATTTTCAATTTTTCTGATTTTTTCACTAGTTTTGACACAGAGTGGCTCGAAATTTCTTATGAAATCGAACATAATTTAACTTTAATGTTTGATTGGCACTAAATTTCATAAGAAATTTCGAGTCACCCTGTGTCAAAACTAGTGAAACAATAAAAAAATAAAAAATACGTATTAATTTTTTATATTATAATAACGATTACCGAAGTTTCAAAAACATCGAAAAAGGTCGGGTTCAAATTTCTTATTTTATCGGCGTCTTGATTCGATTTTCAATAGATATAGAATTTTTTAACTGCTAGCGCTAATTATCATAATATTTGATTTGATCATATTTTGGTATTAGTCATTTTCTATTTTCTATTTTTAAATAGCTTAAAATATCAAGTAGCCTCAAAGGTTAGTAATAGTTTAGTAATACTAACAAAATGAAACAATGGAACGCAATTAGTATTTGTTTTGGTTCTTTTGTTCATTTGAGTTAAAAGTAAAATAGTAGATTGTATATTAAGAGCAGAAAGTACTACATTGCTGCTCGTGCATGAAAATTGCTGGTTGAGGCGCAGCCGAAACCAGCAATCATGTCAGAGCACCAATGTTACTTTCTGCTCAAAGTATACATACTATTTTTTAACGACTGCTGACAAATGCGATCATAATTGCAAAGGTTTGTTGTTTAAAAAACGTATCGGACGTCAAGTAAAAATTTTAAATTTATAAATTTACAATTTATACAGAGTCTATATCTATTTTTAAATAAAAATAATTTAAAATGAGCAGTAGTGATGATGAAAGTGATATAATTAGCACTTCACCTCATATAAAAGAAGTAGCCAACATTTTAACTTTAGATCTGTTGCATGAAAAATCTAAAGTCCGGTATGAAAAAGCTTATACCTATTATTTATCAATTGGTGTAAGAACAAAAAAACAGGAAATTTTATTCTGAAGATGTGTTTTTGGTATATTTTGGTGAACTATCGCAGACAAAAAAGTCTTCAACAATGCGGTCAAATTATTCAATGTTAAAATCAACATTCATCGTTTGAGAAAATTTGGATATTAGTATATATAAAAGATTAATGCCGTTTTTAAAAAGAAGCCCAAATTTTTTTGAAAATTTTTTTAGACTGTTCGATTATAATATTTATTTTATTTTTTACACTAATCAGTCTTTCACATTATTTTTTTATTATTATTAAATTAATAAAAAACAATATTTCGGCACATTGCCATTTTCAAGCTAAACAAAAATTAAATACAAATATTATAAAAATTGACACAAAAATTGAAAAAACTTAAATGAATTGAAAAAATTATATAAACAAAAAGAAAAAGAAAAAATATTGTTTTTTATTAATTTAATAATAATAAAAAAATAATGTGAAAGACTGATTAGTGTAAAAAATAAAATAAATAGAAATTAATAAATTTTAATATTATGTCTTTGGTTTTGCTTGTGTTTTTACTTTCCGAATAAGAGCAGAAAAAATTAAAAAATGCTCGCTAAACAGCAAAAGCTAGCTTTCTGTTTTAAACTGATAGATAGAAATAGTAGATTGTATTACTAGTGCGAATGCGTTTTCCAAACAAGAGTTAGTTTGCAAATTACTCGCGTTTGAAAAACGCATTCGCACTAGTAATACACACTATTTTTTGTAAGAAGTGCGTAAAATTTATAAATATTTATTTAATTGTTCATCTAATCATTTATTTAACAAAGTTATAAACAAATTTAAGCTTTTTAAATATTTAAAGGGCGCCATCTTGGTTGTAATAGTTGTAAATCATACTCGCTCGAAAATATAAACATAAGAATCCAATTAAAACAATACATAGTAATCCAACTAAGCTGTCAAAATTATAAACTTTGAAAACCTAAATAAATTGTTTTATCTTGCAATTCAAATGATGCAATGTGTTTAAGTTGTTTTTACTATGTATGGTAAGTTATTTAAATTATTATTTTGATATTTTAGTGCTATAAAAATATTATATATAGATAGATATATGGATAGATTTAACTACAAATCTCACATGCAGGTGGCGTATGTGCCCGTGCACAAAATATTTTGTGGTCATATGTGCGTAAAAGTAGTTTTTCTTTTATTCTATTCTAGTACAAAATTGAATATTTTTTACGCATGTGTTACAAAAACATTATTTTCTATGACAGTCATCGACAAGTTTGTTGTTTAATTTGTTAGGGGAATATTTAATAAACTATAGAACTGTAAAAGAATTTTAATCAAATTCACTAGTTGTGGAATTAATACAATTACAATGGAAGACATACGCATGGAAAGCATATATTCTTTAGTAGTCGTGGATAAATAAACTTATATATACAGTTTATTTTTCATTAGAATGTTATTTTTCATAACCAGCTTCGATTTGAATAATGTTATGAACGTCATATCACATCATAAATGCTGGTTGTTATTTAGCCATAACGGCCCTCATAACAGCTCGTTGCTATGTAAACATTTTCATAGCAACGTATTTGAAGGGACACCAAAATAACTATTCTTAAGTTTTCGTATATTTTTTTTAATATTATATGACAGGAACCAATTTTAGTTTTATTAAAACAAAATGTTTTATTAAAACGATTAAAGCTGTTCGAAAATTCGCAACTACTAAATTTAGCAACTACTTATAACTAAATATGTACATTTAGAGAGAAATCAAAATATTTTTTCATAGCAACCAGGGAAGGGAAACCAAAATGAAACTTTTTTCAATAATTATTAATTACTCTAGTTTATTATTAATACATTTAATGAAAAATAAAACGTTGTACGCACCACTGCCGTTATCAGATTTTAACGGACTTCAGGCAACTCCCGATGTAGTAGCATGGATAGACTCGCTCGATGTAAACATCTAATGTTCAAATGTACTGCCCAATGTTCAAATATTTTACTTTTTAATTTACTTAAAAGACACGCAATCAAATCGATTGTAAGTTCATTTAATGTGTATCCATGTATTGTTTTAGGTAGATTTCACAGAAGAGTCTACCTATTTTTAAGTTTAATTTTTTTAATGTGTCACAAAAAAAACCATACGCTAAATAAAAAAACGGACTTCAGGCGATATGAAACCCTTGGACTGGTTTGAAACCCTTGGCCAGAGGCCCTCGGGCTGGTCATATCACCTTCGGGCCGTTAAAATCCTTATAACAACCTTGGTACGTAAATAACTATTATGACAATGTATGATTAACAGAAGATTGTTTGAGGTTTTTTTATTTAAATTGAGGAAACGGGACAAAACTTTATAGAGAATGGTTCTCCAATTATTTACACTACGGTTGGCGCATTTTTATAATTCCTTTTTAGTTACCAGTTAACTAAACATTAACAAAGATTTTTTAATTTATATTCAAACGTGAAGAAATCATATCCTGTTCTTCAGACATTTTGAGATTATTTTCAACTTTGACATTTATATTTTCAGCATATTCTACAATTTTCTAGTAAATACTAAAAAAGATTAGAATATTCTTATTCACTCGAAATAAGGAATGTGCTAATGCTTACTAGTTTATACTTTTAATTTATTCTAATTTTTATTCACTCTATCGATTAGATCTTAAAATTTTATTTATTATTCAAATACATAATTTTAATTGAATTTTTATCGATCGTGCAAAAAATTTTATAAGCATTTTGGGAATTATAAGTATAACCGATTTCGGATTTAGGTATAAGAGATTTAGACTTCGTCTTGACCTCGAAACATATATTCTCATCTCAATCGGTAAAACACTCTTACTGCCCTTAATACATAAATAACTATACTTTTAGTAAAGCAAGTAAGCTTAAAGTGCCAAGCTTTAACTTTAAAGTCCTTTTGTTTAAGTGGTCTAATGTTTTTAAGAGTAACATGTTGACTACAAAACAAAGTGCATGGGCACTTCTGAATCAAAAGGATTTAATTATCGTTTTCAAAATGTTCATGATAATTTTTTCAAAACCATAACATTTTAATTAAAACACGAGCTAATTAGATTAAAAAGTGTGTTTTTTTAGCTTTTAGAATGTACATCATAAACAGCTCAGCTACGCGAAAGCCGGTTATCTTACTGAAACGATGCAAACTCTTTGGGCAAATTTGCGTTTTAAGTTCTGAATTTCTACTAATTTGGGGATTGAAGCAAATTCCACGATTTTTAGATCGTGCCACGGGATGTATAATTGAATTGATCTTTAATGTCAACAGCTCTTGTCAGTAGGAGCACAGACATTGAAAATTGTGTCATTTAATTTTTGAATACGCAAAACCACATGTTAATTGGATGGAAGGCGAAACCATGTTGATTCACGATTCACATTTCTTGTTCTTGTTTGGCTTGGCATGTTCGCATTTTTAACTTATAGATCTGTTGATGCTGCGGATGTCATTTCTGTAATGAGTTAAAAATAATCCTAGGCTGCAGTCTACAGAGGTTTTTGCAAATTGTATTTTACGGAAATGGAAGGTCAGCCAGCCCTTAAGTGCATTTTTAGTTTGAAGTTTTCAGAGATTGTATAAAAGCAGACAACAAGCGCGCTACTTCACCCAAGACAGATGCCTCACGCCATTCATTCGCAGCGTTGAGTTGAATTGGTTTTAAGCCGCTAATGACTCGCCGTAATATACAGGGTGTCCCACAAAAGTTGTCCCACCGGTTAACTGGGAATAGCTTGGAATAGCGCTTACAACTTTTGTTCAAGCATTTCGCGAATAGTTCTTTTGTTTCGCGGAAAACGGTTTGTTTTGTTTTTTTATTCCTTATCAAATTAAAATGCCTCTAAATTCAATAGCACAGACGTTAGGATGTCGCGATTTTTTTATTTGATTCACAAGTTTGTGTAGTAAAACGGGTGAACATTTGACAAAGATTACTTTGATACTTTTGACGCTATTCCTTTACAAAGTCAATTTTTAGTTAAAATTTAAAAAAAATAATACTTTGCTTTCCATTATTTCAAAAACGGTGATATACGTCATAATTTTTTTTGCAATGGAAATGTTCCTTGAAATGTCAACTTGAAAGTTACTTTGGTTAAAACCAGTATAATCCTCTTCAGTTATCTCAAACCAGAAATATCTCTCGAGCTTTCCAAAGAAGAATGGAAATGTGTATTGCGAATGAGGGTGGACATATTGAAAATTATCTTTAATAATTAAAAATAACTTAATATTTTTTATTAATAAATTCTTTTGTGTTTTATTACGAGGTTATTTAAGTTAAAATTGATTGATTCAAGTTCTAAATAAAATTTTGAAGTTTTAATTTTAAGAGCTAGCTCAAGATGGTCTTGAAGTTTTTGGTTTTAACCAAAATAAATTTCAAGTTGACATTTCAAGGAACTGTTCCATTGAAAAAAAAATTATGATGTATATCACCGTTTTTGAAATAATGGAAAGCAAAGTATTATTTTTTTAAAATTTTAACTAAAAATTGACTTTGTAAAGGAATAGCGTCAAAAGTATCAAAGTAATCTTTATCAAATGTTCTAATACACAAACTTGTGAATCAAATAAAAAAAACCGCGACATCCTAACTTCTTTGCTATTGAATTTAGAGGCATTTTAATTTGATAAGGAATAAAAAAACAAAACAAACCGTTTTCTGCGAAACAAAAGAACTATTCGCGAAATGCTTGAACAAAAGTTGTAAGCGCTATTCCAAGTATCGCCAGTTAACCGGTGGGACAACTTTCGTGGGACACCCTGTATAGTATCATCGAGAATACGCTATATCTATTGAGAACCTCGCCACTAAATTGAAACCACTTGGCTAGATTAAAATTATAGAACGGATTTAGTTATTAAGATGCAGGCGAGTAGTATTAATGTTACTGGTCTAAGCTCATTAGAACAGATCAATAGTTAGTTTGCTAAGTTTATCATTACAGCAGCCTCTACTACCTAGTGATATTTAATTAATAGCCAAGTCACACAGAGTTTTGTGGATTGGTTTGCCTAGTAGTGAAATAACCAAGCTTGATGTAAAAGTTAGAATAAATAACCGGTTGGCACAAAATGAGGCTAGAATGTACTGGAAAAATTATTGTCATAACTTACTGTCAGGTTTAAGAATCTACCTTGATCTTTCTCCAAATCTTTATTATTTTAATAATCTTTTGGAAGATATTTAAACGAAACCTCTTGTAAAATAAATACAGTTGGTTTATGTAAACGCTTAAAACATGAACAACCAATAAATGTATATGGGTAGTTCTACAAACATAGGAATTTTGGACGGCTCTGCTTATTTCGTATATTAATATGAAAAAAAAATTTGTTTTTTCACTTGAAATTTGTAAACCTTAACTATGTCCAGCTGGTCACCCAAAATAAACCCGTTTCGAAATATATGTCTTAGAAAAAAAATTATTCAAAACGTCAAATTATCAGTCCCCTGGCGTGTCCCACCTTGAAATTCAAAGCTGGTAAACTAAATAATCAATGATTCTAAGTGTGTAGAGACAAATTTACTCTGTAGTAATAATTTTGAATAATGATGCTTTAATAATGTGTAAATAATCATAACATTACTCTATATTTCATATAAGATATATCCTATTAAAGTTTGTCCCACCAATTTGTTATTATTCTCCTGCCCAATCAAAACACATTGAAAATATTGGAAATTCATATTTCTATCAAGTTATCGCTCGTCACAGGAATTATCTAAAGTTCAATAAATATAATATTGCAAGTGTTTTACTTAGTCCGAGGTTTTATCATTCAAAACAGTCATCATTACTAGCAAGATCGTGTGTTGTCCAGTCAAATTATCAGTCCCCTGGCAAGTATTTTTGTAAAAAGTATTTTAATTAAATACTTAATTTTGTAATTTTGTAATTTTATACGTCGTGAATCTGCACTGAAAAAAATGTCTAACATGTTATTAATGACATGTTATCATTAAAATCTGTGTCATAAACACAACGAAAATTTCATTATCACAACGAAATATGGCATTAAAAGTTTAAAAATTTAATGACATAATTTATCTGTGTCATTAAACACATGAATTTTTAATCATTAAATTTTCTCAAACAAAAATGAATTTGTAATTGTTTAACGTTTGTTGTCATTAATAACATGTATTGTGGCATTAAAATATCAGAAATAAAAAATTATGACCATTTTGCCTAATTTAATGATAAAGTATCCTAATTTTATGACATATCCATGTTTTGACATAATTTTCTGATTTTTGTTCATTGATTTATGTTCTATTTTGAAAAATTTATGAAATTTTAGCATAGAGTTATGAAATAGTTACCGTTAAGACATCATCTTGGCACGTAGCTATTCAACAACAAATTAGTTTTACTTTAACTTTCTTCCGAGTCGTCCCGACTTTTAGTGATAACTTAAATTAGAAAATAATTATTTTACAGTTCAATTAAACTAATAATAAAATAGTGGAAAGTGAATAATTAATTATAATAATTAAAGTGAATAATTAACAATAATAAAAACAACGGTAAGTTTGTGTATTTATTTGTAACTTTTTTGCGATATGGCTCCAATCTAGGAGCTAAGCCATAAATAAAAAAAAAAAAAAAAAAAAAAAACACTTTTTTGTGTATTCGTAAATAACGTACATAACGGGACTCTTTAAAATTATTGGTATATAGAGCTTTTTCCCAAAAATATTGTGACAGCTCAAATCAGCTGTTTTAATTTGTGCATGTAAAATAACCAAAATTGATTGATTTTTTTTTGCAAATTTGGTTATTTCGATTTCAATTAAATGTGTTTAAGAAGTGAATTTTTGAAAACAATAATTAATTAAATTGTTAATTGTGTTGTGTTCTTAAGTTTTTAATGCATTAGGGATACTGAAATAACTAAAATCGCATTAAAATATGGAAATTAAATCAACCTTCATTTCTTCAGAAATGTAGTTTCATTTAATTTCCATAATTTTATTTCCTTATTTACAAAAAACTAACAATATCAAATACTTTAGTTTAGTGTAAAATACCAATAATAAAGTGTAAAATAATAGAAAAAAAAGTTCAGAGACAATATTATATAAAATTGGTAATTAAATAAAATTGGTAAAATCTAATAAAATTATAATTTTCGATTTTGTTAACAGGAACAGTTTTTGGTTCCTGGAAAACATGGTAATAACCTGTTGCGTATTTCAATGTGGAATGAGAAGTGAAAAAGATTTAGTGAAGTTTTTCAGGTTCCCTAAACTAGAGACTCGACGGAAACAATTATCAATTTTATATAATATTGTCTCTGAACTTTTTTTATTATTATTTTACACTTTATTATTGTTATTTTACACTAAACTAAAGTATTTTCAGAAAAGAAGGTTCATTTAATTTCCATATTTTTATGCGATTTTAATTATTTCACTATCCCTAATGCATAAAAAAGAGCACAACACAATTTGGAGTTCTATCATGTGTGGAGGAGTTTGATCATGTGTGGAAAGCCTGCGCAAAATATAGATTATGCGGAATAAAGGACAACACCACCAAAGTTATATTAAAAATATTGCGACGCTGATGCATAGGCTGACTTCACCACAGCTCTGGAAACATAGTGTTCTGGATATATAATGAGCTAATATCCATAAAATACTTTAATTAAAAGCTAACCAATATTATGGACTTCGTAGTTCTAATAATAAAAATATTAAAGCAGGCAGTAGTATCCCAACAAACATAAATTCTGTTGTACGAGAAAAAGTAAAAAAAATTTTATCAGAAGTGACAAAGCGGAAATTAGGATGCAGAACTGTTGTAAACCGTACTAAATGTGTACGTACCAAATTTCATCCAACTCGATTATCAGGTACAGAAGCTATTGAGCTTCCAAAATAACAGGTGCTTGGAGGACCCCCTACCACTTTGTTCACTATCACTAAAAAAACTAATCAGTTCCTTGCCATTCATATTTGCATCTTTTTGCAAAGTGTAATCAAAATTACTTAACGAACGAATGTTGTATGCTTCCAACAAACACTAATTGGAACCCTATTCCATAAGTTTCATCATAATCACTTCGTTATTGTAGGCTGTAGTGTGCATAAAGACACTGACAAAACTTTAAAAAAGTACAAAAAATTTTTTTTTACCGGAAGTAAAAAACCGGAAGTTGGGATGCAGAACTATTGTAAACGTACTACATACTCATGTACCAAGTTTCATCCAATTCGCTTATCAGGTACAGAAGTTATAGAGCTTTCAAAAAAACAGGTGCTCCAGGGACCCCCCACCACTTTGTTCACTATCGCTCAAAAACTAATCAGTTCTTTGCCATACATGTTTGCATCTTTTTCCAAAGTGTCATCAAAATTCGTTCACGAACGAATGCTGTGTGCTCCCAACAAACATTGAAAAAAGTGTGACACATTAAACAGGTGTTCGGGAGGACCCCCACAACTTATTCCAATATTATCCAAAAGCTAATCAGTTCTTTGTTACTTAAGTCTCCATCATTTTCCAAAGCGTCATTAAAATAAATTGATGAACGAAGTCTGTATGCTCCCAACAAACTTAAAAAACAAAGTGTGAAAAGTCAGCATTTGTATGGTAGACCCCCCACCACTTTGATCAATGTGTCCCAAAACATGATAATTATCTTTTCACACTAATTGGAACCCTATTCCATAAGTTTCATCATAATCACTTCATTATTGTAGGCTGTAGTGTGCATTAAGACATTGACAAAACTTCAAAAAAGTAAAAAAAAATTTTTTTACCGGAAGTGAAAAACCGGAAGTTGGGATGCAGAACTATTGTAAACCGTACTACATACTCATGTACCAAGTTTCATCCAATTCGCTTATCACGTACAGAAGTTATAGAGCTTTCAAAAAAACAGGTGCTCCAGGGACCCCCCACCACTTTGTTCACTATCGCTCAAAAACTAATCAGTTCTTTGCCATACATGTTTGCATCTTTTTCCAAAGTGTCATCAAAATTCGTTCACGGACGAATGCTGTGTGCTCCCAACAAACATTGAAAAAAGTGTGACACATTAAACAGGTGTTCGGGAGGACCCCCACCACTTATTCCAATATTATCCAAAAACTAATCAGTTCTTTGTTACTTAAGTTTCCATCTTTTTCCAAAGTGTCATTAAAATTGAATAATGAATGAAGTCTGTATGCTCCCAACAAACTTAAAAAACAAAGTGTGAAAAGTCAGCATTTGTATGGTAGACCCCCCACCACTTTGATCAATGTGTCCCAAAACATGATAATTATCTTTTCACACTAATTGAAACCCTCTTCCATAAGTTTCATTATAATCACTTCATTATTGTAGGCTGTAGTGTGCATAAAGACACTGAAAAAACTTCAAAAAAGTACAAAAAATTTTTTTTACCGGAAGTGAAAAACCGGAAGTTGGGATGCAGAACTATTTTAAACCGTACTACATACTCATGTACCAAGTTTCATCCAATTCGCTTATCTGGTACAGAAGTTATAGAGCTTTCAAAAAAACAGGTGCTCCAGGGACCCCCCACCACTTTGTTCACTATCGCTCAAAAACTAATCAGTTCTTTGTCATACATGTTTGCATCTTTTTCCAAAGTGTCATCAAAATTCATTCACGAATGAATGTTTTATGCTCCCAACAAACATAAAAACTTTGTGGAAAAAACCACCTGTTGTATGGTGGACCCCCCAACCCTTTATCCAATGTGCTCCAAAAGCTGATAAAATCTTTCTCATGTTATTTAAAAGCTTTTCGCAACGTTTCATGAAAATCGATTGGTAATTGTAGGCTACAGTAGGGATAAACACCTGAAAAAAAAACTTTTTAACCGGAAGTGACAAACCGTAAGTTGGTATGCAGAAGTATTGGAAACAGTATTAAAACCTTACATAATAAGTTTCAATAAGATCATAGCTCGGGATCAGAAGTTATTCAAGATTTAAACTTAGAGGTGTTCGGGAGACCCCCCGCCATTTTGTCCAAATTTAAAATGAATCCAGATCTTCTATTTTCAAGTGAACCTGTATCATTTGCCAAAGTTTCATCAAGATCCTATGCAGAAAACTCTGAATTTTTAAAAAACAAATAAAAAGTGTGAATTTCAAAATTTAATTTGTTTTTCATTTTTCAATCTTTTCTTTAATTTTTTTCAGTGGGATAGGGACACACAGATGACAGTACGTAAAATAAATAAAATAAAAATGTGTTTTTCTATATTAACAACTGTGTTTTTCTATATTAACAACTCAAAAGCCCTGTGTTTTTGTTAAGAACGGCTCCAAAATTTTAATTCTAATATGACCTTAATATTAAGTTCTGATTAAGTTCCTGAAGTGAGATTTATTATTTAATGACTTATTCATAATTTAATGTCTGTTTAACATAAAATAATGTCAAATATCAGAAAAAAGATTATGCCAAAGACATTATTATAATGTCTGCTGACATTCTAACAATGTTCGTTAAATTATGACGTTTTTTCATTGATTTGATGATAATATTTCATTAAGACCCATCATGTTTATTAATGAATATCTTTCATAAAGTTACGTAACGATTCATAGAATTATGAAAAAAAAATTTTATGAAACAATGTCGTATGACGTTGTTTAATGAAAATTTCATAATTTAACTATTGGCATTTCGTTAATACAATGACATGTTTCTTCGGCTGAATAACAATGTTAAAGTCTTTAATATAATGTTTTATGTCGTTCTATTCAAGTACTTTTTTCTTTCAGTGTGTATTGCCTTGGAATAGAATCCGTTTATTTTTTTTTTTAGACGTAATTTTGTCATTTTTAAGCGAAATACTGATAAATTATCAGTCCCCTGTTCTCAGTCCCCTGGAAGATTTAAAAGCGGGCAGACTTAGATAAATGTTTATTTCGTATTTTGAGATAATATTGAGATAATTTTGAGTTAATTTAGGATTAAGAAGGATATTTTTTAGTTTTGACTCTTGTATTTTTTTGTTTTTTTTTTTTATTGTTTTTTTTTTGTTTTTTTTGTTTTTTTTTTTTTTGACTGGCCACATTCAGAAAAGTTGAAAGAACGTCATCAAGTTTCACTAAAACTAGTTGCCAGAACTTATACGCAAAAAACATGTCGTGCCGTAATTAGCTCCATTTTCTTCCTTCGTGTGTAGAACTACCTATATATATAGAACCAATCGATTAATATCACTTGTACTATAATACATTATTCCAAATAAAATTAGCTTATTGATCTGCATGACAATTTTCGGTCACCCGCATAAAGTATATCAAAGAGTTTTTCTTTCAATTTTATAATTCACTCAACACTCAAGTAAAAGAAAATCACAATAGAATAAAATTCAAGTGCAATGAATTAGGATCCTTTGAACAATTTGTCAATAGAAGTTTTTCTATATTCCACCTTTCTTTTCTACCTTAATCATATTCTTTTTGCGTTCTTGATCTCATAGAATTTTGTTTTCTATTTATAAAAACAATAGAGACATGGAAAAATAGAATTCTTAGAAAAGTAGGACCATGAAAAGATTTAAAGTGGTTATATCTAGATATAAATATAACAAAATAGTTAAACAGCTAGGGAAAAGTGGCACGAAGAATTATTTTTCTATACGAAAAATGTAATTTTTACAGTTCATAAAAGAAAACGGGAAGAAAATTTTCTTGAGTATAGTATTGAAGGAATTTTAAGTGGAAGCCTTTGTCAATCTTATTTTGAGAAATATTTTTCACTTTACCTATATAAAATAACTTCTGTTTGAGTTGTTAACTGTTAATCGTTTTAATTTTTAAAGAGATATGCTATTATGCCAGGGAAAGATGGTTGTTAAATCGATTAATAAATTTAGACTTCAACTGTTAAATTTATACCAACTCGAATGGAGGAATTAGTTTCTGTTGATTTTTAGTTTTTTTTTTTCTATTACTTGCTCGAAGAAACGAGCCTTCATATCACACAATCTGTGTTTTAATCATTGGAGAAGATATAGTACGTCAAATCACCAAGAAAAATTCCCCTAGCTGGAATATTTGTAACCCAAATTTAGTTTTATTCCTGCAAATTTGTCTAAAAAATTTGCTTTTTATCCTTTTATTTTATTTTTATCTCCTTTATCCTATTATGAAATATTGGCCTATATGTCATATTATATTATGTAATGGAGTTTGTTGCTGAATTATTATTTAATACTTAAAAAAAAGTACAGAAAAATAGGTTTGCGATCATCAACACCTCAAAACGCACGTTGTAGTGGGACCTTGGTCTAAATAACAAAACCTTGAACAATAATTTGTATAGTGACCATCTCCACTAGTTGGCATTCCACTAGTCGGTCTTCCAAACTCGTAGAATAAAATACCTTCTTCATTAAGTATAAACTTGCTTAAAAAAATACGGCAACCGACCCTGACCGAAATTGCAATAAATTTTTCTGTAGCAACTGAAGTGATTTTAAATGTACTTTCAAATGTTTGTACGAATTAAATGACTGTTAAAACCGGAGAGCCGGTGCAAATGTTAATTGTTATTGTATTAATCAATGCGCATGTAAGCTTTAAAAAAAATTTAAGAAATTAACGTCGACGCAAAATGTTTAATTAAAAAGTCAAATATCATTAAACGTACATAATTTGAATTTGTACTTGAATGGTATCAAAGTGGAATTATTAAAACTTAAATTTATGACTATAATAAACATATAATATATAAACTAATTTGTGATTATTTTTTCATTCATGTTCCTTTATCTCTTGCACATATATATTCATTCAATTGAAAAGGTTCCCGAGCAAAAATTTGTTGGGCTCAAGTAAGGCCCTGATCAGGTTTGCCCTAACCCGGATCAGGCATTGGTAGGGCTGCCTGATTGGGCCCTGATCATGAGTGTAACGCCGTTGCCCTATCAGGTCCTGATTGGGATTACCGGATCAGACCCTGATTGGGATAATCGGATCAGGCCCAGATAGGGATATCCTGACCACACCCTGATATATATTTATATATTATATACATAAATTAATCAAATTAAAATAAAAACATTACAATGGAAAAAATTAAAACATACATACCACCTTAACGACTGTTATTATAGTCGTTCAGCTGAAAAGCTACAACTAAAATATACCTGAAACGATTTTAACTATATATTTCTAAAATGGATAATACTCTAGTGAATTTTAACCCATTTAAATTTCAGCTAGGGGTCAAATACGAAAAACCTGATCAGGGCCGGATATATTCAAATAAGGTTAACCCTAAAAGGGTATTCTAAATCAGGCCCGGAACAGGCCCACATCAGATTGCCCTAATAGGGATTGCCCTTGTAGTACTGACCAGGCCCTGATCACGCCCTGACTGTATTCAGGTTTTCCCTAACTAATTTCTGCTCGGGTTGTTGTTTGGAATTGTAGTATTGTAGTTTGGTTGTTGTAAGTAAAACCAAAACTTTTTTTTAGTACATATATGAATATGTACGTACATGTTAAGTTTTCCTCTACAAAATTGTTTTTATTCCTCATAGTGATAAACTTTAATTTTCATCGAGTTTTTCTATGTATGTACATATTAGTTTGAATTTACCAGTAGTAATTTCCCAAGGACGGTGATAATTCGAAATATTTTTTTGCAAAAATTTCGAAGCAAGTTGATTGATAATAGCACGAGGTAGAAGGCCCAGGGCTGTTATCAATGCCATTTGCTTGAGGAATTTTCCAAAAAAACTAAGAGAATTTATCACCGGTCGAGCCATTTTTGATTTCTTTATAATTTTTTTTATGTTTTATGAATTATATGTGAATTGTTTTTATTTATATGGCCTACATAAATTCATCGAGCCCATCAAACAAAATTAATATTATCGATAATTAAAAATAAACAAATGAAATCAACCAGAACAATATTATAAATGACAGATACAATCTTCACTATGAAAATTATTTTGCAGAAGAAAAAAATTGGGTTAGTTAAGAAATATTATTTGAAGAGTTTTATGAATATATAATTCTGTTAATTCAAATTTCTGTACAAAAAAATAAAGTATTCGTGATAATTTACCGTGATATAGGTAAATTATTTAATGATCTCCCTATTATTAGCATATAATTAAAATGTGATTGGTCAAATTGAATGATGTCATCACATTTTAGAGAATCTCGTTAAATTTTCGGGTTTTTCCGCTCGTTAAATTTTCGGGAATCGGGTTAAATTTTCGTAAATATTTCATTTAGTTTACATGAAATTATCTTATTATTTCAGTTTACATGAAAATTATCATTGTTGTCATGGTTTGTTATATTTAATTACCCCTATTGTTATGACAGGTAATTCAAATTCCCTTATTATACTTCAAACCACTGTCCCGCTCACACCAAGTTTACCTTAGCATAAATTCTCGTATTTGTTTTCATAGTTGTCTTCATTTTTTTCTAATTAGATTCTTATACTCAATCCATAGTCGTCATTTACTATAGTTTCCACTACACAAATTAAAACAGTTGGTTAATATTTGTCAAATGTAATTTCCCTTTTTTCAAATTGTATTCATAGTTCCGCTAATCCATGTAGATTTCCTTTAATCATCTATTAATTACTATAGTTTCCTACGTTTGATTTATAATCATTAATCGCTGTAAAATTATTAGAAAAACGGTTGTGTATTATCTTTAATACATATTACATAAACACGTTATTTACATATGTAATTCGGTCAATTGTTTCGTAAACAATGTTTTATTAAAGTCCGTACCAAATTCTATTACAAACTAGCAGTCCGTACTTCTTAATGGGTATTATAACTAACGATATAACGAAAATGAAATTTCCCAAAAGAAAACTACCATATCGATTCGTTATTAACCTCATATAAATAGTGATTGACTGTTAGTCTCGCGCTCTTATATATTTTTGGTTAGTCTATTGTGACTCTTATTTCGACGTTTGTCAAAAAAAAAGGTTTTTTTGGTTTTTGACGTTTTACGAATGGTGAGGTGGCAGCCATTAATTGTTCCAGAAAAAGATAGCCAACAAAGAGGAGTACAAAGGAAGGTCTCTGAAATAACGAGGATCTTACTATTGGTGTTAATTATCTAGAGAGACAACGGAACAATTGATGATTTAACCGAAGCATTAACCGCGGTGCTTGGACCTTTTGCTTGAGTTGACAGTTTTCTTCATACAGTATGAAAGAAACACAAGAAACATAATTGTAGAATTACTAAATCGTTTAAGGAGATTAAGTGAAGAATGTTACTGTGATTGATCGCAAGTAAGGCGTGGCAATCGTAAGAGTGTGTAAACGAAATTAGTGCTAAGATCTCACAGCTAATTAGTCTCCTGTTTCTTTGGAACTGCGTTAATAAGATTCTTCTCGAGTTGTGACTCGAGATTATGATATGGTGAGCGGGCATCGCGCAACTCGTAAACTAATATCTAATACCACCATATATTCGAACATTATTGTATTGGAACACCGCTCTCGATTGTTAATCCTATGGTGACTATTAACCGGTGTGAGAGACATAAAGAGTTAAATAAATAATCTTTAAAAGAAGCAAAATATAAATTCTGTTGTTCTGTTCTATGTACGGTTGTATACGTCATTAACTTATTTTTTTCTGTGATATTGTTTGTGTACATCTAAAAATCAAAACCAAAGTTTATTATATTAGCAATTAACTTAAATAGTATTAACTGTGATATTCGCATGAAATTTAAGAAAATTATAAAACCAAAGTTTATTAGCAAATAATTTAAATAGTATGAACTGTGATATTCGCATGAAAATTAAGAAAAATATAAAACAAAATTTTAATTATGAATTAACTTAACTACCATTAACTGTGTCCGTCACATAAAACAAAAATTTTCTTAAGAAAACAAAAAAAGAAAAACTGAGTGTTGTGTTTGTATTAGTTGTAAAAATAGAAAGAACCAAAATAATGGCTAAAATATATAAGAAAAAGAAATTATTAACTAAGCAAATATACTGGATGTTAACCTATTGATAATATATGTACTGGTCAAATGTGGAGGTCCACACCAAAACGCTACATTTCTATTTTCTTTAAAACATAAATTGTGTACTTAGATCGGCTCCAATTTCTGAATTCGATCGAAAACTCAAAAATTTATCTATGCTTAAATTAGAACTGTTTTTCCCCTTTGTAGAATAGAGCTTGCTTTAGCCATAATATAATCAGTGTAATGACATAATCAAATTTTCTTGAGCTGCGTTGGAAAAATGTAGTAATGGAAATGTAGCATTTTGGTGTGGACCTCCTCAAATATTCAACCACCTTATGTGATTTTATTAAGACGAATATGAGAATAGGCTAGGCCGAACCGTATGGAGAAGGGGGGAGCTGATCACATCATGAGGTGAGTCATATTTTTTATATATATGTGAGGGTGTGCATGTGTGTATAAATGGGTTGAGGATGTGTGGGGGAATGAATCGAAGAGTGGAGTCGGGATTATTAGTTTAAAAAAAAAAAATGAATGTATAGGTTATAGATTGGCATGGGTGGAGTTGACCCTTTACCATTGCATGTTTTAATTCTTTTTTTGTGAAATTTCCATTAGTGCATTGTATTATGGGATTTAGTCGATTATTAACAATTGCCTACTGATGGAAACTGTTAACGGAACGAACGGGGCATGATGTCTAATATTGATATTTAATCTGAGCTCTGAGTTACTGATGGGATTAAGTTATTTCCGCGACAAGGTTTCTATACATAACATAGTTGACGATGGCTTCGAATTAGTCGTCATACTCTTTGAATTACACTAGCTTAATCTGTTGTAATGCTAACAAAATCTTCATTTTTAGAAATACTGAACGTTTTGAGTTTTTCTTTGAGGAGTTTTAAATTCATTAGTTGTGATATGAACACAATTACAATGGAAGACATGCGCGTGGAATTTATAACACCGACGGGGCACCTTCTCAATACAAAAATAAACATAACCTAATTAACTTATGCCATCATAAAAATGACTTTAAGATTAAGGATTGTTGGTACACTGAAGCGTTACAGTATGGGGAGCAGGGATATTATTGATACACCAAAACAACTTTTCGAATGGGCTTTAAAATGGGAATCTACCATGAACTTTGGATACGCCGAT
This sequence comes from Diogma glabrata, assembly GCA_963693315.1. Classification (NCBI taxonomy): domain Eukaryota; kingdom Metazoa; phylum Arthropoda; class Insecta; order Diptera; family Cylindrotomidae; genus Diogma; species Diogma glabrata. The sequence continues at coordinate 256,098,394 of OY856187.1, read as the reverse complement.
AAAATGAATATCAATTAACAAAAGAAAAATTACAAAATCGATATAAAAATGCGATTACTATAAGCGAAACTCAATAATAACTATATATATAAACCTACATATATAATTTGTATGGTATTTTAAAAAGTTTATTCAATAATAAAATACTTGTAATTTAATGTTAAAATACAATCTTTTACTTTATGATTCCATAATAACATAATACGAACATAATGCTTTTCCAGTCAAAAGTTCCTAAATAGATTTAGTTATTTATACGGATTTTTTGTTTGCAGTCGAGACTGTCAAATATTTTTTATAAGAGTGACAAGTGATCACTAAAAGTGATAAATAAACATTTCATTTTTTTATGCCATCTAATACAAAGAAAATAATTGCAGAAGTGCTTTCCTATTCAAAAGAAACTTCTGTTTGTAAAATAAGTAAATTATTTTTAACAATTGTATTTATTGTACTACATATATAATTTTTATAATATTTTAAAAAGTTCATTTAATAATAAAATATTTCATATTAAACATAAAAAAAAATCTCTTAGTTTACAACGCCATTTTTATAATTTTCCTTCAGAACAAAAAAAACTGATTCCTGACAGTCATATGCACAACGAATTTTATCTTTAAAACAAAAATATCACTAGTGCTAAACTTTCACAAGTTGTAAGATATAAAATAAGCTTCAATTTAGTTTAAAAAAAAAGGGGTAGCGCCATCTTTTTTTCAATTACACCGTTTTTTCTTATGTTACACCTTTAAAAATTATTTCAAAAAATTAACAGTGTACATTTTGAAAAACTTTGTTCTAATACCTATTCAATGAAATATCATTTATGAAAATCGATTGCAGTTTTTCTACAATCGCTCATCAAAATGCACTCACATCTCAAAATAGACCAAAATTGAAGGGCATCCTGTGAAGACCCTTGGTCGAAAAAAAAAATTCTAAGAGAACTTGTATTTTTTATTTATGAAAGACTATCTATAAACAAAAAATAATCAAAATTAAAAGGGGTCAAATCCAAACGATGTTGAATCTTCGTGAAATTGCTCAATTGAAATTGCATATATATATATATATATATGAATATATATATATATATATATATATATATATATATATATATATATATATATATATATATATATATATATATATATATATATATATATATATATATATATATATATATATATATATATATATATATATATATATATATATATATATATATATATATATATATATATATATCTGCTCTGCTCTGCTTATTTCGTATATTAATATGAAAAAAAAAAATTTTTTCACATGAAATTTGTAAACCTTAGCTATGTCTAGCTGGTCACCCAAAATAAACCTGTTTCGAAATATATGAAAAATTATTCAAAACGTCAAATTATCAGTCCCCTGGCGTGTCCCACCTTGAAATTCAAAGCTGGTAAACTAAATAATCAATGATTCTAAGTGTGTAGAGACAAATTTACTCTGTAGTAATAATTTTGAATAATGATGCTTTAATAATGTGTAAATAATCATAACATTACTCTATATTTCATATAAGATATATCCTATTAAAGTTTGTCCCACCAATATGTTATTATTCTCCTGCCCAATCAAAACGCATTAAAAATATTGGAAATTCATATTTTTATCAAGTTATCGCTCATCACAGGAATTAATTAAAGTTCAATAAATATATTATTGCAAGTGTTTTACTTAGTCCGAGGTTTTATCATTCAAAACAGTCATCATTAGTAGCAAGATCGTGTGTTGTCCAGTCAAATTATCAGTCCCCTGGCAAGTATTTTCGTAAAAAGTATTTTAATTACAGGTAATTTTGTAATTTTATACGTCGTGAATATGTATTGCCTTGGTATAGAATCCGTTTACTTTTTTTATATGTATATATATATATATATATATATATATATATATATATATATATATATATATATATATATATATATATATATATATATATATATATATAATCGATGGAATAATAAAAGTTACAATTATTGATAATTTATTATAAAAAATTGAAAATAATAACGGCAATAATTTTAAAACTTCATTAGTTTTGCAAGAAAATACCAAAAAGTTAGAATTTAGCGATTTTTGTTAAACATTATAAAGAAAGTTTAAACACATTTTACTTTATTTTACGTAAAGATTAGTAAAAAAATTTTATATTTTCCAAAAATATCGCCAAAAGCCAAAACTTTATAATGATAATTTTATGACAGAAGTTTTGCATATATACAATTTCTAAGAGCCAAATTCAAGAGAACCTAACTGTGTTATTATTGTAAAATTATCGAAAAACAAAACCTGATTAACTGAAATTAACCTTTTAAGCTAATTAAACTTATGCTTAACTTTGGTGCATATAAGTAGATTTTACTTTGCATCGTTTAAATTATCCACATCATTTTTATATTGCTTAGTGATGATAACCCCATATATATATTTTTCAAAGCAAGTTATGGAAACCCAAATTTTTGTGTATTTATTTAAAACAATATATATAAGTACAATTGATAACAATACAAGAAATCGCAGTAAAGTTTGGGAAGTAAGACATAATCAATTGTAAATGAATTTGCATTTTCAGTCAATAAAATCAATATTTAACTCTTCCAATTTCATACCAGAGTTTAATTTTTGTTGAATTGATACTGGTAATTTGTTAAAATCAAATTCATGACCAAAAAATGTCGGTTTGTTTGGGGTTGTTTTCAGCTAAAAGTACAGGCGAACTTGATGAACAAGATCTCAGTGTAGTTCTATAGTTTTTCGAACTGAGCGAGTAAAAGACGCAATAATATCTAGTGAATGGTGATGTAAATAAAAATTTATATAAATGAAAATATAATTTATTAGTCTTTATGTATATGTATGTATTCTTTATATATAATCTGATCAGACACTGGTATCCATTCGTCAGCATTGTTTAGTATACAATAACAATGTCCTCGAGCAGAAATTTGCTCAGGGCTCAAATAAAATTCTGATCAGGTTTGCCGAAGCGTTGATCAGGCACTGATAGGGCAGCCGGATTTGGCGCTGATCATTAGTGTAACTCAACTGACCCTGTGATATATATTTATATATTATATACATAAATTAATGAAAATAAAAAAAATTACAAGGGAAATTAAAATTAAAACATATGTATTCAAATAAGGTTAACCCCAATAGGGTATTGTAAATCAGGCCCATAACAGGACCACATCAGAATGCTCTAATAAACCTTGCCCTTTCTGAACTGATTAAGACCTGATCACGCCCTAACTGTATGCAGGCTTTCCCTAACTAATATCTGCTCGGAATTTCTGCTAACTAATTGCTTATCATTTATAAAACTATATCTTCTTCATCTACCATATTCCGAAGCTGTTTTCTAGAATATCTTATATATTAATACGCTAACGCAAAATTTTGTGGAGCCTAAGGCTTTTTTATTCGAATTTTGATTGATTTCAAATTTTCAGTGCTAACTGATATTACTGTAACTTAGGTCTGGGATTGGGATTTTTCGGATCATAAATAAAAAAGTTATTATGTATATACGAAAAACTTTTTATATACATATGCATTATAAGTTTGCATACATACAAAAACGAAATTAAAAATTTATTTTATTTTTTTATATTTTCTTTTTTATATATTAGCTATCGAACAACGAACAACAAAAACGAAACTTAAAAATTTATTTTCTTTTTTATATTTATTTTTTCTCATCTCAGTTACTTTATTTATTTCTTTAGAAGTGAATAAACGTACATTTATTTCATTTCGAAACGTAATTTCATTTCGAAGTTTTTCTTATGCGTGAGATAGGTTTTGAGTTAGATCGTGTTATCGTGTTATTTTTTTATATTTTCTTTTTTATATTTTCTTTGGTAGTGGGTAGTAAGTAATAAACGTATTGTATGCGTTCTAATAAAATTTCAGTGTATTTCATTACAGTCGTCTTTTGTCTTTGTACATGGAAGGTTTTCGATATTATTTCGATTATTTTGTTTATTGATATAAAGATATTTGATAATTGATATAAAGATATTTGATATTGATATAAAGATATTTTGTTTATTGATATAAAAATTGATATTATTTGTTTGATATTTTTGATATATTGATATATTTATTTATTTCGATGCCAAGACCACGTCGTAAACGATTGGATGTGAGTGGTAGATCGAGTCGTCGGAATAAAAGAGATCATATGCGTAATATGCGTAATAATGTTGATTTTATGAATGATGAAATGAATGGTAATAATGATGGAATGAATGCTAAAGCTGATGTAGGAATGATTGTTGTGAATGATGAAGTGAATGTTGATGATATGAATGGTGTCATGAACGGTGTCATGAATGGTGTCATGAATGTTGTGAATGAAGAAATGAATGATGATTTAGAATTGAATGTGGTGAATGATGAAATTCCCTTTGTAATTTTGAGAGATTCGTTCAAGTGTGCTTTGAATGTGATTCCAGGTAACTTTGATTCGTATGTTTGTGGTGCTTTGGATATGAGTTGTCGTTTTTGTCATGCCAAACATTTTGCAAGAGAAGTTACTTCAAATAATAATGAAGCGTTTTCTTTGTGTTGCCATAAAGGCAAAGTCAATTTGCCTCCTCTTTCTGAAAATGCATTTTTCTCTAATATTTTCGAAGGATTGAATTCAAATGATAATGCTATAAAAAAACGTTCTAAAATTTTTCTTTCAAATATCCGTTCCTATAATTCTGCATTTGCAATGATCAGTTCTGAATGTAATATAGCGGATTCTACTGCACGTGGTATTTATCATTTTAAAATTCATAATATTTTTTTTCATCGTACTGGTGCTTTAATTCCTGCTTATGGTCGACCTCCAATGTATGCACAATTATATTTTTATGATGTTGATACTGCTGCTAATATGAGAATGAATAGAAATGCCAATGTATGTGAAGTTTTTCTTATGCGTGAGATAGGTTTTAAGTTAGATCGTGTGAATCCTTTTGTTCGTTCTTTCAAATCAATGCATGAATTTTGTGAAAGACCTGAGAATGTTACTGCTGATGTGTCAATGGTTATAAAAGTTAACAGAGAATGTGATATTCGTCGTTTTAATGATGCTGTTCAAACTGATGTGGCTGCTATTTTTAAAAATGATGATGGTGAACCACCTTTTGAAAGAAATATGATTGTTTTTTCAAAAAATGCAAATGAAATTCGTTCTGTTTCTGTCCTTGATTCTTCTTTGGATCCTTTAGCTTATTCTTTGTTGTTTCCAAATGGTGATACTGGGTGGCACGTTAATATTCCACATAATTTAGTTTCAACTTCACGTGCTAATGTGTCACGTACAAAAGTTACAATGTTGCAATATGCATCTTATCGCCTTGCTATACGTGATGGTTTTAGTCTTTTGCATCGTTCTCAAAAATTATTTCTTCAATGGATTGTTGATATGTATGTTCGTATCGAAGGTACACGACTTCATTACATTCGTTCAAATCAATCTGCTCTTCGTGCTGATTTGTACAATAATTTAACAGATTTCTTGCATCAAAATCGCAATGGCGATGATAATATGCAAGTAGTTGGTCGTAAAGTAATTTTGCCATCTTCTTTTACCGGTTCACCACGTAACATGTATCAAAATTACTTGGATGCAATGTCTATTGCACAACATTTCGGTAAACTTTCTTTATTTATAACAATGACATGTAATCCTCAATGGCCAGAAATTGTTGATAATTTGAGTAATTATGAGTCTTCGAATTTTCGTCCTGATATTGTTGTGTGTGTGTTTAAAGTGAAACTTAAAGAGCTCATAGATTGTTTAATGAAAAAAAAGATTTTCGGTTCTGTCAAAACACTTATATATACCATTGAATTTCAAAAACGTGGTCTTCCGCATGCTCATATTTTGTTAAATTTATCGAATTTAGAATAGAATTGATGGAAATGAAATGATTAATAAATTTGTATGTACTGAAATCCCTGATCCCATTCTTTTTCCTAAATTACATGAATATGTGAAACGTCATATGATGCATGGACCATGTGGTGCTCTAAATCCCAATTCTGTTTGTATGAGAGATGGTAAATGTAGTAAGAATTTTCCAAAACCTTTTTCTGAAAATACTAAAGAATCTATGAATGGTTATCATTTGTACCGTCGACGTGATAATGGTATGAGTGTTGATGTACGTGGTGCATCTCTTGATAACAGATATGTTGTTCCATATAATCCTTATCTTCTTGCAAAATTCAATTGTCATATTAACATTGAAATATGTACAACTGTTAAAAGATTGAAATATGTTTACAAGTATGTATATAAAGGGTATGATTCTGCCAATGTTGAATTGAGAGTGAATGGAGAGAATGCAGTGAATAATGATGATGCGATTGTGGGAAATGAAATTCAAGATTTTTTGAATGGACGGTATGTTGGTTCGACTGAAGCTGCTTGGCGCATATTTGAATTTCCGATGCATTTTCAATCTCATACAATTATTCGACTTGATTGTCATTTGCCTAATAGACAAAATGTTTATATCAGGAATGGTAATGTGGCTGGTGCAGTCGCAAATGTATCAAGAACAAAATTGTTAGCATTTTTCCATTTGAATTCCATTGATAATTTAGCTAATGAGTTTTTGTATACAGAATTACCATTACATTATGTTTGGCATGATCAAAGTAAATCGTGGAAAAGAAGACAACGTGGGGCTGATAAAGTTGTTGCTCGATTATATATGTTTTCTCCAAAAGATATAGAATTGTTTCATATGCGTTTACTTCTGTTGCATGTTCGTGGTCCAAAATCTTTTTCTGATCTACGTATGTATGAAGGTGTTGAGTACCCTACTTTTGTTGCACGTGAATGTTTACTTGAAGCTTCAGAAATTCAATCACCAAAACAGTTTCGTCAATTATTTGCATTTATCTGTGGTTTGAATGTTCCTCCGAATGCTTTAGCTTTATGGATTGAATTTAGAAATAGTATGATTGAAGACTTTTTACGAAATTATGATGAAGATGTGTCAATTAATCAAGCCTTGATTGAAATTAATGAAATTCTTCTTACACATAATACTTCATGTGGTGATCTTGGTCTTCCGATTCCACAATATAACTTACAGATTGGCGATGTAGGTCATTTTGATATTGAAGAAGAAGCTATAGTTTTCAATGGAATGTATGAAAATGCAAATAATGAGCAACGTAGTGTGATTGATATTGTTTTGTGTGAAGCACAATTCCATGATACTGGAAGTAATGTTTTTTTCTTGACAGCTCATGCAGGTTGTGGCAAAACTTTTGTTCAAACGGCAATCATTCATAAATTTAATTCATTAAATCTTTCGTGTATTGTAACTGCCTTCAGTGGTATTGCATCAACTCTTTTGATTGGGGGGCGAACTTTGCATAATGTTTTCAAATTACCAATTCCATTATTAGAGAATTCAATGCCAAATATAACTCCAAACAGTGTACATGGCACACATATTAATAATGCATCAATCATTATTATAGATGAAATTTCAATGTGTTCTATTCATGCTTTAGAATTAATTGATCGTTTGTTAAGAGATTTGACTCCAAACGAAGAAAATAAAAATAAACTGTTTGCAGGTAAAACTCTTTTACTGAGCGGTGACTTTCGCCAAATTCTTACAGTTATACCGCATGGCTCACGTTCTATTTTAATTGAAAATTGTATTACATCTTGGCAAGAATTTATTAACTTTAAAATTTTGAAATAAAATCCAAACATGAGAGCTCTCCCTCATTAAATTGAATTTGCAGAATTTCTTAGAAGACTCGGTAATGGTGATATGCAAAGTTTTCCACAGTTTGGTTTAGACATCATTGAAATTCCTCATAATTTGATTACCAATCCAGACAATATTATTGAAGACATTTTTGGAAATATTTCTGATTGCAATTTTATCTGATGACATTTTGAGTTCCGTCATTTTAGCCCCCAAAAACAATGATTGCAATGAAATCAATTCTAAAATCTTGAGTATTATGCCAGGAGAGGAGAAAGCATATTTTAGTTTTGATAAAGTTGTTTGTGATGACATTCGTGAGCAGAACAATTTTCCAATAGAATTTTTAAATAAATTTAGTGTAGGAGGTTTGCCACCTCATAAATTAAATTTGAAAGTGAATTGCATTGTTCTCCTCATACGTAATTTAAATACAGGTCAAGCATTAGTAAATGGAACACGAATGCGTGTAAAAGTTATGCACCGAAATTCAATAGATTGTGAAGTTTTGACTGGTGTCATGCGAGGTGTACGCATTCTAATTCCACGCATTCATTTGACTTATTCTGGAACTCTTCTTCCATTTAAATTTCAAAGAACTCAATTCCCTATTATTCCTGCTTTTGCTATGACTATTAATAAATCTCAAGGTCAAACATTCAACAGAGTTGCCATTTTACTTAAAGAACCTGTATTCACACATGGTCAATTGTATGTTGCTGCAGGTAGAGTGCGTGCGTTTGAATGTTTGAAATTTTATATTTATGATACATCTGACCAAGGTCATTTGCTCAAAGATGATAGAGTTTTCACAAAAAATATCGTCTTCCCAGAAGTCATTGTTACCTGATTTCTTCTCACTTTTCTCAAAAACCTTTTCCTCTTTTATGAGTACTAGGAGGGCCCTGCGTGCTTCGCTACGCTTATTTTTCATTCATATATTTTTATAAGAAAAATTAAAAATTATATGCTAGCATTTCTCATTACCACTTTTTGAAATCATTGCTTCTACGTCAACAAAATGTCTACGCAAAAACTTTATTTATAAGCGTGGTCTACGCAAAAACTTTATTTATAAGCGTAGCGAAGCACGCCGGGCCCTCCGAGAGTAGTTAAATCATGTAAGTGTATTATTTATAGTATTTAAAATACTATACAATACCTTTGTTAATTAGTGCAGAAATTTTTAACTTCATAAAACAATTTTTAAAAAATTGCGGGGTTGTGCATGGTTTGTGCATGTTACAATATGACCGCGCACAAAATTGTGCATAATACATGTAATGCGCATTATATGCACCATACCGTGTACATGATAAGCAACATTAAGAATAATAAACACGGAATGTTATAAAATTAGTGGTTTCATTTAACTTTTTATGAGAAAATATGACTTTCCTAATACATATATTAAATTGATGAATTTAATTTTATTTGCATCTAAAATTATGTGCAAAAGCAATTTTTTTGTGAAGGTTAATGAGAAAATTCACAAAAAACGGACGCATTAAATAATTGATTTTAGTGATTCAAAAAAATTACTATATTTATATAATATTTTTTGTTTGTTGTTTTTTAAATATTAGAAAATTGTGGAAATTTAATATTACTTGTTATATGTAATATTTAAATTTTTTGATTTCGGATTTTTTTTTCATTTAAATTGTATCGTTCAAAAAATGGCGAAAAAAATGGATGCCTCTTTTACAAATGCAATCACGCACATATACATTTTCATTTTACAACTTCAAAATACGATTGCGATCCTCATTTGTCGCAATGACTATATCAAAAATATAGTCTAGGGAAGATTCATAACGTATTAGAAGATCATAGACATAAAAGTCATGCATCAAATTTATTAGGGATTTTTGAGATCAATTACCTCAAGTATAAGTAAAGAAGTAATTGGATTTTTTTCTGTTCCAAGGCATGGTATGAAGTTTCTCGAAAAAACTCCACTTCACACTTTTCGTGTTTCGTATGAATTCAAACCTTCCGTTTCAGTACTTTGTTCGAATTCTTAGGCAGACGCTATATCGATTACGCCACGCCGTTGAGGCAATGACAATTTCGAAGTTGAAACTTCTTCATCACTTATTTATTTTACTTCAGTTGAATTTTTCCACTGTCATTAGACATCAAACATTAGACATCAAACATCAATTATTTTTTTATTTATGCTTGAAAGTTCTATGCAAATTTTGTATACATGTTTACATGATTTAAAAAAGTTAAATTAAAACAAATAGGTTAGCATTCAAATACTTTTTAATACTTACTAGAATATTTAAAAAAAACTTAAAAATTAGTAAAATTCAAAAGTGCACAAATTGTGCATAAACTCGTGCACCATTCACAGAATGTTTGTCGGGTTATCCAATTAGAACCAGTGTAAATATTGTTTATTACATTACAAAAAATGCATTAGGCATTGCATTACAAAGCATGTTAATGTACTCATTACTCAACTGCAAATAAAACTCATTTTACAAACTAACTTTAAGTGATAAGTTAATTCAACGTTTTTTCTATGTTAAGGTCAACCTAGTTTCAACTCGGCGATTTGCACGATCTTCGAAATCTGATCATATGAGGATCACACATCATCATAGTTGTAAATTACAACTTTTTTTTTTAATTCGTTTAATAAATGCCTTTTTTGGTGACTAAGAAAAAACTATATTAAACATTCAAAGACGATTGACAGCAAAAAGAAATTGTGTGCACTGTGCACCTTTTATAAATATTTTCAATAACCACCAGACATTTAAGTGTTAAAACTTAAAACATTCCAGCGAATAAGACAATTGTGATATTTCCATAAATTGTAATATCTTAATTTTATAATATTTCTTTTGCCATTATTTTCTGTTCACTTATCAATTTAGTAAGACAACTTGCTATTATGGTGCGCTTGTGATAAACTGGTTTTTTATAAAAGTTTTTAATAAATGTATCCCGAATCAAAAATAAAATGAAATAGAATATAACATGTAAAGAAATGTATAAAAGAAAATTAAGTTTAATTAAAAATGTCATCGACAGTCATTCATTCAATTCAGTCTTAATTATCAATCTATTATACTTGAAAAAGATCAGAAAAAATACGAATCAGTAAATACACATCAAAGGTTCACGACTGGAACTACAACTATTTGTTGCATTTAAGTTTTTCTTTTCAGGAAATTATGGCATGCTAAACCGCGAATACTATAGCTAGTTCAAACAAACAAACAAAATGTTAGATTAGATATGATAATAGAAAAAAATAAGATCATTTAATTAAAAAGTTTTACGGAGAATTCTAATGAAAATAAAATTAAGGATACAAATTATTATGGTTTTTGTATTCGATTTCATCACACGTTGTTGTCAAAGATATTTAACAAGATGAACATGATGATAAATTAATAGTTCCTTTAGAACGAAAAAATAGTGCATTGTGCTACAAGAGATGTAAGCACTGTTTTTCCGTGAGTGAAAATTGGTTCACGAGACGCGTTTGCGTCGAGACTCGACAGTTTCACGAACTTAAAATGTTTTCATCTCGCGTAGGAAATGCAATTTTTTCTATGATAGTATATATATTCAATATTTATAATATCTATATATATAAAATTGAAAGTATGTATGTTTGTCGTTTATGCATTAATAAACCATTCATCCGATCATCATGAAACTTTGGGAAGTTGTTGTGTACACTTGCGCATAGGTAACAGGCAATTTGGAATGGAACCCCAGGGCCATTATAATTATCTTAAGGGGTTCTGCCTAAATGTTGATAATAATTTAATTTGATTTTTCTTTAAATATCGTTTTATACGGTTAGATTCCTTTGATCAATTTTTTTGTTGAACATAATTTAATAAAATTGAAAAATGAAAGTATAATCTGAAACAATCACATTTGTATATCAAAACTATATGTATTTGAATTAAACACATAATGATGTTACAAATTTTATCATCTATACAATGTGTTATTGTTACTGGTAATAAACTAAATATGTTATTAGTTTGCAATTCTATGTATTGCATGTTTCTTCAACTAAGAAGGATAGTTGATAACATCGATTAAAAGCTCAAAATTACGAAATGGAATTTGCACAAATACAATACAAAGAAGCATAGCTTATGTATAATCAAACATGGATAGCAAGTATGATAAACAAACTAATTCAAAATGTGGCCCTTAGCCGACAACACGTTTGCAATAGTGATTTGCAAACAGTTACAATGCATTAATACCAATGAATTCATAATATATGCCCGCCCGCAGGAACATATGTAAAATTTAAAATTTGGATCTATGGATGTCACAAAGCGGCCTACTTTAGTACCTGCTATTGGCAAGTCAGTTAACGTGAGATAACGTATACTACCGACAATGGCAGTAAGATATTACTTATGTTAAGGGGATAAGTGATATTTTGGGTGTGCTGGCGAATGTACTTTTTTCAATCAATGATAGTACCCTTAGTCTTAGTTATGGATTATTCTTTGACGATAACGCTCTATTTTTTTTTAAAATAAAATGTGTTGGGTAGTAAGAATTACAATGTGTGTCACAACAACACATAAGAACATGCTTTCTAAGGTGCTTATGGACGTAATTTTTTTAGTTTTTAAAAGAATGAACTTTTTGCTTGCTCGAACAAATGAGCTTCCATATAATTATTATATTTGCTGGCTTCGAGGTAAACAATGCGTTATATGATCTTGGTATATGCTTCTAGCACTAGGATAATTAGGAACCTAATTTTAGCTTTGTGCCTGCAAGTTTGAAAAAAAAGTATATTTTGTTTTTATTTCCTCCATCCTATTATGAGGATGATTATTAAGTTTTATTTATTATTAAGTTTTCCATTCTTGAAGAAGAATATAAAAAAAGAAATTTGCCTCCATCAACGTCTTAAAAAGCATTATATTGTAGAGCCTATGTCTTAAAAGGTTTATATGGGTTGTTGTGGCACATATTGTAATTTTAAATATGTCACATACTTATTGCACAAACTTTTTTGAGCTTGCGTGAAAACAAAGATGTACAATGTCATTGAAGCTACAATTTTGAGTAGAAAATTCGAAGAGCAAGATGTAGTATTGCCACGACAGACAGGCCACATATTTCAATGATCCCAACAGATTCAAACGTTTAGTTACCAGTGCAACTCGCTTTTGCAATTACCATCAACAAAGCACAAGGACAGTTACTGCAAGTTTGTGGACTAGATTTGGAGAATCCGTTCTTCTCACATGGACATGGACAACTATATGTGGCTGGCGCATTAGGAAAACCTTCTGATTTATTCGTGTACGTACCAGTCGGAAAAACAAAAAATAAAGTGTACCCACAAGTACTCGAATAAATAAATAGAATTAAAACGACATTTTGAAATTCGTTCCATATTAAAATAAATAAGTTGCAATAAAAATGACACAATGTTAATTTAATGTTATCTTTACGATTTTTCTCGAGTTTTCTTTCTTATGAGATAGCGAAAATATGCGACCAATGTTAAATAAACAAAACTTTTACGCTATTTGGTGTAAAAAATAAAATTTTGAGAGATTTTGTGAGTGATTAAGATCAAAGTAATTATTGTAATTCACTTGAATTTTGCAATTTGACAGCATTTTTCATTTTCATTTCTCAGAAAAACTTCTTTAGAAAAGTTTTTGTGTGTTTCGTGTCGGGTACAAATACAATGCATGAGCACTGTGAACATTTGTGAATCTATTTTTGTTCTGTATAATGTTCTATATAGAGATGAGTGTTGACACACCTCTACTAATTCAACAAGTCATTTAAATTTTTTTATAGCTTACTCGAAAACTTATTTGATCGCCAATTTTTCATATATCCGAACTGATGAGCTAAAGTACTGATTATTTTTCATTCATATTTTTAAAAACAAAAATTAAAAACTACGCTATCATTTCTCATTACTACTTTTTGAAATCATTGCTACTACGTCAACAAAATGTCTGTGCACAAACTTTATTTATAAGCGTAGCAAAGCACGAAGGTTCCTGCTAGTAAATTATAAAATTATAAATTGAGAAAATAACAGTCAAAATTCATATTTTTTCTTTTTCTTTGGATGCTTTCCTGAGTTGAACTTTAACTTTAACTGCCTATTTTAGTTCTATTCATCCTTTATTGCATGTAAATAAGAACTTTTTATTCTCGATAAACTTATTAACTCCTACAAAATCTAAAAACATACTATTTAACATCTAATTAGCATATCAAAAAACTATTTTGAGACTATTTATTCTTAAAATACTATACTTTACACCTACATAAGCCTGTTTTTCAACACCTTACCATAACCGTGTTCGATTTGACTGAAGCAACTGATACAACTGATAAGTTGAATGCAATTGTTGTTGTTTTTTCAGTTGTTTCAGTCAAATCGAACACGGCTCATGTATGGTAGATTATTTTTGCCAGCGAATTTTTGACAGATAGGACGCAGCAAGAGATAAAAGATGAGACAAAAAGTAAAACAGAGATAAATTTGTTTTCAAAACAATAACATTAGTTAAATTTCTACTTCTATTCGTACCATTTGTTTGTTGTGATATTTGTTTACATAGGCGTCGTTTTTTTATTATAATTATTTTTAATTATCAAAATTTTGTTATACTACCTACAAAATCATTAATATTTTTACTAGTTTTTGGTTTTCTATTATAATTGGTTGAATTTCAATGGTAATTTATTAATTTTGTGCGTTTTTTTTGTCCATTTCAATGGGACCACAATAGTTTTTTTTAATATTTAAATCGAAACACTGATTATTCGCGCATGTGCAAATCAATATGCGCATAACAAACATATTTCGTGTTCGCTGGCAAAAAAATTCTTATAGTTATCATATCCTAAGATCCTATCAATTCTATCAACGTACAAAATTAACATCTTATTCGAATATGCAAAAACTATTTACGATTCCAATCGATTCCGATCATTATACTTAGTATAAGTAGATGAAAAATAAAATAATTTCAGTTTTAAATCAGGCATCATTGAGAGGGTAGGATTGAGGGAACATCTAATATTACAACATTTTATGACTAATAATAGACCAGTCAAATTAGCTTATTGTGAGGAAAAAATTAGTAACAAACTATTGGAGTAAAACTATTGGATATATAATAAAATATTTAAATTTATTTGGGATTTTTGAGATCAATTAAACTCAAGTAAGTAAAGAAAGAAGTAATAGGAATTTTTTCAATTCAAAAGTATGGTTTGAAATAAATATTTTAAGTTTTATTTATTTATTTATTTATTAAATTAAAAATTATATATACATAAGGCCTAGCCTTTTTTGGTGTACATATATGTAGAAATTATTATAAAGAACAATTTGATAAAATTTCCATAGTATAATACTAATTCATTTAAAGTAAGCTTACTATAGTTCAATTAACTTAACTAAAAAAAGAAAAAAAAAAAAAATTTATTTTATATGGGATTCACTTACATATAAACAACAAAGACATCATTAAACGTTCAAAAAAAAAAAAATTTTTGCTTTTTTTTTTTAAAACTATATCTCTTCCATGCGACAAAGAACATCAAAGCACTTATTCCAAAAAATTACGGCGTGTTAGTGACATAATAAGGTACGTTTTCATCAAATTGTGTGGAAAAAAAAATTTTTGTGGGAGATAAAAATTAAAAACGAAAAACCCTTTTTTCCTCGGTTTTTTCTATTTTCACGGCAAATTTTAGGTTATGTGAAAAAATGATTTAAATAAAAGTTATAGAGCTTTTTATTACCTATAACCTTTACTTAAAACTTTTTTCGAGAGAAGGTCTAGCTTCGATGAAATTCATGAAAAACTATTTTCTACCCTTAAAAGCTCACCCCATTTCACCACCGCAACTCCTTTCACCACCGCCTCTTTAATTTTTGTTTCCCATCATTTGCGCAATATTTTCTTATATATGCAATAGTTTTCATCCTGTTACTAATTTTTTCCATATTTTGCCTGTTTTTAAAGTATCTAGACTGGTCTATAAGTATCAAAATACTTACTAAAACCTAAATATTCTACATATAAAGTTGAATTAGTAGGATCTAATTGTTTAGTTTATTTAGGACCGAAACAGGATTTTTATTATAAATTTGTAACGCCTCTTTACACAGATAGAGATCTAGGTTTTTAATGCTAAATAGGGTATATTCCATACTTAAATTACGTTGATTTTCAATCGTGAATAAGCCAGGTGGTGAAAAACACGTGAAATCAGCCAGGTCTGGAAATGAGGTTTTAATTTTGTATATTTAGGTATTGAAATTCGTTGACATCAATAAAAAAAATGTCTGCGTTTTTAGTTTTTTTTAACCTTTAACCTTCTTTTTAACCGTCCTAAGATACAGGGTGACGAAAAATCAAGAAATTGCTAGACCCTGGTGTATTGAAATGGCTCTACAGGAAAAACTGCTGAACTGATTTGAATGATATATCGCTCCAAATGTAGGTATAGGAATAGGTGTAGGTAGTTAACAGAGCTAATCAAAATAGTAATTCACATTATATGACCTTGAACATTTTCTTTTAGAAAAATAGCGGTAAAAAATTCAAAATCGATTTTTTAGAAATACGTATTTTTAAAATTTTTGATTTTTTAACATATGAAAGATACATATGTTACTAACATTTTTTAAAATTTTCAGGAGTGGAAATTTTTTTTTTTTTTATTAATTTTATTGCAAGACGCCTTAAAATTTTTCATCATAAGAAAAAGTGGAGGTAAAAAAACAAACAATTTTTTTGGATATACATATATGTTTTTAAATTAAATTTTTAATTTTAACTGAAAATAAATATTTTACAAATTTTTATCATTTATTTAATTTTACATTACTAAATTCATTAGAGTTAGAACGTCTTGCTAAGATGAAGCCATCATATGTAGTAGTGTTTCTTCTCGAGAAATATTTCTCGCGAATTTCTCGAGAAATTTAACAAAAATCTAATCTCGATTTCTCGAGAAAATTTTTATTTTTCTCAAGAAAAATATGTTTCCTTTATTCAAAAAATTAAACGTCAACTTTACTAAAAACAGCCAAAAATATAAATGTTTGCGCTTTTGCGGAACAACAGAGAACTAAAATTACGGTAAGGTAGATTTATGTAGAAAAAAGAAACAAAATTTTTTCAAGAAACAACAGTTATTAAGGTGAAATATTTTATAGTAAGTAAAATTGTTTTCAAAAATTTAACCATTTTCATCAAATAGCCACTAAAATGAACAACACAAATCAATACGATGATGTTTGGAAACATTTTACCAAAAACAATAAGAATGCATCAAACTGCAATATTGCAGTAAAACGATATGATTTAAAAGATCTGCAACCACTGGTCTTCATCGACATTTCAATGCCATACATTCTTTGAAAAGGAAAGAGCCAGAGTCGGGCGCAAGTAGAAGAGGTAGTCCTGCGCATAAAAGATGTGTTCAAATTAACAGTGATATACAAAAAATCGATAAGTTCAAGTCAAAACATGTGTCCGTCGATGAGTGAAGTAATTGCTCAATTAGTTGGTGTTGCTGGGGTTTCTTTCCACAGAATTTCAAAAAACAGCTTTATTCGACAAACAATTTTCCGAAAAATCCTTCGGATGTAAAAGAACTAATCATTAAGTTTTTCGAAACTAAAAGCTTGAGCTACTAATTAAAATTAATTTGTTAAAAAAGAGTAACAAAAAGTTTAGCACATCCCTAGACGAATGGACTAGCGTCAACAACAACTGATTTATGGATGTTCACATATATGTATTGCAATATCACTGAGGGCCGGTTGTACAATATCAGTTTAGCTAAAGCTTAGTAGAACCCGATAGGAGCTTAGGTTAGGTTACAAGTTAGGTTAGTTTCTTGAACCGCACTTGAACCAACAAAATTGGGCGCTCAACTTGAACCCTGGCTTAAACTCATACTCGCGACTAAACCGCAATTGTTCAACGCGTAACTGAACAAAATATCAGGTTTAGCATAATTTCAGCTTAAACCTCGGCTGAACTGCAACTGTACAACCGGCCCTGAATCGGATAATTTGGGTTTAATCCCTGTAAATGGGAGTTGTTCAGAATTATTAAATTTATTATTTACAATTAAAAAAATTGATTTTATTTAATATGCATAATTAAAAAATCAGTGTAAAGATATGTTGGTTTTTAATTTGACGCTATAAACAAAGAATTCTAAGAAATAGTAGATTTTTCAACAAGTGACGAAAACGACGCGTTACCACGCGTAGAAAACACTATTTTTTCTACGCTTGTAAATATAAATGAAAATATTTACAAATTCACCTACTAAAAACTTACAAGGCGACATAGCTAACTTTGACAGTGGAAACCAAAATAGCAATATTGTATTAATATATATAATTTTTAACAGTGTAAAATAATGTTATTATTGTATACCAGTGTTCGCCTACAGATGGAAGACAATATGAATAGTTTGAAAATATAAATTTAGTTTTACACATGGAGATATTTTAAACGTCAAAAAATCTATGTTTTTTGGAATTCTCGGATATATCTGTTCCTTGTTTTTTTTCATTCTCGGATATATCTCAGATCATATATTTTATCTGAAAACTTTTACAGATATCGAAAAGAATTTGGAACTGGGTTTCTTGCTGGTGCACGCATACAAGAAATCGTGATTAAATTCATCCCGGTCAGTGAGAGGATTTGCTACCTACGTGTACGTGGTACATATAACAATATTTCTCTTATTGCCGTGCATGCACCTACTGAAGCTAAGACCGTCGACGAGAAGGATAATTTCTACATAGAACTGGAAGAGGTTATGAATCAAACACCAACACGCGACTTCATTATGGTTCTTGGTGACTTTAATGGGCAGGTTGAAAGAGATATCTCCTATGGAAACGTGGTGGGTCCCAACAGTCTGCATTTGAATTCGAATGATAATGGTAAGAGAATGACTGAGTTTACATTATCAAATAATTTGAGAATTGCCAGTACTTTCTTTCCGCACCGATCGATTCATAAACATACTTGGCTCTCACTGAATGGAAACACTCAAGATCAAATTGATCACGTGCTAGTTGCAGCACGTTTCTTTTCGAGTGTTCTGGATGTGCGATCCCTTAGAGGTGCATACATCGAAAAGGACCACTTTTTTGTATGTGCTTAAATCAGGTTCAACTCCACAAGCCCAAGCATTCCAAAATTCAATATACGGAAACATTTTAACATCTCATCACTAAAGAATGCTGAAGCAGAAGAGAGATATCAAAACCATATTGCCGAGACATTGGAAAAATCAGAAACCATTAATGGAGACGTCGATAAGACATGGTATTTGCTCAAATATGTTGTTTTAAGCGCTGCTAAGGGAATACAAGGACGACCACAAAACCACACCCAGAAGACATGGATAGATCAAACATGTCTTGAAGCCACTCAATACAAAAGAGATTGCTATCTGAAATGTCTGTAAGGACACAACACCAGGTCCACGAAGGAGAACTATAAACTGGCAAGACAAGCCGTTACAAAGCTATGTAGACGAATGAAGCGAGAATGGTGGAAGAGAAAGTGTGAGGAGATTGAAAACTTCAATAAGGAACCTCAATCGTGTAACTTCTTTCAACAGGTTAAAACCTCAAACCAGATCGACTGCTATTCAAAACGAAGATTGGGAGCTACAAGTAGACCTTAAAAATATTTTAGATACTTGGGCCGCTTATTTTGAAAATCTTCTCAATTTAAGTGACCAGCAACAAGTCGGGTGACTAGCAAAACTTATTCGTGCATCAAAAGGACATGTAGACGAACCAACCAAAGAAGAATTCGAAGCGGCGCTGTCAAAATTAAAACACAATAAAGCACGTGGTATCGACGATATAACATCCGAAATGATTGTACATGGTGGTGAAACTCTATCTTTAAGATTGTTTGAACTGATTCAAATGATCTGGAGGACTGAAACCATGCCACAGGACTGGAACACAGCTATGCTGATACCAATCCATAAAAGAGATAATCGCCTACAATGTACAAACTGCAGAGGAATCGCTCTCCTCTGCACATCATATAAGATCTTTTCTTACATTTTGCTATCAAAAATCAATCCTTTTGCTGAAACCCTGTTTGGAGAATATCAGTGTGGCTTCCGGCGGGCCGCGGTACCACCGATGCACTTTTCTCGATAAGGATGATTTTAGAAATGTGCCGAGAGTTCAACATACTTGTGCACCAACTCTTCATTGATTTCAGACAGGCCTACGACTCTCTCGAACGAGAGACTCTGTGGCCTGCTCTGGTGTCAATGAGAATCCCTGGTAAACTGATTTTACTATGCAAAATGACAGTACAGAACTCTCAATGCTGTGTACGAGTAGAGAACGAAATATCAAAGTTTTTTAAAGTCGACTCCGGCTTAAGACAAGGTGATGCTATCTCTCCTATACTTTTTAATTTAGCCTTGGAATATGTGTGCCGTCAAAAAAAACTACCGACTAACAACAATATTTAATTCAGTAAATTATTTGTGATATAACATCACCCCGATGGAAAATCTCCCATCAAGAATAATATAAGAACTGAATCTAAAAAATTATGGTGCAAATTATGAAATTTTTTGCAATCCATACAATTTTAGAGCGATCTAGTTTCGAACCAATGAGAAAATTTTAAACTTTAAAAAAGTTTATCATTCTCATCAGGGCTAGCCGACTAGATAAACTCTACCAAAAAATGTCAACGCTAATGTATATAAACCAAAAATTAGGTTACAACTCTAGCGAAGTGTAAAAACAAAAAATTTACATAAACATACATTTAATAAATTCAGGTTTAGTCAATTAATTTCTCTGGTGATCACTGTTTTGTTATACTCTAGACATTCTAGTATTGAATAACAAACTTGTATCGGTGAGAGGAAGATGACTAGTCTTCACTTGTGTCTATTGACACATGATCAACAATTAATTCAGTAAATTATTTGTGATATAACATCACCCCGATGGAAAATCTCCCATCAAGAATAATATAAGAACTGAATCTAAAAAATTATGGTGCAAATTATGAAACTTTTTGCAATCCATACAATTTTAGAGCGATCTAGTTTCGAACCAATGAGAAAATTTTAAACTTTAAAAAAGTTTATCATTCTCATCAGGGCTAGCCGACTAGATAAACTCTACCAAAAAATGTCAACGCTAATGTATATAAACCAAAAATTAGGTTACAACTCTAGCGAAGTGTAAAAACAAAAAATTTACATAAACATACATTTAATAAATTCAGGTTTAGTCAATTAATTTCTCTGGTGATCACTGTTTTGTTATACTCTAGACAATCTAGTATTGAATAACAAACTTGTATCGGTGAGAGGAAGATGACTAGTCTTCACTTGTGTCTATTGACACATGATCAACAATTAATTCAGTAAATTATTTGTGATATAACATCACCCCGATGGAAAATCTCCCATCAAGAATAATATAAGAAGTTATATCACAAATAATTTACTGAATTAATTGTTGATCATGTGTCAATAGACACAAGTGAAGACTAGTCATCTTCCTCTCACCGATACAAGTTTGTTATTCAATACTAGAATGTCTAGAGTATAACAAAACAGTGATCACCAGAGAAATTAATTGACTAAACCTGAATTTATTAAATGTATGTTTATGTAAATTTTTTGTTTTTACACTTCGCTAGAGTTGTAACCTAATTTTTGGTTTATATACATTAGCGTTGACATTTTTGGTAGAGTTTATCTAGTCGGCTAGCCCTGATGAGAATGATAAACTTTTTTAAAGTTTAAAATTTTCTCATTGGTTCGAAACTAGATCGCTCTAAAATTGTATGGATTGCAAAAAGTTTCATAATTTGCACCATAATTTTTTAGATTCAGTTCTTATATTATTCTTGATGGGAGATTTTCCATCGGGGTGATGTTATATCACAAATAATTTACTGAATTAATTGTTGATCATGTGTCAATAGACACAAGTGAAGACTAGTCATCTTCCTCTCACCGATACAAGTTTGTTATTCAATACTAGAATGTCTAGAGTATAACAAAACAGTGATCACCAGAGAAATTAATTGACTAAACCTGAATTTATTAAATGTATGTTTATGTAAATTTTTTGTTTTTACACTTCGCTAGAGTTGTAACCTAATTTTTGGTTTATATACATTAGCGTTGACATTTTTTGGTAGAGTTTATCTAGTCGGCTAGCCCTGATGAGAATGATAAACTTTCTTAAAGTTTAAAATTTTCTCATTGGTTCGAAACTAGATCGCTCTAAAATTGTATGGATTGCAAAAAGTTTCATAATTTGCACCATAATTTTTTAGATTTAGTTCTTATAACAACAATATCTTGCCAATAAACTCAGTACAGATGATCGCATTCGCTGATGATGTTGTCATCCTCGGTCGAAGTGAAGCTGTTATGAGTGAGACTTTCAAGTCGTTTGAGAGTTGTGCTACGATAAAACCAAACATCTAAATGTTTCAAGAGAGGCTGAGAAGAAAGATTTGATGTGCGGCGATGAACGAATTGAGGGAGTTGAATCTTTTAAATATTTTGGATCCATGCTTGACTTAAACAACAGCATACTTACAGATATAAAAGCTCGAATCGTTGCAGGTAATCGAACTTTCTACTCAATTAAACCTCCCCTTGGATAACCGTATGTATCAACTAACACCTCAAGATTTACAAGACATTGATTAGACCGGTTGTGATGTATGGGTCACAAACGTAGACCCTTACACAAAATACGCTACATTTTTGGTCCACTTAAGACAGACGATGGAGAATATAGAACCCGATATAGCTTTCAGATCAGAGACCTTCTTGAGGGTTCTGATATAATAGGTTGTATCCGTTCTAATAGGATTGCTTGCTTTGGGCATATGCTACAAGCCGATTGACAGTCTGGAATGATTAGAAAAATGTTAGTACCACAGGGAGTGGTGGTGAATATTCCGTTGTGAATATTCAAGGCTGATTAGCCTGGCAACGCTCCTACATGGAGCATGAACGCGGTTAAAAAAAACACTTAAAGCGCAACAGTCGAATCAAATAGCAATGCACGGTCCCTCATACAAAAATTTATATGCAATAATTTTTTGATTCGATAGGTGAAAGTGATGTGTAAGTTTGATGATTTAATGATATATAACATTTTGCTGCAGATTTAATGGCGATTAAACTTATCCTAATCAGAATTTCCATTTTACAAAATTTTTCTAGTAATGCAAAAAGGCTGCTCAATCTTGAATCTAGGATCAAGGAAAGATGTTTTTTTAATTCTTCCTTACTATGTTTTTGAAGGTTGTCTTCCTTTATTGGTAATTTTTGAAACATCACAATTTTTCTAATTTTTGCTTTTATAGGGAACTTATAATTTATAGAGAACTTTTAATGCTGAACATAAACAACAGAAGAGGGTATCGCAGATATTACTGCAAAGTTTTCTTTGTCTTCCAAAGGTTCTTATTTATCATTTAAATCGATTTTAAAACATCTATTTCTTCTACATGAATATTGCTGATGTTTCTTCTAAAAATATTTATAACCGTTATACTGAATGAAATAAACACAATTGACGATAAACATTAATCAAAGCTCTGCTTTTTTCCTAACTGCAGCATCAACAGACCAGTCGTAATTAAATTAATATTCTATTAAGTTTGAAACCATTTAACTTTTATGTCAACAGTATTAAACATTTATCAGATGGCAAAAACCGGATTCCAAAAGCAGTATTTTCCATGGGTGACCGAACATCATGTATCTACGATTCTTAGCTTGTGGTATAAAAGCTATTAGAATATTAAGCAGGAATATTTCACCGTATCTATTGCGGGTTTTCTTCCCTTGGAAGTTTTCATGTTATAAAAAAATCGATTGGTTTGGTTTGGTTTGGCCCAGCTTATGTTATTTTATAAAAATTAATTGATTTTATTCAGAGTATTATAATTATTAATTTATATTAGATATATATATAAACATAAATATAAGTTTGTTCAATTTTTACCGAAACCGGTAAAAACTTAGAAATTTACCGGTTTTTTGATAATGTGTTTTTATTTACTGGTTAACCGCTAAACAAGAAAAAAAGTAATTTTAAACATATTTGTTAGATAAGGTTTCGAATGGAGATCATATAGTCTATTTCATATTGATTGTGTCGTATATTGTCGTATATTTATTGGTATATTGATTGTGCAACGCTGTTGCATAGACCATCTTCAGTAATAGTTCTTTAAGCTCACTTTACCGGAACTATATTGAGCTTAAATGTGCCTCTGAAATACCTCAATTGTTGACTAACGGCTATCATACATTTTTCTTAGTTCAAATTTTAGAAAAAGTTACTACAAGTTACTACAGAAAAAAGTAAATAATTTTTCTACATTTGCACTAGAAATTATCACTTTTATGGTTTACAGGTTTTATACTTAAAAAAATCTAAGTAGATTTTACAAAATTTTTTAGTTTACCAAAAGTATTGTACATTACAAAAAAAATTATTTTTTGGATTTGAAGGAAAAAATTTTGTGTGTTGTATATTTATAAAAATTTTGTAAAAGATTCCTTTTATTTTTTTGAGTGTATTAATTGAAAGTAAGACGATTAATCTATTATGATAAAATCTTTTAGACTACAGTGACGTAATATATTTACGCCTAGTGCGTAATAAAAATACTACGTCACTGAAGTTTAGATGATTTTATCATAATAAATTTAATGTATTAAAATAAAATAATTATTAAAATAAAATAATAAAATTATATTGTTGTCGAGCAAAAATTATTGTATAAACCTCAGGAGCGAGCATGCCATCTCGCTCAGTGATATGAAGCCCTCGGGATACAAAATTTTTGACCAATAAATTTAAGTTTGTCCTTAGAAATATCTGTCTGAAACTTATGACTGAAACAAAAATTTACGATTGAACGAGCAAACTAAAACTATTTAAAATTATAAAAGAACAATTTTTGCAATTTATTTTCTCATACTAACTATCTACATAAACTCTTCAAAGTCAATTACTGTTCAACATGCTTTGTTGAACTGTCCTACAATTACAGTAGCTACAAGGAAATAACAATTATACCTTATTCTCATTTTCTGTAATTCTTTTTGTTTATTTTTTCTTTTTGTATAACAGTTCGTTTATAATAATAACCTTCTTCTTATGACAAACATTTTAATTTAATGTCTTACGTTTAATATTATTGTAGTTTTGTTTCGTTTATACATTTTTTGTGTATTGCATTTTATATTGTTTTATAGTAGGAGGTTAGGCCTTATTATATTAATAATAAAAACATCTAAAATTATTAACCGGAAAATTACCTTTTCATTAAAAGTAATAATAATTTCAAATAAAACAAATTCGTTTTCTTACAAAATTATTTTGAATTAATGTAACAAATGTTCATTAAACAGAACAAAAGTAATAATATAAGAAACAACCTATTTTGATCCGGTAAAACATAGATATCATGTGATAATTTCAATAAGTGTTAATTAAATTCATTACAAAATTTATGTTTCGTTTTGTAGCAAGAAGAAATTATGTTTGACATGCTAATAATAGTTGTTATTAATTGTTAGTTTTATTTTATTCATGGTGAGGATAAAAAGGAATCTTATGTCGTTTTCTTTTTGGCGAAAAGAGTGATCTAAGAGCAAAAAAAGCAGCTGTCAGATCACTTTTTTTGCATTTCGTATTCTTTTTGTACAAAAAGATTGCTCTTATTTTGATCTGAAAATATTTTTCTGTAACACATGCGTAAAAAATATTCAATTTTGTACTAGAATAGAATAAAAGAAAAAACTACTTTTCCGCACATATGACCACAAAATATTTTGTAAGCCTGGACCGTAATGCCGCCTGCATCTGAGATTTGTAGTTAAATCTATCCATATATCTATCTATATATAATATTTTTATAGCACTAAAATATCAAAATAATAATTTAAATAACTTACCATATAGTAAAAACAACTTAAACTAATTGCATCATTTGAATTGCAAGAAAAAACAATTTATTAAGGTTTTCAAAGCTTACAATTTTGACAGCTCTTATTGGATTCCTATGTGTTGTTTAAGTTGCGTTCTTAAGTTTATATTTTCGAGCTAGTATAATTTACAACTATTACAACGAAGATGTCGCACTTTAATTATTTAAAAAGCTTAAATTTGTTTATGACTTTGTTAAATAAATGATTAAATGAACAATTAAATAAATATTTATAAATTTTACGCACTTGTTACAAAAAGTAGTGTGTATTACTAGTGCGAATGCGTTTTCCAAACGCGAGTTATTTGCCACACTCCCTGCGGTAACTAACTCTTGTTTAGAAAACGCATTCGCACTAGTAATACAATCTACTATTCTGAATCTAGATTTTTTGGTAAATCAAGTTGCAAATACAATAAATTTACACAAATACATTTACAAATCTGTAAAATTAGTATACAAACAAGACGCCATTTATTTATTATTATTTTTTTAAAGTGAAATAGTTATTGTTTAAATAAATGTTTTGTTTAAATCGTGTTTTAAATTCAAAATTAATAAAAAATTATTTAATTAAATACTGTTAATAACAAAAACATTAAATGAGAGTTCACAAACACAACTACAAAATTAGATCAAACTTTTTCATATTCGTTTTGTGAAAAAAAATCTTAAATAAATCACTTTTTCTGCTAAGGTAAAAAGAAAATGACATTAGATTTAGTTCGATGAGCATACACAAAGTGTTTAAAAACACATAAAGTAACGTATTGGTTTTTGTGAAACAATTAAGCTTAAGTACATATTGGAAATCACTTGAATTTTGCAATTCGAAATAACTTTTCATTTTCTCTAAAATTCCTTTAGAAAAAATTTTGTTGTGTTTCGTGTTAGGATTCGAACTACACTCATCAGAGACACATTGTTCAAATCCCATGTGTCTTACACAACTTAGCCAAAGCGGCGATGATGGAACATATTTTAATTTTGATGTTCAGATAATTTCTAAATTGAAACTTTATCATTTTTCGTCTTTACTTAAGTTGAATTTTTCATCTATGATTACATATTGAAAATTGTATTTCTTTGATATTTTTTTTTTTTGTATTAAATTTCTAGATATTACGATGTGTGAATTCATAGGATGAGAGAATATTTCGTCAACATCTAAGTCAACATTCTAATCAACATCTTAAGTCACGAGT
Organism: Diogma glabrata; assembly: GCA_963693315.1. Taxonomy (NCBI): domain Eukaryota; kingdom Metazoa; phylum Arthropoda; class Insecta; order Diptera; family Cylindrotomidae; genus Diogma; species Diogma glabrata. The sequence goes on along the minus strand of OY856187.1, from coordinate 256,071,346 downwards.
GTAAAGTCATTATTGATTGTTGCCAATCAATGCGAAACTTAATATCTGACGTAAAGTCAATATGTTGTTATATTTTTGGTTAGGAAATATAGACACAACATTAGGGGAATTTTTAATTTCGGATTGGTTTTTGTGAAACAATTAAGCTTAAATACATATTGGAAATCACTTGAATTTTGCAATTCGAAATAACTTTTCATTTTCTCTAAAATTCCTTTAGAAAAAATTTTGTTGTGTTTCGTGTTAGGATTCGAACTACACTCATCAGAGACACATTGTTCAAATCCCATGTGTCTTACACAACTTAGCCAAAGCGGCGATGACGAAACATCAAAATTAAAATATGTTTCGTCATCGCCGCTTTGGCTAAGTTGTGTAAGACACATGGGATTTGAACAATGTGTCTCTGATGAGTGTAGTTCGAATCCTAACACGAAACACAACAAAATTTTTTCTAAAGGAATTTTAGAGAAAATGAAAAGTTATTTCGAATTGCAAAATTCAAGTGATTTCCAATATGTACTTAAGCTTAATTGTTTCACAAAAACCAATCCGAAATTAAAAATTCCCCTAATGTTGTGTCTATATTTCCTAACCAAAAATATAACAACATATTGACTTTACGTCAGATATTAAGTTTCGCATTGATTGGCAACAATCAATAATGACTTTACACTCGTGACTTAGGATGTTGATTAGAATGTTGACTTAGATGTTAACGAAATATTCTCTCATCCTATGAATTCACACATTGTAATATCTAGAAATTTAATACAAAAAAAAAAAAATAAAGTAACGTTTTTAAATCACATAACATAATGTAACGTTTTTAAATAAGATAAGTCCAACCATACCTTTGAAATGAAAAAAAAACCAATTACTTCCTTACATAGTTGAGTTTATAATTGATCTTAAAAATCCCCAATGAGTAGAAAGTTCAATTACCTGCAGCGATTCGAGCTTTTATATCTGTAAGTATGCTGTTGTTTGAGTCAAGCATGGATCCAAAATATTTAAAAGATTCAACTCCCTCGATTCGTTCATCGCCGCACATCAAATCTTTCTTCTCAGCCTCTCTTGAAACATTTAGATGTTTGGTTTTATTGTAGTTAATTTGCAGACCAACTTTTTTAGTACAACTCTCAAGCGACTTGAAAGTCTCACTCATAACAGCTTCACTTCGACCGAGGATGACAACATCATCAGCGTAAGCATTCAGCTGTACTGAATTTATTGAAAAGATATTGTTGTTAGTCGGTAGTTTCTTTTGACGGCACACATATTCCAAGGCTAAATTAAAATTGTAGGAGAGATAGCATCACCTTGTCTTAAACCGGAGTCAACTTTAAAAAACTTTGATATATCGTTCTCTACTCGTACACAGCATTGAGAGTTCTGTACTGTCATTTTGCATCGTGAAACCATTTATCAGGGATTTGTAGAAACCTTCCCGATTCTTAAAACAACAAATGGAAATACCTAAAATAAAAACAAAATAATTAAATTAAATTATTAAAAATAGACACATAAATTTATACCCGACGTTTCTGTTTTTGTTATGAACGGAATTTGACAGATCAAGCTGCGCGTAGTTTCAACGTAAAATTATAGTTACCGTATTACCCGAGATTTTAATTTTAAGCGCATCGAGCAGAGCATTTAATTTTTAGGTAAATTGTCAAACTAAAATTTTATATTTCATTTCGGGATTTGCAGCGAGTGAATTTACAAGTAGAAAAATAAAACAAATCAAAATTGTTAATAAAATTAAAATATATATTATGGTTAAAATAAATTGTATTGTGTCGTTTAGAACAAGGTATATATAAATTTATTTGTACTTAAATACTTTATTTCTAAGTTTTTTATTATTGTATATTAATTCGATATTGTTTTTTATTTTGTAAAAAATACAGTTCCATTCATAAGAAATTTATTGGCTTCGATTTACAACAATTAAAATAATTAGATTTTAACCAAGAATCTATAGATTCCCATTGACACCAGAGCAGACCATAGAGTCAATGAAGAGTTGATGCACAGGTATTTTGAGCTCTCGACACTTTTCGAAATCATCCTTATCGAGAAAAGTGCATCGGTGGTACCTCGGCCTTGCCGGAAGGAATACTGATATTCTCCAAACAGGGTTTCAGCAAAAGGATTGATCTTGGTTAGCAAAATATAGCAAAAGATCTTATATGCTATGCAGAGGGGTATCAGCATAGCTGAGTTCAAGTCCTGTGGCATGGTTTCAGTTCTCCAGATCTTTTGAATAAGTTCAAACAATCTTAAAGATAGAGTCTCACCACCACGTGCAATCATTTCGGATGTTATATTGTCGATACCAGGTGCTTTATTGCATTTTAATTTTGACAGCGCCGCTTCGAATTCCTGTTTGGTCGGTTCGTCTACATGGACCTTTGACGCACGAATAAGCTTTGCTCGTTGCCCGACTTGTTGCTGGTCACTTAAGTTGAGAAGATTCTCAAAATAAGCGGCCCAAGTATCTAAAATATGTTTAAAGTCTACTTGTAGCTCCCCATCTTCGTTTTGAATAGCAGTCGATCTAGTTTGAAGGCCCTTCCTTAAGGTTTTAGCCTGTTGAAAGAAGTTAAGTGATTGATGTTCCTTATTGAAGCTTTCAATCTCCTCACACTTTCTCCTCCACCATTCTCGCTTCGTTCGTCTACATAGCTTTGTAACGGCTTGTTTTGCCAGTTTATAGTTCTCCTTCGTGGACCTGGTGTTGCGTCCTTACATACATTTCAGATAGCAATCTCTTTTGCATACTTGATCAATCTAGTGGTTTTGTGGTCGTCCATGTATTCCCTCAGCAGCGCTTAAAACAGCATCTTTGAGCTAATATCATGACTTATAGACGTCTTCATTAATGGTTTCTGATTTCTCCAATGTTTTGACAATATAGTTTTGATATTTCTCTTCTGCTTCAGCATTCTTTTATGATGAGATGTTAAAACGTTTCCGTTGATTGAATTTTGGAATGCCTGGATTTGGAAAGTGGAAAATTATCGCAGCACATACAAGGAAGTGATCACTTACAATGTATGCACCTCTAAAGGATGGCACATACAGAACACTCGAAAAAAAAGTGCTGTTACTAGCACGTGATCAACTTGATTTCAAGTGTTTCCATTCGGTGAGACCCATGTGGGTGGAAAGAAAGTACTGGCAATTCTCAAATTATTTGATAATGCAAACTCAGTCATTCTCTCACCATTATCATTCGAATTCAAATGCTGGCTGTTGGGACCCACCACATTTTCATAAGAGATATCTCTTCCTACCTGCCCATTAAAGTCACCAAGAACCAAAATGAAGTCGCGTGTCAAACAACCCTTTATAAAATTCTTAACCGTAGTATTGAATCAGATTTGGCTAGTCTAATTCGTTTGAATACCACACCTTGTTATAATACTAGGCATTCGTACACTCTGTACTATAATACTTTTCTAACTAATCTAAGAGTTCATTCACCGTTAATTAGATTACAGTACAGCCACAACATTAAATTTAATCAAATCAATTTGTTTTGCTCTAACTTAGTCCAGTTTAAAAGAAGCCTTTTACAAATTTTTAAATTAAATTAAATTAATTTTATTTTCATATATATATTTTAAATTCTAATATTATTCATTTTATCTTGTGTTAAACATTCTTGGTTTATTACATTAACATTATCTTTTTATAAACTAAATTTAAACTTTTTATTGTAATTTTTTATATTATTTTTTAAATACTGTTTTTAATTTGTATTACTTTTAAATTTAAGCTTTTTACTGTAATTTTTTATATAATTTTTTAATATTGTCTTTAAATTGTATTACTTCTATACTAGCATGTTATTGGAAATATTTCCGTTTGCTAGTATTTAAATTGAAATAAATAAATAAATAAATAAATAAAACCTCTTCCAGTGCTATGTAGAAAGTATCCTTCTCGTCAACGGTCTAAGCTTCAGTAGGTGCATGCACGACAATAAGAGGAATGTTGTTGTACATATGTACCCCGCACACGTAGCTCCCCGAGCAGAAATTAGTTAGGGAAAACCTGAATACAGTCAGGGCGTGATCAGGGCCTGATCAGTCTTCCAAGGGCATTCCGTATTAGAATTAGTTCAATCTGACGTGGGCCTGTTCGGGGCCTGATTTAGAATACCTTTTTAGGGTTAACTTTATTTGAATATATGAATATGCCAATAATCGGCTGGATTATTGGCAACTACATTTTTGTTTTGTTACAGCAAATTTGCCTAAAAACTTGCTATTTACTTTTTGATTTACTTTTATTTTCTCTATTCTATCACAAAATATTGGCCTATGTCATATTTTGTCAGTGATAGGATTTATTGTTTAGTTATCCGTTCTTTAACAAAAAATATAAAAAAATCAAAAAGAAAGATTAACGTCTATCAACACCCTTGAACGTATGTTGTTGTGGGACCTTGGTCTTAAAAGGTTTTTATGTGTTACTATCACACATATTGGTAGTAGTAGGAATTACACAACACATTTTATTAAAAAAAAAAACATCCGGCCCAGAACTGGTTTTTCGTATTTGATCCCTAGCTGAAATTTCAATTGGTTAATATTCACTAGTGTATTATCCATTTTAGAAATATATAGTTAAAATCGTTTCGTGTATGTTTTAGTTATCGCTTTTTGGCTGAAAGACTATAATAATAGTGATTAAGGTGGTATGTATGATTTAATTTTTTTATTTTAACTTGATTAATTTATGTATATAATATAAATATATATATATATATATATATATATATATATATATATATATATATATATATATATATATATATATATATATATATATATATATATATATATATATATATATATATATATATATATATATATATATATTTATATTTATATATATATATATATATATATATATATATATATATATATATATATATATATATATATATATATATATATATATATTTATATTTATATATATATATATATATATATATATATATATATATATATATATATATATATATATATATATATATATATATATATATATATATATATATCAGGGCCTGGTCCGATTATCCCAATCAGGGTCTGATCCGATAATTCCGATCAGGACCTGATAGGGCAAAAGCGTTACACTCATTATCAGGGCCCAATCAGGCTGCCCTACCAATGCCTGATCGGGATTAGGGCAAACCTGATCAGGACCTTACTTGAGCACTGACAAATTTCTGCTCGGGTAGCAAATACTCTCATTGACCGGCATGAATTTCATCACGGCTTCTTGTATGCGTGTACCAACAAGAAAACCAGTTCCAAATTCTCTTCGAGAAGGATTACAGCATAAAGAGTGACTATCCAAATCTTGTTTTCCGATTATCAGCTGTCTAATTTCATCTAGAGCTACGATATCCATCCTATACCTCTCAGCCTTTGTTTCTAGACTCATAAGAGCATCAGGAGCGCCCAAGCTGCGCACGTTCCACGTTCCGATTCTGTAGTCTGGTCCTTTTTCATGTCCTGTCTGGTCCTGTTTTAAAATTTTGTTGTTTTTTCCGGGTCTGTTATTCTCTTTCTGATTACCAAATTTAACAAATTAGTTTTTTTCTGGGGTTAGGGTGTTAATGCTACCAGAAACAACCTTTTTGCCTGTTTATATAACGAGCCGCTTGATCCAAGACAGACGCCTGCTCCAATCCGCCCCTGATATGGAGAACAGACGCTTGAGTCGCATTGGTTTTAAAGCCCCAATTCGCCGTGATGTAGCGTCATTGACTTAGCAGTTTTTACTCTGCTTGTCTCCAATATACCAACCTACTTTTGTCAACATTACCCAGGCAGCACGGCGTGGACGTCGTATTTCCGATTTCGCTACCCATAATTTGGTCAATTTTAATTCCACCAAAGCTATTGATTGTTTCCAAATCCAAGACCGAGTTTTCCAACGATATTTCAATTAATATGTGTGACGACCAAATAGACACAATTTCTAATGACTTACTCTGGAACGATCATATAATGGCCCAAAGAGTTGGTCAAGAAAACTCGGCCTCCTCAAAAGATGTAAAAATATTTTACTCCGTATCAATTACTCCACATTTATAAGTCCTATATTCGTCCCTGAATGGAGTATTGTTGTCATGTTTGGGGCGTTGCGTCTGATTTGCACCATCCTAGCTCTTTTGGACTCTGTTCAAAAGCGTGCTATACGAATTGTTGGTGATCGAAATCTAACATTCAATCTTGATTATCTACAACATAGTCGCATACTGTTGCTGATCTCGCTGTTTTTTTATAAAATATCGTAACCAGCAGTGCACGGATGAAATCAGATCCATAATGCCACAGACATATTCTTTTCCCTGTTATAATCGTCAATCGGTTTGTGTAAACAGTCAAACTGTCGAGATTACTCACTGTCATATAGTAACACAATGCAAAGGTATTTTTTTGTGCGTACATCGTACAAATGGAATGCTTTGCCTGAATCAATAATCTCGAGTGCCTTCAATGCACAAAGATTTTAAAAAAGCGTCCACCAACACCTCAAGACGCATGTTATTGTGGGACCTAGGCCTTAAAAGGTATCTATGTGTTGTTGTGACACATTTTGTAATTCCTACTACACAACACTTTTTATTTTTAAAAAAAAATTCATTCCTTTATACATGTTAAATGATTTTTGTTTCTGTGGTATATCGTCTCTTAGTGGTATATCGTCTTATTCCTTTATACATTTGGTGAATTTTGTTAACGCCATTGTGTAATAATATTATACTACATACTTTCGTTTATAACTGGCAAATACTAAAGTATGGTGAAGGTATGTTGTCCATGTGTGCAGGTTACTTATAAATACTACAAAATACTTAAAATACTTAAATACTTAAATACTACTGTGCCATAAATGTGTTGCTCCTAGACCTTGTTATATACTAGGTCATTCAATAAGTCCATAGGATGACACATAGATGGCGTTACTAGAATTTTTTCCATATGATTTTTATTTAGTACTAACCTTCAAACGATACGTGTATAAATTTGACAGCAATCTGACTATTTATTCGTGAGTTATAGCATTTTGTGTGAAGCAACTTTTGTTTTTGAAAAAAAATGGAAAAAAGTGAATTTTGAATTTTAATAAAGCATTGCTTTTTGATGAAAAAAAATACAGTGGAAACCAAACAATGGCTTGATAAACATTATCCAAACTCTGCTCCATCGAGACATATGGTAGAGAAGTGGATGGCTGAATTTAAATGTGGTCGTACCAGCACAAAAGATGCAGAGCGCAGTGGACGCCCAAATGAGGCTGTTATTCCAGAAAACATAAAAAAAATCCACAAATTGGTTATGAACGATCGCAAATTGAAGGTGCACGAAATAGCTGACATTGTAAAGGTAGCAGATGGTAGTGTTTTTACCATTTTACATGAACATTTGGGTATGCGAAAGCTCTGTGCAAATTGGGTGCCGCGTGAGCGACTGTGACCAAAAACAACAACGAATCGATGCTTCGGAGGAGTCTTTGGCACTGTTAAACCGCAATAAAAGGGAATTCTATCGTAGATATGTGACAATGGATGAGACATGGCTTCACAATTACACACCAGAATCCAAAAGACAGTCAGCTGAGTGGAGAGCAGTCGACGAACCGAATCCAAAGCGAGCAAAGACGCAACAGTCGACCGGTAAGGTGATGGCGTCTGTATTTTGGGATACGAACGGAATAATATTCATCGACTATCTCCAAAAAGGAACCACCATCAACAGCGAGTATTACTATGAACTTTTGGATCGATTGAAGGCTGAAATCGCAAAGAAACGGCCACATTTTCAAAAGAAAAAAGTGTTGTTTCACCAAGATAATGCACCGTGTCACAGATCGATGAAAACGATGGCAAAATTGAATGAATTGGGCTTTGAATTGCTTACCCACCCACCATATTCTCCAGATTTAGCCCCCAGCGACTTTTTCCTGTTTTCAGATCTCAAGAGAATGCTTGCTGGAAAGAAATTTAAGTCCAATGATGAAGTAATCGCTGAAACTGAGGCCTATTTTGACGAGAAAGAGAAATCGTACTATAAAAGTGGTATAGAAAGGTTGGAAAATCGCTATACTCGTTGTATCGCCCTCGAAGGCAACTATGTTGAATAAAAAAATCGAGTTTTGTCAAAATGTTGTTTTTTTCTTACTTATCCTACGGACTTATTGAACGACCTGTTATTATATTATTTTTGCTTGTAGCTTTAATTTATTTGTGAACATGACTTCCTTGAGTTTTTTTTATTTATAGCATTTTTTGAGTGTGTTCGAAGTTTTTTAAGATTTTTAGTTTTTTTGGCACAATTGGGATGCACATAATTACGACGAAATAATGGTTGGTTCTTCATGAGATGAGAACAATGTTCGAATTTTAAACGCTCTGGCTTTGAAGACGTTACAGAATCAGCTCTAGAATGCCTTAAACTTTCTAAATATAAATGGTCGAATCTGCAGTCAGTCAGAAGTTCGCTAAAGAGTTTTTGAGTTATTCGCAAAAAATCATCTGAAAATGTGTTTTTTTCATTGAAAAATTGACATGTTCACTCACAAATAAGTCTAACAGTATTGACTTTGAGAAAAACTTTATATTATAAAAGTTGCTTAGAATTAGTCAATCTATCTTATCCTTGACTTATTTTTAATGAATCATTTTCCTCGAGAAGGGATGGCATCCATCACCAGGGTAAAAACAACTTTAAAGTAGACGCTAAATAGAACCTGAATCCAAATTTTTGGCAAAATTATGCAGTTTCGCCGTATTTTCCGTTCAACGACTGGACTATAGATATACGTATTTTTATATTTTTAAACTACATATATATTTTATGAATTGAACAATAGTTAAACATTAGTTAAGCATTAATTATTTAAATATAGAATTTTACTAAAACTGACACATTTTACCGTAAGCCACTTGATGAGTATTGAAACTGCTTGTTTTACAATCTAAGTTGTTTTTTAAAACTACTAACGTAAATCGTAATTGTTAATTACACTATAATTTACTTTTACAAGGTATTTTTATTTACCGCTAAATATAAAAAGTACTTTTAATCTAAAACTGATTTTAAAGTAATGATTTATTTATTCCCATTAAGTAAGTGCTGTTAAAAAAATAGTAAGAGTAATAAATAGTATAGTAAAGTAAGAGCTGTTAAAAAAAATTTAACAAAAACGTTTATTGAAAACTTGAAATCAACATACATGTCTTAATTTATTATTATAGATTTAGATTTCACGTAGTTCTAATTATAAAAATCAGGTGAACCGGCGACCCCCACCACTTTGCAGATTATCGCTCAAAAGTTTATCATTTCCTTCTCCTATAATCTTTATCTTTTGCTAAAGTTTCATCAAAATTAGTTCATTAAAGAAAACTATAGTATCATAACAGAAAAAGTCCGAGCGGCTGTCCGCTAAAAATAGGTAGATTTCTTGATCAGACGTCGTAGACAGAAATTTATATATACAAGTAGAATTGGATGTTTCAGATTAGTTACACAATTGGACTGATTTTTAATATTGTTATCGATTCTACATAATCGCATTGAAATACAAAACACAATTCACCCTTTACAATATTTCAATAACAAAAGAACAATTACTGTGGTGCGTTACGTTATATGTTAATGAGTTGCAAATTCCCAAAGGAAGGGTAACAAAACAAAATACATGCAAAATAACGACGTCGATTATTTTTGGAACTTCTCGAGCGTTTTATGTAAAGTAATTTTAGATTTACCTGGAAAAGTCTCGATATAAACCAACAGATAGTTTATATTAGACTGCAATAGTGTAAACAGTCTAAGTTGGAATGCGATTACGGTGATTAATTAATTGCAAACGAATCGCTTAGGTTTTTGCCCATTATATAGTTATCTCATTAGTTTTCTGCTATATTGAATTGTTTTTGGGATTATGCTTTAAAGTCCTGAAATTTTTAAAATAATATTTTTAAATAACCAACTTTCGTGCAAAATTCAACTTACGATTTTTTTGACTTACGATTTTTTATTACTTTAACCATTCTTTTCTATTCGGCTTTTTCAGTAGTATCCTCTAGAAAACACCATGTGTGTCTTTTCAAAAGATTAAGACTGTCTTTTGTCTTTTCAAAAGATTCAAAAGATTAACCTTCTTTAACTCGCTCTCCAGCGACATGTTAAGTATAGTTAAAACAGATAGTCAATTGACATCTGTTACCCAAATTTGTTAAGTTTTATGAAATTTTAACATTTTAAAATTTGGATACGATATTTATTTAAATGTTGAATTCTGCCGACACATATATAACCCAAGCCATTCATTATCCATCGTTATAAATATTATCATCTATGCTAGAGAAAAATATACATTTTTTTCTACGATAGCAGATGAAATTTCTGTTTTAATGCAGTTTTAAACCCTTCGTGATAATGGGTTTTTTCCACTAGTGTAAAATCATTTTTGCTAAATAACAATTGTGTAGTTTCTATGGTATTTGTATGTAATTTTACAAAGTTTTTAAATCAAAACAACTATAAGAAATAGTATATAAATGTTGTATTGTCGATTTCTAATTTAATAATTTATAATAAATATCGTAAATAAATTATAATAAATATCGTAATTTATATATTTTCTATCGTAGAAAAACTGAATTTATTTCCTACGCAAGATGTAAACGTTTTACGTTCGTAAGAATTACGCGTTTTACACACGTAACGTGACGCTGACCCGTCTCGTGAACAAATTTTCACTTACAAAAAAACAGTATTTCCATCTCTTGTAGCAAAATGTACTATTTCCATAAAAAATGAACTAAATTAAATTGATCTACTATCATAATATAATCGTTGGGAAACCAATAATAATATTTTGATTTCAATATATATGTATATATACTAGACTTCTTAGTTAAATAGAAAATAAATGAAAGATCTTCATAGTTTTGTTTATTCCTTTAATTATATTTTAGAAATATTTCCGGTTAATTTTTACCCTTTTGTTACTTATATTGAAACCTTATCAAAAATTTCAAACTGGCTACTGTTTTTAATTATAATACTCCTTGAGAACGAAATGAATCGCCGTAACACAGTAGCATTTTGGGATAGATTGTCTATTTTATTAATATTAAATTTCTGTTTGGGAAATATATATATAGAACATTAATTTTCTTTCAAATTATTTGAACTATAAATAATATAGTAATTCATTCAGTTTACGTTAAATATTATTTAAACTACATATGTCGTTTTCTCAACTGGAAAAAAAGTGTCAGTTACTTCTTAGAGTTCTATAATCTATCTATTGGATAAAAATTGATATTGTACGATTTTTCTCAAATCCAGAGTTTTTTCAAATCCAACAACAACAATAGTTTATTATATTTTGAAGTTTTTGTTTTAAAAAACTGTGGACATTTTAAAATACAATCTGACTTTTGTACGAAACCTACGCCAATATGCTTCAATGTAAGGAAGCCAAAATAATTATCTATAGATATGTACGAATTTACCCACATAAGCTTGAATAACGTTTAAGTTCTTCAACCGAAGTTGATCATAAATCAACACAATTGTTTTTTTTATTCTAAGTTAGGCATGTTTAGTGTTAACTATAATAAATTACAAATAAACGTCTCTGAATATCCGAAGATACCATGCCAACTAGGGATTGGGATTGAGTTTGAATAAATAAAGTTTCTCTTAGAAATTTATGGACGCTAAGTTTAAAATTTAGGGGATTAAAGCTATCAGGAAAAACCCATGAAGGTAGGGCGTTCCAGAGACGAGAGACTCTGTTGAAAAAATCACGCTGAAAAGCAACAGTTCTGCGCCTTTTTATATGAACCGTAAAAGGATGGGCTACAACATTTGCTCCGGTGTTATGCGATGGGATTGCTAGTTCAGGCAAAATTGATTTAATTCCTTCAGAAGTTCGTTCATCCATAATGTATTTGTAGAAAATTGTCAAATCAGCAACAGTTCGTCTGTGCTGTAAAGATTCAAGCCCATTAGTAAGGGTTGGGTTGCCAATCAGCTTAACAGCTCTGCGCGAAACAGAATCAAGGTATTTCAAACTACTATAATAAGCTCCACCCCATATGTGAGAACAGTACTCCATGCAGGGACGAATAAATGCTTTGTAAATAAGCTGTTCGCTATTAAAAACTTACGTCATCGTCCCAAAAAGCCCAATTTTTGAACAGCGGTCTTAGCTATGTTAAAAATATGAGAATTACATTTCAGAATATCGAACTTTAATCGAAACGGATTAGGTGTGAATAATCTAGAAAAATGACAAGTCTGTGTTTTGCTCGTATTGAATTCAACACTATTAGCGAGCCCCCAATCCAATATAGTTTTAAGGCCAAGGTTTTAAGAATCTATGAAATTATAGATTATTGAGAACAACCCGTTACTACATGGACAGGTTTTCTAACAATTGTTTTCTAGACGAATACGGACCAGTGGCGTCATTTCACTAAAATCTTAGGGGGGGGGGGGCGAGAATTTAAATGACATGATAAGATTTTTTTCGTAAAACATAACATACACATTTTTATATACACATATATTTAAAAGCATTTAAATGCATGGACTTAGAAATAAAAATAAAATGCTTTTGAGCTACCTTGGTTACTCTTCTGGTGTTGTTTCAACGAAGTGAATGCCACAAAGCTCTGCAAAATAATTTTAAATTTAGTATCATCTCTGCATTGTTTAAGCATCAAGAAAGTAGTTTTAATCAAAGCGCTTGAGCTAGAAATTATATCTTTGCTTTGCCAGCCAAAGTTTGCCTTTGCAATGCCTTTGCCTTTGAAATGCCAACTAACCCCCCCCCCCCCCCCCCCACCCCCCAGCCCTACCCAATTGACGCCTTTGATACGGACAGTTCAAATATATTAGGTTTTGGAATATTAAATATTGTTTTCATGGTAGAATTTACTAAACGCTAAATGAAGGTAGGAAGTTTCCTACGTAAATATCGTTTAGCTCCACATCATGTTACATAATTATTATGTTAATTTATTATCAGTTATAATTTTCCAACAACGCATTGATGTTTCGTTTTGGGTTTGTAATACATTTCCATAACAGAAATAAAATGCTTGTTCAGGTTCTTTACAAAAAACTTCATTTTTATTATACGTCAAAAACTAAAACAATGTGAGTTGTGACTATAAATAGTCTTCGTCCAAATATATATATAAAAACGCTTGTCTCAAACCGAAGTCTTATAATCCCTCAAAGACTTAATTTCGGATATTTTATGTTCAAGTTTTAATTGCCATTTCAATTAAAGCTGACATATTGCTGATTATCAAATGTTAAGATGTCCAGAAAGTAAAGGAACTAAACAAATAACTAAACTTAAATCTGATTTCAGCAACATAGGTTCTAGAACCAACACTTCGAGAAATAATCCAAAACGTAATCAATAACTGGAAGTGCTGGAAGAACTTGTGCTGGAAGGGACCAAATCCGATATCTCAAATTATAGGCCAATAGCTTTGCTATCGGTCCTATCCAAAGTCTACGAGCATTATATTAATACACATATTTCAAAATTTCTGGAAGAAAATCATTTAATATCCGACAGCCAATACGGTTTTCGAAACAAAATATCAACTACCGATCTATTAGACTATGTAGCGCATTGTTGGAACAGCATACTTGATAAAGGTAAGAATAAGAATACCAATAATTCTGTAGATGCCTTCTACAATATAATAAATCAAATTATAACGCAATTTGTTAAAAAAGTTAGTTTAAAATCTCGCAAATTTCCCGAATGGTACTCTGAAAAATTGATTAAGTTAATTCAAACACAAAACAAATTCCGGCTTAAATTTAAACGTACTGGTGACATGGAATACAAAAATATGTTTTCTACTGTGAGAACTAAGGTAAAAAAAGAAATTCAAACATGTAAAGAAAAGCATATTCAATCTGTAGAAAACAATATAACAAAAAATCCAAAATACTTTTGGTCATATACCAAAGACCTTAAAAAATCCGATAATATACCAACTCTGATGCATTACAATGAGGACGGCGCCACTACTTCTGTTGAAATTTGTAATTTATTTGCAACCTACTTCAAATCAGTTTTTACTAATAACTCCGTTGTCACAAACTCTAGCAATATTAATTATGCCCCTTCTACTTCAAACCAATTGAATTCCATAACTATAACAGATACTGAAATTATGGCTGAGCTAAAATCATTGAATGTAAACAAAGGATGTGGACCTGATTCACTGCCCCCTATATTTTTAAAGAATGTTGCGGAATCAATTTGCCAACCACTAGAAATAATATTTAATAAATCTCTAAAGGAAGGAGTATTCCCTAGTCAATGGAAAAGTGCAAAAATAACACCGATATTCAAGTCAGGTGACAATACAGATATTATGAATTACAGGCCAATATCCATCTTAAATAGTTGCAGCAAAGTGTTTGAACGCTTAATTCTTAACATTCTATTCGAACACACAAAAAACCAAATATCCAAAAAACAGCATGGCTTTTTTAAAAAACGGTCAACAGCTACCAATCTGTTGGACTTTACTGAGTACGTTTATGATTCCTTGGAATCAGGGTTTGGAGTTGATATCATATATACTGACTTTGCTAAGGCCTTCGAAAAAGTTAATCATGACCTACTACTGCTTAAACTAAAACGTTATGGAATTAACGATAGAATTATTCAATGGCTAAACTCGTATTTAAAAAATCGTTCACAATTTGTCGAAATTAATAATTGCAAGTCGTATACATTTACTCCTACATCTGGTGTACCTCAAGGTTCCATATTAGGGCCCTTGTTATTTCTTTTATTCATAGATGACGTGATTTCTAGTCTTCATTGTAAAGTGTTATTATTTGCTGATGACCTCAAAATTTTTATTTCTGTTAAATCCATTAATGATTGTGTTAGTTTACAAACAGATCTGGACAATTTATACAACTGGTGTGTTTTCAATGACCTGTATCTAAATATTGACAAATGCTATAACTTAAAGATAAAGCCGCGATCTTCCCACAAAGACTTTCAATACGAAATCAACAAAATTAAATTAAATGAAAAAGAATCTGTTCGTGATCTAGGTGTGATAATTGATAATAGTCTTAAATTCAGTATCCATATACAGACCATTGTGAACAAGACCTACAAGCTACTCGGTTTTATGATGCGGGTATTCAAAGATTTTGTCAATACGAAATCATTGATCTCCCTATTCAATGGATTAATTAGATCTCAACTGGAGTATGTTTCCACAGTATGGAGCCCAAAATACCAAATCCACATAGACACTTTAGAACGTGTTCAAAAAAAATTTACCAGATTTTTGAATTATAAAATGAAGTTGCCTAAGGAAAGCTATAGTGAAAGATTAAAACGGTATGAAATAAAATCTTTAGAAGACAGACGCCTGATTGCTGACGAAATCACCATCTTCAAACTGGTAAACGAACTAATAGAATCTGACTTGACAGGGAAAATTCATTTTAAAGAAAGTTCACATTATAATGTAAGAAACCAAGCTATCTTTCAACTACAAACTTACAATAATAATTTTAGAGTACATTCACCACTAATAAGAATGCAAATTGCGCATAGTGAAAATTTCAAAAACTTTGACTTGTTTTCTGTTTCTTTGGCCGTTTTCAAGAAAAATATACTTAGACAAAATATAATAAGTTAAAATATATTAAAATATTAAGTTTAGATGTAGCTTGTTTGATTTGACAAATTTTTGTATCTCTTTTTTTATTTTTTTAAAATCAGTTTTACATTTCATTTTTGTTGTTTTTGATTATTGCCAGTGCATTTATTGCAGTTTATAAATTTTTAGTTTGTTTTGTTTTTGATTATTCTTTATTATTTTTTTTTGATTAATTCAAGTTAATTGAGTGTTATATAAGTTAATTAAGTGTTTTGTTTATTTATATATAATTGTACTAATTTTGTATAAAATATCACCAACATGTAATTGGATTTATCTGTTTGTTGGGTTGAAAAAAAAAAAAAAAAAAAAGGTGGTGGAACATGCGTTATCGCTTTAGACATCTCCAAGGCATTCGATCGAGTCTGGCAAATCACCAAGCTCGTTGCGTACGGTTTTCATCCCAATGTTGTGAAGCTGATTCAAAATTTTCTATCCAACCGATACATTTCGGTAACCTTAGACGGATTTTCTTCTGAGCCTAAACTAATTAACGTTGGTGTACCCCAAGGCTCAGTATTGTCCCCAACCCTATTTTTGATTTATATCAACGAATTGTTGAAAATCACTAGCAACCCTATAAATAGTTTTGCAGATGATAGTACTCTGCACAAGTCGTTCGAGCCCCTTCCTTCAAAAGGTAAAATGCACGAACGAATTAATCCTGCCCGGAGAGACGCTGCCATAAACGGGAACAAAGACCTGAATAAAGTCGCCGACTGGGGTGACCAAAACCTTGTCAATTTCAACTCTACCAAAACACAGCTGTTGATTGTTTCCAGATTAAAGACCGAGTTCCTCAAAGATATTTTATTTAGTATGTGTGATGAACCAATAGGTGAATGTAAAAACATTCGTTTATTGGGTGTCACAGTTTCAAATGACCTACTCTGGAACGATCATGTAATGGCGATGGCAAAAAGCGCGTCTAAAAACTCGGCCTCCTAAATAGATACAAAAAATTTTTCACTTCATACCAATTGCTCCATGTTTATAAGTCCTATATTCGTCCCTGTATGGAGTACTGCTGTCAAGTTTGGGGTGCTGCCTCTGTTTCCATCTTGGCCCTCTTGGACTCTGTTCAAAAGCGAGCTATACGAATTGTGGGTGATCGAACTTTGACATCAAAACTTGATTCCCTACAACATCGTCGCACTGTTGCTGACCTCGTTGTTTTTTACAAATATCGTCATCAGCAGTGCTCAGATGAAATCAGCGGCATCATGCCTCAAACTTATTCTTACCCCCGTTCCACTCGGCAATCGGTTGCCGCAACCGGTGAAACGGTAAAGATCCCGCGCTGTCATGCTGGCAGATCGCAGAGAGACTTCTTTGTCCGAGCTGCGTAAAAATGGAATAGTTTGCCGGAACACTTAGTCTCAGGTGGCTTCAACCCACAGATGTTTAAAAAAAGCGTTAATCTATACCTTAGAACGCCAGTTGTTGTGGGACCCAGGTCTAGACCTAGGTCTTAAAAGGTATTTATGTGTTGTTGTGACACATATTCTAAACCCTATTACACAACACATTTTATCAAAAAAAAAAAAAAAACAACTTAATATGTAACTGATACATGTATTAATATCAGTACAGTAACAATTATACATGTAATTGATATTAATACATGAGCAATTTCACGAAGATTCAACATCGTTTTGACTTGACTCCTTTTAATTTTGATTATTTTTTGTTTATAGATAGTCTTTGATAAATAAAAAATACAAGTTCTCTTAGAATTTTTTTTTTCGACCAGGGGTCTTCACAGGGTGCCCCTCAATTTTTGTTATTTTGTGATGTGAGTGCATTTTGACGAGCGATTGTAGAAAAACTACTGAATCGATTTTCATAAATGATATGTCGTTGAATAGGTATTAGAACAAAGTTTTTAAAAATGTTCACTGTTAATTTTTTGAAATAATTTTTAAAGGTGTAACATAAGAAAAAAATGGTGTAATTGAAAAAAAGATGGCATAGCGTTTTTTTTTTTTTTTTTTTTAACTAAATTGAAGCTTATTTTATATCTAACAACTTGTGAAAGTTTAGGACTAGCGTCATTTTCTGTTTTAGAGATAAAATTCGTTGTGCATATGACTGTCGGGAATCAGTTTTTTTTGTTCTGAAGAAAAATTATAAAAATGGCGATTTTTAGATTCAGATTTTTTTTTTATGTTAAATATCAAATATTTTATTATTAAATGAACTTTTTAAAAAGCAATTTCAGTCAAGTTCAGCAAAATTTTGCGACATTTTGACTCGACCCTTTTTAATTTGGTCTATTTTGGTCTATATTTAAAAAAATTCTACTTGAAGCCGTATTTTTCATTTATCAAAGGCTATCTATAAACTAAAAATAAACCAAAATAGACCAAATTAAAAAGGGTCGAGTCAAAATGTCGCAAAATTTTGCTGAACTTGACTGAAATTGCTTTTTAAAAAGTTCATTTAATAATAAAATATTTGATATTTAACATAAAAAAAAAATCTGAATCTAAAACTCGCCATTTTTATAATTTTTCTTCAGAACAAAAAAAACTGATTCCCGACAGTCATATGCACAACGAATTTTATCTCTAAAACAAAAAATGACACTAGTCCTAAACTTTCACAAGTTGTTAGATATAAAATAAGCTTCAATTTAGTTTAAAAAAAAAAAAAAAAGGCTATGCCATCTTTTTTTCAATTACACCGTTTTTTTCTTATGTTACACCGTTAAAAATTATTTCAAAAAATTAACAGTGTACGTTTTTAAAAACTTTGTTCTAATACCTATTCAACGACATATCATTTATGAAAATCGATTGAGTAGTTTTTCTACAATCGCTCGTCAAAATGCACTCACATTACAAAATAACAAAAATTGAGGGGCACCCTGTGAAGACCCCTGGTCGAAAAAAAAAATTCTAAGAGAATTTGTATTTTTTATTTATCAAAGACTATCTATAAATAAAAAATAATCAAAATTAAAAGGGGTCAAGTCAAAACGATGTTGAATCTTCGTGAAATTGCTCACATGTAACAAGTGTGCTAAGTTTGGAAAGGATAATAAAGATGTGTTTGTAATTTTTTTTAATACAATATTAATTTTAAATTGCAAAGTATTTACAGCCTTCCATAACTCAAACAGTCCAAGACTGACTACATTATGAGTTTCATGCTAAAAAAATGAAATTACTGACTAAGATTCCAATATATTTAAATATAGCATCCTATGCGCTTTTGTCTTATACATACTTTAAGCACATATATAACTTTAATCATGAGGCGTTAAAATAACATACATTTGCATGATTAAATTTTTGATTACTTTGCTTTATAGATTTTTTTCCATATTGATAAATTTTAAAACATGGTGTCCACTTAAACTAACCATGAACGTTACCCAATATTCGTCATTTGTTTTCTGTTTTGAATTCATTGACCTATAATGGTATGACTACCATTTACATGTGAAGTATGTATAGAAAGGATATATACTTACAGTTTTGATAGTTTTTACTTTTTACATCAGTTTCAATTTCAACAACATTTTGACTTGACCACTTTTAATTTTGATTATTTTGTGATGTGAGTGCATTTTGACGAGCGATTGTAGAAAAACTACTCAATCGATTTTCATAAATGATATGTCGTTGAATAGGTATTAGAAGAAAGTTCTTAAAAATGTACGTTTCTCAAATGTTAATTTTTTGAAATATTTTTTAACGGTGTAACATAAGAAAAGAGGGCGCAGCCTCTTTTTTTTTTAAACTAAATTGAAATTTATTTTATATCTAACTACTTGTGATAGTTTAGGATATGCGCTAGTTTTTATTTTAAAGATAAAATTCGTTGAGGGAAAAGGAAAATTATAAAAATGGCGTTACAAACTAGGAGATTTTTTTTTATGTTAAATATCAAATATTTTATTATTAAATGAACTTTTTGAAATATTATAAAAATTATATATGTAGTACAATAAATAAAATAAATACAATTGTTAAAAATGATTTACTTCTTTTACAAACAGAAGTTTCTTTTGAATAGGAAAACACTTCTGCAATTATTTTCTTTGTATTAGATGGCATAAAAAAATGAAATGTTTATTTACCACTTTTAGTAATCACTTGTCACTCTTATAAAAAATAATTTGACAGTCTCGACTGCAAACAAAAAAGCCGTATAAATAACTAAATTTATTTAGGACTGGAGAAGTATTATGTTCGTATTATGTTATTATGGAATCATAAAGTAAAAGATTGTGTTTTAACATTAAATTACAAATATTTTATTATTGAATAAAATTTTTAAAATATCATACAAATTATATATGTAGGTTAAAGAAAATAAATATAGTTATTAAAAATTATTTACTTATTTTACATTTAAAAGTTTCTTCTGAGTTGGAAAACATTTTTGCAATTATTGTCTTAGTATCTAATGGTACAAAAAATGAAATTTTTGAGTTCCACTTATAGTAATTGCATTTTTATATCTATTTTGTAATTTTTCTTTTGTTAGTTGATATTCATTTTTATAGGCGTATCCAAAGTTCATGGTAGATTCCCAATTTGAAGCCCGTTCGAAAATTTCTTTTGGTGTTTGAATAATATTTCTGTTCCCCATACTATAACGGTGTGCAGCACGCTTCAGTGTACCACCAATCCCATCGCGAGGTCCCTTTCCATGGCTGGTAGCATGAAAATGCCATTCTGCATCAACCTTAAAGTCTTTTTTATGATGGCATAAGTTAATTAGGTTATGTTTGTTTTTGTATTGAGAAGGTGCACCGTCGGTGTTATAAATTATTTTCCTAATATTAGAACTTATATGCGCTCTGATGAAATCAACAAGTTTTTTAATGAAAAGATAGACTGTAGTACTTTTGTGATCGTTTATATCCGAAGTGAGTATAAAACTTCGGTGCTGTATATATTCACTTGCGTCACTTTTAAAATAAATAACGAATGGATGAATAGTAGCTTGTGCATTATTATAATGATAGCCTTGAGCCGAATCCTGAATTATGAAGGCGTGGATTTCAGAAAAATCTCCTTGAACGAAGCACTCTCCTGGTTCTAATTTTTTTTCTTTCTTCAATGAATGTAGATTGCTGTTTTGCTATAAAGTTGTGTGGTATCAAAATTTGTAAACGTTAAACAAATTTTTTCATAAATTACTCTACAGTTTCTATTAAAGTATCCAAATTGCATCGATAAGTGGTATTCCATTGTTGATATTTGACTTAGGATTTAGTAATCTTTAAGGATTTAGTATTCTTTCTTCCAGTTGTTGAAGTTTTTTTGAACATTCATTGCACTTCAAAGAATGACAATCTTCTGTTTATTCACCACATGAAACAAAGGCAATTAACAATGCACAATTTCAAAAATTTCTTTTTAACACCTATTCAACGACATGTCATTTATGAAAATCAATTAAGTAGTTTTTTTACAGTCGTTCATCTAAATGATTTCTACATGATAAACTTACGAAAATTTAAGGGCACCCAGTGAAGACCTTTGGTGGAAAAAAATTCTATGAGAAGTCGTATTTTTCATTTATCAAAGGCTATCTTTAAACAAAAAATAAACCAAATTAAAAAGGGTCGAGTCAATATGTCTCAAAATTTTGCTGAACTTAACTGAAATTGCTCATATTTTCTTTCATCTCTTCTTCTAAGAGAAAAAATCTCTTAGTTTATAACGTCATTTGTATAATTTTCCTTCAGAACAAAAATAACTGGTTCCCGACAGTCATATGCACAACGAATTTTATCTTTAAAACAAAAAATAACGCACGTCCTAAACTTTCACAAGTAGTAAGATATAAAATAAGCTTCAATTAAGTTTTAAAAAAAAAAAGGCGATTCAGTAGTTTTTCTACAATCGCTCGTCAAAATGCACTCACATCTCAAACTCACAAAAATTGAGTGGCACCCTGTGAAGACTCCTGATCATAAATAAAAATTCTAAGAGAACTCGTATTTTTTATTTATGAAAGACTATAAACAAAAAATAATCAAAATTAAAAGGAGTCAAGTAAAAACTTTGTTGGATCTCCGTGAAATTGCTCACAAATATAATGGTGCCGTTTTCCCAGTCTTTCCCCACTTTTTTAAACTGTCGACGTTTTGACAATGAAAACACGAAAAATACTTGAAAGATTTGAAATTATTTATCACCTGCAGCAATTACTTTAAAAATCAGATTACTGGCTTTAACAGCCACATACATTCCAGAAAGTTTTTACTATATATATATATATATATATATATATATATATATATATATATATATATATATATATATATATATATATATATATATATATATATATATATATATATATATATATATATATATATATATATATATATATATATATATATATATATATATATATATATATATATATATATGTATTTTAAGAATTGGAAAAAAGTCGAACAAATTTTGTTTGGATTCGCTTATCCTAATACAACTTTTAACTTTCTGGTTAGTAATTACCAATCACAAACTGGTTTCGATTGAATATATACAGGAAAAGCATACGTGAGCCTTAGTTATTGACCTTAATTTAACAAAAAAATATCTTTAGACTCCTTTATAAGAGCAACAAAGCATTCAATTATCATATTTTAAATCAGTTGACATAACCACTCTCCAACTAGAACATAAAACGGAAATAAATTATTTCTACTATTCAAATTTTTTTTATCTAAAACTATCAAACAAACAGCTAATGATTGGGCATTGATATAGATAATTAGTTATTTAAGTTTATGTTTTTTATTTTCTTTTCATTCAAATTTTTTTATGAATGAAAAACAACAAACAGCATTAAAAAAATCGTTTTAAAGAGTTTTATGTATCCCAATCAAAGTGAATATAAAAAAACCATAAAAAATATACTCGTCGTCGTATGCCAAAATATAAATCGCATTTTATTAAAAACGAAATTGGTCTTTTATTATTTTTACTTCGCTTGTTTATCAACGATATTATATTACACTAAAGGCTAAAAACTAAATTTTAACCAAATATCAAACAAAAAACCACCAAATCAGAGACAGCAACGATGAAAAAATTTACTACACACCGGCTAAAATTACGAGTAGTTTTATGTTGGTTTTTTATAATTTTTACAATTGATTTAGAAATTAGAATGGAATTTTTGTTCTCATTAAAATGAAATAACATTAAAATTTTTGAATGAGTGTGGGTTGATTGATGAATGAATAAATTTAATGAATGAACTGAGATGAATGAAAATATGATCTGTAATGGGAATTATTCATTAGTATGATTGAGTTCAGATAATCTCGTGAGATAATTTATTATAGAATAAAAAGATTAGCCCGAGATCAGTTTTTTTTAAAATAATTCTTGTTTTGTAATTTGTTTGGTTTTTGTTTGATGTCATCTAGTTTTTACTACATAATTTGTTTTCACAGCTAAATAATTCCACAATGTTTCCACAATATGTTTCCTCATTCCATATGAATTCCAAATGCTAAACTAGCTTTGATTAATATTTTACGGAACTATGTAGATATAAAATATTTTTTGTACGAGTAAACCGTAAATTCGACCGTACTGCGATTCGAAAATGGTACGTAAAGCAGGCCTTTTTTTCCAATTGAAATAACAATGCCTAAAATTGAAATAACAATGCCTTAAATTACTATTTTACGCCCTAAAGCGTAAATATTTTTGACAACATCAAACGAACTCAAAAGAACAAGATATACTTTATGTCTATTTTCGTGTGTAAATAAATGTATTTGTAATAAAACTAATTTATTATATTTCAATTGTTAAATATACTATATTAATTTGCAATACTATTATTAAAACTATAATAACTATAATAGTGAATTGAATGAACAAATCAAAACAAACTATAACAAATCAAAATAAATTGAAACAAATAAATTATAGAATAATTAAAATTATAAAAAAAAAAAAAAAACACAATTAGACTTCAAATCTTTAATCAATATTTTGTAAATTACTTTTAAAAAAAAATGACGTTAATATTTTTGGGTTTATCCTGTTGTTACATCTTCTATTAATAAAATAAAATAAAAATAAAATAATAAAAAATTATAGTAAAATCAAAATTTAAATGATTTTTTTATAAAATTAAATTTTATGTTAGAACAGTTTTGAATGGTATAATACCGGGAATCGAGAGGGTAATTAAATTAAACCATCTTCTAAATAAAAGCTTTCACTTGTTTCCGGTTGTAGAGTATAAGACACCGCTGGCTCAGTGTTTTCCCCTAAAGTTTCGTCTGGAATATTTTCATCTGTTGACAGATGTGGTTTAATCATATTTGATGATCCTGCAGCAAATTCAAGATTCTGCCCAAAAATTTTCCTTTCGCTTTCCATTTTGTTTTTGATCGATCCATTAACATAGCCTTCAGCAACCTTTGAAGACTTCCATCCACCAAGACGTTTTAATGTTAACATGTCTCCTCCTGAATTTGCCAACATTGTAGCAGATGTTCTACGAAACGAGTGGCCTGTATATTTTTCACATTCTGGCAACTTTAAATACTTTGCTACTTCTGAAGGTATTTTTTCCAATAGGTTGGTTAATAGGTTGGACTGTCCTTCGGTCTGAGATCCACGTATTTTTGGTAATACTCTAAAAAATCAAACCCAACCACCGTGTTGGACACAGTAAACGTTCTGCTAACATAATTTTTTGTTTCCGGAATAGATACAAGCAACATAGTGCCATGATTTATAATATCTTTCATTGTGATACTAATCAATTCTATCTTACGGCAAGCTCCACAAAGTCCAAATATCAAAGCTACCTGGTAAAAATTTTTTTTATCAAAATCAAATGTTTTAATCAAATTGACTATTAAATAACTTACCTTTTTAATTAAATAAACATCGTCAGGAGAATCTTTAAAAAATTGCTTGATTTGTTCCAAACTGAAAGTTTTTGATTTTTTGGGAATGTATCCGACCATTTGTTTTTTAAAAAATGCTATTAAATTGGAATATTTTTTTATGTCAATATTGTTTTTAGTTAACAATGTGCTTCGTAACATTGAATAAATCGACCATAATGTGGACGAGTTCAAACCTTTTAATTCCGTACAGAAATACGAAAGTAATATAATTTCACTTTACGTTTTTACTTTTTTTTCCTTACACCAATTTACAAACCCTTCATATTGCTGAATATAAATTTTCTTTGATATGTCCGGTAATAAGTCCAGAGTTGCTTGTCCTGCTATTTGTTTTAATTCTGGTGGAGTACAATCCATTTGTGAATCGCTAAACATTTTAGAGAATTATATATGTGAACTGAACGTGACTTACGAAATGAAATGAAATGAAAAACAAAATATTTTGAATATGTAATTTCATATAGAAATTTAAAAAAAGTTGGTAGCTATAGAAATTTAGTAAGATGAATAACAAACGAAAAACTACTTGGATAAAAAAATTTTCTCAAATAATATTTTACTATA
Organism: Diogma glabrata; assembly: GCA_963693315.1. Taxonomy (NCBI): domain Eukaryota; kingdom Metazoa; phylum Arthropoda; class Insecta; order Diptera; family Cylindrotomidae; genus Diogma; species Diogma glabrata. The sequence continues at coordinate 256,046,084 of OY856187.1, read as the reverse complement.
TTGTGTAAATATGTTATGTATTTTTATTTATGCAAATAAAACAGATTCTTACTCGTACAAAAAATCTTGTATGCAATTCGGATAAAGTATATTTTTTTGCTTTCGAGTGGTTGTTGCTAAAGACATACTTTACGCCCTTAGTACATAAATAGCTATTTACACAACTACCATAAAAATAAATTATAATCTAATGTCGATCGGCTAAAAATTTTAAAGAGTATATGTATTTATATTTCAAGCACAAATTATCAGCGATGTCATATTTTTTTATTTGTAAATAGTGCAAATAAGCCAATTGACAAAGTCAATAATTGAAAGAGTAGAGATGAGAATGAAAAACAAAAACGATTTCCCACTTCATAATGCAATTTTTGTTACAGAGATATAAGATGTTTCACTAACTGCAACAGGGCTTGATTTCACGGCAACAGGGGTTGATTACACATACTTCGAGTAGCTTAGCGATAATTACATACAAATTTTTACATCAATTAATTAGAGTTGAGACTTATAAGAATATTTGATTGCACTTACAACAAAAGATCATCCGTACACTGAAAAAAATAAAGGATGCTTTTACAAAATTTGGTAAACTTACATAAATTTTATGAATATTAATAAAAAAATCGTAAAATTTGCTTAGTTTTTTTAAAATTTAAATGCAATTTTGTTCACGCTTTGTTATGTTTGTGGTGACTTTATTATTTAATCGTTTGCTTTATTTGAAAATCTTCTTTAAATTCGTTTCAAACATTTAGCAATAGATTAATAAATTTTAGGTACAATTTTTCAATCTAGGTTTCATTAAAATACTTTGCATCTAGTCTTCTTTTCAAAATTTAAATAATCAAGAGTTTTGTTTTCATATAATAAGAATTCTCATATAGTTTGTTCATGAATCAAGTTCACATTTTTAAATTATTATAATATGTTCTGCTTTTATTATGATCAATGCAAATGGTTTTTTCATGATTTCTAATTTAAAATTAGTTTAATTTTATCATTGATATTTCTATGCAAGTTAAAAGAAACTTTAACCCCTTAAGGTTTTATTTGTTTAAAAAAATGTATGTTTGGTTGAACTATTTGTTTGAAAAATTTTGTGCCGAAAATAATTCTTTTAAAAAAATGCTCCGATTTTCTTGAAACTTTGATGATCGTTAGTATAATAAAAAAAAACTAACATGTGTTTTTTGTTTTTTTATTTTCTCACTAGTTCTAAGCTACAGGGTGGCTCGAACTTTTTTAAGAAACATGAAATTTAAAAGTTAAATTGTGCTCGAACGGGTGAACCGATTTCAATAATTTTTTTTTTGTTTGAAAGGTACTTAAGTTAGGCTTTTTAAAAGTACTATACTGATAAAAAAAAATTGTATTTTATATTAGTTTTAAGCTTTTAAACCTTGCGATTTAAAAAAAAATCTTAATTTTTTGTTTTATTTTTTTATGTTTGAAAGATTTATTTTATTGTAAATTTAGATTTACTAAAAACTAGTGCAGGGATTTTATTGAACTTTTCTTGTTTTAAAGGTATTAAATTTTAATACATAAAACATATAGTTTTATGTGTTAAAATAAATTATGTGTTTGAAATGATTACTTATTTATTTGAATTAAGTAATAACTATATATATGGGACATTCTTTGCAACTCGGAGACCCCCTGCTCTTCAGAATGATTTAGGTTTTTCAGAAGGTTTATGGGCAAAAATTGTAGCTTATTGTCTCTTGTTTCCAATGTCGTGTGCCCCTTTTCAAAATTCAAAATGGTGGAATAAATATGGCGGATATAGGCTTACGGCCTCATTCTGAAAGTATAGCAATTTAGAATTGCCAGCACATATTTTATATATTAACATATGCATTCTTGGACGAAGAATGTTGGTAGTTTATTTATTTTTATTTATTTATTTTTATTTATTTCTATTTATTTTTATTTATTTATTTATTTATTTATTTATTTATTTTTTTATTTACTTACTTGCCTACTTACTTGCGTATTTATTTATTTCTTTATTTATTTAGTTATTTATTTATCTATTTATTTATTTATTTTTTTAATTATTTATTTATTTATTTATTTATTTATTTATTTATTTATTTATTTATTTATTTATTGATTTATTTATTTATTTAGTTATTAATTAATTTATTTACTTTTTTATTTATTTATTTATTTTTTTATTTATTTTTATATATTTTTATTTGTTTTTATTTATTTATTTATTTTTATTTATTTTTATTTATTTTAATAATTTTTATTTATTTTTATTTGTTTTTATTTATTTTAATAATTTTTATTTATTTTTATTTATTTTTATTCATTTATTTATTTTTATTTATTTATTTTTATTTTTTTCATTTATGTTATTTATTTTTATTTTTTTTATTTATTTTTATTTATTTTTATTTATTTATTTATTTTTTAATTTATTTATTTATTTTTCTATTTATTTATTTATTTATTTTTATTTATTTATTTATTTATTTATTTATTTTTATATATTTTTATTTATTTTTATTTATTTTTATTTATTTATTTATTTTTATTTATTTTTATTTATTTTAATAATTTTTATCTATTTTTATTTATTTTTTTTTCATTTATTTATTTTTATTTATTTATTTATATATAGGGGGAAGTGGGGATAGTTTAAACATGGGGCAACTGTAAACAGTTTTAATTTCCCTCACAAAACATCAATCAAAAAATTCGACAAAAATATCACAGATGTCGCTTCGATCGACTATACACACCAGGAGAATTTGACAGCTGAAGTCAGTCTTGTTCAAAAGTTATTGGTGAATAGGTGTTTCGGCAACCCAAAAGTAAATATTTTTTTTTTGTAAAACTCGAATAACTTTTTTTACCATCATATGTTTAAAAATATTCCAACATGTTTTGATAGCTGAAATATTCAAGAAACATAATATTTCTTTGTTTTAGCCAAATTTTAGATCTTGGAATATTTTTTCAAAACATAACAATAAAATCGCCACGTGGGGCACATATAAACAAAAAAAAATTGGGATAGTATAAACGCGTTTATATGTGCCGTATGGTATGGCTATATGGTATACGTATGGTTTTCCGTTTCACTTTTGATATTGATTTGCAAAACCTAAACATACGATGAGATTGAATTTTTGCTTTTTTCTTTATAATTTTCTACCTGAATTTATTGAGGTTTTACAACAATCGTAAAATTTTGTTTTTTTTAAGGAAATATATTTGTTATTTGCTTATATACAGGGTGAGTTTTTTAAAAAATGCCAGGCTTTTATCTCGAGAACCATGCTAGATGGGACAAAATAACCCAGGATGATATTTGTTAAGCGTCGAGGGGGACGTCCAATGGTAATACTGAATGCCCTTGAAACTCATAAGTATTGGAGATATATGCCAAAATAGGTTTTTTTTAAATTAGAACCTATACATTTAATATTTTTTTTTAATTAATTAAATCAAACTACACACTTTTTGCCTACAAAATTTTTTTGTAAAGTGTACGATTTTGTAGATATGATGAAAATTGATTTGCACTAAAGCAAACGTGTCTTCGCTAAGTTCTTCAGAAAAAAAATAGAATTTCGATAAATTAAAAAAAACAAAGAAAATCATTCATTAATTTAAATATTATTGCATCGTGGTCTACTGCGTGAAATTGATTTTCGTTGTTTTTTTTTTGATTTATTGAAATTTTATTTTTTTTCTGAAGAACTTAGCGAAGACACGTTTGCTTTAATGCAAATCAATTTTCATCATATCTACAAAATCGAACACTTTACAAAAAAATTTTGTAGGCAAAAAGTGTGTAGTTTGATTTACTTAATTAAAAAAAAATATTAAATGTATAGGTTCTAATTTAAAAAAAACCTATTTTGGCATATATCTCCAATACTTATGAGTTTCAAGGGCATTCAGTATTACCATTGGACGTCCCCCTCGACGCTTAACAAATATCATCCTGGGTTATTTTGTCCCATCTAGCATGGTTCTCGAGATAAAAGCCTGGCATTTTTTAAAAAACTCACCCTGTATATTGTTTGAAGCACAATAAATAGTAAAAAATTAAAAAAAAGTATTTTATGAATTTTATTGTGGTTTTTTGGGGGGTGTTTATATGTGCCCCATACAAAAATGCTCATTGTTTATAAGTGCCCCACCAGTGGGGATACTTTAAACGAGAAACATAAATTTTTGAAATTCAAAATTTTTATACTTAATGTTTAGTTACGTAATTAAAAAAAATAGTTTTATGTAGTAAAGATATGAAATTTGACAATGAAACAGTTTTTAAGTAAAAATGCTTTATGGTTTTAAAGTTATTGAGCTTTAAGTACAAACTGTTAATACCATACCCACTTACCCCTATTTATTTTTTTTATTTATTTTTATTTATTTATTTATTAATTTATTTATTTATTTTTTTATTTATTTATTTATTTATTTATTTATTTTGAAGTTTTTTGTAGAAAATTATTTTTAAAAAAAATCGGCTAATATATACCGAAAGATTGTTATGGAAATTATAGACAAAACTTCTATAATTTCCAAAAAACATCTCCAAAGTGCAATTTTCCAGGTTTTTTGTAAAAAGTTAATGAATATTCTAAATTATGAAAGAAAATATAAAAACGGGAGATCTGTTATTTGTTTTTTTTTTAATTTTATATTTTTATATTTACGAGCCGCCATTTTGAATAAAAAATTTAACACCACTCGGAAGTTGAAACTACTTATAATTATCAACATTCTAAGTAAAACAACACATCTGTTGATATTTTAAATTTGTGTTGGTAGCCAAATTTCTATACTTTCAGAGTGAGGCCGTAAGCCTGTAGCTGCCATATTTATTCCACCATTTTATATATATATTTATGGAAGAGAAGAAAACGATACTTTTTGAAATCACCATGTTTGAACAAATAAAATTTTAAAAAATCATCTAAAAATATGAATATGTTTTGTTGAAGTAATATTTTCATAAGGCGTCACTAGGTACCTTTTAAACAAAAAAAATTCATTAAAATCGGTTCATTCGTTCGATCACAGTTTTGAAATGAAGTCAAGTGATTCCATGAATTTAATTTATTTTGTTATCACGAGTCTAACTCGTGATTGTCTTAGAAAGTAAAATAAATTTCTACGAGTCAGACTCGTGATTGTTTCACAAAGCAAAATAAATGTCCACGAGTCAGACTCGTGATTGATGCAGAAGGGGTTCAGAACGTTTTATCAATTCATATTGTAATAATTTCATGGAAATCAATTCAATATAACACCTAGTTGAAAACTTTTGGACACTGTTATTGTTTGTTTTTATTCAGAGGAAATTCCTATTCGAGCATATTGTGGAACAATTGCTATTTTTTGGTGTATTTAAAGGAAATCAACGATACGTTTTTATAATTGGATGTAAAGTTTATAAGGTAGCGGTAAAACAGTTTATATAAAATTGAGAAGCTAAAATTCAATCAAGAAATATTAGTTAGCGATGAACGCATTATAATAGCGAGAATGACTGGCTATTAAGGAACACAAGCGACAATATACTGACATTATCAGCTATATGTTCAATTCAGAATCGAACAATGCAGCAGCAGCAGATCGACTCGGCGATGGCATTTTCAATTGATTAAATACTTTATCCGCAGATTGCACAACTGTTTGCGGCTGCAAAATTAACACCGTTTTTATTTATTTTACGGTGGCTGTAAAGTAGTTTTTGTTATTTTGTCAAACAAATTTATTAACTAGGACAACAAAAACTAAATTAATTCTCATTGGAGTATGATATTTTGAATTATTGTATGTTACTATGACAACAAAACATAACAAACAGTTTCATTGGATAATGAAATTTTGATTTATTGTATAACTATGACAACAAAATAACAACTATTTCAATTGGATTATGAAATTTTGAAAAGACTGATTTGATAAAAAAATTTTATTCATACAAATTTAAATGTTTTTTTCTCTTTTTTGGAAGTAATAATGACGATAAAAATTCATATTTATAAAAATTTTGATGTATTAATTTCATATTTATAAAACATTCAAACGTTTCCCGAAAAAATAGTGCATTTAATTCGGAGCTAAAGTGACTTTTTGTGTATCGTCTATAATTGTCAAACTCAACAACAGACTCAACACAAAAAGTATCACTTTAGCTCCTAAATAAATAATGTACTATTAATTGAATATGTCATTATAATTGTGCAGCAGTAATTAGCAGCAACAACACTTAAATTCTTATTCAAAACGATGCTGGTCAGCTGGTGTACTAATAGCTAGAAATTCACTAAAATAGAACGCATAGAAATTTAAATGCAACCCATTTGGTAGAATGTTACCAATTTAAGTAGAAATTTCTTAAATAAAAGATTGCGGATTAATTTAGGTTATTGTCGACTTAAAATTCAGAAAATTTTTCTTTGAAGTCGAAAAATTATTTGAAATTGACTTTAAAGTAGATTTTGCTTAATCCGCCATATTCAAACTTATTTTTGTTTAGACTATTACTCCGCCATATTGTTATGTAAGTGAGAAGTTTAGTAAAAAAAATTATTTTCAAATATATTTTTGTATTATTTATTTTTTTTTTAAGTCCATTGAAATTATACTTCGGTCTGAAAGACCTAAGTATTACATTCTCGTGCCAAAAGTGAAATTCTTACCCCCACTTTTTTTGACATTTCTTGACGTTTTAGGACCTACTGATTTTAAAAAGGCAAAAAAAAATTAAAATATTGCAAACATTTTAGCTAAATGAAAAATACAAACCTTTTCAAAGTGCTAAAATTATTCCAAAAATTATTACAAAATCAAAAATTGAAACTTTTTCTAAAACTATAAATATATTTCAAAAATTCAAAATTCAAAAAACTTTTTTCCGAAATTCTAAAAATATCGCAAAAACTATAACAAAATCTAAAATACAAACAATATACAAATTCCAAAAATTATCATAAATTCAAAAATTTAAACTTTTTCAAAACTCTAAAAATATTCTGAAAATTCTTACTGAAATTCTTACTAAAATTAAAACTTTTGTTCTAAATTTCAAAAATATTCCAAAAATCATTACAAAATCAAAAATTTCATGTTCGATTATATTTATTGCAAAAATTTTAACTAAATGAAAAATACAAACTTTTCAAAGTTCTAAAAATATTCCAAAAATTATTACAAAATCAAAAATTGAAACTTTTTCTAAAACTTTAAATATATTTCAAAAATTTAAAATTCAAAAAACTTTTTCCGAAATTCTAAAAATATCACAAAAACTAATAATAATGGAAGAAGTTTCAATTTTTGATTTTATTATAATTTTTGCAATATTTTTAGAATTCTAACAAAAGTTTCAGTCTTTGATTTTGTTATAAAGAATTTTTTCTTTATTATAATTTTTAGAATATTTTTGGAATTTTGAAAGAAATCTGAATTTTTGATTTTGTAACATTTTCTCGAAAATCTAAATGGAGTAGTTTGGTAAAATTTTAGTGAAATCCCATTTGCGTAGTTTGCTGATTGTGTCATCTTTTCACTAAATTATGTTAATTTACGATTTGTTATAATTTTTCGGCAACGTACATGTTGATGTTTCGTGTTAGTTTTGTAATAAATTTCTAAACAGAGTTATAAAAATACATGTACTTTAACAAAGAGTTTTATGTTTGATAAACATCGCTGCCCAAAAATAAAAACAATGTCCTCAAAAAAGTTTTTTTGCCGAAACCTATAGCAAAATCCCTAACCCAGAACGAAGTCTTGATCTCGAAGTCAGAACTGTGAGATTTCAGCCCCTTTATATATTTTAGAACTACAATCCTAAAGTTTATCAATAAATTTTTTTTCGTTATAAAAATTCATTTTTTAACGATTTTAAAAATTAAAAATTATTATAAATTATATTATTATATTAAGTGTATTATATTATATTAAGTGTAATTATATCAAGTGAAAATTACTTTTTTCATCTTTTTCGAATTTGACATGTGGTGCCCACAATACAAATTATTTTATAATTGGTAAAATTGCTTATAATATTACCTAGTTGGTAACTTACAATTAATTAGGTCGAAAATAGGTGCAAAGCAACCTAAATTCGATATCGATTTGACGTGGCAGGTACGGCAGGTGAAAAACTATACCTAGCCTCAATATGGAGTTTGCTAACAAACCGTAAGTCTGCCGATCACTGGCTCTCAGTCTAAAATAAAAATTATTTGTTATTTTTTCTACAGAACGTTTCGGATACAAGTATTTTATAATACGAACTATTCTTCTATAACAAACGGAATACTATTTAAACAGGTTATTTTGAAAAGAATGAATTAATTGTTAATAAAACGCTGGAATGTGGACATGAAATCGTGAAAATAAGATCAAAGTGATATTTAAATGCAAATAAAGTTTTAAGTGTTGTTTGGTGATTTATTTTTGGTCGCTGTTATACTGTAAAAATTTCTACACCCAACTATTCTAAAAATAATCTAGATACAATACTACAATAATGTTTGTTGTATCGTTTTTCTGTTATTGTGACAAATAAACCTGTTGAAACCAAGTGTAAATAGAATGGGTGTGTTTGCCTACTAATCAGCGATCAAACCCAGAAAGAGATTTAGAAATTACGTTCATTGAATTGGGTGTTAAGCCAATTTGAGATAAACGTAGAAAATATGACACTTGTATCAGAACTACACTTACCTTAAAGACCTAGGAATCATAACGACATGAAATGAATTTTAGAAGTAAGAAAAATTCGAATTTTAGTCGTACTAAAAATCTTCAAAATTAAATATCTCAAGAACAAGAATTAACGTCTCTTTGTAAATTTGAAATATTTTAGAGTACAGATAGAACTATTTTCAGAAAAAAAATCAATTAAATTCCAATTGATCTTCGACCCTGGCGCCATCTTTAAAAAAGTTTTTTAATATTTGTATTTAAAATTTAATGATAAAAACAATAAATTAATTTTTTTCAAACGACATCTATCAAACAAAAAAAAACACCGATGAAATCAGTATAGCCGTTCTTGAGCAATTTCAAAGTTACATCGGATTGGCATAATTTTCATTTTTCATGCATGTTGGGGTGCCCCCTATGCTTAAACTATGCACTTTAAAAATTTTTTAAAATAAGTTGTATTTTTATTTTGTCCATACCTCTTATATGCCAAGTTTCAGGAAAATCAAAAATGGTCAAATTTTCACAACTCTGTCTAGAACACGTTTTTCATCTATTACTAATAGATAATAAAAACTAACTTTCGCTGATATTTTGTTTCATGAAATATTAACTCTTCATATTTATTTTTTAATTTTTTTTTTCAGTGATCATTTATAGAATTTTTGTTTATTTCTCGAGAAGAATCAAGAATTAAAATACTATAAATAAACTACCTTTCTGATGAGGAGATATAATACAGGGTGGGCCAAAAGTCACTTAGTCATTTCCGAAAATTTCAAAATTAAGTGGCTAGTGCGTTCGCCAGATATGTCAGCACCCGCCTATTTTCTTTGGGGTTATTTGAAGGAGCGAGTTGAACATTGTTGCAGAAATTAGAGCGATACAGTCACAAATCTAAAACGGGCCTATCATTGCGAAGCTGAAAACGGGGGTCATTTAAGTGAAATTATTCTCCATACTTAGTGTAAAAATATTTCCATTTTGTATATTTTATAATCTGAAAAAAATAAATACATAAACGAAAAAGTTATTAAATTTTAAAACCCTATGGTGACTTTTTGCCCACCCTGTATATCGTATAGCATAATTGGTACAATAATTTTATTATGAGATTATGATTGATGTTTTCGCTCTAGCTATAACAAGAAAACCTTTACCTGTTATGGGTAACGAATTATAACATATTTATTTATTAATATTTTTACTGCTTGTAAATTACACTAGGGGAATCAAAGTAGAGGAATCGAATCGAACAACGGTAATTATAGTAAAGATGATTTCTTGTAAGCATTATCACTAGATTGGGCCCAAAAGGTGCCATATCAGACAGGGTTAAGGGACGTACTCAAAAAAACTAATAATATTACAAAACCTTTACCAACATTTGATAAGTTGTTTAAAATAAAAATAAAATAATATACTCCCAAAAAACTAAGTAGTTTTAACAATTTTTTTATAAATATGCAATTCACACAATTTTTGTAAGTTTACCAAAAATATTGTACCTATATTGCAAAAAAAAATTATTTGAAACAAATATATTTAATTTGCAAATTATTTTTGGATTTGAAGAAAAAAAAATGTAGTTTTACCAAAAAATTTGGTGTGTTATAAATTTATTAAATTTTTGTAAAAGTTTCCATAATTTTTTGAAGTGTATAAAGTGCTATAGCTATAAAAAATAAATTTAAAAAAAATTCTAATTTTAAAAATCAGGGGCAAAATTAAAATGGGACTGCTAACAATCCAGCTATTGGTATATTTTTCGATCTTGTTGTGTCTTCCTTTATGAACAAAGCCGAACAAAGTAATATGGATGCTTAATTCTTCGAGCAAGCAATATTAAAAGCAAAACTATAACTGAGAGTGCTATTGTTAACTGAATAAAGTTCATTTGGCATGACCTTTAAAATATCACATTCAGTAGTTCTCGACGTTACTACACCCGTTATTCAAGCATCAACAAATAATTAGCCAATCCTTGCGGTATGGAAACATGCCTTCAGAGTTCTTACACTTACACTCACATCGTTTTGCGATCAGCTTATCTAGCCTGCTACCCTAATTCTGTTTGAACAGAAAAGATTGACCACAATTTAAATACTTCTAAACGCAATTCACTGAAAATCGTTTCTATTAAAACCATTTTGTTCTCGATCACTAAACAAGTTTCAAATTCGAATTACTTGTTTTTTTTTGTCGAAAGCACATACGTATATATATATTTGCATCACCATACATTTTAAAAAAAATTCAAATTTTCGTTTGAGTAAAGATCCGGTTAATTGTTTATTTTAAAAATGATTTAATTTTGTATTTCATCTTATTCTTAACTTTTTTGACGAAATTTAGGCATAAAACAAAACAACTGAAAAAAGTCCAAGCGGCACGTATATCCGCTAGAAATAGGTAGATTTCGAGATCAGACAGTTTTGTGTGCCAGTAGAATCTGATGTATCAGATTAGTTTAAACAAAACAAACTAATTTCAAACAGATATCGAACAAATTTTAAAAAGAAAATTAGCTACCTATAAGCAACATTATATCTATCCAATTTTGCAACAAACAAATATCAAATCTACCACAGAACATGTGTGTGACAATTTATGACACAAACCTACTCTATATCATATGTCGTGCAATTACTGCAAAATATCAAAATAGTTTATTTCTAAGAAAAAAAATTAATTTCTTCTATTCAAATCTTTTATTTTTTTGACTGTTATAAGGTTGACATTGACTGTTATAAGGTTTTTGGAAATTGTAGTTGGGGATAGTTGCAAACTTTTTTGTTGAAGACAACAAGTCAAAAACCTCTTACTGCGGAGGTTTATATTTATAAGAAACGAATTAAAATGTTACCACAGATTCTAAATTTATGAAGATTTTAAAAATATTAGTATCCAAACGGCCGTTATAATGGATGAAAAAAAAACACTTTTTTTTCTAGTATAAAGCCTCTAGTTCCTTAACCATGTGTCCGATTTTTCTGATTTACGAACTTGTCCACGATTTTAATAAAACACACATTTTTAAGAAAGATTTTTTGATCTGGCTCCACAAATGCAACCGTGAGAGCGCCGGTTGATTCAAACGCATTTTGTGTTTTACAAGCTTTTTTGTTGGAGCCGCTCACTCAGAAGCCTCCAACTGCAGAGGTCTTTTTTTTTTAAAGAAACTGATTAAAAAGGTTTTAAAAATTCTAAATTTATGAAGTTTTTAAAAATATTAGAATCCAAACGGCCGTTATAACGGATCTAAAAAACAGAGTTTTTTCTAGTATAAAGCCTCTAGTTTCTTAACCATGTGTTGGATTGGGCTGATTTACGAACTTGTCCAAGATATTAACTAAACGCACATTTTTAAAATATGGTTTTTGATTTGGCTTTACAAATGCGACCGTGAGAGTGGCAGTTGTTTCAAAAAAAATTTTTTTTTGCAAATTTTTTTGTTGGAGTCACTCACTCAGGAACCTCTAACTGCAGAGGTCTATTTTTAAAACCAATTGATAAAAAAGATTCCAAAGATTCTAAATTTGTTAATTTATTTGAAATATTAGTATTCAAACGGCCGTTATAACGGTTTTAAAAAATCAATTTTTTTCAGAAAAAAGCCTCTAGTTTCTTAACCACGTGTCAGATTTTGCTGATTCACGAACTTGTCCAAGATATTATTAGAACACACAAGAACAGAAATTTTTTTGATCTACCTCAACAACTGCGACCGTGAGAGTGCCGGTCGTTTTCGTTATATCTCATATCGTTTTTATATATATATATATATATATATATATATATATATATATATATATATATATATATATATATATATATATATATATATATATATATATATATATATATATATATATATATATATATATATATATATATATATATATATATATATATATATATATATATATATATATATATATATATATATATATATATATATATATATATATATATATATATATATATATATATATATATATATATATATATATATATATATATATATATATATATATATATATATATATATATATATATATATATATATATATATATATATATATATATATATATATATATATATATATATATATATATATATATATATATTTAGATATATATATATATATATAAATTTTTTTTTTTTTTCGTCTCCGCTTATCATATATAGTCGTTTGGCACAAAAATGTTTCCGAAATTCCGAGATGAAGCCCATTGCAATAGGTAGATTTTTATATGAAATCTACTTAAAACATGAAGAGGATGCTAATTAATTTGTTTTATTTTTTCCATTGTTTTTCTTTGTTATTTCTTAAATGTTCTTTTAATCTTTTCCTTTAATTTCTTTAAATAATTCAAATATAATATAACTTGAATCAAATGTTAAAAAATCAAATAATAAAAATTATTGTTTTAGTAGTTAATTTATATACAACAAGAAATAAAATTAAATTAATTTCTCGCTTTTTTTTTTTGGTTTCTATTGCCTCGATTGTTTTTTCGCAAAAGGTGATTTTAATTAACTTAAGAAATAATTAAAAGAAAATACATAGTATTTTTTTAATTATCCAAAGACAAAAATTAATTTTGATTGAACACTTCCTATCTTCTTGTGAGTTATTTTTAATGGGTAAGCAATTAAAATCTGCAAAAAATCTAATTATATATGAAACATTGTTCGATAACCCTAAAAGGTCAATATTTTATCTTAACCCACATATTTGGAAATATGAAAGGCTCTAAACTTCACACAAATGTCGGATTAAAGATCAAGCAAAGATCTGTTTGGCTTTACTGAAAGAAAAGTTTATGAGCAGTGTGGTTGTTAGGATCAATAATAGGTTACAATCACAGATTTGCAGTTATTACAATCAAAATTCGTTTAAAGTAATTGCGGATCGTCCTCTGTAACTGAATCGTTATATGTAACGATTCGGTCACACAAAATAAATAATTCGTTTGTATTCTTTGCCTAAAATTCTTTATTTCTGATTTAGTTGTCACAACTACGAAATTAGTCTTGATTCTTCAAATTGGTATATTCAACATATTTATTCGGTTGCCACAACTAATATTATTATTTTATAATTATAATATTTTGAGTTTTGTTTGTTCTTTCCTATCTTTAGTTTGAGATGATATCTATGTTCAAATAAACATTTAATCTTGTTTTGTGTGTTCATGTTCTGTTATAAGAAATCTTTGTAAATCGTGATAAAAGTGTGAATTTTTTGTTAAAATTGTTGAACTTGTTCATATTAGAATACAATTTAAATCAGTTTTGATTTGTTTATTGTTAGTGAAAATTATGTTAAATCTTGTAATCGAACATACATAAAAAAAATATGGACACTAGAATCTCCAAACAGTTTATAGAAATTAAATTATCTTATATATTAATACGCTAGATCAAAACTTTGTGGAGCCTAAGGCTTTTTTATTCGCAGATGGATTCATTTCAAATTTTCACAGCTAACTGATATTAGTGTAACCTATAATCGGATTCGGATTCACACAAATCGGATCATAAATAAAAAAGTTATTATATACGGAAAACTTTTTATATACATATGCATTATAAGTTTACATACATATAAAAACGAAATTAAAAATTTATTTTATTTTTTTATATTTTCTTTTTTATATATTAGCGAACAACGAACAACAAAAACGAAACTTCAGTCGTCTTTTGTCTTTGAACAAAGGATGGTTTTCGAGTCGTCGGAATAAAAGAGATTATATGCGTAATATGCTTAATAATGTTGATTTTATGAATGATATTTTATGAATGATATTTATGATGATATTTTATGAATGATATTTTCTTTTTTATATATTAGCTATTATAGGAGGGCTATTATTTTGAAAACGTACATTTTTTTGTTGATTTTTAAATTTTTGATTTTTAAAAAATCTGAAATTTTGATATTTTGTTGGTATTGACGAAAGGAAAAAAGTTGTTTCTGCTTTTATTTTTTGTGCACTCTCAATGGGCGTTGTGCGCGGTTGAATTTTTGAGGCATTTTCACGTAGTTTTGGTAATGGTTTAAAACTTAAAACTTTTTTTTCTTTTTTTATATTTATTTTCTCTTAGTTAGTTTATACATTTCCTTTGAAGTTTAGAGAATTTAGTTTATGAATTGATTTAGGGGTCGACAGACGTAATATTTTTCTTTGTTTTTTTATTACAGGAGGGCTATTATTTTGAAAACGTACATTTTTTTGTTGATTTTTAAATTTTTGATTTTTAAAAAATCTGAAATTTTGATATTTTGTTAGTATTGACGAAAGGAAAAAAGTTGTTTCTGCTTTTATTTTTTGTGTACTCTGAATCGGAGTTATGCGCGGTTGAATTTTTGAGGCTTTTTCACGTAGTTTTGGTATTGGTGTCAATGTTTTGTGAATAGGTGCCATCAATTTCATCCGACTTAAGTATATTTTTGCAAGTAAAAAGAAAAATAACTGAATAATTGAAACTAGGAGGGCCCGGCTTGCTTCGCTACGCTTATAAATAAAGTTTTTGCGTAGACATTTTATTGACGTAGAAGCAATGATTTCAAAAAGTGGTAATGAGAAATGCTAGCACATAATTTTTAATTTTTCTTTTTAAATATATGAATGGAAAATAATCAAAACTCTAGCTGATCAGTTCGGATATATGAAAAATTAACGATCAAATAAGTTAGTGATCAAATAAGCTTACTTCAAAACTTATTTGATCGCTAATTTTTCATATATCCGAACTGATCAGCTAGAGTTTTGATTATTTTTCATTCATATATTTAAAAAGAAAAATTAAAAATTATATGCTAGCATTTCTCATTACCACTTTTTGAAATCATTGCTTCTACGTCAACAAAATGTCTACGCAAAAACTTTATTTATAAGCGTAGCGAAGCACGCCGGGCCCTCCTAGTAAGTAAAACTGTACTACTATATATACTAAACGTAAACTAAATATTCTCTTCTAACAAATGTAAAGCATTTTGAGTTCGGTTGCAGCAACTAATTTTTATAGTTTTCATAACAATTTATTAAATAGAGCCCGTAGGACAACTGAATTTTGAAGTATGAAATATTTGGTTGGCACAAAACGGTACTTGTGGTTTAATTGTCTGTGTTGGTAGTAGGCTGAATTGGTTCAGTTCTTTTTTGCGGTAATATGTATAATGTATATATATTCTAAGACACTAGAAATGAATGTATTCAATTGAATAGAATGAAAAATTGCTTTGAAAAGTGAAAGATCCGTAACAAAAGTTTTATCTCAATTCCGGTCGGTTCGGGAATCGAACCGGCGTCCCTCTGATCAAAGTTTATATGGTTAACCATTTATAGACCAGGAGGCAGCGTTGCAAATGAGAAAGTCATATGATGCCGGTTGACTTTTATTTATTTTAATTAATTAACTCCAGCTGATGATAAATCTGGCGGTCAGCTGCTAAAGTAGTGGAGGGTGTGATTGTGGGGGACTTTTAAACTGGTAAAAAAAAAACGAATTCCAAAAGTAATTTGATGCCGCTTCAAAATTTGTATGATGCATGTTTACACCTTAACAATTGAAAAAATAATGATCAGCTGATTGGCGGATGGGGGATTATAGGTCAGCTCCTCGTATACATCAGTATAAAAATGCAATATAGTCAAGAACTTTCTGCATAGGATCTTGATGAAACTTTGGCAAACAATCAAGGTTCACTTGAAAATGGAAAATCTGAATTCGTTTTAAATTTGGACAAAATGGCGGGGGTCTCCCGAACACCTCTAAGATTAAATCTTCAATAACTTCTAATTCCGACTTATGATCTTATGGAAACTTGGTATATAAAGTTTTAGTACTATTTCCAATAGTTCTGCATACCAACTTCCGGTTTGACACTTCCGGTTAAAAAGTTTTTTTTCTATGTGTTTATCGCTACTGTAGCCTACAATTACCGATCGATTTTCATGAAACCTTGGTAAAAGCTTTCAAGTTACATGAGAAAGATTTTATCAGCTTTTGGAGTACATTGGATAAAGGGTTGCGGGTCCACCATACAACAGGTGGTTTTTTCCACAATGTTTTTTATGTTTGTTGGGAGCATAAAACATTCGTTCGGGAATGAATTTTGACGACACTTTGGAAAAAGATGCGAATATGTATGGTAAGGAACTGATTAGTTTTTGAGCGATAGTGAACAAAGTGGTGGGGGTGTCCCATATATCTGTTTTTTGAAAGCTCAATAACATCTGTGCCTGATAATCGAATTGGATGAAACTTGGTACATAAGCATTTAGTATAGCATTTAGTATAGTTCACAACAGTTCTGCATCCCAACTTTCGGTTTTTCATTTCTGGTAAAAATGTTGGGTACTCCCAACAAACATTGCAAAAATGGTGACACAATAAGCAGGTATTCGGGAGGCCCTCCCACCACTTATCTCAATAATGTCCAAAAACTAATCAGTTTTTTGTCATTTAAGTCTCCACATTTTTTCAAAGTGTAACGAAAATTGATTAATGAATGTAGGCTGTATGTTCCCAACAAACTTTAAAAACCAAGTGCGAAAAGTCAGCAGTTGTATGGCAGACCCCCGCCACTTTGTTCAATGTGTCCCAAAAGATGATAATTATTTTTCACTAATTGAAACTTTTTCCATAAGTTTCATCATAATCACTTCATTATTGTAGGCACTGAAAAAACTTCAAAAAATTACAAACCAAAACTTTTTACCGGAAATGAAAAACCGAAAGTTGGGATGCAGAACTGTTGTGAACCGTACCAAATATTTATGTACCAAGATTCATCCAATTCGATTATCAGGCACAGATGTTATTGAGCTTTAAAAAAACAGGTGTTTTGGGGGACCCCCCACCACTTTGTTCACTATCGCTCAAAAACTCATCAGTTTCTTGTCATACATATTGTCATCTTTTTCCAAAGTGTGGTCAAAATTCATTCCCGAACGAATGTTTTATGCTCCCAACAAACATAAAAATTATTGTGGAAAAAACTACCTGTTGTATGGTGGACCCTCCAGCCCTTTATCCAATGTACTGCAAAAACTGATAAAATCTTTCTCATGTTAATTGTAAGCTTTACCAACGTTTAATGAAAATCGATCGGTAATTGTAGGCTACAGTAGGGATAAACACATGGAAAAAAACTTTTTAACCGGAAGTGTCAAACCGGAAGTTGGTATGCAGAAATATAGGAAACAGTACTAAAACTTTATATACCAAGTTTCCATAAGATCATAAGTCGGGATTAGAAGTTATTGATGATTTAAACTTAGAGGTGTTCGGGAGACCCCCCCCCCAATTTTGTCCAAATTTAAAATGAATACAGATTTTCCATTTTCAAGTGAACCTGGATCATTTACCAAAGTTTCATCAAGATCCTACGCATAAAGGTCTTAACTTTATTGTATTTTTATACTGATGTATACACTGAAAAAAATTTAAAGTAATACGTCCAAAAAAGTGGTATATTTGACTAAACAATTGTCAATAGTAGCTCAACCATAAAATGGTAAAATTAATTAAATCATTTTTATAAAACTGACAAATCTGTTTGTTCGACTATACCAAATTTAATGTCAGTTTGAAAAACCATTTTGTTATACGTGTTTGATTAGTTAGTCAGCCAAACAAAAACTTACTGTCAAAATATAAAGAAAGTTGTACAATTGATACACATATTGTCGTTCTATTTGATCAATATTTGTTATAGGTCTACTAAGTATTTGATCCAATTTACAAAGCCGTTGTCAACCTAGTATGTTTTGTAATACAATACATTTGCCAATAGTTTTATCAGATCTACCGATTTGTTTTACCAGTGTTACAAGATTTTCGGTTCATAGTACCAGAAATTTGGTAAAACAAGAGAAATATTTTGTCACAACTAGCATTGATTTGGCCGTTTCAATATAAGTGTTTTGTGGATCGTAGAATTTATCTCATAAAATTCAATATTAGTTTTTGTGGTCCTAAAACTAATACGCAAAAGAAAAAAAAAAGGAAAATTATTTCGTTTAATTTAGGTCATTTTGTTTATTTAAAAGTAAAAATATATCCATAATATATAATTAAATTACAAAGCATATTCAATTCTTAGTTTTTTCTTAATACATTCCATTTAAATTCTAATTATTTTATTCTTTATTCCGAATTTTTTATAAATTTATTCATATTTTTAAAATAATTTTGAAAACCAATACCCTTCCACAGTCCTCAATTTCCACAGTTAATAATTTACATTAACTAAACTACGAAAATTAGCACTTTATTCAGAATAAAAATATTATCCGAAACACATTTCAATTTATAAAAATATTGTTGTTACACACCATTGCTGACTCAGATGGAAATTCCAAATTAAAAACATGGAATATTTTCATTTCACGTTTGCAAATTATTTCACTTTAATCGAAATTATAATTTTAACATAAATCACAAATCACAACATTAAAAATATTGTGTCTTTAGCAGAATAAACTAAAAATAAAAGAATTATTAAAACCATATGTATGCTTAAATATATTTTTAGACAAATTATTTTGTACATGTAATCATTTCTTGATGAATTCTATCTTTCTTGTTTGTATGTGCAACAAAATATTTACCATATTTGAACAAAGTTTGTTGCTTAAATCAACAAAAAAACTTGTACCTAGGTTTAAAAATATTTTAAATTCTTCATTAAATGCTTGTACCAGTAACTAATTATTTTTAGAATCTACAAAACCTTTTTAGGTTTAATCAACCATCAATTTTAGTACCACTGTCAAAATGTTTGTCATTTCTACGCTGTCTGTGTGAACCGATGACAAAACACTTATAAATTTAACCACATAGGCTTACAGTAAAATTTATTAACAATATTAGTACCGATAACAAAAAGTTTGTAGTTTCTATCAAATTTTTGTTTGTTTATTTTTCTGAAAATGTTTTGTAAAATTGACAAAATGCTTGTCAAAGTTTGACAACAGCTTTGTCTACTTTACTTAATTTCAGTTGATATTACAAAACCAAATCAACAAAATCCTTTTTGTAGAATACACTAACATATTTTTTCAGTGTACGAGGAGCTGACCTATAATCCCCCATCCGCCAATCAGCTGATCATTATTTTTTCAATTGTTATGGTGTAAACATGCATCGTACAAATTTTGAAGCGGCATCAAATTACTTTTGGAATTCGTTTTTTTTACCTGTTTAAAACTCCCCCCACAACCACACCCCCCCGCAAGTCTGACGGCTGACTCTTATTTTCTACATCACAAATAATTAATCTATCTATAAAAATTAAATTCAATCGGCATCAAATCACTAACAAAAATGCAACGCTGCCTCCCGATCTATTAACCAACTCGACAGTGACGAGATAAAAATTTGTTTTTGGAAGATCGACTTAACATCACAATTATTTAATTCATTTTTAGTGTCAATTTTTTTGTCTTATTTATTTATTCTACGAGCACGTTTTACCGTTCTTCATACCTCAACTAAGTTGACATTGAATGAAGAACATTATGGATCTACGAATATGGTAGACAAATCCCAACTAGTTTAGAATGGCCACTAACCAATTTAAATTCAAGATTTTATTAAGAGTTTTAGCAATGGATCTAACTATTATGTAGTTTAGAATTCTAAGACACTAGAAATGAATGTATTCAATTGAATAGAATGAAAAATTGCTTTGAAAAGTGAAAGATCCGTAACAAAAGTTTTATCTCAATTCCGGTCGGTTCGGGAATCGAACCGGCGTCCCTCTGATCAAAGTTTATATGGTTAACCATTTAACCAACTCGTCCAGCGACGAGATAAAAATTTGTTTTTGGACGAGCGACTTAACATCACAATCAGATCAGAGAAACGCCGGTTCGATTCCCGAACCGGCCGGAATTGAGATAAAACTTTTGTTACGGTAATTTAATTCGTTCTAGATAAATAAATAACTATTAAATGATTGAAGTTGTAGACTATTAATAATTCTTTGAATTTTTTTATTGATTTTGGGAATAAGTTTTTATCTTTTATTTAAATATATAAGACGAACCTCGTAATAAATCTGACGAATCATGGAATGGTTAATAAGTGTAATTAAAGAATATAGTTTTATTTGTTTTTTTCTTAATGTAATAGAACAACTGAGCTACACTCATCTAGTAATTTACATATCATATTTATAACACATTTTTGGGGTGTAGTGAAACCCATTGGTTAGTCCCATTTACATAATTTTGTTAAATATGCTTTTGATTATAAGATCAAATCTAATAGCTTCGTTCTTTTAAGCCTTCTGTCAACAACGGGCAGATCCATTAGCTGACGTATTTCAATATTTTCATGTGCGCGAATACGCGTGATGTGTTTAATTGCATATTTTTTTTATTTCATCCTTCACGAACTCTATCTTTAGGTCCCTATGGAGGTCTTGGTTTCTGATGTACCGAGGGGCATTAAAAATGCAACGGAGGACTTTGTTTTGGATAATTTTTGCGTTTGTTTTCTTAGTACATCCCCATAGCTGGATACCATACGTCCACACTGGTTTCAGTATTTGGCGATACAGAAGCAGTTTGTTTTGAATAGATAGTACTGAATTTCTTCCAAGCAACCAGTACATCTTTCTAAATTTCAAATTCAGTTCTTCTTTTTTTATTTTAACATGTTCCTTCCATCTTAGTTTAGCATCCAGTGTCATACCTAGATATTTTGCTGTGTTTGCATAAGGCACTAGTGTTGAGTCAAAATGAAATGTTTTTTTCATTCAGCTTATAATTCGCCCTCTTTTATCCAGTTATGGATTATATTAGTAACGTATTGCAGTTTGCTAGTTGCTTCTTCTCTTTCGGTGGTCAAAATTGCGGTATCATCTGCAATGGTTGCAATAGTTGTTTTGCTTAGGCCAGGCAAATCTCTTGTATGAAACCAGGTATAGTACCGGTCCTAGTACGCTACCCTGCGAAACTTCTGCATCAATCTTTTTCAATGTGGAATAACTATCATCATATTTGACTCTAAAGTGGCGGTCATCCATATAAGAGCTCAAATTTCATAAAAATGTTTGGGCAGATCTCTATGCAATTTATACTTTAAGCCACGAAGCCAAACTTTATTAAAAGCTTGAGCGACATCAAGAAAAACTGCGGAGCATACCCTTTTGGCTTCAATTGTTTCTTCAATAATATTCGTGATCCTATGCACCTGTTCGAAGGTAGAGTGGTTTTCTCTGAAACCAAACTGATGTGAAGGTAAGAGGTTTCTATTTTCTCACTCAGAAAAAAAAATTAATGCAAATTGCATTAACGCCGTTAATGCCGAAATATTTATAATATCTGTTTATCGTTTGATAACCCATTTAATGTATACTATAAAACAGCATTTATAAAAGAATAATCGTATATTTTTTGTAAGTTTATGTATTTTATTAAATCATTTTTCACAGTATGAACAGGATTATAAAATTTATAAATGAATTCGTGAATATTATAAATATATAGTTATCAATTCATCAATCATAATCTAGGTTTATGATGTTATGAGTTTATAGCGGTAGCATCCTCAATATTAACGGTAGCATCCTCAATATATTGGCTTGTGAATATTTCTTAATAATGGCAAGCAGTTGTTCTAACAAATAAACTTTCATATAACTTAATGTGTGAACTTTAATCACTGCACAGTGCGTCTCAAAGTCGACGAAACATTAACAACCATCAGCATATCGGTTTTTGGTTGAATATGGTTGCTGATCACTCATATAAATAATAATCGATTGTATTAAGTCTTAAAGTGAAACTCCAATAATTACATAAATTTGATTTAATTGTAACATTATCAGAGGCTAGAGACACTTAACGTTTCTATATGGAACAAAAATGACTAAAAAAATCACGTCCAAGTAATTCATAAAAACAAATAGTATATTTTCCTACAAGAGATGAAAACATTGTTTTTTCGTGAGTAAACATTTGTTCACGAGACGCGCTAGCGTCGAGTGAGACATGTTTACGAACGAAAAACGTTTTTATCTCGCGTAGGAAATGCAATTTTTTCTATGATACTAATTATATATCGATATTTACTATAAATTATAAAGTTATAAATCGACAACAAAATATTCAAAATTCATATTCTATTTTTTCATGGTTAGGTTGTTTAAAATACTTTGTAAAATTATATGAAAAACCAAAACCAGCAACTGTAATTTGTTATTTTTTTACACTAGTGAGTTTACTTTTCGCATAGAAAAAATATATGTATTTTTATCTATGCAAATAATACAGAATCTTACTCGTACAAAAAATCTTGTATGCATTTCAGGCGTAAAGTATCTTTTTTGCTTTCGAGTAATTGTTTCTCTCGGCTAACGCCTCGAGCAACAAGTTCACTCTCAAGCGGAAAAGACATACTTTATGCCCTTAATACATAAATAGCTATTGTGAAATACTAATTTAATGAACGAATATAAAAACTGAATTATATTTTAGGATATGATTTATTCCGATTCTTTTTGTAACCCGATAAAGTAAATTATTATTACAAATTCATTTCGTATCTGTTTACAATATTTATTTAAAATAATGAATCATCAAATTTAGACAAAATTTTAACTAACAATATAATTAAATCATAAAGCAAAATTAAACGTTTCTAAATTAAAATTCACTTCATTTAAAAGATCATTATCAACAATTAATCACTTCACCTCACAAGTTGATGATTTCAATTAATATTTTTCAACAATCGTGTATGTCCAATTTAATTTCTACAAACACAAAAAAAATTCTTACAACAGGAATTAATTACCTCACGAACAAAAATAACCAAAGGAATAAAATCTAAATTTCTAATTAATATTCTTTTTGTTTGCCTAAACAATTATTTGGTTTCTTTTTTTTCGTAGTCAAAGGTGGTCATTGTGTTGATTATATTGTTAACTATGTGATGGATGACCTGTTTAAAATTTAGTTAAATAAACGAAAAAAATTATTGGTATCATAATATTTGTAAGGATATAAAGGAAAATTGTAGTCAAGATATCGTTTAAATTTACCAGAAGCTTTTTATATATAAATTGCAAACATTTAGATAAATTTGAAACGCCGAGGAAATTTCAATAGGTTCGGTTAATTCATATGAAATTGTAGGGTCCTCTAATAAATTAATATATTATCTGTATGTGTAGGTATGAAACAGAGATCGAGAGAGAAACGATTATGAATCAGCTATTTAATTTATTATTTGTAATATTAATTAATCGTTTGCAATTGCTATAGTTTGCAAATAGGGACTTTCATATTCCCGAGCAGAAATTTGTCAAAGCTCAAGTAAGGCTCTGATCACGTTTGCCCTAACCCGGATCAGGCATTGGTAGGGCTGCCTGATTGGGCACCGATCACGAGTGTAACGCTTTTGCCCTTTCAGGTCCTGATTGGGATTACCGGATTAGACCCTGATTGGGATAATCGGCTCAGGCCCTGATTGGGGTATCCGGACCAGACCCTACACAATATATGACCCCTACAACAGAATTTAAATAAATATTTTTTTAACTACTAACTTGAGAAATCGTCATTATTTACTCGAATGCCCCAATGAGAAGTAATTTTTCTCAACCTAGGTCAATAATAATAATAAAAATTATCTAGGTTAATAATGACAAATATTCTTTTATTATTCTTTTCTTTACAGGCTATTTGATATTTTAAGATATGTAAAAAATGTAATGGAAAATGATTAATATCAAAATCTAATCAAAGCAAATATGATAATTAGTATTAGTAGTTAAAAAAATTCTATATATACCTCGGTTGAGGTATATATAAATATTCTATATATACCTCGGCGCTACGCGCCTCAGGATCTAAAATGTCTCGGTCAATAATAGCTTACTTCTCAACCTTGTTATATAATGTACTATTATGTTACATTCAAAGACAGAACAAAAATTGAGTTGGTTTTTTTAATTATATTCTTGATTTTGATATTGTTTTTTTTATATTGTCTTTTGCAAAATTTTGTAATTGTATTATTACCTTACCATCATTATAACAATACAAATATTTATATTTTTTTTGGTAAAAAAAATTGCGTCACAAAATTGCGTTTTTATAATCGGTTTTATTATTATTAGCAAAAAAAAATTTTACAAACTTATATATTTGTCGATTCAAATATAAACTTATTTATATTATACAAAACAAATTTGCTTTTTTGCTTTTACAGTTAATCCGAATTGCGTATAAATTTATTGCGTTGAAGTGAAGTAATTATTATTCTTGTTTTACACCAAACGTTAACTGGCTTAGAAGTTCTTAGTTAAATGAGTGACTCTGAAGCCGAATCAACTAAGCTAAAAAAAGCCGGAATATAAAACAACACGGTCAGGCACCGTTTTTGGAAAAGAAATTAGCAAACAGACTCCAACCGGAAAAAGAAATTGCACTTCAACTATGGCGAGTATTGTAGTAACACTCCCTGAATTTTTGAATTCTGATTCAACATTGTGGTTCCTACAAATTGAAAGCCTCTTTACAGTACGGGACATTACTGACGACCGTCAGAAATACGCAGCAGTTTTAGCTGCAGTTAGGCGTCGGGTGTTACCATTAATTCGAAACTTATTACTAAATCCTCCGACAACCGATTGGTATAACAAATTAAAGACCAATTATGCAGATTATAAAATGTTTAGTGCGATGATTATAGAACCGCTGACTTTAATATCTATATTAAGATTACCAATAAAATTTACTTGAACAAAATATAACAATTGCAAACGGTTAATAATATTACAAATAATAAATTAAACAGCTGATTCATAATCGTTTCTCTAGATATCTGTTTCATACGCACACATACAGATAAAATATTAATTTATTATAGGGCTCTACAAAATAACGGTATATATAATGAAGTTTCAATTAGTTAAAATTCACTAGAGTATTATACGTGTTAGAAATATATATACTGCACACATGGCCAAATTGCGGCTCTCGAACCGCATGCGGCTCTTTGAAAGAATGAGTGCGGCTCTCGAAAAGAAATGAAAAAATTTAATAACATTTAAAAATTTATTAAAATTGTAATAAAGTTGTAATTAAATTACCAGTAAATTACCAACTCTTAATCCAAAATATCAAAAAATTAAACCAAACAAAAAATTAACTATTTCCCCACTTATCAGCAAATTTTTTCAAAGAAAAACACTTTCCGGAATTAAAGGATGATCAATGGATTAATGACTGTGTATTCTTAACTGATATAATGGAGAATCTGCAGTTCCCAACCTAGCATTACAAGGAAAAGTTAAAGTTGTTACTGATCTTATTCAAACGATTCTGAGTTTTATTAAATAAAATTTAGCTTTTTAACGCGATTTAACTACAAAAATGTTAAACCACTTTCCTCATCTTGAAAATAAACTCTCTAAAATTGATGATAAAAAACTGAGTGAATACAACAGTAACATATTAAGGGGCTGACATCTCAAAGCTCTGAAATATCAAAACTTTGGTTTGGGTTAAAGATTTTTATATAGTTTTCGGCAAAAGGCTTTTATGAGCACTTGTTTTTAGTTGTGGGCAGCGATGTTTATTCAAAATAAAAAAATGTTTAATATACATCGTTTAGAAGTTTATTACAGAACTAACACGAAATATCAAAACGTTACCGGAAAATTATAACAGATCATAGATTAACATAGTTTATAGTGAAAAGACGATATACACTCAACAAACTACTCAAAAACCTTTCCATTTAGCGTTCTGCAATTTCAACTTTTCAAATACAAATAATCCATTTTCTAACAATTTCATGTTCAATTACATTTCATATCATACAAATAAATAATTGATTGAATTGATTTCAAAAAATTATAACAATAAACAAAATCAAAAATTCAAACTTTTTCCAAGATTCCAAAAACTATAATAAAATCAAAATTTGCTCATTTCTTCAAAATTCCTAAAATATTCAAGTGAATATTATAAAATCAAAAATTCCAAAAATATTCTAATAATTTAAACGTTTTTTGAAAATTCTAAAAATATTGTGATAATTATTACAAAATCAAGGATTGAAACTTTTTTTGAAAATTCTAGAAATATTGCAAAAATTCTAACAAAATTAAACTTTTCAATCAATCAAGATTGAATCTAGCAAGATGATATGTTAAGTTGATTCAATTAAAAAACCGTTTTTTTGTCATACAAATAATTAATTTTATTTGACAAATGTTCCTAATCGGAAATGTTTCCCATTTTATGTTTCTCAAAAAAATTGGGCAAAAAAATAAATGTAAATCATTCTTTTGACACACTTGACGTTATTTTTTTTGACACACTTATAGTTCAATAATCAAGCTTCTGTTCTCACATACCAATCCCGACCATCAACATTTCTCATTATCACTTAAAATG
Source organism: Diogma glabrata (assembly GCA_963693315.1). Taxonomy (NCBI): domain Eukaryota; kingdom Metazoa; phylum Arthropoda; class Insecta; order Diptera; family Cylindrotomidae; genus Diogma; species Diogma glabrata. Next base: position 256,018,946 of record OY856187.1, on the reverse strand, counting down.
AAGGTTTTTAAGCCAAAAGTATGAATTTTTTTTTGTTTTGACACGCTTAATGATTTTTTTACACAATGCCGGTAAAGTTATCGAACACATCGATCTTTCAACTCTTACAATTAAGTTGTCCTATATTTAGAAGCAAAGCTTATTATTGACGATGGATTATCGATTCCTTATTATATTTTGAATAAAAGATCCACCGTAGAAATGGAATTATTAGAAACTCAGGCGCACATTCTTAAAATGCACCACAAATCAACATCAATCTGTAGTTTTGGAAACGGCTGTTTCAATCAAAGTACCCCAATTTGAAAAAAGCTGCTTGCAGATTACTGTTCATATTCGGCACATCATTCACACTATTGTGAATCACTTTTCCAACAATGAAATTTATAACATCAAAACAACGTTCACAACTTACAAATAACACCGTTCACAACTTAAACGCGTCGTAACGCGCTAACGAACTATTGACCCGATTTCAAACAAGTTACAAACACACATGCTATCTGTCAGTGCCATGTTCCAAAATTTAAATATATGTATGTATTCATAATTAAAGTATTTGCTTGAAGACGGTGTATGCTACTTGCAAAGATATAAAAATTCCATAACAACTTCGATATTTTAGTTTTTTGTTGCCTCTCGTAACGAGAATTTATTGAAATACAGCTCCACGTGTAACGAACTTTGGCCATCTCTGAATTATATAGTTAAAATCGTTTCATGTGGGTTTTAGTTACCGCTTGTCGGCTGAATGACAGGTACATGTTTATAATTTTTCCCATTGTAATTTTTTTATTTTATTTTAATTAATTTTTGTATATAATGCATAAATATATATCAAGGTCTTGTCCGGGTATCCCAATCAGGGCCTGATCCGGGAAAAAGCGTTACACTCATGTTCAGGGCCCAATCCGACTGCCCTACCAATGCCTGATCCGAACTAGGGCAGACCTGATCAGGACCTTATTTGAACCCTGACAGAATTCTGCTCGGGTTGTTTTTTAGGGTTCCGTACTTTAAAAAAGTAAAAACGGTACCCTATTGGTGAGACTTCGGTGTCCGTCCGAATTTCTACATAATCAATTTACTCACAAACTATAAGTGCTATCAACTTGAAATTTTCTACAGTTTTTAAACGTGTTTTTCCACGCCTACTGATAACAAAAAAATTCAAATATTTGTTTTAATCTATATTTTATGAACATAGATAAGGAGATAGTAAAACAAAAGTTTTTTGTAAGGAATCGAGTTTGGTCTAGAAAAATCGAGAAAGTTCAAAATATTTCAAAAAAAAATTTCAATGATTTTTCGACTGCTTAGTTTTTTTGATATTGCCATAAACGGGTATTGTCTTTCCTGTCCCCCCCCTTTAACTTCGAACATTAGAAAAGAAAAAATTTGAAAAAATTCATGGTTATGGTCAATGTTGTAAAGATTGAATCAAAACTATAGCGGTCGGGTCATCATTTCAAATGTGATTCTGAGGGGGTTGAGAGTGGAAATTTTGAAAAAAAATTATTTTTGACCTCAGTGAGTGGGGTGTCATATGAAAGGTGATTTTTTTTCTAGTCCAAGCCAATTTTTTTTGCCATTTTTAAAAGCGCAGTTTTTGAGTTATGTTAAAAAATGTGACAAAAATTTCCTGTCCCCCCCTCTTAACTTCGAACATTACAAAAGAAAAAATTTGAAAAAATTCATAATTATGGTCAATGTTGTAAAGATTGAATCAAAACTATAGCAGTCGGCTCATCATTTCAAATGTGATTCTGAGGGGGTTGAGAGTGGAAATATTGACGAAAAATTATTTATGACCTTGTTGAGTGGGGTGTCATATGAAAGGTGATTTTTTTTCAAGTATAAATCAATTTTTTTTGCAATTTTCAAAAGCGAAGTTTTTGAGTTATGTTAAAAAATGTGACAAAAATTTCCTGTCCCCCCCTCTTAACTTCGAACTTTACAAAAGAAAAAATTTGAAAAAATTCATGGTTATGGAAAATGTTGTAAAGATTGAATGAAAACTATAGCGGTCAGCTCATCATTTCAAATGTTATCTTGAGGGGGTTGAGGGTGGAAATTTTGAAAAAAAAATATTTTTGACCAAGTCGATTGGGGTGTCATATGAAAGATTGATTTTTTTCTAGTCCAAAACAATTTTTTATGTAATTTTAAAAAGCGCAGTTTTTGAGTTATTTAAAAAAATGTGAAAAAAGTTTCCTGTCCCTCCCCCTTAACTTCGAACATTACAAAAGAAAAAATTTGGAAAAATTCATGGTTGTGGGAAATGTTGTAAAGATTGAATGAAAACTATAGCGGTTGGCTCATCATTTCTAATGTTATTTTGATGGGGTTGAGGGTGGAAATTTTGAAAAAAAATTATTTTTGACCTTGTTGAGTGGGGTATCATATGAAAGGTTGATTTTGTTCTAGTCCAAAACAATTTTTTATGTAATTTTCAAAAGCGCAGTTTTTGAGTTATATTAAAAAATGTGAAAAAAAATTCCTGTCCTCCCCCTTAACTTCGAACATTACAAAAGAAAAATATTTGAAAATATTCATGGTTATGGGCAATGTTGTAAAGATTGAATGAAAACTATAGCGGTCGGATCATCATTTCAAATGTTATTTTGAGGGGGTTGAGAGTGGAAATTTTGACAAAAAATAATTTTTGACCCCCACTCGGCATATGAAAGGTGAATTTTTTTCTAGTCCAAAACAATTTTTTTGTAGTTTTCGTTTTTTTCGGTTTTGATTCATTTGATTAAAATTCTAAAATTGTGTTTTTGAAGGACTATTCACGTAAAATAATCGTAGAAGAGGATAAATTTTACTACGTTGTAGGAAATGTATATTATAGTAAATATTGAGTGAAACGAAGTAAAGAAATGAACAAACAAGATCAGATTAGATCAACACAGTTTAACAAGTCAGATGAACTAAACTTCAGGCGAAAGGCGTTAGGTTGAAAAATTAAGCAATAACATACCAGATACCTGTTTGCTATTCGATAGATTATCATTTAATATGGTTGCATTGCAAATGTTCTCTGTGAAGTTGATCACTAATTACAAACATTTTTGAAATTTTTGAACTATTGAACTACTGTTGAACTAGAACATTGTTACAGTCAAGTTAATCGAGGTTGGGGATCTGTTCTTTTCGTTAAGTCTGATACAGTACCACCAGTACAGAAAAATAGTAGCCACCATCACTTTGAGTTTAGCTCTGCTGGCAGTCATTGTGAATGTTCAACTAGCTGAAGTACAAATCCTGTTGGTATACTATACCGATCTCCCCAATGTTCAGTAGACAAATCACTCGACTGTGTTAACAATGCACTCGTTGGAAATAATTTGACGACACTTTTTCTCCGTTTTTTCCGTTGGTTTCAATAAAAATCCTCAAAACTGGCTCTCAAACTATTTGCTACAAAAAAATTTACAAAGAAAAATTCATGAACCAACAACAGTTGAGGCTACCACAATTGATAATGTATTTTCCAATATAAATAATTCAGAAGCTGGCGTTATTGAAGCTTTCTTTAGCCACCATAAACAGCTTTGGGTAAGATTCAACCCAACTTGAAACTATACTTACAAAAACTGTTTTTTTCTCATATTATATACACGGAACCCTCAGCGAGCGAATTATATTCGCACTTGCCTGACTTTTTAATAAATATTCTTAATTTGTTATTTGGTTTTACCTTTCACGAATCATCCATTCATCGAAATAAAAAAAACGTATCTGTTTAGTTTACCAAACAGATACCAAATATCAATTCTATAGTAGATCATTCATAAAAGGTGTGAAGATCAATTTTTATCATCATCTGCTTTTAATCATTATTGAAATTAACTTACCAGCAGAGGATTAAAGGTTGATCACGCATGGCTTATATATGCAACCGAATTGGATTCACTCATTTCTACAATTGCTGTGGAAGTTTCCACTCGATATTGCGGATCGATATCTTGGAACGTTTCTAACACTATCTTTTGACAGCTTAAGGATATATTTGAAAAATGGCAAAACGAGCAATATGTACATATATATAACGTCATACTTATATATAGAGCAATTCCACGTCAACGCAACATCGATGTTTCTGACCCCCTCTGATTTCGATAAAATTTCATATACAGATAGCCAATAAAAAAATAAAAATACCATTTCTTTCAAAAAATTAAATTTCGCTCTAGGGATGTCACAGGGTGGCGGCAAAGTTTTAGAGGGTTGCGAAACATGAGTATCTTTGAATATCGATTGCTAACGATTGACTAAACCGATTTAAGTCATTTATAGCTCATTGGAAAGGTAATTGATAGGACTTATAAAAAAAATTACTTAAAATTTTTTAATAACTTTTTAAAAGTGTGTTAAACTTAAAAAAAAAATTTCAAAGATGGCGCAGTTGGGAGTACCCTCCATTTTACCACTTTTTTTCCAGAAAAAAAATGTTTAATTAGTTCGTAATCTAAAACGAAAGTTTCCCAGGTACATAATTTCTCGTTTTAAAAATTAAATTTTTACAAAATTTTAATTTCCGTTTTTTTTTCAATTTTTTTTTTTTAACCAATGCAGTGAATCATCTATTTAGCTCAACCCACTGGAATTCTTGTTTTATAATAATTTAATGACCATTTAACTATTTTAAGGATACAAATTAAGTATTTGAGGGTGTGAATGCTTTGTACATAATTTATCTTTTCATCCATTTATACCTGTCCGAAATTAATTTTAAAGGCATGGACAATTCAAGTACCGTATTTTGTTACCTGTTAATGATAATACTTGTCATAAAATGAGAGCGTAATGAAAATAATAGTCTTTAGAGATATTTTGAGCGTGTAGCATCATTACTAAATTCATTTGTCAATCTTGTTAAAAAAATATTTGTGTTGTGTTAGCAAAGAAGCTTCAAAGTGTTTTAATAGTTAAAATAAGTTTTTTAAAACATGAGTAAATATCATTGTTTAAAACCATTTGGTATCGGCAACTAATTTTACGCGTTAATTTTACGCATTCATCAGACCGAAGACTTGCAAATTTTGAAAAGCCTACTTTTAATTCTGGAAACTTGCTCTTAAACTCAACGTATGCTTCATTTAACGTGCATAGCAGTAACCGTTTTTAGAGAAATATTCATTCAGTACCACGTTTTACAGATATCGTATCACGTTTACCTGGCATTAATCTGCTAATGGAATCATTCGTATAAAAAAATGTCATTTAATAGTTTCTTCTGGTAGTTTTTGATCGGCATTTGGAAATGATGACAGCACTGTGGATTGGTTTATTTGATCCTTCTTGCTTTTTTCAATTAAGTGACGTGTTGCTTCTGTTTCAAATAAGTTTTGTATTTCTTGCACTTTCATATCCATTGGTAGTAGAGTTAATATTTTTCGTTTCTCCATATAATCGACATTTTTAAAGGACAACTTTAAGTTTTCCATAATACCTCGATAATATTTTAATTGCTCTTTTATTTCATCAGAAGAATCAAGAGTTCCCCAATTAAAACATTTTGTATGTTTCTACGCAGTTGCTCTGATTTATCCTTTCCAGACTCAAAACTGCGACATAACCGCTTTCGATTAATAGGTGAAATTTGATTAGATACAAATGGCATAATATGTTCATTTATACGGTTAATTAGCTCATCACGTTCCATATTGACTATCGTTGGTGTTGAAATAATATATCGTATAACGCTTGGTCCGCTGATAGGCTGTGGCTGTTCCTCCAATATTTCATCACTCGCAATTATTTCTGTATCACCTGTGTTTTCAGTTTCAATACCTCCAGTGGAACTGATCATTAAGAGACGAATTCTACAAGACGAACAAGTTCGCTTTTGCGTACGTAAATTAATCACAAAGTTTTTCGAACGTAATTTATTCTGAACTTCAGGTGAAACATTTTTTAAAGTTTTTGAACACTTGCCGATACCAAATGGTTTTAAACAATGATATTTACTCATGTTTTAAAAAAATTGTTTTAACTATTAAAACTCTTTGAAGCTTCTTTGCTAACACAACACAAATATTTTTTTAACAAGATTGACGAATGAATTTAGTAATGATGCTATACGCTCAAAATATCTCTAAAGACTATTATTTTCATTACTGCGCTCTCATTTTATGACAGGTATTATCATTAACAGGTAACAAAGTACTGTACTTGAATTGTCCATGACTTTAAAATTAATTTCAGACAGGTATAAGTGGATGAAAAGATAAATTATGTACAAAGCATTCACACCCTCAAATACATATTTGTATCCTTACAATAGTTAAATGGTCATTAAATTATTATAAAACAAGAATTCCGGTGGGTTGAATTAAATAGATGATTCACTGCATTGGTTAAAAAAATAAATTGAAAAAAAAATGGAAATGAATATTTTGTAAAAATTTCATTTTTAAAACGAGAAATTATGTATTTAGGAAACCTTCGTTTGAAACGAACTAATTAAGCATTTTTTTCTAGAAAAAAAAGTGGTAAAATGGAGGGTACCCCCAACAGCGCCATCTTTGAAATTTTTTTAAGTTTAACACACTTTTAAAAAATTATTAAAAAATTTTAAGTAATTTTTTTATAAGTCCTATCAATTACCTTTCCAATGAGCCATAAATGACTTAAATCGGTTTAGTCAATCGTTAGCAATCGATATTCAGAGATACTCATGTTTCGCAACCCTCTAAACCTTTGCCGCCACTCTGTGTCATCCCTAGAGCGAAATTTAATTTTTTGAAAGAAATGGTGTTTTTATTTTTTCATTGGCTATCTACATGTAAAATTTTATCGAAATCAGAGGGGGTGGAATCGCTCTATATTGAAATTGTGATTTGACTGTCTTCCACTAGAAGATCGAAGGTCTATACGTTGTTTGAATAGAATGGGTCCATCATTTCTTATTATTTTATGAGGGTGTGGTACCGGGAGCTTAATTGCACTGCGGTTTTCAATATTTTTCCGTTTGTTAAATTTTTGAAATATATGTTTATGAAATCCTTCACAAAAGTTTTAAAGAAAGCAAAGTAGTAAAATTCGTAGCAAATATCCTGTTTTGGAACGAAATTCGACATGTTTAACATTATAAAAAAATGTAGGTTTGCACTTTTGTGGAATTTAACATTTATACTGTTATTTCACTATTACTGGAGATCCACCATGAAGCTTACTTTAGTATTGCTCGATGCAAAAGCTTATATGATAACACCATCTGCCATGCAGAAAACACTTAATTAATTTTAGCTCATTTCGAAGGATTTTCTAGCAAAATATCCTAATGATTTTATTTTTATAAAAGCAGATATTTTATCGAATCGGAATCTAATAGGAAGATATTGAAATCGTTATTCGCAGTTGTCGTTATTTGGAGAGTTATACAATCAAAATAACATTGAAAAAAAATGTTAGGCAAATGAGGTATATAGTCACGTATTAGATCTGGTTGTTAATTGAAACTTTAAATACTTACAGCCCACTCTAGCTTCATGGAATCGTAACATTCTATCAAAAACGTGACGGTATTGAACTAACAGGAAAATCGAACGGGAAATTTTTTTCTAAAAAGTTATATCTTGTGGCGAATCAAACTTTGCCACTCAACAGTGGCGTAGCTAGCATGGGTGGCACCCGGGGCGGATATTGTGGTGTCACCCCAAAAATAAAAACTGTCAATAATAATAAAAAGCCGATTAACGTAATTTATAATTTTTTTTAATTAATACAAATGAGCATTATTATTATAAGCCCGCAAGTAATTTTTAACTAATTTTAATTTGCTGAAACTCCTCTCACACGAAGCCACTAATACGCAAATAGTCAACAAAAAAAAAAAAAAAAAATAACTTTAGTGCGACTGTAAGATTCGGAAGAAATTCTAAAAAATCCCATTCTACGATGAATTTCAAAAAGTCTAGGTACACCCAGTTAGAAACTGTAACATTGGCCGCTTTTAAATGCCTCCTCACCCTTTGTATCTCTATGAGGAGTTCTGTTGCCAATACCGCATCATAAAAACCAGAAAATTTTGATACCGATAATTTTAACTCTTCACTGTTCGCCAAAAGCTAAGTGTTTGTCTGCACAACCTCGAACATTGAAGCTAAATCTTGAACTGACTTCAGTCTAGTTCGGAGTTCAACACTGAATCGGTCAAGACATTCCAACATGTCCTTTTTAAGTTGAGCTCTCAGTGTCAGTCCAACATCAGGTGCAAACTCACCACCCGTTCGTTTTTTGCGTTTTTATGACGAATTCGGCTTTCCATTGGAATGTCATAGTCCTCCGATTTTTTCGCAGCAAGATCTATTGCCTCTTCTACAATGAGACTTCGTTATGAATTGACTCTATTTTTGTAGCTAATTGATCAATATTCAAGCCCTTGCTTTGCAATCCAATCTGAGCACAGATATTATTTCTCTTAGAATATCATTCCAAAACAAAAGATAGCAAAGAAACGAAAAATCACATGCTGCATTGATAAGGTTCTGTGCAGCGCCTCTAGTGTCTACATTTTCTTGTTGATCACTTAACTTCTCAATTTCAGCCACAATCCCATCAAAGTTTTCGGCCAATACTTTTACTGCAGCATAATGAGCACTCCAATGCGCTGTTAAGAGTATTTTAACAGTTGCTTTGTTGTGTTTAGCAAGTACTTCCCAGCGGCTAGTCGAAGCAGAAAAACATGTAAAAATGGCTTCCACTGACAAGTGTTGGCCGTATAAATTAATTGAATGATCTTTGCAGCCCACAAAAATTGCTTTGTTATTTTTTGCTTTAATAATAGCTTGCACTTCTCCATGTATACTACTCATAACAACTGCATTATCATAACCTTTGGGAGCGACAATTTATAACATCTATACCATCATTTTCAAGATTTTACACTGAAAAAAACATGTCCTATTTCCAATCGAAATGCAGTTGTCTCAACCTCACCGTGCGGGCAGATATGGAGAATCGAAATACGAGATTGATTCAACAACCGTACAATGATAAGCCGATGCAGTTGAGACAATCACATGAAATATTTATGTAGATAAAGTTGAAAAAGTTCTTGATCCAGTTGTATGTTTTGTTTTTTGTTTTTCCTTCTTGATTATGTGGACCAGATTTTTAGTATTTTTAATTTTGGATTTTATGAATCCATATACAAGATGATGTCTGTACTAATTTATTTTTTTATTTTTTTATATTTTTTATTCTTATTTTAAGGTTTTTTGTTTACATTTTGTATACATCTGTACAATTTTAATTTGAACACAAGATATGATGCTTGGATGCCGACGTTTCGGAGACTGGTTGGCTCCTTTTTCAAGGCGACGATACTTTCTATTTTTTTAAAATGAAAAGAATGGGTGAAAAACCATATTTAAAAAAATTACAATCAAAACATTGCTTAAATTTAAAAACTTAATAAACTAAAAATGAAAAATAATTTTTGTATATATAAAACTTAAAAAACTAACTGATAAAATTAACAACACAAATAAAATAAAATAAAAAATGAAAAATAAAAAATAATAACTTTCCTTCCCACATCATCAATAGAATCCTGAACAAATACCTAACCTTATCCTCATCCTCTACCCCTCCTCCTCCCCTTGTCGACCCCGTCTACTTTCCTTTTCCCTATATCAACAGTTTCACCCACGTGTTTACAAATTTTTTTCATAGATACTTTCCTGAAGTTCGTTTAGCTTTTTCCTACCCTACTTCCCTCAAAACTCTTGTTTTTTCTAAAGTCAAAGATCAAACCTCTACTATGGCTTGTTCGAATGTCATATATTTGCTAAATTGTGCTGATTGTGATGCTGTTTACGTTGGTCAAACAAAACAGCAATTAAAAACTAGGATTCAAAAACATATTTCTGTTTTTAAACGTCCTGACGATTCTAACAACGCCTTAATTGAGCACTTCAAAACCACCGGACACTCCTTTGACTTCAATCATCCTAAGATCCTATCCTCACAATCCCATTTTCACCACCGCACGTTTTTAGAATCATGTTACATAGCCCTGCTAAAGCCTAACTCCATCAATTTGATGGCTGATCTCACTTACCTCAATTCCAAATACCTTCCCATCATCAAATCCTTCCAAACTCGCTCCCATATCAGAACAACATCAACCTCACAATAAACTCTCGTCTTTTACTAGTCAAAAATAAACCACTGCTACTAGGGTTCTATATTTTAGTCTCCCCTCCTTCGATCACTTTCAAACCATATTCGTTTCCGCTTTTTTTCATTCCCACCCTCCTTTTTCCCCTATTTCTCTTTTCAACACAACTTTTTCATCGTCTCCGAAAAATATGAAAAAACCTACAGTCCATTTCTTCTCCACATTATCAACAACAAGGTTTGTTTTTATTATTATTTTCGATTGACTTTCTAATTAACCTTTTTGGAAAAGATTTTTTATTTTTCATTTTTTATTTTATTTTATTTGTGTTGTTAATTTTATCAGTTAGTTTTTTAAGTTTTATATATACAAAAATTATTTTTCATTTTTAGTTTATTAAGTTTTTAAATTTAAGCAATGTTTTGATTGTAATTTTTTTAAATATGGTTTTTCACCCATTCTTTTCATTTTAAAAAAATAGAAAGTATCGTCGCCTTGAAAAAGGAGCCAACCAGTCTCCGAAACGTCGGCATCCAAGCATCATATCTTGTGTTCAAATTAAAATTGTACAGATGTATACAAAATGTAAACAAAAAACCTTAAAATAAGAATAAAAAATATAAAAAAATAAAAAAATAAATTAGTACAGACATCATCTTGTATATGGATTCATAAAATCCAAAATTAAAAATACTAAAAATCTGGTCCACATAATCAAGAAGGAAAAACAAAAAACATGAAATATTTATGTGAAAATAAAATATAGTTCAATTAATCTCAAATATTTAAATTTTAAAATGAAAAATTCTTGATATAAGGCCAAAGAAATATGTTTTCATGGAAATAGTTATAAACTTTATTCAACTACTGTTATATTGGATAGCACTTTATATTTTAATTACACCTCATTCTGTTATCAGGAAAATGTTACTGAGTACTGAGTAGTTGTCCCAATCACGGTGAAATTGTTTGTAAATATCTTTTCTTTGCATGAATAATAAACTGCCATCTTCGAGATGAGGTTATCATTACTTCAATTTTTTTTTCAGTGTAAGAATTTCATCGCTTAAATCAGCGGCTTTTTTTCACGTAAAGGAAAAAATCCAAGAAAATACTTCCTTGATTTCCACTTTACTACCATCAATTTTCACATAACGAATCACTTCTGACATTTGATCAATATGTGAAATGTCAGGTATGCTATCAAACATAATTCCAAAATATTTAACCGATTTAATTTCGTTGACAAGCTTAAACTTTACGTGGATCGCTAAAACATTTATAAACTCATTTTGTATATCTGGTGACAAATATGATACTTTTGGTGATTTACCATGCTCCAAATTCAAAATGTGTTCTTTTAACACTACATCATACTTTGACAATATTTTGGTTAGTTCTAAGAAATTGCCTTTATTTGAAGAACTTTGTCCTTCATCATGTCCATGAAATGCTGGGTTTTGTTTAGATAAAAAAAAAAGTTATATCCAATAATCTTGATAAAAGATGTTTCCACTTCTGTTTTTTATTATATATTAATTGCAAGGCTGCGTCTCGTATCGTTTTATGAATTTTTAACCTCATTTCCAAAGTTTTCCACTTTTCAAAATTCTCCAGATGTTCATTTGAAGTTTCATACTCGGCCACTTTGGGATTTAGTTTCCACCGCTTCTGATATCCAGTAGTAAATGTTGATTTTGTATTATTATTATTGGTGACAGCAAATACGCGACAACAGAAGCAATACAGGACGCAAGCTATAATTTACAGGAGAATAAACAATCCATGGCCGTAGAATTTTTTCACCATTATTCATCATTTTATAAAACCATTCTTTAGAAAGATGGCGAACATCACCTTTTATGTCTAACCGGTGTCTAGATACAGTAACAAACGACCCTTCTCTATTTTGAAAATGTTCACTTTCTTTTTTTATGATTTCAATACGAACATTACCAGAGACGAGTATATTCCAATGTGATACATCTCTTAAGTCCTGAAGTGATTCACCCATGCAAATACTGTCTTCGTATATAGTAGAAGCATTAGCGGCATTATCACTGTCATTTTCATTATTCCTTTCTAATTCGTCATCATAGGCTATCATTATTAATTCTGTATTGTTGCTGTTACTTTCCGAAGATGAGCCAATATTCTCTGAAACATTCGTTGCATCAACGTGATAATCAGTTTCTTTTGATGAACCTTGGATATCATCGGGTTTTGTAACATATTTATAGATTTGGTCTTTCTCTGCTGGAACCAACTTTTTCTTTAAAAAGTATGAACTCCTCGTGGCATATTTATTTTTTGGGATATTTGCTAAACGAAATCTAAAAAAATATTTTTAATTATAGTATAGGTATCAGCAAAGCATTAATTCTAAATATATTTGTAGGATACATAATAGGTACATAGTTCATAATAAGTACACTGTGTTAACGACTAAATACACCGCCAAAAAAATTAATTTATTTAAATTTCCTTGTAACAACTTATATTAAATAATATTTGATAAAATGGAATATACAAATCATAGCCTAATATTATAAGGAACTATTTAAAAAAAAAATATAAGTATGAAATCCTAAAAGATATTTTATATAAAGAATTGAAACCAAAATTAAATATCCAATTAGAATCATGCTCAATAATTTACAAAATTGAATGTGATTTTTGTGAAAAATTTTACATCGGGAAAACCGGAAAATGTTTTAAAGACTGATTTAAAGAATACCTGCCTAACAAGAAAAATAAACAAAATTTAAAGTTTATTTTTGCAAACCATTTACATAGTTAATAACAATAGCTACACCACTTTTAAAAAAAAATTGAAGGCTTTACATTTATGTAGCCAAGGATCTTTAAAAGAATCACTTGATGAGTTTGAAATTTCCAAGGGATTTAAAACCCAACAAAATGTAATTTTAAATGATGAACTTTCATTTAATTCAAATATATAAATATATAAAATTGAAAACAAACAGTATGAGTATGTATCAACCTACAAAAATTTGCAAAACTGCAGTAATTGCATGACTGCCATTTTATTCTACAGTAATTATTTTTGTGTCCATTGAAAAACGATCTATTTCAATTTATTCTTTGAGTTTCAAGATAAAGGAAAAAAAATTATTTTGAGATCATTTACAAACACGGTAATTTGATTGTTTGTTAGTTGCCTTAGGTGTTTGCAATTAATTTGTTTGAAATGTAAAACATATATTAGGTAGTAAGGTTAAGCGGATATTTTAGAAATAATTTTGGAATAGAGACATTGTAGCTCAAGGGTGCCACCCTATCGACAAAGAGTGCCACATTATCGACGTAAACCACTTTTCCTATACATTATTCAGCATATGTGTTTTCAGACCTGGTCATTAAATAATCATGCTTGCATACTAAATAATATATCGTAAAAAACGGTCAATATGGTATCTATAGGAATATTTAAAGCTATTGAGTAATTGTGGTGATGGGATTCAATGCTCAACATGTTGATTCGATTAATATTGTTAAAATTTTATTTCACGTAATAACTCAAAAATTTTAAAAAGTAGAATAGATTCTTTTTGAACCAATAACACATTTATAGGACACATTTATAAGTTACCACAATTTATAAATTAAAATTATATGGATAACCTGGTTAAAATGGTTTCTAAGTGATTTATCGTTGAAAACATGCGATGGTTTGTTTAAGTTTTTTACGTTCGGGTGTCACCCCAAAACGGTTTCGAAGTGATTTATCGTTGAAAACATGTGATGGTTTGTTTAAGTTTTTTACGTTCGGGTGTCACCCCAAAACGGTTTCGAAGTGATTTATCGTTGAAAACATTGTGATGGTTTGTTTAAGTTGTTTACGTTCGGGTGTCACCTCAAAATGGTTTCGAAGTGATTTATCGTTGAAAACATTGTGATGGTTTGTTTAAGTTTTTTACGTTCGGGTGTCACCCCAAAACGGTTTCGAAGTGATTTATCATTGAAAACATTGTGATGGTTTGTTTAAGTTGTTTACGTTCGGGTGTCACCTCAAAACGGTTTCGAAGTGATTTATCGTTGAAAACATTGTGATGGTTTGTTTAAGTTTTTTACGCTCGGGTGTCACCCCAAAACGGTTTCGAAGTGATTTATCGTTGAAAACATTGTGATGGTTTGTTTAAGTTTTTTACGTTCGGGTGTCACCCCAAAACGGTTTTGAAGTGATTTATCGTTGAAAACATTGTGATGGTTTGTTTAAGTTTTTTACGTTCGGGTGTCACCCCAAAACGGTTTCGAAGTGATTTATCGTTGAAAACATTGTGATGGTTTGTTTATGTTTTTTACGTTCGGGTGTCACCCCAAAACGGTTTCGAAGTGATTTATCATTGAAAACATTGTGATGGTTTGTTTAAGTTGTTTACGTTCGGGTGTCACCCCAAAACGGTTTCGAAGTGATTTATCGTTGAAAACATTGTGATAGTTTGTTTAAGTTTTTTACGTTCGGGTGTCACCCCAAAACGGGTGACACCCGGGGCGGACCGCCCCCCCCCGCCCCCCCCTAGCTACGCCGCTGCCACTCAAACAATTTTATTAATTACATCCTATACAGTTCAATACAGTCTCTAATACTTTAGTTATCGATTTGGCATTTTGTTTCATATATTCCAATACTGTTATTTCTACAACTAAATAGGGAGCAATTAAAAGGTTTATATATAAATTAAAAAACAAAACTAATTAAATTGTATTTTAATTTTAAATGTCATTTCCATTGTTTATTACAATGCTTTCAATTTAAAATTAAATATCTATTATATTTTGTCTTTCCTAACTGTTTGTTTGAAGCTTTATAAATAAATAATTTAATATATTTTTCAATTTAAATTATAAACTTTATTATTGCTAGATTAATTGCAATATTTTGATTTATAATCAATAATAACATGAATTCTATTTCAAATACATCCTGACATCAAATTTTTTTAATTATCAGATATATTTTTAAATAATAGAGTAGCAATTGTAATTTTACGACAATTTAGGGGTTCTTAATAGATATATTTGTTTGTTGGATTATTAACATTTTAGTTTGATAATACATAGTATATATTAAGAAACTATAGTTTCATAATCGACGATTTTATCGCACGCAAACTATTTAGAAAACGACTCGCGCAGCGGGGAGTTTTCTAAAGGATAAGTGCGATAAAAATTCTTATGAAACGAGTTTTTTATAGTATTTTTTCTATTTTGAATTTTTTATCTTGAAATTTTAAAAAACGTGTATTTCATTAAAAAATAGTCAATTTGAAATTTTGTTATTATTACTAATTATTTTAATTGATTAAAATATTTAACACTAATTTAGATATTCTTATTAATTTTATTTACATAATTATTAGTTTTAATGTTCACTGACGTTTGTATGACCAATATGACCAACCTTGAAAGACAAATTTTTGCGTATCGTAATGAAGGCCATTTCGATACGCATTTGGGTATCGAAATGACTTTATTTTAGACGCAAAATAGAAAAAAATTATAATACGATTGTTTAAATATATAATATGATTGATTCCTTGATTGCAATTTTTTTCAATTGACAACATTTTTAATTAATATTGAAATATTGAAAGCACTTGTTATTGCAAGAATTGACGCTCTGGTTGACGCAAGTTGAAACTCCTATTTTATAACTCGATTGAACACAATTGCTATGATGGGTTACCATTTGTTTCCAAAACATGGTAGATATCTTTATGGAGTATTTTTTTATTTCATCTAACTTGTTTTTATTTATCACTATCCTTTTCTATTTGAGGTTTGTAGTATGGTGCAATTGAAGTGATAAATTTAAATTCATCAATTAATAAATCAATCAATGAATATATTTTTGGATTGGATCAATTCGCTGTGTAAAAGTTTGAAAGAGAAGGGATCAGAATAGAATCCGAAACCAGAATTTCATGTAAATTTCATTTAATTATAATATTGTATATATAAAAAATCTGAGCAGGTCTTGCCCGCACTAGAATTAAACCATTCATCGACCGATCTCGGGATTACAATAAATAACCGTTAGATACAACTTTAGGGGTCACTGGTCTGACTAGACCGGTGACGTCGTTATTAGACGTAATGCGGGACTAGGCGAACCCGAGGTACCTGTTGTCATGTCTAGTGGGAACGGGCTTAGCCGCATGGGTTGCGAGAAAGTGATCCATTATTAATACCCCTGGTACACACTAGAGAGGTCTCAGGTAAGATCAAACCAAGAAAATTACCAAACCTCTGATCACCTGTCACCCACAGTTGTATATAGAATTCTAGCAGGTATAGACGAAGGCCTGTTCGTGACCTAAACTCATCTTAACTCATGGGAACAATATGGATACATATTTTACAAACCTTTTAAATTTTTTAAAAATAGGATGTAAGAAATAATAAACAGTTAAAAACAAATTTTAAAAAAAAATTGAAATGTTGGCCTATGTCATGTTTTGTTATATGATAGGATTTATTGTCTAGTTACCCATTTTTAAAACAAATTATATTTTGATCAAATGACTATTACATTTGATAAAAAATTTAAAATACACATCCAAAATATTTGTGGATTGAATGCCAACCGTGACGCCGTGCAACATCCTCTCGCTCGAGCATGAAAAACCGCACATTCCTTTTCTTACATAAACAAAGTTTCTGAAATTTATCCGTGTGATGTAACAGTGGGTCTCAATTATAGGCTGGAATCGGTTTTTAAACTTTAATACATTCATGAGATTGTTGCATATAAACGCTTTCCAAATTATGAACTATATGGTGATGGCTTCAACACAGTAGTTTTAAAGGTTTGTGTACCTGAAATTACTTTTTTCACAAAAGCTGTTTACCGGTCCCCAAAAAACATAATCCCAATTATTGTAATCTCTTGACCAATGTTGTGGCCGAAATTAGAGTACAATTTCAAAATTGTGAGGTTATCGTTACATGTGACTTAAACGTCTGCAACAAATCGTGGTTAGAATTTTCCAAAACGACCGACGACGACAATAATAGAAGTCAGGCAGAAATATTTGTCGCATCGCACGATCTGACGCAGATTGTAAAATGCCCAATTTTCACTCCTCGTAATGGCGGTGATAAAAGTTTTCTCCCATACATCTCACATCTATGCCAGATATTACGAGTGTCGATGTCGATAAGGGTAGTATCGGAAATTTTGACCACTATCTCATCACATCAGTTATCAAAACTGATTTACTAAAAACTGGAGTTCCCAAACCCCGTAAAATATTTCACTTTTCAAAAATGGACACCAATGCTCTCCGAAGTTTTTTTCAAGGTTTCCCTTTTGATCGTCATTGTTTTTATACTGATGATGTAAATGTTTCTGCGCAAAATTTAATATTTGGATTCATAAGAGGAACTTTGTTAATCGATCCCAATATTTAAAGGCCAACAACATATTAAACCAGATAATTGAAAACGAAAAAACTGAGATTGACAGATCGAAAGCTTCAAAACTTTCGAGTATGTCAATTTCTGACAAAAATTTTTACAGTGCCATTAATTCTTTAAAATCTGGTACTACATCCTCTATCCCCCCTATAATTGTTGGTGTCTCAATCGTTACTGATCCTGCAAGGAAAGCTACATTGTTCGCGGAAGGCTTTGCTTCAAATTCAACAGTTTTAGGAACTTCTTAAGAAATACCCCAAATCCAGTCTTCAGAAGTTAATATGAAACAATTACATTTCAAACCCAAAATTGTTGAAATACTCCTGTTATACTAAAAACATTTTCAAAAGAACTTGCACCAACTCTCACCAAAATATTCTATAAATCCTATAAATCTGGTATTTTTCCATCCTGCTGGAACTAGGCCAATGTCCAGCCTGTCCCAAAAAGGATCGAAATGTGATATTTCAAATTATAGACCAATTATAACCTTACTTCCCGTTTTGTCTAATATATTCACACATATCCAAATTTTTGGAACACAACCATTTGATACCTGGCCAATACAGTTTTAAAAACAAAAGATCAACAATCGATCTATTGAACTATGTAGCACATCTTTGGAATAGCATACTTGAGAAAGGTGGTGAAAGAAACGTGATCGCATTAGACATCTTAAAAATATTTAATCGAATCTGGCATGTCAACTTGATCAACAAGTTCGTTGCGTACGGTTTTCATCCCACAGTCATGAATTTGATTCAAATTTTTCTGTCTAACCAATACATCTCGGTATCTATAGATGGCTTTTCTTCTGAGTCTAAATTAATAACCACTGGTGTACCAAAAGACTTAGTTTTGTTTCTCACGTTATTTTTAATTTATATTAACGAACTGTTGCAAATCACCAGTAACCCAATAAATAGTTTTGAAGATGATAGTACACTGCACAAGTCATTCGTCCCCATATCTTCTAAGGGTAAAATACATGAACGAATAAATCCCGCCCGGAGAGACACTGCCATAAATATAAACGAGGACCTAAAAAAAGTAGCCGATTGAGGTGACAAAAATTTGGTCAATTTTAATTCCACCAAAACACAGCTATTGATTATTTCCAGATTAAAGACTGAGTTTCCCAACGATATTTCAATTAATATGTGTGACAACAAAATAGACAAATGTGAAAGCATTCATTTATTGGGAGTCACAATCTCCAGTGACGTACTCTTAAACTACCATATAATGTCCATTGCAAAGAGCGCGTCATGAAAACTCGGCCTTCTCAATAGATGTAAAAAATATTTCACTCATAATAAATTTATTTTTAATAAATGAAACACTTGTTTTTATTTCGCAAATTACAGAAATTAATTTTTTCACAAACAAGTGTTTCATTTATTAAAAATAAATTTATTATTAATAATGTTTCGCCAAGTGCCAACAGTAACCTCAATAAATACTATATTTTACTCAATATAAATTGCTCCACATTTATAAGTCTTATATTCGTCCCTGAATGGAGTATTGTGGTCGAGTTTGGGGCGCTGCATCTGTTGCCATTCTGGCTTTTTTGGACTCTGTTCAAAAGCGTGCTATACGAATTGTTGGTGATCGAAATTTAACATTTAATCTTGATTCCTCACAACATCGTCGCCACTGTGGCTGATCTCGCTGTTTTTTATAAATGTCGTCACCAGCAGTGCTGGGATGAAATCAGATCCATCATGCCACAAACATATTCTTTTCCACATTTTACTCGTCAATCGGTTTGTGCAAACAGTCAAACTGTCGAGATTACTCACTGTCATAGTGACAAAATACAAAGGGACTTCTTTGTGCGTACATCGTACAAATGGAATGCTTTGCCCGAATCAATAGTCTCGAGTGCCTTCAATCCACAAAGATTTAAAAAAGCGTCCACCAACACCTCAAGACGCATGATGTTGTGGGACCTAGGTCTTAAAAAGTATCTATGTGTTGTTGCGACACATTTTGTAATTCCTACTACACAACACTTTTTATTAAACAAAAAAAAGATTGCTCCCACCAACTGCCCAACATCTGATAAAGATGTGACAACAGTTAAATTTTTCTATTTAAATAATTTACTGGCACTCGATCGATAAATGGTCGATTTTAGGCTTACTGCTTATAAGAATTTCTATTTATTGTTCTCCCTTTAGAGCTAGGAGTAGTTTTGAAAACCACGGGTTTCATATGTATGTATATGTTCAAATTACTGTATCTCTACTCAAAAACTACTTAGTTGATTTTAAAAATGTTTTTGGTTTCAAATGCCAAATTTACCACTGCCGTTTAGTAAAAATTATTACACAGCAAATATTGATAATATATTATAAAAAATTAAAAAATATAATATATAGTTGGAGAGTTGATATATCCGTTTAATTTTTTTGCTCATGATTTTATAATTTCATTAATTTTCTACATAAAAGAAATTTGGATTTTGGCGTTTTTCTTAAGATTATAGAATTATTTTAAAAATATTTCGACTTATATTTACAGATCAGATTTATTAAAAAATTTATATAATTTCCTAAAAAACATCGCCAAAATCCAATTTTCTGATTTTTTGTAGAAAATTAATGTAGTTTTAAAATTATGAGAAAAAATATAAAAACCATGGGGATATCCATCCCTCCCCTCCAACTCTTATTATTTTTTTTAATTTTGTATAACAAATTATCAAAAATTTTAAACTTAAATATATTTTCTAAAAACGACTTATTTTTTACCTTTAAATACATATAAATTGTTTTGAAATTCGTCAATTAGTTCGTATTATACGTTATTTTGAATATCGTAGTATAAAAAACTGCTCATAGCTCAAGAACCAGTTAACGTTTTTAGTTAACAAAGTTAACGGTTTTAAATACGTATGTTGTTTTAAACGTTGAAGTGAGTCCTTTTCAATAAAAATAAATAAAATAAAGTTTTTTGATAAATTGTTATAAGAAAATTCAAAAATAAAAAAAATAAGGGTTAGAGGGTGGATATCCCCATTTGTTTTTTATATTTTCTCTCATAATTTTAAAACTTTATTAATTTTCTACAAAAATTTTCTAGATGTTGTTTGAAAATTATAGAAATATTTTAATAAATATTTATGAGGACAAACCAAAATAAACCAAAATAAACCAAAATTTTTTGGTAAATTTCTATAATTTTAAAAAAAATCGCCAAAATTCAAACTTTTGGTATTATGTATAGAAAAATAATAAAATTATAAGATCATAAGGAAGTAAATTAAAATAAACGGCTAAATCAACCATTCAACCCCAATTTTTATTTTTTTTTATACATAATACATTACTAAAAATTGTACCTGTATTAACTTTTATTAAGAACCATTAAAACCATTAAAAGAAACCATTACACCATTAAAAGAAACAAAAAATTTAAATCTGTAAAGCAGTTGTGTCATGTATCTCAGCATTAAATTGAACATATATGAAGCCCGTGGTATTAATAAACTACCCGTAGCTCTAAGGGAACCACTCGCGACAGAAAGAAATCTTCTTCTACGAAATGTTGTTTTTATTTCCCTTTTACTGTAAAAAATTTTGAAGCAAATCAAAAAATGTGTGTCAAAAATACCGAATTTTTTGTTGAAAACTCGTGATGTTGACCTATATCTAAATTTGTAGCTATACAATCGAAAACTACTACGTGCTTTTTGGAATCATTCTATCGATGCAATATCAAGAAAATAAGCAAAAAGTTATTCGTTTTGTAGTGCAATTGTTATTTCATTATATTTTAGGTGTAAACTTCTTTGAGCATTTTTATATGGTTAAAGTTTTATGTATTCGCGTTACCGTCACGCGTTATAGCTATATAATCAAAAATAAACACTAATAGAGAGAGCGAGATAAATTGTAAACATATTTGATTTTTTTATTCTCGTCTTCTTTGTTCGTAACTTGGCTATCTTTTTTATTTCATATTATGTTTTTCTCGGTTTATAACCGTGGTAAGTGTGTAAGTGTGGTATATAGTAAAAATTTGGTTATAGGTGTAAGCAAAACTAAAACAATTGTTTCATATGCGATATGCGATAAGAAAATAATTGCAGAAGTGTTTTCCTATTCAAAAGAAACTTCTGTTTGTAAAATAAGTAAATCATTTTTAACAATTGTATTTATTTTATTTATTGTACTACATATATAATTTTTATAATATTTTAAAAAGTTCATCTAATAATAAAATATTTGATATTTAACATAAAAAAAATATCTCTTAGTTTATAACGCCATTTTTATAATTTTCCTTCAGAACAAAAAAAACTGATTCCCGACAGTCATATGCACAACGAATTTTATCTTTAAAACACAAAATAACGCGTGTCCTCAACTTTCACAAGTGGTTAGATATAAAATAAGCTTCAATTTAGTTTAAAAAAAAAAAAAAAGAGGCTATGCCATCTTTTTTTCAATTACACCGTTTTTTTCTTATGTTACACCGTTAAAAATTATTTCAAAAAATTAACAGTGTACATTTTTAAAAACTTTGTTCTAATACCTATACAACGACATATCATTTATGAAAATCAATTGAGTAGTTTTTCTACAATCGCTCGTCAAAATGCACTCACATCACAAAATAACAAAAAATTGAGGGGCACCCTGTGAAGACCCCTGGTCGAAAAAAAAAATTCTAAGAGAACTCGTATTTTTTATTTATGAAAGACTATCTATAAACAAAAAATAAAGAAAATTAAAAGGGGTCAACTCAAAATTTCCCAAAAATTTGCTGAACTTGCGAGAAATTGCTCATATATATATATATATATATATATATTAGGGTGGCCCTTAGCTTACACTAGAATTTTTTTTTTCATTGTACAGTTTGCGGCACCCTCCCATTTCGTGCGTATACTCATAAAAATATTATTTGCAAAATCCGATATCAATCGGTCAATTCTAATACGTGCCTCCGACCACTTAAAGTTGAGAAATTTTGTTCTGGACCCTAAAAAAAAATTTTTTTTTTTTTGTGCGACTCCCTCTCATTTCGTGTCAATACCCATAAAAAATTATGTGTAAAAATTGAAATCAATCGTTCAACTCTAAGGGGTGCCCCCGGCCACTTGGAGTTGAGAGGTTTTGTTGTGGCCATTATAAAGAAAAATTTAAATTTTTTGTACCACACCCTCCGATTTGGTGTCGATACTCATAAAAATTCTATGTGTAAAATTTGAAATCCATTGGTCAACTCTAAGGGGTTCCCCCGGCCACTTAAAGTTGAAAGGTTTGGTTGTGGCTATTACAAAGAAAAATTTAAATTTTTTGTACGACACCGTTCCATTTGGTGTCGATACCCATAAAAATATTATTTGTAAAATTTGAAATCAATCGGTCAACTATAAGGGGTGCCTCCGGCACCTTAAAGTTGAGGGGTTTTGTTGTGGCCATTATGAAGAAAAATTTAAATTTTTTGTACAACACCCTCCAATTTGATGTCGATACCCATAAAAATATTATGTTTAAAATTAGAAATCCATCGGTCAACTCTAAGGGGTGCCTCCGGCACCTTAAAGTTGAGGGGTTTTGTTGTGGCCATAACAAAGAAAAATTTGAATTTTTTGTACGACACCCTTCCATTTGGTGTCGATACCCATAAAAATATTATTTGTAAAATTTGAAATCAATCGGTCAACTCTAAGGGGTGCCTCCGGCCACTTAAAGTTGAGGGGTTTTGTTGTGGCCATTATAAAGAAAAATTTAAATTTTTTGTACGACACCCTCCCATTTCATGTCAATACCCGTAAAAATATTATGTGCAAAATTTGAAATCAATCAGTCAATTCTAAGACGTGTCTCCGGCCACTTAAAGTTGAGAAATTTTGTTCTGGGCCTTAAAAAATTTTTTTTATTTTTTGTGCGACACCTTCCCATTTCATGTCAATATGGGTATTGAAAAAATTATGAGTAAAATTTGAAATCAATCGTTCAACTCTTAGGCGTGCCCGCGGCCACTTAAACTTGAAAAGTTTTGTTCTGGCTATTAAAAAGAAAAATTCAAATTTTTTGTACGGGACCCTCCCATTACGTGTGAATACCCGTAAAAATGTTATTTGCAAAATTTGAAACCAATCGGTAATTTTTAAGGCGTGCCCCCAGCCACTTAGAGTTGAGAGGTTTTGTTCTGGCCATTACAAAGAAAAATTTAAATTTTTTGTACGACACTCTCCCATTGTACGACACTCTCCCAATACCCGTAAAAATATTATTTGCAAAATTTTAAATCAATTGGTCAATTCTAAGACGTGCCTCCGGCCTTTTTTTTTACTTTATTATCTAACAAGACAATTTACAATTTAAAACTTAAATTCTAGCTTATCATAAAATTAAAAAAACAGAACAAATGGAACAGACAATCGTTAATAATTAAGTATACATTTTTTTTTAATATTATTTTTATAAGTCAACTTTGAGATTTCCTTAGATTCGTCATAACATTCTAGGAGTTTGTTAAAAATTCTACAACCTCTATTGATAGGCTCATTAGTTCCATAATTAGTCGTATGCCGCGATTCTAAAAGAAATCTAGCATGTCTGGTTCTACCCCGATTCATTGAAACCGCGTTATTTAAATATTTTACCGTAATATTGGATTTAATGATGTCAAATATAAAAATGGCAGACAACATGTCACGCCTGTCTTTCAATGACTGTAAGTTTATTAATTTAAGCCTGTATGTATAATGCGGTAATTCCAGATATTTTTTCGGATCATAATTATGTCTTAGGGCGAATAACAAAAATTGTTTCTGTACAGATTCAAAATTTTTTGATAATTTTGTTGCATAATTTTGTTCTGGACCTTAAAAAAAAATTTAAATTTTTTGTGCGACACCCTCCCATTTCGTGTCAATACCCATAAAAAAATTATTTGTAAAATTTGAAATCAATCGTTCAACTCTAAGGGGTGCCCCCGGCCACTTAAACTTGAAAGGTTTTGTTTTGGCCATAACAAAGAAAAATTTAAATTTTTTTGTACGACACCCTCCCATTTCATGTCAATACCCGTAGAAATATTATGTGCCAAATTTGAAGTCAATCGGTCAATTCTAAGACGTGCCTCCGGCCACTTAAAGTTGAGAAATTTTGTTCTGGACCTTGAAAAAATTTTTAATTTTTTGCGCGACACCCTCTCATTTCGTGTCAATACCCATAAAAAAATTATGTGTAAAATTTGAATTCAATCGTTCAACTCTAAGGCGTGCCCCCGGCCACTTAAGCTTGAAAGGTTTTGATCTGGCCATTACAAAGAAAAATTTAATTTTTTGTACGACACCCCCATATTGCGTGTGAATACCCTTGAAAATGTTATTTGCAAAATTTGAAATCAATCGTTCAACTCTAAGGCGTGCCCCCGGCCACTTAAACTTGAAAGGTTTTGTTCTGGCCATTAAGTGGCCGGAGGCACGTCTTAGAATTGAGCGATTGATTTCAAATTTTGCACATAATATTTTTACGGGTATTGACATGAAATGGAAGGGTGTCGTACAAAAAATTTAAATTTTTCTTTATAATGGCCACAACAAAACCCCTCAACTTTAAGTGGCCGGAGGCACCCCTTATAGTTGACCGATTGATTTCAAATTTTACAAATAATATTTTTATGGGTATCGACACCAAATGGAAGGGTGTCGTACAAAAAATTCAAATTTTTATTTGTTATGGCCACAACCAAACCTCTCAACTTTAAGTGGCCAGGGGCACCCCTTAGAGTTGACTGATGGATTTCTAATTTTAAACATAATATTTTTATGGGTATTGACATCAAATTGGAGGGCGTCGTACAAAAAATTTAAATTTTTCTTTATAATGGCCACAACAAAACCCCTCAACTTTAAGGTGCCGGAGGCACTCCTTAGAGTTGACCGATTGATTTCAAATTTTACAAATAATATTTTTATGGGTATCGACACCAAATGGAAGGGTGTCGTACAAGAAATTTAAATTTTTCTTTGTAATAGCCACAACCAAACCTTTCAACTTTAAGTGGCCGGGGAACCCCTTAGAGTTGACCGATGGATTTCAAATTTTACACATTGATTTTTTATGGGTATCGACACCAAATCGGAGGGTGTGGTACAAAAAATTTAAATTTTTCTTTATAATGGCCACAACAAAACCTCTCAACTCCAAGTGGCCGGGGGCACCCCTTAGAGTGGACCGATTGATTTCAAATTTTACAAATAATATTTTTATGGGTATCGACACCAAATGAGAGGGTGCCGTACAAAAAATTTAAATTTTTCTTTGTAATGGCCACAACCAAACCTCTCAACTTTAAGTGGCCGGGGGCACCCCTTAGAGTTGAACGATTGATTTCAATTTTTACACATAATTTTTTTATGGGAATTGACACGAAATGAGAGGGTGTCGCACAAAAAAAAAAAATTTTTTTTTAGGGTTCAGAACAGAATTTCTCAGCTTTAAGTGGTCGGAGGCACGTCTTAGAATTGACCGATTGATATCAGATTTTGCAAATAATATTTTTATGGGTATTCACACGAAATGGGAGGGTGCCGTACAAAAAATAAAAATTTTTGATTTTAAGGGCCACCCTAATATATATATATATATATATATATATATATATATATATATATATATATATATATATATATATATATATATATATATATATATATATATATATATATATATATATATATATATATATATATATATATATATATATATATATATATATATATATATATATATATATATATATATATATATATATATATATATATATATATATATATATATATATATATTTGTATTAGCTCTTTCTTAGTATGACGTGTTGAGCTAACCCAGCAGTAGAAAATACGAAGATGAGTTGGCTGATCTATGGATGGGTAAAATCACATTAGATCACGTAACCGTCCCGCTGTAGCTAAATATA
Source organism: Diogma glabrata (assembly GCA_963693315.1). NCBI lineage: Eukaryota > Metazoa > Arthropoda > Insecta > Diptera > Cylindrotomidae > Diogma > Diogma glabrata. Next base: position 255,992,416 of record OY856187.1, on the reverse strand, counting down.
GTTGTATTAGCCATACGTATGACGTGTTGTGCTAGGATAGAATTGCTGAAATTGATGATAGCAACGATGCAAACAAGGACAATAATGTTGAAAATTAAGTTCAATTAAATTAATTTAAATACTATAGGTATATATAATAAAAATGTAAAATAATTATTATGTGAATTAAGTTATAATCATATTTTGTCCAGGGCTGGTACAGTCCATGGTATGTTTTGATTATTAAACATAAAATATAAAAACGTGTATAATAGTTGATTGGAAAATTTGCCTTGAGCCAAATTTGATTTGATTTGATGATTTTAAGTTACAAATTATGAAATTTTAATTTGCCATGCCATTAATATGGCAAAATTTGCTAATAATGGCAAGATCCAAAATAACACTGCTATTTCTCAGTTTTTACTTCTGTCGACAGTCCTCAATAAATGTCTGTATTTTTTTTAATTTGCAAATGTCAATCAACAGTCTATAGGTTTTCAATAGTTTAGAAATCTAATTTTAACACACAACAACCTGAAAAATTTACATTTGATTCCTTCTACATAATACAATCTACTGGTGATTTCGGTATATGGCAATAAAATTTATTTTCCTGGAATAAAATTCCCTCTTTTTTATATACCGGCAGAAAATGTATTCGAAGTTTTCTTGAATAAATTGCACAATGTACTTACATGAACTACCAATTACTGTAATGTGTCTACTAAATCTATTCATTGAATAATTAAAAATAAAAATCATAATAAAATATATAAATTGGTTTACAATTCATATTTCACCAACATGAGATTAATAAAAAATAAATTTTGCATTTATTGCACTAATTTAATTAATAAATGTTTAATGAAAAAACAAATGCAAAATTTAGTTTTTATTAATCAACTGTTAGTAAACAAAGAAAAAATTAAAAACCTTGAAATACTCATTACTTTTTTATTATTTTTAAATAGATGCCCCTATAATTAATAAAAAAAATTAATTGGTAAATAATTTTATTTTTATAAACCTCAGTTAATTCGTTAATTGTTAATTGTGCAGTTTTCTTATTAATCTTTTAAATTACTCGAGTTTAATAATAGAAATGATTTCGAGTGATTATTGTTAATTTATATAAGCAATGTTGTAAAATATTTAATAGTTTTATAACATTTGGTTGCATATGATACCAAAATTAAATAAAAGTTCGATTTTCGAAGTTCGGGTACACATAGCTCGATTGAAAAATAATTTGTTTTTCTAGAAAAAAATTAAGGCGCTTTTTGAAACGTAAAACTAGAAATTTATATCAAGAAATTTTATCAAAAACTGCACATGTTGTAAAATTTTTAGACGTAAGGTTGTTCAAACAACAACATGTGCATTAAAATGTAGATCAACACTTTTTTATCTTTTGTGGATGTGGATTCGTTAAATCCTTTCCGGTAATATTAAGTTCACATATTGAACTTGTTTTTGCATACTGCTATTTATATGACAAATGTTATATTTTCCAAGGTTAACTATTGATGGAAAATCAACTCACGATGCTGATGTTTGAACCAAACCATGTCAGGTCTCCTTGAAACTTTGTCAATGTTTAGATTAATAAAAAATTAATATAAGCGTTTTTTTTATTTTTCCATCCGTTTTAGTTTTCCACCACTCGACACAGGGTGACTCGAAATTTGTTAAGAAATTTAGTACAAGCAAGTTTAAAATTCAATTTTGCTCGAACGGGTCAATTTAAATAATTTGTTTTTGTTTGAAAAGTACTTTTTTATTTAGCGTATGGTTTTTTGTGACTCTTTAAAAATGAAACTTAAAATAGGTAGATTTTTCTATGAAATTTTCTATTTTTCTATGAAATCTTAAACAAAACATGAATACACATTAAATGAGCTTACAATCGATTTGATTGCACGTCTTTTAGTAAATTAAAATGTAAATACTAAAATATTTGAACATTGGGCAGTACATTTGAACATTAGATGTTTACAGTGGGTGAGTCAATCCATGCTACTACATCGGGAGTTTCTAAATGGATGTCTGATATGTCGCCATTGTATCGTCGAATTGGGCACACAGTTGCAATGTGTTTTATGTTTTGTTGTGGAGTTCCGCAGTCACATTGAGGGGACTCTGAAATGCTCCACTTGTAGAAAGAATCAGCACAACGTCCATGATTCGTTCTTATTCGGTTCAGTGCAGTCCAGGTTTGATATGGTAGATCGAAACCAGGTAGGGTGGAAGTCGGGTTAGTAATGGAAAGTCAAGGTGTGTTGTAATGATTCCAGGAGGTGTCCCAGGCATCCAAGGTATAAAAATTAGTTGCCAACAGGTTGCTGGCAGTTTTGTGTGGAGGATTTTTTGTCTTCAATCGACAACTAGTGTGGTCACCGTAATACTCGTGCAATGGGTAACGTGATGTTGTTGGTTACCTTTTTATGTTCACGCAGTAGCGCATGCGAGCGTCTGAGTGCAGGTGGAGCGATATTGCTTAACATAGGGATCCAAGGCAATGGAGTGGACCTGATAGCACCACTTATAGTACGCATCGTGACATGCAGCCGGCAGTGAACTTTTTGAGTATGTGTGCTATTTAACCAGACTAGTACGCCATACTGAGCCAGTGAGCAAAACAGACTTAGAGCAGTTGTGCGGAGGATAGCTGGAGTAGCACTCCATGTCGACCCTACCAGTTTGTACAATATATTGTTTCTCGTTTTAAGTTTTTTTGACGTATTCTCTAGGTGGAGTTTAAAAGAGAGAGTTCTATCGAGAGTAATGTCCAGATACTTTGGCTGTTGATTGTATTTAATGACAATGCCGTTTAATAACACTGATAGTTCGTGATTTGCCAGTTTGTTGTTTAAGTGAAAACAAGAACTCTCGGTTTTACTTAGATTAGGAAATAAGCTCCACGTTCGAAAATAGTCATTCATTATCGCCAGGTTAGTTAAAAGCAATTCTTTCAAGACACCCATGTCTTGGTTTTGAGTGGCCAAGGTCCAATCATCAGCGTAACCAAATTTCTTTGATGTTGTGTCAGGAATGTCATGCAAACCATTGTTAAGCATTTTTGACCTACTACAGAAATTATTTAGATGAACTTTAAATACACGGCTACTCAGCATGTTGTTAATTAAACGTGAGATGGTGCTACAAGGCATTGCATTGAACAGCTTATATATAATTCCGATTCGCCAGACCGCGTCATATGCTGCAGTGAGATCGATGAATACTGCGCCTGTTTTTAATTGTTTTTGATACCCAGCTTCGATGTAGGATGTTAAAGCGAGCAGTTGGTCAGTGCAACTGCGATTGGGATGGAAACCAGCTTGTTCGACTGGGATCTGGTCATTCAGTATCCGTACGATACGGTTGTATATGAGTCGTTCTAACTATTTATAACAGGTGCTCAAATGTGCAATTGGGCGATAGCTTTCTGGTTAATTGGATGGTTTACCTGGCATAAGTATCGCTATCACTTTCGTAGTCTTAAAGTGTTTTGATAAAGTGTAAAGATTGCCGGTTTCTAGGATATTTGAGAAAAATTTAGTTAGCCATTCTGGATGGCAAATTCTGGAAAAATACCATCGTAGCCAGCTCCTTTTCCGTTTTTTTGTTCTGGGACAGAGCTGAATCTAGTTCTTCGCTACTAAAAGAGTTCGCATTCTTCGATGGAGACGAGCAATTGCGCTTCATTTCTCTTAATTTATGTTTAATGGTTCTCTTATGAAGGCGATTAATAGAAGAATGAGACATATTTACGATATGATTTGCAATGTTCTCTGTTATTTGATTGTTATTCGAGCTATTGAAGTCACCAGCATATATTGCTGGGTGGTGAAATAATGGTAGAATAGCAGCTGGCCATGCTGTATTTGGAGGTTTGTATACGTTTACAATCTTCGTGTCCGATATATCAACAACAATAAGATGTATATTGTTGCCCGTCTGTGTAAGTACATGGGTGCAGTTCATGATTTCTGACTTCACATACGTGGCAGATTCATATGCTTGATGGTAAATAGCACTAATTCATTTTTAACCAACAATGTTTTCTCTAGAGGTAAGTTGCGCTTCATCTGCTGCATGCGTTTCTTGCAGAATTAAAATGTCGATAACGAAATCTTTTAATACTCTTTGCAAATGTTCAGTTTTTGACTTGCTTAAGCCTTCAATGTTCAATTGCAAAATACGGACTCAGGGTCCAATACTTTTTGTCTTATGATGCTGAAAAGTATCGTTGTTATTGTGATTTTGGTTCATGTTTATTTGTTTGTATCACAGCCAAGAACTCGAAATGAAATATTTGGCTATCAAATTTGAATAGACTTTTAGCGTAATCCAGAGTGTAGCGCGAGGAGCTTGTCGATTCACACACCCCTTTGAAAAGTACTGAATGAAGCTTTATAAAAATACTACACTAACAAAAAATATTAATATTTTGTTACGATTTTTATCATTTTAATTTTTTAAACAAAGCGAATTGAAAAAGCACCTTTTTTCGTTCGTGTTTTATTAATTTGAAAGATTTATTATGACCTTCTTTGTAAGCAGTATATATATACATTGTTTTATCAATTCGTATTTTGTTGATCATCCCGAGCAGAAATTAGTAAGAGAAAGCCTGAGTACAGTCAGGACGTGATCAGGTCCTGGTGAGTCCAGAAAGGACACGCCGTATTAGGGCAATCTGATGTGGGCCTGTTTCAGGCCTGATTTACTTTACCCTTTTAGGGTTAATTTGACCCCTAACTACACATGTAAATTTACCGGTAAAATATTTTTATGGTAATTTTACCGTAAAATTACCGGTAAGATTGGTAAAATTGGTAAAATAGGTAAAATATAAAACTGGATCAAAAAATTAAACTATGGTTGCATTTTTAATTAATTTCAAATGTACGAATCACAATAATTTCTATAGTTTATAAAAACATTCAAATCAAATATATTTTTATGGAGTTAAATATGCTTACTCGCAGAGTATTTATAGACAGGAATATACATAATCAGCATCGGAAAACTCTTTTATATCTAAAAAATGAACGAAAATCGGCTGTTGTTTACAGTGGCGATCAAGCTATTTCAGTGCCGGGTGCAGATTAGGTAAATGGCGCCCACAAATTAAATTATATTGTAAGATAATATATTCAAAAATCAATGCAATACATACTTGTTTTAATACAAAGTGTTTTGTAATAAAAATTAGAATATGTTTCACTGTCACACCAATACATAGAGAGCTTTTAAGATCTAGAACATGCGTTCAAGTATTAAACGCTTTTTATAATTGGATCAACATTTTCTTTTATGGTTTTTCAAATGTCGGATATTTAGACAATAAATCTTATCATATAATAAAATATGATATATGCCAATATTTCATGATAATATGTGGAAAGTTTTGGGTTTTTAGTTTTGGGCAGCGATGTATATCAAACATAACTCTTTGTTAAAGTACAAATATTTTTTATCTCTGTTTAAAAATTTATTACAAAACTAACACGAAACATCAATACGTTGCCGGAAAATTATAATCAAAATTCCAAAAATATTGTTAAATTAAATAAAATCAAACTTTTTTCAAAATTCCAAAAATATTCCAAAAATTAGAATAAAATCAAATATTTAAACTTTTCCTAAATTCCGATAATATTCCAAAAATTCTTAAAAATTTAAACTTTTCCAAAATTCTAAAAATATTGCAAAAACTATACAAAAAATTCTTACAAAATCAAAAATTAAAACTTTTTCCGAAATTCTAAAAATATGGCAAAAATTATTACAAAATCAAAAATACAAACTTTTTCAAAATTCCAAAAATATTGCAAAAACTGTAACAAATTCAAAAATTTTTAAGTCCCATTTCATTTTCAAATACATTTAAGTCATAAAAACAGCTACATTTTTTTCCCAAAAAATTGGCTAAAAAAATAAATGAAATCATTTTTTGACACACTTGACATTATTTTTTTGACAAACTTATAATGCCATAATTCTCAATAATAATAATAAAATTTCATGTCATACACACTATTAATTTTATTTTTTTCTAAAAAATTGGGTAAAAATAAATAAAAACCTTGCTTTTGACACACTTCACAACATTTTTTTGACAAACTTATAATGCCAGAAATGTTAATAATAATAATAAAATTTCATTTCAAACAAACAATTTTATTTTTTTCCAAAAAATTTGGTAAAAAAATAAATCAAAATCTTTCTTTTGACACACTTGACAACATTTTTTTGACAAACCTATAATGCCATAATTCTCAATAATAATAATAAAATTTCATTTCAAACAAACAATTAATTTTGTTTTTTTTTTCCAAAAAATTCGGTAAAAAAATAAATAAAAATCTTTCTTTTGACACACTTGACAACATTTTTTTGACAAACTTATAATGCATTAATCTAGTTTTTGATCTCACATACCAATCCCTACCATCAAGATTTCTCCAAATTTAATGTTCCTACTCGTAATCACTTAAAATGAACGTTTTTAAGCCAAAAATATGAAAATTTGCTATTTTTGACACACATAATGATTTTTTTGACACACTTCCGGTACAGTTATCGAACACAGCGTCCTTTCGGACCTGTCTCTTGAAATGACCTATTTTTAGAACAAAAAATTTTTGAAATCCCTCCAGCAGTGTTCCCTGCAGCGTAGATAATGACGGACGGACGGCCGGCCGGTTGGCCGACAGACAGACATACATTTTTTTTTGTTTTTTTTAGAATCAGTAGGTCCTAAAACGTCGAGAAATAGCCAAAAAAAGTGGGGGAAGAATTTCACTTTGAGCTCATGAATGTCTTTCAGACCGAAGTAATAGATCTTTATAGTAATAGGTCTTTCAGACCGAAGTAATAGAAACAAAATAAAAAATTTATTTTTTTTAAAATTTGAAAAACATAATTCAAACTAGGTTACTAATAATCTAGCTGATGGAATACTCCTCATTCATGTGACGTACTCCCGTGGTCAATGCTTAAAGCTCACAAATAGAGTTAGGTATATATATAGAGGCCTATCTTCGAGCAAGTAATTGCACAGTAAATAAAAATTTATTTTAATAAATAAAATATGTTATACGAATTTATTTCAAATCTTGTAACGATTATGGAGTGCGATGTAAAAAAATCTATTGATAGTTTTCTTACTGGAAAATGGTTCTGCTAACGCAATACAAACTGAATAACACCTAAATAAGTTTCTGAAGATAAAAGCAGAATTAAATAATTTTATCTAATACGAAAATAATATAAAAACTACACGACCATTTCAGATCAAATCGAGAGGGGGTCTTAGGTGACCATTTACGATTTGTCTGAAAATGCGTTAATAGATTCGTCTTGTGAAAAAAAAACTAATTTTAACGAAAAAATTTAATAGGTGGTTTTCACGAGATATCACCATACAAAGTTTCGCGAAAATCGGGAAAAATCAAAAAAGGAGGCAAATTCAAAAATTCACAGCTCTTTCATTTTTTATCCGATTTGTGTCAACAGTATATAGTTGAAAAGGTAATTTAGTCTACTTTAAGATTAATTATTCAAAATTTATTGTTGCCTATCGAAAGGTGAGTCAAAATGTGAGTTTTAATATATTTTCACCCTTTGGCAAAACCTTACCATTAATTTTATTTTTGTTTTTTTAAAGATCAACAAATTACCTTTTCAACGATATACTGTTCTTGATGGCATCTTGATTTGTTAGGTTTTTATTGAGTTTTTTATGGGATATGCCATGAATTTACAGTACAAAGTTTTACCGCATGAGTAAAAAATCGACCATATTCTCTATTCGGTCACAGATAACTAACTAAATATCCCTTTTTTCTATAACCTCTAAAAACAAAAAATCCCAAAAAGTAACAACATGCTGAAACGATTAAAAATGTAAAAGGTTAGAGTGACGAGGCGCCAATATTATTTGTTCCTTTTGAAATGTCTATTTATTTTTAATTCTCTTTATCTCTCTCTCTCTCAAAAATAAAAACAATGTTTTAAGAACTTAGGATAAGAAAAATTAATTTTAATAAGTTAGTTTGTTCATATTTAGATTCAGTTAAAATTCGTCTTTAAGAATAATTAGTTAAAATATCTTTTTTATTCGCCTACATATTAAAGTGTTACTTTATTACTGTGATTTGCGGCTTTAAAGTATCACTTTTCAGCTATTTATTTTGTTGTCATAGCTACGTCCAAAAAAGTAAAAAGCATTTGTATTTTGTTTAAATTCTATGAAAAATAAAAATTTTTATCAAAGCAACCCTCAAATTCAAAATTTCATTATCCAATTAAAATTAAGTTATTATTTGTTATCATAGCTACACAATAATTTGGAAAAAATAATAAATATTTTGTCAAAGGTTACTTGTTCCACATATTTTTATTTTAAAATCTATGAAAATTTATAATTATAATTTAGAATAAACAACTTTTCTTAGAATATTTTGCTTGCGGCGAATAAAAAATAGTATATGATACACGGACGTAAGCTATTTTGGACTTAATGTGGGTGCAAATCTCGGCTAGCGCCTCGATTTGCAAACTCCACATCCGTCCAAAATCTTTAGCTTTACGTCCTAGCATCATAATGTACTATTTAGAGTTAAATAAAAACAAAATAAGTGACATAAAATATTTTTTACGAATAAAATTAAATTGAAAATAAGTGCTAGTGCTATAAATATAAACTATAATTTTAATAAAATTATTATTTTAATAAAATTATATTAAATAAATATTTTATCAAAATGTTGTATGCTGAGCCAAACATGAAATGCCATATGAATGAATGCGATAAATGCCCCGGAGTGAATAGAATGGAGCAATTCTTCGAACAAATTCTTGAAGATAACCAAATGGAGAGTATACCATACAAACAATGGGTCAATCAAAGCGGTAAATTTTTAGCTAGCTTATTTTTGAATTACGCCATTTATTACGCCATTTGAATTGCTCCATTCAGTAATTTATTTTAATAATTTTAATAATTTTTTTTAAAAAATAGGTAGAACGAGCTTGGAAAATATTACACGTTCTTCCGATGATTTCATTAGGTCGTATAGCATGCAGCTGGCAACTTTGATTCCACACGATTTCATCGCGAAGAAACAATCTGATTTTTTGAAAATGAAACAGGATCAACTACGGCAAGGCGAGTTTATTGTAATCTCCGACTTTGCGGAAAATTATCACTGCGTTATTCAGGTTATTTTATTCAGGTTAAATTATCACAGCGTTATTCATTTTATATTAAATGCGAAACTTTTAAAGGACGAAGTACAATCAGCACATTGGAACCAGCAGCAGGTTACACTTCATCCGTTTGCGATTTATTTCAAAGATGAGGGAGATGAGTTGAAGTTCAAAAGTCTTCTGATAATTGGCGAGAGTCTGAAGCACAACTATGAAGCAGTACACCAATTTCAGCAGGAACTTTTTAAATTCTTAGATGAGACTTTTCAATTCGTCACAAAAATATACTTCTTTTCGAATGGAGCAGCTTCGCAGTACAAAAACAAAAAACATTTCTTTCAATTGTGTCAACATTGAAAGGCCCATAATTTCGATGTTGAATGGCATTTGCCACGGCGCATGGAAAGGGCCCTTGCGATGGTATTTTAGGTGCCGTCAAGCGCAACGCAACAAGCGCCAGTCTCCAGAAAAAATTCGAAGGCCATATAACAACTGCAAAAGAACTCTACCAATGGGCCATTTCGAACAAAGACTCGGCCATTGCCTTTCGCTTTTGTCCGGAAGGAGAATACAAGAAAATTGAAAAGAGATTTGAAAAAAAATTCGACAAAGTGTCAACTATCGCAGGAACACAAAAATTTCACTGCTTTACTCCAATCAACGATGGGAGACTGACGTAATAAACGACCTTAAAAAAATCGGCTGTCATGGTAATTATGTCGCTGTTTCGAATGACCGTGGTGAATATTCAAAGCTGATTAGCCTGGCAACGCTCCTACATGGAGCACGAACGCCATTAAAAAAAAAATCAATAGAAAAATATTGCGACGCTGATGCATAGGCTGACTTCACCACAGCTCTGGAAACATAGTGTTCTGGATATATAATGAGCTAATATCCATAAAATACTTTAATTAAAAGCTAACCAATATTATGGACTTCGTAGTTCTAATAATAAAAATATTAAAGCAGGCAGTAGTATCCCAACAAACATAAATTCTGTTGTACGAGAAAAAGTAAAAAAAATTTTATCGGAAGTGACAAAGCGGAAGTAAGGATGCAGAACTGTTGTAAACCGTACTAAATGTGTATGTACCAAATTTCATCCAACTCGATTATCAGGTACAGAAGTTATTGAGCTTCCAAAATAACAGGTGCTTGGGGGACCCCCTACCACTTTGTTCACTATCGCTAAAAAAATTAATCAGTTCCTTGCCATACATATTTGCATCTTTTTGCAAAGTGTAATCAAAATTACTTAACGAACGAATGTTGTATGCTTCCAACAAACATTGAAACAATAAACAGGTGTTCGGGAGGACCTCACCACTTATCCCAATATTGTCCAAAAACTAGTCAATTCTTTGTCAATAAAGTCTTTATCTTTTTTCAAAGTGCCATTAAAATTGATTAATGAATGAAATCTGTATGCTCCCAACAAACTTTAAAAACAAAGTGTGATAAGTCAGCAGTTGTATGGTAGATCCCCGCCACTTTGATCAATGTGTCCCAAAAGATGATAATTATCTTCTTACACTAATTGAAACCTTTCCATAAGTTTTATCATAATCACTTCATTATTGTAGGCTGTAGTGTGCATAGAGACACTGAGAAAACTGTTAACAATTAAAAAAAATTTTTTTACCGGAAGTAAAGAACCGGAAGTTGGGATGCAGAATTTTTGTAAATCATACTAAATGCTTATGTACAAAGTTTCATCCAATTCGATTATCAGGTACAGATGTTATTGAG